>CM055961.1:55026250-55705625 GCA_029531755.1 Holothuria leucospilota | reverse complement strand
CAATTTCAAATGCTAATGAAATAGATTTCATATGATGATTGCAAATTTAAGATCACAGTAAGCGTCAGTCAATTTGCTGAGGATGGTGGTAATTGGTGAGGAGAGTGAACAGCAAGAGGTGTAGCGAGAGTTTTGGGTATGGTAATTTCGTCAAGCTGTCCTACTGGAAGTAATAACGGGGCAATTCCACCAAAGTTTCCTACGCACAGCTAGCAGTACAACAGTACAAATGGGACATCGATTTATATAAGGGTCATGTGAAGCACGCCGATTTTTTCTTTTTCTTTTCGAGAATTGCGGTTCCGTATACATGGGTAGGATTTGGGACTTTGTTTGCAAGAACCATGGTGAATTTTATGACGTACATTAGTACTTTCAGTGACCCTTATTTCAGAGTTTCAAGTCAGGACGAAAGAAATTTTACGGTGTAAGACAAAACTTTCAATTGTATCAGTCAATTTTCTCTGGAGGTGCGCGCGAAGGGCGCTGAGAAAAATTTTCCTAGTAATTTTATGGCTTTTGATATTAATATTTCCTTCATTAAACATTACAAAATTTAATCATAATAGGTTATTGAAAATGCTTTAATAATTCCTCTGGTCTCGCTTACTTTCGCTCATTTTTTATTATTTTTATTTTTTAAACTCTGGGAAAAAGTTGGGGGGGGGGGCAAGTGCCCCCGCTTGCCGCCGTAATCCCGCCTGTGAAGACAAAACTAATCCAAGAAGACTAGGATGTTGTGTGTCCCATGCCTACCTAAAATGTTCTCGAGTTCATTAGCCGACTTAGTATTATGGAGGGATGGTTCACTGAAAGACTCTAGTTTGTTCTTTTGACTGTATGGTATTGGTAGTGCTCTAGTTTGTACTCACTATTCACATTTATTACAGGACTAGATTTCGTGATTAGGGATACTCAATTCGTACACTCGAGTTGTACGGACATTTTCTAGGGCGCAGGGGCTGAGCAGTTTGTTCCCACCGTAAGAACCTGAACCATTTGAGGAAATTGGCCAATTGTTTTCAATTATCTATCCGAGAAATACATTTTGCTCGAACCGCCGGTCCATGCGCGCATTCATTCCAATTTGTACTACCTTGTCGTTGTTTGTGGTTTGTGTCTGCTTGGTACGGAAGAGCAGAAGTTTGACAATCACACAAACCTGCCGTGATCCCAACGTAATTCTTCCAAAATTCAAATTATTACAGCAATAAGTTAATCAGAGAACTGGTCTTCGCAATTTCCAAAATTTTATTCCTAAGTTCACAAAGTATGTAGAGAAGTTGCAGATGGGATTTGTAACTCCATCGATCAGGGGTGACGGCAGGATTTGCCAGACGAGGGGCCAAGCTCCTACACTGGGGCCAGCAACCCTGCGAAGACACGACAAATACGAAGTTTCCGTAAGCGTGGCAAACTCAAAGTGTTCGGGCTCTTCGAAGGCTTTATCCAAGTAAATTTGAAAAATTTAGGTTTTAAGTGAAAAATTTGGGTTTTTTGGAAAGAAGTTAAAAAAATTGGGGGCTTGACTGCAGAATCTGCCCTCCATGAGAGCCAAATTAAGTAAACGGTCAGGATTACTGGTCGCGAGAGAGGATTACGTACTTAATCGTAACCATTAAAACTCCCCGACTAAATTGGAAAATTTCCTCGACGAGGGGCCAGTCTTCCACGATGGGTTGGGGGAACCCCTTGTCCCCACCTGGCGCCACCCCTTACCATGCCTCTTTGTTCAAATTTGAAGTGCCGTCTCGTGGAGAAGGAAATACAAGTAAAAAACGGACACTTCATTTATTGAATACCAACTGATCAAGTATTTTAAAGGTGGGGCTTGCATAGTTTTCTTTCTGTAAATATGTAGATTGTAGCTAACTTTGTCAGATAGTGCGTACTTGGCGGAAAAGAGGAGAGACAAGTTATAGGAAATATATTGTTTTTTTTTTCATACTGGAATTTTCAGGCCTTTAAAGCCATGATACAGATCGCAGACAATAAAAACAAAGTAGCTACGCAACTTTAATTTCTAGTAGAAAGGCTCTTACAGTAAGAAATTTGCTGCCTTATAGCCATGAACTATAGCTTATGAATTTTTGTCCATCAAAACTTTCAGATTTTCAAATGATGCAACATACTAAGCTTAAAACATGTAATTATTTTGGGGAAAAGGCTGTCGCAATGGTTTATTGATGAGTCTTAATGGTTTAATCATGATAAACAGCAAAAGCTTTTATCATATATGTGACATGGTATTCTGTGCTATGTGTTTTCCTTTTCTTTTCATTTTTGTTGGGGGAGGGGATTGAAACACTATGGGGTGATGAGTATCTGGCTTTGACAATCTGTTTGACTAATAGTAGTCGATAAACCATCTGGTCAAATTTCATTTTCTTTTAATTATATGTATATATATGTATATATATGTATATATATATATGTGTATATATATATATATGTATATATATAAGTAGGTAGAGTGACGTAGCGACTTTATATGAATAGTCAAATCAACGCTGTATTAAATAGTCGCATAGAGACCTTAGGCCATTTTTCCTCTAACAAAGCACTTGCCTCTAACAATGGAAAGCTTGACTCGACAGTATTTAAGCTCAGTTGACCGCGTTCTACCACATAGGCCTCAATGGCTGGCTCAGTGGTCAGAGCACCCGCCTTGTATGCGGGAGGTCGCTGGTTCGAATCCTGCTTGAGGCTAAATTTTCCATTCTCATATGAATATCCTCTTTCAGTATAAGGCAAGTGCTTTGTTAGAGGAAAAATGGCCTAAGGTCTCTATGCGACTATTTGATACAGCGTTGACTTGACTCATGCATATATATATATATATGTATATATATACGTATATATATATATATATATATATATATATATATATATATATATATATATATAGGTAAAAATAAAGTAGTAAATAGTGCTAAAAGTTTGTGAAAAATTCCACGACGTTTCGGGTTTAAACCCTTCATCAGGTGGCAAAAATGCAACTGATCGTTGACACGGCCAAACGTACAATTTAAAAAATACACAATAAAATTGGGCACGGTAAACCTCGGCTAGGAAAACAGACAGTGTTAAGTGGTTACCACAAGTCAAAAAAATGCAGGAATTGCTGCGTTATAACAGTTCAAGTCTAACGTTCAGACCATGTGGGGACAGGGTTCCAAGTTTCATGATTAGGCGGTTTTCGGCAGCAAGGCGGTCATGATCGGAACCTCGACACGAGATGGCCGCCGAAACCATCAAGTCACGGATCGAGCATGTTGACGGGGGATTGAAGTGGGTGGCTACCGGGAACCCTGGGAGGTTCTGTTTGATTGACCTCAGGTGCTCGGTGACTCGGTCAGCAAGACGACGTTTTGTTTCTCCCACGTACAGTATATTACAGCGTTTACATACGAGAACGTAAACAACATTGGCTGAAGTACAGGTAAAATGCTGATGAACGTTAAACCGGTTGTTGTTGGGACCTACAATGGAAAGGTTTTTGTCATAACTGACCACCGGGCAAGTATTGCATCTCCCACGGTTGCAAGGAAAAGTTCCTGGGGTGTCAGGCACTACTGCTTGAGGTTGAGAGGCACGGACTAAGTGCTTAGATATGTTCTTTTCAATTCTGAATGCCGTGGTGGGGGGATCAGGGAAATGGTCACGGGTGGATGGGTCATGACGGAGGGTCTCTACATTCCTGTAAATGGCACGTACAATGGGGGTTACAGATGGGTGAAAGGATAGAACCAACGGGATACGTCTGGTGGGTGTATGGTCAGTTTTGGGGGCAAGGGCAGCGGCTCTATCAATTCCTTGTATGCGTTTCAGGGCATTAGAGAGCACTCTTTGTGGATACTGGCGTTGTTCAAAGAAAGAAATAATCTGCTTGGAAACTTTAGCAAAATCCTGGTCGTCGGAACAAATCCTTCTGGCCCGTAAAAGTTGTGAGAAAGGAATCGAATTGGTACAAGATTTGGGGTGGTTGGAAGGGTACATGAGGTAGTTGTGAGAGTCAGTGGGCTTAAAGTGGAGATTGGACTTGATTTTACGGTCGGAGATGGATAGTTCCGTGTCTAAAAACACTACTGAGGAGTTGGAAATACAGTGAGTGAATTTCAAAAACGGGCAGAACGTTTCAGCAAAGTTAATGAACTCTTCCAAATCGTTTCGAGGACCCACTGCGACCCCAACAATATCGTCAATGTACCTTTTATAAAGTATGGGCTTGATCCCGGTGTATCGTGAGAACAACTGCTCCTCAAAGTGGCCCATGGTGAGGCAGGCCACAGAAGGTCCCAGTTTAGTGCCCATAGCTACTCCTTTAATTTGGCGGAAAAAACGACCATTGAACTGAAAGCAATTTTGTGTGAGGACTAGTTCAGTCAAGCGAAGAAAGGTGGTGGTAGGGATGTTAGGGTCCTGGCGTTGATCAAGGTAATGGCGTATGGCTGCTAAAGCAGCGTGATGGGGGATTGAAGTATAGAGGCTGCTGACATCCATGGTGAATAAAGTACGTTCACTGGGATTCTCAGGAAACTCAAAATTTTGAATTAATCTAAGGAAGTGAGGAGTATCCTGGATAAACGAAGGTAGGGTTGAAACTAATGGGGAAAGTACAGAATCTACGTACTGTGAAATCAGAACCGTGGGGCAGCTGTGGGAAGACACAATGGGACGACCAGGATTATTGGCCTTGTGAATTTTGGGCAGTAGATAGAAATTGGAGATTTGTGGGCAAGGGTGCAGAAGGGCTTTAGCCGATTCAGGAAGATGTTTTTGACTTACAAGGGTAGCTAAGGTTTTCTTGACCAAGGTTTGGATTTCAGAAGTGGGGTCCATCGGCAGTTCGGTGTATGCTGTTTGGTCTGAGAGTTGTTTCTCAGCTTCAGAAACATAAAGATCTCGACGCCAAACAACAGTGGCACCGCCCTTGTCAGCAGGCTTAATAATCAAATTCTTGTTCTTCTTGAGGGACAGAAGGGCCTTATGCTCGTCCAAAGAAATGTTACGAAAGGGAGTTACTTTGGGAGGAAGGAGACGTTCTAAATCGGAATTAATGGACTCAATTACACTGTCCAGGACCTTGCTTTTACCAGGTTTAGGGGTCCATGGAGATTGCTTAGACTGAAATGAACGGGAAACGTCCTCCGATGAAGTGTTGTCGGTTTCATCGGAATCTCCAAAATGTAAGCGAAGGCGGAGCCTCCTGCAGAACGAGGACACGTCTCTGCGGATAGAAAACTCATCTGGAAGGGGGTTCAGGGGGACAAAATTCAAACCTTTTGAAAGGACTGAACGTTCAGGGGAGGATAATTTCATGTCAGAGGGGATGGTGACGACTAATCTAGTGTTAGGACTACGGTCACTGCCAGGGGTTAGAGTGGAATGCTCCTTGGGTAACAAGGAAGCTAAGGTACTTCCTTAGATTAATTCAAAATTTTGAGTTTCCTGAGAATCCCAGTGAACGTACTTTATTCACCATGGATGTCAGCAGCCTCTATACTTCAATCCCCCATCACGCTGCTTTAGCAGCCATACGCCATTACCTTGATCAACGCCAGGACCCTAACATCCCTACCACCACCTTTCTTCGCTTGACTGAACTAGTCCTCACACAAAATTGCTTTCAGTTCAATGGTCGTTTTTTCCGCCAAATTAAAGGAGTAGCTATGGGCACTAAACTGGGACCTTCTGTGGCCTGCCTCACCATGGGCCACTTTGAGGAGCAGTTGTTCTCACGATACACCGGGATCAAGCCCATACTTTATAAAAGGTACATTGACGATATTGTTGGGGTCGCAGTGGGTCCTCGAAACGATTTGGAAGAGTTCATTAACTTTGCTGAAACGTTCTGCCCGTTTTTGAAATTCACTCACTGTATTTCCAACTCCTCAGTAGTGTTTTTAGACACGGAACTATCCATCTCCGACCGTAAAATCAAGTCCAATCTCCACTTTAAGCCCACTGACTCTCACAACTACCTCATGTACCCTTCCAACCACCCCAAATCTTGTACCAATTCGATTCCTTTCTCACAACTTTTACGGGCCAGAAGGATTTGTTCCGACGACCAGGATTTTGCTAAAGTTTCCAAGCAGATTATTTCTTTCTTTGAACAACGCCAGTATCCACAAAGAGTGCTCTCTAATGCCCTGAAACGCATACAAGGAATTGATAGAGCCGCTGCCCTTGCCCCCAAAACTGACCATACACCCACCAGACGTATCCCGTTGGTTCTATCCTTTCACCCATCTGTAACCCCCATTGTACGTGCCATTTACAGGAATGTAGAGACCCTCCGTCATGACCCATCCACCCGTGACCATTTCCCTGATCCCCCCATCACGGCATTCAGAATTGAAAAGAACATATCTAAGCACTTAGTCCGTGCCTCTCAACCTCAAGCAGTAGTGCCTGACACCCCAGGAACTTTTCCTTGCAACCGTGGGAGATGCAATACTTGCCCGGTGGTCAGTTATGACAAAAACCTTTCCATTGTAGGTCCCAACAACAACCGGTTTAACGTTCATCAGCATTTTACCTGTACTTCAGCCAATGTTGTTTACGTTCTCGTATATAAACGCTGTAATATACTGTACGTGGGAGAAACAAAACGTCGTCTTGCTGACCGAGTCACCGAGCACCTGAGGTCAATCAAACAGAAACTCCCAGGGTTCCCGGTAGCCACCCACTTCAATCCCCCGTCAACATGCTCGATCCGTGACTTGATGGTTTCGGCGGCCATCTCGTGTCGAGGTTCCGATCATGACCGCCTTGCTGCCGAAAACCGCCTAATCATGAAACTTGGAACCCTGTCCCCACATGGTCTGAACGTTAGACTTGAACTGTTATAACGCAGCAATTCCTGCATTTTTTTGACTTGTGGTAACCACTTAACACTGTCTGTTTTCCTAGCCGAGGTTTACCGTGCCCAATTTTATTGTGTATTTTTTAAATTGTACGTTTGGCCGTGTCAACGATCAGTTGCATTTTTGCCACCTGATGAAGGGTTTAAACCCGAAACGTCGTGGAATTTTTCACAAACTTTTAGCACTATTTACTACTTTATTTTTACCTATATATATATATATATATATATATATATATATATATATATATATATATATATATATATATATATATATATAGAAAGGTTGTGACTGTAGGGTACTACGATATTTAAGCTCCCTTCAAAGGTTGAGCACTCTACCATTGACTGGTTTACTTTGTTACGAATATATATATATATATATATATATTTATATATATATATATATATATATATGTGTGTGTGTGTGTGTGTGTTTGGGTCCCGAGATATTAGCAGCTAACCTTTTTCTACCAATATGGAACTTTAAACAAGCAGTCCCGGCTTTATATTGGTAACAAATATTTTGCATATCTTATTTTTCAAGCTATGCTTTTGAATTTGGATTTATTGGAGATTTTAGCAGCTTGCCCAAAGAATGTGTAATGGTTAACATTTGCGAATTATAATGCCAAGGATGTGTATGTAGTTTGTGTCAGATTTTTGTGGTGTAAACTGGATGAAATTTTTAAAGATATCACTGCTCGTCACTGTTAAGCCACGTTGTCACAAACAAAGTCTAGTGGTCTGGCCAGTCCATTCTTTGAATAATAGTACTGGTCAACCATTTTTAAGATGCTGCGACAGTAATGAATCAACACAAAACGTTAATTGATAAAGTATCTCTTCTTCGTTGTTCTCAACCCAACTTTCTCACGAGTAATTTTGGAAAACAAATCATAATCATATAAAAATTATTATACTAAAATATTCGTTGTATACAAGAATGAGACCTGATATTTCTTTTTTACTGTGCTTAATCCCAGACATGACGGGAAATTAGATTAAAAGACAAATTTTTTACTATAGTAATATGAAAGACTAAAACACTGTAAACAAAGTTGTAACTACTACGTGTTATTGCTGAAGTTGTTAAATGTGGGGAAATTGTTTCGTACAAAATGGGAGTTCCCGTACGTTGAATTTTCATTGATGAAAGCCAAGGGCGTGTATTCATCTCCAAAGGTGGGGACTTTTCACCATTTGCGAATCGCCGTCCTGGGGAGGGATCTAAGGGGGTGCCCCTTCCCCTTTGAAAAGAAAGGAAATTGGAAGGTACCTATATGGTAAGTAGTGCCATATTTGGGCGCACTTTAGCTTTTAAAATGTAGTGTCAATTCGTAATCGTGGTATATTATTGAAAAAGTAGGGTAACTTTTTGGAGATGCC
Source organism: Holothuria leucospilota (assembly GCA_029531755.1). Lineage (NCBI taxonomy): Eukaryota > Metazoa > Echinodermata > Holothuroidea > Aspidochirotida > Holothuriidae > Holothuria > Holothuria leucospilota. The sequence goes on along the minus strand of CM055961.1, from coordinate 55,697,365 downwards.
CCCTTCCAAAAAGTTAAAGAAACGCGTCCCCCGTCCCCCATGATCCACGTCCATGATTAAAGCTCAAACTTGTATAAATGCAAAGGAAAACGTATCTTACTTTTGAAAAGCCCAAATGATCTGCTGATGAAACGTTTTTCACATAAACAGAACCCCTAAGAAGTATAAATATTTGTAATGTCTGTAGAAAATACCCTGCCTGATGCCCCCATGATTAGGTAAAAGGGAAATGCAGTCACCCCAAATTGAATTAGTGTGCCTGGGTAAAGTAATTCATGATTGGCTCTATTAAAACATGTGACAACAATTTTGTAACTGAATCTTTAAACTTATGCAAAAATTACCCATTTGTTTACCTTTAGAATGCCACATTCATGTTCTGAAACATTATGGAAGATACTTGTGAAGGGATGACTTGTAACATTTTGTTCATGTGTCAAGTAAGTTTGGGGTGACTGCTTGTCCCCTTTGAGTGGAAACAAACTATTGAATACCAGATCTATTCATCTGAGTAACACCAAACACGTAACTTTTAACACCTTATAATATACATCAGCTACTGGAGGGGAAATCATTTGCGCATAATTTTACTCTTACTTAACCAATACCAGTGGCGGATCCAGGATTTGGCAGAAGGGGGGGCCCAGGTCATAGTGGTTTGTATGAAAGTCTGATCAAGGGGAGGAATCTAAGGGGGGGAGGCGGTGTGCAATGGGTGGTGGCAGGGTATTTTGATAGGAGGTAAAGTATGTGATGAGTGATCACCGTCCTGGGGGAGGGGTTTAAGGGGAGGGGGTGTCCCCCTCCCCTTTGAAAAAATTTTGTCAATTTAAGATTGCTTAGATGCAAAATGGTGATGTATTTAGTATATTTTTGAAACTGATCATATATGGCTGGAAAATGCTCATAATTTAGTGAAATTTAAATTTTGGTTGGTTGAAAGAGGAGATGAGAGTAAGTAGCCTTTCTTGTCCACATATTAGGATGGCAGTTTCCCGAATTGAAGTCTTCTTTTCCCTTATACTACCCTAAATTCGAAGTACATTTCATTAAAGTAAATTACAAAGCTTAAAGAAGATGCTAATGTTGCAGCAAGTTATAGTTAAAAGCCTGAGGTTGTTGAAAATATTCCTCTAAATATTAAAGAATTCTGAAAATCCCTTGAAAGCAGAAGCAGTGTTCCCAATGATGTGGGCCCGGCCGGTAATAGACTGAAGTTAGCAGTCTGATCCAATGCAGCGCTCATGGGTAACCCCTTGCAATGCCCGGAAAAAGTTATTGTGACCAATATAAGCCAAAATGTTATCAGCCGGAGGTCAGTAACAGAATTATTAACATAAGACTGATTTTCTGAGGTAGAAATTTAAATAATGAACAAATTTGAATTTCACTCTGACACATCACAAAGGCCTTTTAATTGGAATAGGGCCTAGTCATTTGTTTTATGACGTTGAAAAAAACTTCAAAAATTTTTGGAAGGGGGGGCCCGGGCCCCCTGGGCCCCCCCCTAAATCCGCCCCTGAATACAGTAAGGCCATTTTTGAGCAAGTCTGCCATACGCAATGAAATGACAATTCAATGCAAAATGTTTGAAGAAAGGAACTTCTGCAAAGGACCCGGATTTTATCTCGTGCTTGAGATCAACTCATGTACTTATGATCATATACTAGATTAACAGAGCAAGTTCTCGGCTTAATGTTTCAGGATCAAGAGTGGTTCAACACCAATTTTGTCCGCGTAGCAGTTTTGTACGGCTTGATCAGTCATATGAATGTCTGTGGGGATGAACAAAGAAGATCCTTTCTTCTAAAGCAGGGGTGGGGAACCTCCGGCCCGCGGGTCGCATACGGCCCGCGAGACCACGTTATTCTTCCCGTGAGTCAATTCTTAAATACAAATTCAGAATCACTTGAAAAGTACTTGATAATAATGTTTTAGCCCACGGTGCCCACCGTTTATCCTGCTTACGTAACTTTCCTAGTATTTCACGTGAGGACTTCTGCGAAACACTTCTAACGTATCACTAAAACCCCGTGCACAATGTAACAATGCCACCGTTTCGAACTACAAAAACATAGGTGCATTTATTATGGTAATGGAAGCTTTGTGTGGGAGGCTACAAAGCACTTAACAGAATTGCACTATCACGTGTATATGTCTATCTATTACAGTACGATACGCAGTTGGCACTGTATTTATTGCAGTAGATTGGGGGTGGGGGGTTATAGCCGTTCCTCTCAAGAGAGAATTAAACTTTAAAAGTGGATAAGTTTGCAAAAAAAAGGAAGTTCGTTTCAAAATGTGCGTGCTTTTGCAGCGCTTTGCGCACACTTGCCATATGTGGCCATTCATTATTACTCCATACATAAACAAAAGACATTATAGTGTGATTACTTCTGGTCTGTGTAGTTTTGCACATTCGATGTCATTTCATGATAGCGGATGAATATTTTATTGCCAACAAATTTCTACAAATCCTAGAATTTCCGAGGGCTTCGCCCAAGTTTCTGACCTGGGCTTTTCCCCTAGACCCCACCCATAGTATGCCTGGGGCCCGTTGGCCTGCGTCCTATGGGAAAAGTTGTAAGGTAAGGTGGGCATGCAGGGGGAGGTCCAGAGAATTACGAGATCAGACCCTGATCTAGTGTAAAAGCACCGTTTGATTTCAGGTCATAACAGCTCAGTGCCAGTGTTTAACATAGATGGTAGCCAATAACAGGTCACATTTCTTTGAGAAGAAACAGCAGCATCGCTACCGTAGCTGCAAGGAGACCCAAAGGTTCCGTCATCGTAGCGTGTGAATAATACACCTCTCGATCCCTCCTCGGCTGTAGAGGGCGGTATGTATTTCCGGTAAGATAGCTTTCGTTAAATAGTCCTGTCGTTAGTTGACGGAAAAGATTCACCTAAAGAGAAATAAATCGAAATCGCGGAGTGAACCTTTAACAAAAGACGTAAAATATATATATATTTATACAGTGCGGTAATATTACTTTTCGAAAACTGACATCGTGTTATGATGGCCGTGGATAACCCAATGGGGGATCTCTGAAATGCAACACACAAATTAAAAAAAAAACGAAAGGGCAGCGAACACATCAGCCTCCCCATCATCATTTAATTGCGACTAAGTGCATTTCCCCCTCTTAATATTTGGTCCGAACGAACGAAGGCTCATATTTTGCTGGTACAGAAGAATGCGAGACGACTTGAGCATTGAAGGTCTTTGGAGCATTTCTCAAGAACATTTTATGCATGGAAATCGTCACACACGGACAAATATATGGGTGATTCCATAAATAAGGGAGCCAGTGGATTTGGTGTCGGTTATTTTTCCAAAGTTACGTGGTTAATAGTTCCTACGTTAAATATGGAATATGGAAAAATGTCATACCCACTATTTCATAGATTGGCATTTCAGGGATGAAAAGTTCTCAGAACAAGTTTTTAAAAATTTTAAGTTACTGCCTCATCAGACCTTCATCCTAAGGCAAATGGTCACAAGTTGTCATAAACGGCAAAGAATCTGCTGTACATGTTCGCATGGAATCAGTTCCTCGAGGATCTGTCAGTGACCTTCACAATGTATTCGGTCCCATTAGAAGACATAATTTAGTCTCATGGTATCAACAGTATCATTTATGCAGATGACAATCAGATTTATTCATTCAAGTCAAAATCTCTTGACAGCTACCCCTACAAAGCTTGCTAGTAAGATATCCGGTCTTAGTCAATTGCAAATGGTTTGAAATTAAATGACAGCAAAACAGAACTTATTCAAATATCTTCAAAATTCCGATCTGTGTCTCCGCATTCAATACTGATTCCAGACTGGCACTGCTCACTCTGAACCTGTTTAAAGCGCCAAACATTTGGGGGTAATTTTCGACTGTTAGCTTACAATGGATCTACATGTCAACAATGTTTGTCTAGCAGCATCCCTTGTGCTTCTAAAATTGATAAATTTAGGAAATACTTGAATCAAAGGACCACTGAGACTTTAGTTCATGCTTTTGTATCTTCAAGACTTGATAATTGCAGTCGCCTACTTTATGGGCTTTCAGACTCTCGACTCAAGAAATTGCAACATAATCTAGGGCCTTACAGAACTCGGCTGCAAGATCAGTAACACTCAAAGAACTCAGTGATCATATAATTCCTGTCCTTCGTAGCCTTGACTGGTTTCCTGTTGTAGATCGAATAAAATGCAATGTTTGCCCAGCTCTGCTCTTGCCTGTCTGCAAGATCTTGTCCAAGAGTATACTCCATCTCTTTACCTTCCCTCCAGTTCGAAATTGCTACTCTCATCTCATCCTGTATCTACGAGGTGTTATGGTCATCGTTCTTTCCAGTACTCCGCTGCTTATCTTTGGAACAAACTCCCAGTTAAAGTCAAAGAAGCTGCAACAGTCTCACATTTTAAGACATTACTCAAGACCCATCTTTTCTCCATCCTTTGATTTTCATCTTGTGTGTTTTGCACTCTATAAAATCTGTGTATCATCGTCGTCGTCGTCGTCTGTCGTCGTCGTCGTCGTCATCATCATAACAGCCATAACACATTACAAACAAATTGACAATTATTCGTTTCCAACTCCATTATCACATAAGTTAAATACGAATATTTCACCTGTTGTAAGTGTGAATGCCGGTCCATAGTTCAGTATAATACAAAGCTATGAAAGTTGAACATTGTTCAACTCTGAGCTATGTCAGTGATTAACCCCAAAGAGCAAGGGATGACTATATATGATTCGTACAGCTTCCCAGCGTGAGAAAATTTGGAAGAATGAACCGGCCATAGCGACCAATTCATAGACCTTTTTCCAAATAGCAGTTACAAAGGATTGTGGGATAGAGTTTTTGTGTGCATTATTTTTGTCAGTGGCATTTACGGTGGACAGGAATGATTCAGACCAAAACACTATCCCACAATCCTTTGTAATTGCTATTTGGAAAAGGGTCTATAAAGATATGAAAGGTGAAGGGCCGGTCCATACTCCAGTATAGAGCTATAATGCTATGAAAATTAGCCCGAGAGAGCAAGAGATGACCACGTATGGTTTTATAGCGTTTATAGTACTTGAAAATTGGGAAGTATGAAACGGCCTTCAGTTCCCAAATGTGTGACCAGGGGTGGCACCATGATTTGCCCCACGGGGGCCAGGTACTCGAAGCCCTGGCAAAATCAACAGTTTGCCGGAAAGATGGTGAACTGAAAATTTTCAGTTGGAATGTTTTGCTTCTCGCGCAGAAAATTTGGGCCTTTAATTAAAGAAAATTAAGGCAATTGGAGTTTCATTGCATAAAATTTGAAAATTTGGGGTTTTTATGAGGGCTGTATGCAAAATTTTTTCTGCAGAGGGCAACAGCTAAGCAGAGTACCATCACGACAGTTGGCGTTGAGAATACCAAGGGGGAGCAACTACCCCCGCTCCGCTATGTGCAACCATGATTTTTATTGAAGAAAATTTGGGTTTCATTTAGAGAAAAGTTGGAAATTTGGGTTTTATTGAAGATCACTTGGAATTCTTGTGTTCTTTGAGAACAAAATGAAGTAAACTGTCGGGGAGACTGGTCGCCGTCGGAGAGAGCATACTTTATCGCAGCTGACGAAATTGGTAATTTTTCCGGACAAGAGGGAAGCCTTTCCCGATGGGGTCCATGCCCTCACCTGGTGCCACTCCTGAAACTGCCTATCATCACCGGTCTTAGTTTCAGATGGACACGGCGTGTGTAAAATACTGCGAATAGGGAGTTGCCATTCCCTAGTTTGAACATGATACTAACCTGTCTCTCTGAAATCTCCACAGTTTCTTCAAATACTGTCCACTGGACCACCTCGTAGCATGAAGGAGTGGTGAGTGATCCATCGTAACGATAAAATCGCGATTTGTCCTCAGGTAGGAGATCAGAGAGAGAAACTACCCTCTGGAAAAAATATTCATCATCTGTGGTAAAGATAACGTGAGTTTTACTTCGTCAATTTCCCTACAAGAAACACACAGGGCGTGTGACCTCCTTATTTTAATATATGGTAATTATTATAAAGGCGGATATTTTGCTTTTTACGATATCTTCGTCAGTTAAAAATTGAAAATCATAAAAAAGAGTGAATCTACCTTGGATGAAGGCAAGGTACTGACACATTGACTGGGGCAAGAAAGTGACTGAAGAGTCAGTCAGTTTATCAATAGCATAGGCGCACGAGCCGGAGGGGCTGGGGCTGCACCCCCCTGGAGTTCGGGCAACATCAATTTCTAGGGCAGATTTTGGGGTAAAGTAGGACAATTTTCTCGAGCAAAAAAGGTTTTCTCGGACAAAAAAGGTTCACCATCCAGGAAAAAATGTCTTGTAAGCCCATGATCAATATGATGGCTTAATCAGGGTATTGTCTTTCTGATGCAGTTACGTACTACGGACGGTATCTAAGACTTACGGAAGCCGAGAACATCGCGGTGGTATGAAATCTGACATGCCAGTTTTCCCACCCCTTTCTTCGGTAAACATGGGAAGGAGAAATCAAGGTACGATTCCTCCTTACCATTATCCACCGATAATGGGGAATGGGTCCTTTCTTGAAGTACCCCCTCACTGACTTTGGTTTTCTCCATTCCCCATTATCTGGTGGATAATGGTAAGGAGAAATCGTATCTTGATTTCTCCTTCCCATGTTTACCAAAGAAAGGGGTGGGAAACTGGCATGTCAGATTTCATACCACCGCGATGTTCTCGGCTTCCGTAAAGACTATACCGTAGTGTGAGTAGAATATCTTGGCAACCAGTACCGTACTGGCAGACTGGTGGGAGTGCAGGCCTCCTAGTACGTCACACTATATCACAAATACGAGTACTTTTCCATTACCAGCAATGGCTAACTTTCAAAATTTTTGAGTACGACGGCAGGGGTGGCGCCAGGATTTCCCCGACAGGGGGGCCAAGCTCCCCGACGGGGGGGCCAGCAACCCAAAGTCTCAACGAAGGAAATAAAGTGCCGAAACGATGTTTGAAGGAAAATTTTGGCGCGCGAAGCGCGCCGAAAATTTTGGGCTCTTTTTGGGGAAAATTTGAAAAAATTGCCGGCATTTTCCATGGAAAATTTGAAAAAATGGGGCTTTGAAGAAGAAAATTGGAAAATTTGGGGTTTTTATTGAAGAATTTGCCCTAATTTAGACCAAAATTAAGTAAATCGTCGGGGCGACTGGGCGTTGTCGGGGACTACATATTTTATCGTATACATAACAGCTCCCCGACGAAACCGAAAAATTTCCCCGACGGGGGGGCCAGCCTTCCCCGACGGGGGGGCTATGGCCCCCCTGGCCCCCACGCTGGCGCCACCCTTGTACGACGGTACAAATCCATTCTCGTAGTACAGACAAACGTTTCAAAACATTAAGATGAGTAGGCCTGTGTACCATAGAAATAAGAGTAAGGGAGAACGCAAACACAGGACATCCCGGCGTGTTTAACCAGTGAAGCCACGAAAATTGTTAGGGAGCTTCGGCTGTACTGCAAAAAGCTGGTTGACGGCGTGTCTCCATACCTACAGTGTGCATTCCACAACTGTGATTTTATCCGTTTTTTGAAAGATTGGAGTATTTTTCTCAAAAGGGATATGTCATGGTGACTTAAGTGTTTTGTTTTACAGTCAACTTGAAAACTTGTAGTTTCTCTTCCAATATGGCGCAAAATCAACGATGTGATGTTTGTATTATGCGCCGTTGCTGAGTTGCCTCACAGAGCCAAATCAATGCCTTCAGTTCAGATTCGCCAAACGTCATTCGCCTTTAATTTCTATGGTATGTCTTACTACAATATTGGCTGGTATCAGTCAAGAGGTTTGTCATGCCATAACCAAAACAATTAAAATTATTCCGACTTTAGAATGGTAATTCCTAAACACATTGTCAGTTCGAAGCTTTTCCAAAGATAGATGTATTTGCATCATTTACTCTAACATAAACAACAATTTCTCAAAGAGGCAGGAGAAGTCCTCTCTTTAAAACATCTATGGAGTCGGTCGGTCATCCGGGTCTTTCCCCGTTACCCTAGCGACTTTGGAGTGAAAACAACAACTGACTACAGTATGACCATATGGGAAAACGTTATCCGCAGTAAATTGTTTTCACTCCAACACATTGTTGTTGTGCGGAAGTGACGTGTCACCGACCGAACCCATACTGGAATCTCCTACACGGCCCGTGACAAAGGAAGATTGCGGAGGTGCGTCAGCTATTTTGGTGCACCACTGGTTTAATGTTAGGTATTTAACAAACACTAATCGAATATAACTACACGTTTTACCATTCCAAACAGATTAAAATGATATTATAAACTGACCTTGAAATTCAATCTGTGAAACTCCGTTGAAGATCTCGTCAAAAATGTCGTTGTCATCTTCACCAATCTGTAAACAAATAAAAACCTCTTTAGACGCTGTCAAGTACGTAGTATAGTATTGGCAATGATATGATGCGCTTCAATTAGAACCATAAAATGAAGAATGCCCAGATGAGAATACCAAATGGAAAAAGTGCTACTACAAGATCTCACAAAAACTTAGTTACATAAACAAAATACTTTATTCGACGGGTATGGTTTACACCAGATCCAGTGGCGTAGCTACGGGGGCATGAGGGGGCACGCGCCCCACCACGACAAAGCTGTGCCACCCCAGGTGTTCCCCTACGGAAAATTTTGGAAATGTACAGTTTTATATATATAAGTCCTATAAAGAGGGAGAGAATTCAGAAATTGTGTCCTCCCAGGAAAGGTTCGTGACCCCCAGTGTCCCCTGCTCAAAAAATCCTGGCTACGCCACTGACCGTCTTCATGATGAGCACATTTGTGGTTTCTTAGAGAGTTCTTAGCGAGCACAAGCTCTAAAAGACTTGAGAGAAATACATTTGCTCACTTAATGGTTTCAATGCTGTAATTAAATGGGTCAATTTAGTCGCCCCAAGTTGAATTAACATACCTAGGTACATGATTCATTAGAAATGATGGATTTAACAGATATGTTTTTCTTGTGAATTAATAAATGTAAGCAAATTCCTTGGGATACATGTGGAATGTAAAACATTATGATAAGCACTTGCAAAAAGAGACACTGTTTGATATCAGGCTTCCGAACTCCCCCGGACAAACTGTTAAAGATTTCGATTTTCCGGGGGGGGGGGACTCTGGAGAGAAATTGGCAACGATGAGAATTGTTCACGGGCGGGTATTGTAAGGGAAAGAATTACCCCGGATATAGGCATCAGGGAAAGTTGTGCCGGTGGAAGTCATTCTGGTAGAGAGGTTATCGGGTCACAGGTTTCAAATGGCGTCCGAAATAAGGCTGAGGCATAGAAATAAAAGTAAGGGAGAATGACGTCAGCCGATCTGGACTGAAGCCGTTGATTTGGCTTGGTTGTACGGCAACAGAGCATCTGCGCGTATTGCAAATATCACGTCATTGCTTTTGCCCCAAGTATTGGCAAAGAAACTACAAGTTTTCAAGTTAGAAGTATAAAACAAAATACTTAAGGCACCATGGCTTATTTTTGTTGTGAAAATTACTCCTAATCTTTCGAAAAACGGATAAAATAAGCTATAACTTATGCAGCAGAATGCACACTGTACGTACGGAGACACATCAATCAACCGGTCTTGTGCCGTACAACGAAAGCGCCCTCACAATTTTCGTTGCTTCACCGGTTGAACATGCATGGATGCATTGTGTTAGCGTTCTCCCTTACTTTTATTTCTACGGGCCGAGGCAACTACCTAGGTCCTTTTAAAGAACATTAAGTTCAAATATTCATTTCATTTTATTCCATCCTTTTCTCATTGTTATCAATTGTCAAAGCTACATGTGTTACCTCAAAGAGAACACCCAGTACAGCTAGAGCGTCCTTGTTACCGGACTTCGCTGCAGTCAAGACAGAAGAGTTGTACTCTCGATAGGCATAGTGAACTATGTGCATCTGTAGAATTCAACCAGGAAAAAGCGATTTTATAGCAGTGACAAGTTTTATATATAGAAATCTTGACATGGTCAGCGAGTCTATCATCGTGTTCATGTATACATGTAAGTGTACATCTCAATTTACCCTACATATATATTGTTTCCCATGAAATAAAGGCGATATGTCAACTGATTGTAGCAGATCCTGCCTACAGAAAAACAAAACTGAAGAATGTATGTATAGGGCGTATTCTCCATAAAATAACGTTGCGCTGTTTAGGCAAAGTCTTGGATGCTACCTCCCACTGCAAGCAAAACTCAGAAGTTACCTTCAAAAAGAGTTGCGATCCCAAAGGCCAGATATGTGGGTTTAAGTAAGAACTAACTTCAACAGTGTAATGTAAGTAGTTCTTAATCATACTGACTGTGTCTAATTAATACTATAGGATTCTTAATGAGACTACCTATAGATCACATACTTGATTGTATCTGATGGCTATTTAAATTTATATATCTAATTGTATATCTGCGTGTATGTATTCATATAATACCGTCTATCAAATGGTAGATGTCACGATCATAGGAATAATTCAGCAAAGGCTGTCGTCCACTACTTCATAGAATGACAATTCTTAGGATTAAAATAATGATGATGATGATGATGATGATGATGACGATGACGATGACGATGACGATGACGATGACGACGATGACGACGACGACGACATTAACAAAAGTTTACCAACTCAATAGATTATACTTCTCCTCCTTATTATTACTTTACATACAATTACATAAAATGCAAATTTTGTATTCAAACTGTTACCCATGATTGCCCTACAAGTAGCTTCCAATAGAGTAACTAATATCTTAAACTTCTGTGGTTCAACTTCAGACCTCTTTTAGACCACGGAGCTATTACGGATGGAGAAAAGGCAGAGAACCTCAAATGCAATAAAACACCCATCTAATCCTTTCAATCAAAGACAACCTCCCTCTCCCCAATCTCCTCGCCTAACTTTTGTTCACGTAAGCCGGCTTAACTACCCAAATCGTCTTTGGCATTTCCTTTGAAGGATCATCATGGGTTCCGACACTGAGCTGTGTTTGTGACACTATACTTCAACAAACGGCTGTTTTTACATTTTTTAACTTCATGAATATTCACTGCTGGAATCAAATTGTGTAAGTGCAGTTGTTTATCTTCAGAGCTTCAGTTTTGAAGTGGATGCTCAGTTTTTGTCCCATTTAATATCATTTTAAAGGTGAAAACTTCGTCAAATTTAGTGTTGTGGTTGGAAAACTAGCGTCCTTTGTTGAAAAAAGAAAATTAAGTGTCTGAAAAATGTCCCAGAATCTTTCCGAAAGACTCTGGAGCCTTTCCGAAAGTTTCCTAAACACAGGAATTAATTGAGCGAAAAGATAGTTGCTTCATCTTTACTACGGTGTGCCTCTTGAATGTGTGCGGGTGCGTACTTTTCTGACAATTTTTTTAAGCTTTGCTACTTTTTTGCATTTTGAAGGTTTCAAGTTCCTATGTACTTCACAGTGTGTTAAAAGGTCCGGTGACATGAAAATTATAGTTGGCTGTTTGATGAAAGAAGCATTAAATATCCAGGAAATAGCCGCAATTTCCATTACAATTCATCACATACTGATCATTTTACAGGTTAATTTTTATGTAACACATGTATCATGAATAAACATGAACTTATTATGCAAATATGTAACATCAAAAGATGGACATACCATATGTGGCTTAATTTCAAGGACATTGGTAACGTTGTTATTCCCTGAGGGGTTAATTATGAGAGCTAAAATTGGTTTCTTGAGAATTATTGATTTCACTCACGAAACTGTAAACTATGTCATCATTAATTAAGAGATAATTTATGTAGGGTGAACAAAAGAAATCTTAGCACTGCGCAACACTCCACATCGTTATCTTGCGTAGGTAATGAGTTACTTCAGAAACCATCAAACTTTAAAGACGTATACTTTGAGAACGGTAAATGGTTTTTAAATTAAAATCAAACGGATTCATCATTGGAGGATTAAATTCTCTAACTGGCAAATGAAACTGCTCTTTTGGTGACATGTCACCAGACCTTTAACACATGCCATTCACATCGACTGTGAAAAGCTGTCTTTATCTATTAAGCACTAATTGTTTGCAAGTGTAAATCCTTGAGAGTATTCATGGCTCATTACTCTTAGAATGTCGGAATCCATGATGACTTCAAAGGAAGGTTCTGTGCCTTTACTCCATCTGTAATAGCTCCATGTTTAGACAGCCCAGTGTTCTGAAACTACGTCGACTTCAACTTTTTAAGCACTTCATATATAGACCTTATGCATTGACGTCACTGGACGTCATTTTGGAGGCAAAACAATGTAGCACATGGCACGCACGCAATAGACCTTATGCATTGACTCACACTGACATCAATTTGGAGGAAAACAATAGACCTTATGCATATGATGTCACAACGAAGAAAGTGCTCCCTCTTTTGGAGGAAGATGGCGGAAAAGTGCGTATCATTGCAAGTTACACCAATAAATGCAGACAGCTGATTTGTCAACTAATCGTATACGATTGGTAAGTCTACTACACGTGCGGCGAAATCCACGCTGTTCGTGCACGTGTGCTTCATTGTTTTCACCCAAAATGACGTCAGTGTGATGTCAATGCATAAGGTCTATGAAGTACACGTACACGTACCATCACGACGTGAATTTCGCACGCGCGTGTAGTAGACTTAAACGCGCGTATCCCCTGGTGCACAAATTAGCTGTCTGCATTTGTTGGTGTAACTTGCAATGATACGCCATTTTCCTCCAAACGAGGGAGCACTTTCTGCTCTGTGACATTATATGCATAAGCCTGGGGTTTGATTTGAAGTCAGATTAGCCTACTCTTGTTTAAATATGCAAACTTTAAAGCTATATGAATTTGGCTCATTAAACACAGGACAATACTAACTGCGAAAATAAAACCATCCTTGTGTGTCCATGTCAACTGTCCTACTCACGCATACACATACGCACACACTCATACGTACACACGCACTCACAAAACGGAGAAAGTACGCGAACTATGTGAAAAGTGCCTACTGTGTTTTCCCGTAGAATCTACCGCCTCATATTATAGTTCACATGGGGGTTTCCCCACGAACTGACGTACCTCTAAGGGGAATAACCTTCCATTGATGGCATGCTCTGATCCTTGCTGGCTAATTGTGCCCCAGTGAAAGTGAGCTTGAAGGGCTTCGTACTCTGTCGGAAGACCGCCACCTGAAATTCTGAAGGTACCGTCTATATTGATTCTTACTACATTCGAAAAAAAGAGAAACAGAGAGGAAACAGTTTTGAGCTGGGTACGTCCTGTAACCGTACTACATGCAAATGACGTGTGTCCAAGTTGATTTGCATTTTGTAGGTAAAAATTTCATCTAACTACACTTTTGATAAGCCAGTCATTCTACAAACCAATATGATTCTAGTTGGCCTTATTATTTCATATGCACTCCGACCTGCTGTGTGGTATATTAGGGTGGGGGGGGGGGGCAATACTGCAAAACTGAACAAAATTGAAGTAGTAGGCCCTTTCGGTTGTGAACTAAGGAGCAGGCTCTTACTGTCATGTAACCTTAAGACACATATAACTGTGTGTAATGTGCCAGTTTACAAAGAGTCAATCATTGCAATATCTTTATATTGTGAATCGTTTATGTGAATTATCTATCACTCCCTGCACCGATATACAAATACAAATAGCCTAGTTTGATTACTGGGTAATCATCCAACCACACATACGTCATGCTGTTCCAACCAATCACTCAATGATCATGAATATTCAATACCTGTATGTCCCAAATTGCTAATGGATACAAGAGTACCAGCACCTTCTTCCTCGCTGTCGTATCCCTGGAAAACAAAGTCATCATACGTCACGCTAGTTAGCTCGTCGTCTACTAGGTTGATAGGAGATTGTCGGTTGGCGCCGCATTCAGGGGTGGTATCCGCCCAAAATTGTGGTCCTGCGTTTGAAAATTCATGAAAGGGACGTGAACGATACTGGCATGTCACTAAAACACTGGGCATCTTTGTGACTCGTATACGGCAAAAAGTAGAGGTCTCAGGGTCGAGAGGTTGGTCAGTTAAGTTTGTTGTCTCTTCGGGGACGTAGCTCCTTTGGGGAACAGAACTCCTTCGGGAGTAACGTTTGGTTTCGCCCCTTGGATCTTCGCCAGAGAGACGAGCACCATCAGTGGCTATAAATGTTCTTCCTCGTAAAAGAACCCGTCAAAAATAGTGCAAACATTGTGGATGACTTAAAGACTGCAATTTTATGTGTGATGCATGTGATTTTACGTAGAATATATGTCAAAGTGTGGGTAGTGTGAAGTCATTGGGCAGGATTGGACCTGATGAAGATACTTTATGTACAATTTGTAAACTGCCGTGACCATTGTTTGAATGTCTTATGCTAATATGCATTAGATTGTTGAATTACATGAACTCGCACGGCACTCACCTTTTGATTATTATTTCTATGGTTGACGTCTCTGTTATATTCGACGTTACAACATTATAATATATATATATATATATATATATATATATATATATATATATATATATATATATATGTATATATATAACAGAAAAATTAAGTTCCACGTATACTCCAAGATTAAAATGCAAAATGAGAACGAATGCAATAAAGAGCATAACTGGTTGATTATTGGAGTACAAAACTTAAATTTATATATATATATATATATATATATATATATATATATATATATATATATATATATATATATATATATATACATATATATATATATATATAGGTCGAAGAGTAATTGGTTAATACATTCGATCTTGAATTGAAACCAATCCTAGATAGAGCGTAGCCCTTATCAAAGAAGGAAAGGTTGAAAGAAAAGCACCAGAGAGGAAAACTAAGCAGCACTGGAACTTGAACTCGTGCGGTCAACGGCTTTCGCGGCCGTGCCTAGAACCACCAGCCAATGCAGCTTCTGATTTCCAGACGAGACAACAGACTTCTTATACCAGCGAGCTCAGTTTCTCTCTCCTTGTTACCATGGTAATCCCTGAAGCGAGAATGAATATTCAATAAGTCGAGATTGGTAGATCGAAGTTAGAATGTGTAGGTCGAAGAGTAATTGGTTAATACCTTCGATCTTGAATTGAAACCAATCCTAGATAGAGCGTAGCCCTTATCAAAGAAGGAAAGGTTGAAAGAAAAGCACCAGAGAGGAAATTGAACTCGTGCGGTCAACGGCTTTCACGGCCGTGCCTAGAACCACCAGCCAATGCAGCTTCTGATTTCCAGACGAGACAACAGACTTCTTATACCAGCGAGCTCAGTTTCTCTCTCCTTGTTACCATGGTAATCCCTGAAGCGGGAATGAATATTCAATAAGTCTGGAAATCAGAAGCTGCATTGGCTGGTGGTTCTAGGCACGGCCGCGAAAGCCGTTGACCGCACGAGTTCAAGTTCCAGTGCTGCTTAGTTTTCCTCTCTGGTGCTTTTCTTTCAACCTTTCCTTCTTTGATAAGGGCTACGCTCTATCTAGGATTGGTTTCAATTCAAGATCGAATGTATTAACCAATTACTCTTCGACCTACACATTCTAACTTCGATCTACCAATCTCGACTTATTGAATATTCATTCCCGCTTCAGGGATTACCATGGTAACAAGGAGAGAGAAACTGAGCTCGCTGGTATAAGAAGTCTGTTGTCTCGTCTGGAAATCAGAAGCTGCATTGGCTGGTGGTTCTAGGCACGGCCGCGAAAGCCGTTGACCGCACGAGTTCAAGTTCCAGTGCTGCTTAGTTTTCCTCTCTGGTGCTTTTCTTTCAACCTTTCCTTCTTTGATAAGGGCTACGCTCTATCTAGGATTGGTTTCAATTCAAGATCGAATGTATTAACCAATTACTCTTCGACCTACACATTCTAACTTCGATCTACCAATCTCGACTTATTGAATATTCATTCCCGCTTCAGGGATTACCATGGTAACAAGGAGAGAGAAACTGAGCTCGCTGGTATAAGAAGTCTGTTGTCTCGTCTGGAAATCAGAAGCTGCATTGGCTGGTGGTTCTAGGCACGGCCGCGAAAGCCGTTGACCGCACGAGTTCAAGTTCCAGTGCTGCTTATATATATATATATATATATATATATATATATATATATATATATATATATATATATATATATAATATATATATATAGCTACTCCGAGTTTCACGCCTTTTATTTGAGCGATCGTCAGACAACTGGACATATTCGGAATGCGTTGGGCCTTTATTTCTTCTTGACACAGTTGAGCAGTCTGTTTCCATGACGACATGGCGGCCCTTTGAGACGAGTTCTGTTTTTTTGTTCCAGATGTGCTTGGTGTGAAGCATTGCTATCTTTGGACTTGATGAAGATACTTTTATACAATATATATTATCAAAGCTAGCAATGCTTCACACCAAGCACATCTTGAACAAAAAAAGAGCTCGCCCAAAAGTGTCGTCATGGAAACAGACTGCCCAGCCGTGTCAAGAAGAAATAAAGGCCCATCGCAGTCCGAATATGTCCAGTTGTCTGACGATCGCCGCAAAGGCGTGAAAGTCGGAGTAACAACATACTGTAAGTAGCTATATATACCATGTATTTGAATTTCTGGCTCTACCTCTACGTATTGAACACTTTTTCGGCTGGAAGTGACCCCCCAAATCTCTGGTGTATATATGTGTGTGTGTGTATCCTCAGTAGTGTGGTGGGCCCGAAATTGACACACTTGTGGGTTTGATTTCCAGTTTTTGAGGAAAATCATTAAATATCCACCTAGATGCTGTTTTGGTTTATGCTGTGTTACAGAAACAATATGCTGAAATTTACTATTGTACGTCAAAAGCAACACAAAATTGGCCAAAATTCAACATTGTAGGTTTCTATTTTAGCGAGTAATATGAGGATCCTAAATTGATCCCCCTTGTGTTTAGGCCTCTGCCCACTGATTTTCTACGATGTTCTTTCATGTAGGGTTCTTCAAGCAAACTTGTTTTCCATTTCAATAAAATTGTAGAAAGGTATCTTTTGGCTAAAAAGAAACTTTCAAGCAAAAGAACATGTTTCAACTTAAGACTAAATTGAAACAAATCGAATTTTGGTATAATCCATGTCTCGGTGACAAAGAAATTCTTACGAAACTACAAAATGTCAGCATAAACAGATCAAGGCTACTGTCCCCTACTCAAACCTGGCAAAGGGATTACCATTTCAGTCAAGAAGTGGAGAAAATATGTTCTGCACAAAATCCTTATATGAAGCGTTTCCTCAAGTAAGTAAACTAAGAAACATGCAAATGTTGACCCAATTTAAAATTAATTGTAATGATATCATTTTTCCTGGAAGTAGAGATAATTTTCCAAATAGTATTTGTAAGGATGGGAGGGTTATAACCGAAAGTAATGAAATTGCTGGGGAATTCAATAATTTTTTTACTTCTGTTGCCCATTCCACTGTACTTAAGACTAGTCGTGATATTACTACCAGTAATAATTATAGAATACCCAGTGATTGTATTTATGATAAACCTTTCGTTACAGAATACTTCGTAGCTAAAGAAATAGATAAGATGTCATGCACAAAAGCTACAGGAGTTGATGATACAAGCTGTAAAATTCTAAAAAATGCCAAAAATATCATTTTACCCTCTCTTACAGAAATTATTGATTTATCGATAAGGACTAAATCAGTACCACATGTCGGGAAACAAGCAAAAGTTACACCAATCTTTAAGTCAAGTGATCGAAATGATGAATCAAATTATATAGACTTATCTCTTTCTTGCTAATTTTATCAAAAGGTTTAGAAAGGGCAGTTTTTTATTCATTTTTTTTTAATTAACGAAGTTTAATATCCTGTGTAAAAAGCACTCAGCGTTTCGTCCAAAGCATTCGTGTTGTACAGTACTTTTAAAGTTAGTTGATGAGTGGATCCCCAATTTAGATAAAGGGAAACTGAATGGTATTCTTTCGGGGGCATAGCCAGGAATTTTTCAAGGGGGGGGGGGGCGAAGACAGACTCTCAGCTCTCCGCGCCACCATGGTTTGGAGCAGAAAAGTTTGGCCCAAAATGCCTCCCAGATTGCTAGAAATGACACTTCCCAGGCCTATTTACCTTATATAAATAGAGGAAACTCTAGCAATATTGTAAAAATAAGCATTAAAATACCAAAAAAACGCTCAAGGGGGGGGGGGGGCTGTCCCCTTTGTTCCCCTTGGCTATGCGCCTGTATGTTTTTGATAGACTTGTGAAAAGCCTTCGACACAATTAATCATTCCATGTTACTTAGAAAGTTGGGGTTGCTAGGGTGTTCTGACAGTGCTATTTTATGTTCAAATCTTATCTTACAAATCGTCAGCAAAAGGTTTGTTTTAAGAATGGTGTTTCGTCATTTATCGATATCGATATAGGCATCCCCCAAGGAAGTATTTTAGGACCACTTTTATTTACCGTCTACATAAATGATCTGCCAAAGGCATTGCCTGACATCAAAGTTGATATGTATGCTGATGACACGACTCTCCACATCGCAGGCAATAATCATCATGATGTATATATCGCTTACAATCTGCAATGGATAGACTATTGAAATGGCTTGAAATAAATAGACGCATTGAAGCTAGATAAAACTAAGCTAATGTTCACTGGATCCACGAACAAACTGAATTTTATCAAAAGAGATGAAGTCAACGTCACCGTTAAAGGTAAAACGTTAGAGACTGTTGATTCTGCTAAGATATTAGGAATACAAATAGATTCACAACTAAAATTTCGTAAACATGTCGAAAGTATTTCTCAAAAGATATCAGGTAAAATTGGTTTTCTTCGTCTCCTTAAGGCTAGCATTCTTCGGAAAGAATTGTCCCTTCTATTTAAGGCATTGGTGAATCCACATTTCGACTATTGTTCGTCTGTCTGGTCGGGTGCGTCTGCGGCAAACAATGATAAGCTTTTTAAGTTACAAAAGAGGGGGCCTAAGGATGATTTGTAATGCTTCCTGGAATGCACCCTCCAAAGACCTCTTCTCAGTACTTGATTGAATTACTGGTAGGAAATGATTGTAAGATGTTGAACAAATGTATGAATGATCAAGCATCAAATTACCTTTGCAAATGTTTTACTCTGTTTGACAACAATATTTACAGTACGGACAACGGACAAGTAAAACTTTCATGTTACCACGATGTAAGACAAGTATGTACAGGAAGTTTTTTCTTTTTAGAGGAGCCAAAATTTGGAACAGTCTAAAGCAGGACATAAAGTGCTGTAATACCCTTCTCCATGTGTAAACATAAATTAAAGACTAACTCAATCTTGCCCCTGTTAGCTCTATATTTTTACTCATTTTAGTCTGTTTCATTACGGAGGGTAGCCTACCTCTGTCTGACGTCACGCCTTTCACATTACCATTATTTTTGAACGTATGTATTCTTTATTTGTATGCACTATTTAACACCTTCTATAACGATCTTGCATAATGTTGTTTTACTTTATTGTTTGTTTTATTTTGTTATTTCGTTTTATTCTCCTACATTTGTCTTACCTCTTCTAATCTTTTACTCTTTGTACTTTTGTGGTATCTTTTATTGTTTACCAGTTTATTTCGTCTAACTGTTTTATGTTCTCGAAGCCTTTTGTGGTATTGTTTTATTCCGTCTCTCTTCTGTAATTTGTTCTTCCATGAATTTAATATGTTTAGTACTTTTCATACTTCTTGTTTTACTTTGTACCCAGGGCCCCATGGAAGAACAGTGGGACTGAACGGGTTACCCTGGTTAAAGAAAGTTTATAAATAAATAAGTAAATAAACAAACAAACAAACGAACGAACGAAGGAATGAATGAATAAATAAATATCACAGCCTAGTTTTCCCATCATAACGCAGCAATGACTTTAATTCAACAAATATTGTGGTCTGAAATGGTCTGAAACAACAAAGAAATGCAATTTGAGTGATTTTAGGGTGTCCCATGTTTTCAGGCATGTATTCTAATTCTATTAGGCCTACTCAATAAGAGTTCTAAGAACCTTTTAAAACGACAGTGAGTTGATTGTCAAATACTTGTAATGGATTGCATTGTGGGAAATGTTATTCTGATTACGTTATTATGTATGCAAGGTTAACTTGCATCGCATTGCTGGTTTAGTATAGCAAGGGATTTGGTGTGTCAATTTCGGAGCCGCCTGAATTTAGATACCTTTTTCTGTATAAAGAGGTATGTGCACTCACCATTATCCATTAGTGGGTCGTAACTCCAGTCCGCAGCTTCAATCACTGAAAAGGGTAAAAGAAGTCAAAATTTAGTATGAAATAACTGAAAATAGTATTTACGTGCCACATTTAAAGAATCGTATCATAGGCGTAGGAAGCTGGTCTCGAGGCGACGGGGGTAGAATTGGACGCTATTTCGGGCCGCCTTCCTAGGCTGGGGAGGGGTCTAAGGGAAGGGGTTGTCCCCTTGCCGTTTGAAATTTTTTTAAATATTTGAGAGTCCTTAGATGCAATTTGGTGCAACTGATTGAGCAAATTCTAAAGAGAATTACTCCAAAAGTTTGACAGAAGAAATAAGGAGTTTTCTGTCTTGGACTGAGAGGGTGGAAACATACTTCCGCCCACCACATTTCCCCTCCCCTCCCCCTGCTGCCACGTTTCATTTCCTTTTGAAAGTGACTCAAGTAAAAGCTTGAACAGACCTTGCACATGACGTCACAGGGCGATAGGAGCCCAAGTGAGCCATCAGTTGACATCATTCGCAAACATTTTGTAAGAAGTCAATTAGTTTTAACGCTTGTTAATTGAAACTCAAATGAAATTATACTGTGTCATAGCTTCATTCATCTTTGCGATTCATTCTACTTTCCTTTTCCCAAAGTCAAAACAAAAATCAGTGTAAACAGAAAAAGTAATGGTTTATGCTTGCCCAACTTGAAGTTCGTTCAATGCACAAGGTGACAGTAAACTTGTTACACGAATTTCCAGTCAACTTTCGATATTACCTCGTATTATATTTGCATGATCATAAGATGTCAAGTTGTAAATTGCTAACTTAGTTACTTCTCACTTCTTGTGTTGGTAGAAGGACAGAAAGTACGAAGCAGTGAAAGAAATAATTACTGCAATATCGCTGACTCGTTTACACGTATACAAGTAAACATTAACACCTATAGTGTAGCATCATAGTCTTAGAGGGGCTGAGAGAACGGATGTCAAGAGGATACATTTATCAATGCAAAAGGCAAGGCGAGCTGCCAAAAATTGATGTTTTTTGTCAGAAATTTAAATTTGCTATGAGAATTGAAAAGTATAGCCAACAAAGTTTGTTAAGAAAGAAAAATGTCGTTTCATTAGCAGAATTGAAAGAAGCTTTTAAGGAGTGTAATGATTTATTTAATATCAATAACTAGGTTATTAAAGCTCAACACTTTTTTATATAAACCCACTTGTATGTATTCATGATAGTGAAGTGGCGATCGAAGTAGGTTAGTGAGAAATTTGTCTTTGTTCTTTAGATTTGCAGTGAAAACCAAAGTGAGATGCAGAAGGTGACAGTAAACTTGTTACACGAATTTCCAGTCAACTTTCGATATTACCTCGTATTATATTTGCATGATCATAAGATGTCAAGTTGTAAATTGCTAACTTAGTTACTTCTCACTTCTTGTGTTAGTAGAAGGACAGAAAGTACGAAGCAGTGAAAGAAATAATTACTGCAATATCGCTGACTCGTTTACACGTATACAAGTAAACATTAACACCTATAGTGTAGCATCATAGTCTTAGAGGGGCTGAGAGAACGGATGTCAAGAGGATATAGGCTAGTGAGGTCAAAGCTTAGAGTTACTTAAACTGAATCTTTATACTATCTACCTGTTCCAATAAGCTGAAGAACAAACGAAGACAACGTTTTGTTGTACCGGTATGCAGGACCCTGCCCAGTTTTTATTCATCTTCTTCAATCGTGAATGCAAGGTAATAGATATTCTATATTTTGGTAATGAACTAATTATAGGTCATTGTTCCACGAAACAATGTGTTCTATAAGTAAAACAATAAATGTTATCAATAAAACCTGTTTATAGATATGTATGTATTGAATGAAGCCAGACGCGTAGCCAGGATTTTATCAACGGGGTTGCGAGCTCGTGATGAATTGACGAAATGGTCCCGAAGGCGCCGCGGGAGAGGGAAGCGCTCCCCAGACCCTTAGGCCTCTCAGCACGGTGGGCTGTGTCTGCAAAGTCCCGTTGGGGGCAGAGGGGAAGAGCCCCGGGAGTTTTGGGGTAGGCCTATTTACGAAGTTGTTAGCATAAAAGCATAAAACCCGGTCTACACGATCATACATTTGGGCAAAAACATCATCATACATTTGTGTGACGACGCTAATGGACAAAGATATGATTGTGTGGACTGCTTTTCTAACAAATTTGAACAACGTCCGACTTGTATGAAGGTGTTCAAACTTTTAGCTGCATGTTTCATCTTCCCAACAAGTGTTCAAATATTTGTATGACGATGTTCATGGACAATTGTAATGTTCATGGACAAACGTATCGTCGTGTGTACGGGCCTTTACAATAATGCATTTAGCCTTCTTATAATGACTCCTTTGGATGAGCACTAAACAGACCACAAAAATAAAAACTGATCACTCTTTTAACTATAGCCTTACTCAGATCATAGTTAATAGATGTGTCTATTAACTATGCTCAGATTGACTAACTACCGGCCGGGTCTAGTGATGCAGAGGGCTTGTTGGTGCAGGGGAGGGTGGATGATGGTGAGGGTTCCCCCAGAGTTTGCAACAATAATTTCATCCAACCTGTCCTACAAGGAGTAATAATGAAAAAAAAAACAATATTCAGGATGCGTAAGTGTGAAGCGCGCCGACAAAAAAATGTACTGTTACACCTCATTTTCCTTGCAAAAGTTGTCCAGCTACACACCAAAGTGATATGAGGAACAGGAAAAATAAGAAACTTTGCCCAATGAGAGGGGCCTTACCTCCGCTGCGCGCCTGAATGGAACGCCGTGTTCTTCTCTAATCGCTTCAGATTTTATTGATACTTGTAATAAAATGCTAAAAGAACCATGTACAGTGATTATTTATATGTAATACAATATTACACCCCTCAAGCTTTTGACAGTTGTCTGAACCTATTATCATCAACATTAAAACGAGTTTATCAGAGCCTTCACGTCAGTATATCTTGTGAGCTGTAGAATTGTTGCACTAATTCGATGTCAAACACACTGGAAAGAAACATTACGTAAATCAACTATCCTTCCACAAATCGACCTTTCCATTAGAAGGAAGCCCAAACTTCTAAGTTAGTAATGTCCAGGCCCGTAGTCAAGGGGGCCCCCCTAGAGAGTTTGAATTTTACCGTTGACTTAATACATTGTACACATTTGCCCCCACCCCCGAAAAAAAATTTGCACCCCTACAGTACCTTGTCTGGCTACGGGCCTGCTCATGTCACACAGCAACACTTAAAGCAAAGACCTGAATTAAATCTTTTTTGCTGCTCTAGCCGGAGTTGTTACCACTTTTTATTTCAATAAGGGCCAAGCCGGCAGTAACTTAAAAAAGTTAATTTGTATGTAAAGCCTGTTATGATGGTCATGTAGCTACAACATTTACAAGTTTCCTAAGCAGTTTTTATAATCTGTCTCAATTCTCAAATAAATTTCTAGATACAACTTGCAGGGTGAATTTACCTACCAAACAATTTCTTTTCATTCAGGTGAACGTGGTCATATATCCTATAGGGGTGGTGCCTGAGCATAACAAAAAAAATGTTCCAAACCACTTTTCCCCCAGAACCAATGTCCCTGCTTTACCTTGACTTTTTTTTTATATGATGGGTAAATTTACAATGTAAAATGACGACACATTACAAAATGTGTCGTAAAAGTGCTATTTTTAGGATCTTGTAGCGCGCACCCATCGTGAGTCATCGCATAGCCTATATCAGGTATCTGTGTTGGATTGCTCTGTCACATCATCGTTCTCTCTGTGGCAAAAGACATAGATAGGCAGCCAATATAGATGGCGTGTTCATCAAGAGACGGCACAGAGAAATCGATGTACGTTTTCTATACCATACTTCTAGGCTTCCGTAGGGAATAAAAAGGACCCAAACAATCAATAGCAGACGTTAATTATTACGTCACAGCATATAAAGAATCATAGGAACTGGGAGTAAAACGGGGTCTACCCGATATTCATAAGATTTTTTTTATTCATAAGGGTCAATGTTTATAAGGTTCTTCAGTCATAAGGTTCATCTGTAAGGGTCGTTATTCATAATCATAAAAACTTAGGTTCGTTGTTCATAAGATTCGTTATTCATAATAGGAAAAGAGGTTCGATATTCCAATAGGAAAAAGGTTCGTTATTCATAATTGGAAAAAAAGGTTCGATGTTCACTAGGAAAAAGGGCTCAATATCATAATATGAGAAAAGGGCGTTTTCCAGTTTTAAAGGCCGCTTCCGGCTGTATCTCGTGGAAGGGGCACGCCCTTTAAACTCGCAGGGATGATAGGCCAATGTGTTGTCTACAACATGTTGACAGCGTTTTTATATGGTCTATTTAGATTAGCTATAATTGGCCTTTCAAAAGATTATGAATAGCGAACCTTATTCTCGATCATGAATAGCGAACCCTTTTTCCGATTATGAATAGCGAACCCTTTTTTAAATTTTGAATAATGAACGTTTTTTTATTATGAACATTGAACCTTTTTTTTTATTATGAACAACGAACCTTATTCTCGATTTTGAATAGCGAACCTTATGAATAATGAACCTTTTTTATCATTTATTTTTTTATGAATAACGAACCTTATGAATAAAAAACCTTATGAATATCGGGTTATCCCCAGTAAGATGATATTCCATACGCACATGTGTACGTGCATAGTACATATGCTATAGCAGGCACTACAGTACATTTTGGCATACATTGTGCTGGTTGTTTGTACTCCCAGTTTCCATGATTACCTATTATCATTAAAGTCTGCTATCGAAGTTAGGCACTGCTGGTGGCAGTCTTGCACAATCGACCGTAGGGTTCCTATATTCGTATCATAAAAGGGGCTCTAATCAACCGTAAACACACAAACTGGTTCACAACTAGCTGATATTCACGGGTATGGGTGTAATATGTATATATAACATATTGATGTCCTCCACGAGAAGAAAATTTTAAGCTTGGTTTTTTTGGTCCTGAAATTGTTATCTTGAATACTTTCAGTGTCAGGTTCTCAACTTTGTTTACAAAAAGGACTTTAAAAGGTAACGTGTAGCTGAATCCATGCCTGGGAACTCGTCGTAAAATTTGACATCTAAATCTTCTTGCAGGATTACATTGAAAGAAAAATAAACAAACAAACAAAAAGCTTTAAAGCAATTAATTTCTCTCTTAAGCTTAATACTTTTTCAATTTATTTTGTCATTTATGCAGTTTATAACTTATCCACCGTTATTGCATTAAATTAAAGGAGTTACGCAGTTTCACCAAGTCGGGATGATAGGCTACGGTATTTAATCAATATGTGCAAGATCTTTCAACCACAAAGTATTCACTGTAAAAAATGCATCTGTTACAGGTTTTGAACACACCATACCGTAAGAAACAAAAGAATACGGAAACATTTAGAAAGACTTGAAGACTGATAAATTAAATTTTATAAATTGTCTGTATTTAAAAAAAATAATGTTTGACTTCAACATAAAAGATGTTTGTGAGTTGGCGTTAAAATGGCTTCAATGAATTATTTAGGCGTTGGCGGGTGCATTCTCTTACTTTTCTATATCACCTAAACGCTATGACCTGTTCGAAGACAGTTACAAAAAGTATTTCCTAGAGTGTCTGTATACTAAGTGTTGTAAGTAGTAGTTTCACAAATCAGGGAAACCAATCTCTCCCTGATGTTATATTCCACAAATATAAGAAAATTTGATCTGAAAAAGGTGAAGAGGGACCCTACCCAAATTTTGAGTTCAGTATGCGTAATGTTGATTCAACTTTGCATCAATTTGACTCTATTTGGGTCAGAAATTGCCTCAAAATTTTGAGAAACTTCCCCCGCGGCCTAGGTGTTTTCAAAGAAAGAGAAAACCCTATTTTATATACCATACTTGCACTTAAGTCAAACGCTCCCAAATTCCATAGTCTTTACTTTATACGAATAAAGAACACGTCATGAAGAAAATGGAGACCGCACGCACGCATCGACACACCTTCCTTAAGTACTTCAAAACTGGTCAGTCAATCTTCTGTTCTTGTTTATACCCGCAGTGTTCTCAAAGAAGATTGTTATTGCATAGGCGACACCATATTGTTACACTGCTACAAGGTTTAATAATGCTGCTGAAAAGAAAAACGAGGTCTACCATTCTGTTCAAAACACCCCAAATTATGCAAATTACCCACAGTAACGCCAAGTTAACGATCCCCTTTGCAATTCGGAAGCCCAGACTCTTTTCATAAAGTTCGTTATTTTGTTAAGCGTTGGTCATGACCGAGGTGAGCAAATATCAATGACTTCACATTTTTGTCATTGTTCTAATAAGCTATTAGTCGATGAACGACCTTGAATTTTAGTGAGACAATTTCCACGCAAGGTTGGCACACAATAGTGCTTCTATAGAAAGCATACCTAACTAAATAGTAACGCCCGAAGCAGTGCGCACAGTTCAAATTGCGGCCACGTGCACTTTACTCACATACTTGACTAAGTGCAGGGTGCTAAAGTACAGCAGCTTCCTGCTGAATGGAAATAAAAGATAGGTTGAGGGGAGGGTGTGGGGGGGGGGGGTTCTGTAAGTGCTTGCCCTCCCACCCAACAACAGTGGCGTACACTTTAAAAATGTCTACAAACTGTTGCATAATTACAGAATAAAAAATAAAGAAATACACAGAGGAAACGGAAAAAGTGCGTCAATTTTTAAACAAATTGACAGCACTTTTTCCATTTTCTTTATGTATTTCTTTATTTTTTTTTTTTGTTCTGTAAATCTACAGAATTTTTGCAGTGTAGCCAGGCTCTAAAGGGGATCGAGCACCTACAAAACGCGTCAAATGTAGCCACACGGCGGTTGTAGCAAAAGACATTTTATTTAAAGGCAATAGGCAGTCGCCCCAAAATTTTCTTTGAAAAATCAGCAAAGTCTTGCAAATCTCCTCTTATTGCATTACAAGCACCGCTGAAGATGTTTTGAACATAACTATTACAAAACAATAGGTAAAGCAAGGCGAAATTCTCCTTGAATTCCACAATTCACTAACAAAAATATTGTCACATGATCAAAATAGGCCATTCATGAACTAGAGTGACAGGATACACTCACTCTGTTTGGGGTGACTGCCTACTGCCTTTAAGCTTATACAACTCTTCGAAATGGCTCTCCTTTTGGAAAAAATGTGTGCTCAGAGTCGTTCACCCTGCTCTCTATAGTGCTCAATCAACCCTGCGATATTGTCTGAATAAGAGGAACTTACAGGCACGGGGTTGGTGGAGGGCAAAAGTTTGTCAGTAATTTTCCAAACGGTAAATTGAACAAATAAACTATTGGAGTATCTGAAAGTATTTGGTTTTCCCTTCACCTTCCCTTCACGTGTTTGATGGGTGTTTCAGGTTGTGGATGATTATGCTTATCTTGGTGTTGTATTTAATTATAACAATAGATTTGAAGGCCATGGTTAAACAAGTAAATCAGGCCAGAAATTCTTTGTATAGTCTACTGCCCAAATCATATAATCTTCAGTTACCGTTAGACCTAAAACTTGAGTTGTTTGGCCCAGTTGTTGTTCCAGTCTTGATTTATGCAGGGAGCTTGAAGACAGCTCCCTGATTTATGGTGGTGACATTTGGGGAATTAGTAAACGCGAGCAGATTGAAGCTTTTCATATCGAATTCTTTGAGCAGGTACTTAAGTTGAGTAAGTCCACACCGAACTTCATGATCTGTGATGAGTTGGGTCGACGTAAAATATCTAAAACGGTTGATATAAGAATGATCTCATTTTAGCTGAGAATCATGGCGATGAGCATAATCTGTCCCTATATAATTTACAAGTTGTTTGCGAGTTATGCATGATAAAGGGTTGTATAGTTCTACCTGGATACTAAAATAGAAAATCTTGGACGGTGCCGGTATGTCGTATGTTTGGAATGATCCGTACAATGTAACTATTCATAGGGTGAAGAAACTGCTCGATGTGAGGTTAAATGATGTACATGAGCAAAATTGGCCGTCGGAAGTATGAAAACTCACACTGTAAAAATTATCGGATTTTTCCATCCAGACTGGTTTTAGGAAATTATCTCTTGACTTTGAGTAATCGTAATTGTTAAACCTTTGTAGATTCCGCTGCGGGAATACGAGGATTCCTGCAATTATTGGGCGATTCCATGGTATAAATTTGAATGAGAGACAGTGTGAGCTCTGTACTAGTGGTTCAATGGGCGATGAATTTTATTATCTCTTCCAATGTTCGGCATTCAAAGCTGAAAGAAAACTTTACATAAAGCGTTATTATAGAGTTAGCCTGAATACCCTGAAAATGAACCAACTCTGAACTTCTCGCAACAAGAAGATGCAAACAAACTTAGCCACTTTTTGTGGTGCATTTACCGAGTTAAATGACTTGTTCGACTCTTATGCTAGTATGTGCTCTTGGAGCCATGTAGGTACCGTATGTATGTGAATACGTATACATGTAAGAAGGTGTTCCTAATCATCTAATTACTTTACTTTTTCCTCTCTCCGTTTAGGATGCTGGGGATGGTGACAAAACTAGTTCTGATTCTTTATTGAAAACTTTTCTACTTTGTATCAATTTGGTTTGCCTGTTGCAGGTATCTGTGTTTTGTGAATTATCTTGTGATTTTTTTCCTTTTATTTATTTGGTCATTTATTATTGAGTTGTAGTAAGCATCATTCATGTACGTATGTTTTTTATTCACTCTCACACCTCTGTGGAGGTAACAAAGAGTAAAATAAACTGAAACTGAGGGGTAGGGAGAGGGAGAGGGGTAGGGGGAGGGGGAGGGAGAGGGGGAGGGAGAGGGGGAGGGGAGGGAGAGGGGGAGGGAGAGGGGGAGGGAGAGGGGGAGGTCAAACCCCGATCTGATCACCTGTGTTTCGAGCAACACATGGGTAGTATGGGTTATGTCTCGTTGAGCAAATTGGTTAGAGAAATGGGGAGTGATCTCTTGCTTAACATAAACACTTTTTATCTAAAGCTCAGCTATCGGTGATCCTTGGCAAACGTTTTTTATCTTAAGCTCAATTATCGGTGAACCTTGCCAAACATACATAAACCAGATCACAACTCCCTGCATTTACATTGCAGTGTAGTTTCATGGAAGTAGTAAAACCAGGGCAATTAGGGAAACAACAAAAGAAACCAGAAAAAAATTCTTTCATGTAAGGCAGACTAAGAGCAGGTTAGACTCCGTTGAATTCTTTCATGTTTAACCAACTGTAACTTTGTTTTGCACTGAGGTGTATGTTAGCCCCACTGCACTTAAAGGGGATATTGTGCAACGAACATTGTGCTTTTTCTTTTTGACAGTACGTTACGTTTGCTATTAGGCCTTAGTGTGGCTCCCATTCTATTAAGAACGTAACGATTGGTCATCATTTAAAATTCCCACTTGAGATTGGGTCAATTTAAAAATATTCAGACTATCCCGCATGCGCGGAGCTGCAAATCGAATATTTTTTTTCAATGTATCAGACAGTCTCTTCGATGCATTATTGGTATCGTAATTTGTTTTTATAGATTCCCACCGTTCGTACGTTTCAAGAAGTCATTTGAGCAAAATCCTTCAGTTTAAGTCGAGGGGCGACAATGAGAATACGAAAAACTTTGAGATTTGAAAATGAAGGATTATGGTCAACCAAAATTCAAAACGAACAACTCGTCTCGAAAGTAGATCCGTACATACTTTGGTCTATGCAGGTCATGAACAAGCGTGCGTTTGTCTGATGTGTCTAGTTAATTATTTATGTCAATGGTGCGTTACACAGTACGTGCTATAAAGGTAGACCTATAAAAATACAAGTAAGCCACTACATCCTAGGAAGCCATTTTCTAAGTCTCGTTGTCCGGCCCATAAGGGAGCCCAATCATGAATCTTTCGTCCAAACAAGCCACGTTCGACGTCTAATTGTGATTAATTTTGTAAAATATATGAGCAGTGCGAAAGTTTGCAAAGATTCTCATATTTCTTTGCTCTATTGCTGTAAATTCCTTAAATTTCTTCGAGTTATATTCTGTTCGCACCTGAACATTTGGAAGCTGAGTGATCCTGGTAAAACATCGTCAATGGCGACTTAACGGAATACAGGATTCTTCCGCCTTTAATTCATACGCTCAATGGAGTTCGCGTAGTGAAATGGATTACTTTCTTTTGCGCAATGTAAAAAAATGGTCTATTTGGGAGTAGTTTGCCTTCCTAAATGATTAAGATATAGGGATCTGAAATACGATTCCATACACGTAGCCTTAGAGGCTACGTAATGAACTTTCGTATACGGCATACTCTAAATTAGTGACATAGTGATGACTATGAGGAGAACTGCTTTAAAAATCCTTTCCTTTAGAGAAAACACAATTGACCTGCAGAAGCTTCTTTCTATGTATTGGCTTATTTTCTTTATGAAACAACATGTATTCATTCAAACGCATATCTATTGATAGAGGGTTCAAAGTGTGCCGCAACTTTTGTCTATTCTGTCATATTCATAGCATTGGGCCTTTTGCAACAGTATGACTTTCACGTTTGTTGGTTCAAGTAAATTTCGACAAAACCATTCTAAATTCGACAGTGTTCAGCACAATTTCAGTGGAATATATAGGCCCTATACATTCTGTCGTAATTACAGTGTAGTGTGCCCATAGACTGAAAAACCAAGCAAATCAAGCAAGTTTGCTTGCAGAGTCACCCACGATGCGTGCGTGGAGTGATAATAAGTACGCGAAAATGACATCCATAAGCGTTTTAGATTGCTCGATATCACGCCGCTCCACTGAAAACCTTGCTACGTAGCAGGCTGTACAGCATATTCCTTATTCAGTCATATCCCCCATATATGGTTTGGGAAGCTGAGGAGCTGAGCAAACAGAGTACGTTCCGCGGGGTACTGAAAACCCAAATAAGTCTCAAGTCTACACAACTATGCGTCTGTCATGCTTGCCGCATGCCAATTCGGTGGAAATGATCCCTAAATCGGGTTACTCCTGTACCTATATTGGCTGCACACGTAAATGCCTGTATACACGAGCAACATTTGTAAAACATTCCCAAAACCTTACCAAAACACTTCACTTACAACAAACCCAAAACATGCTTGTTTTCGGTTTGTTGCACAGTGTAGACAGGGTATAAAACATGTTTTGAAAAAGTTTTAAAAATGTTGCAGAAGAAATGTCCTGTCAATTCTTTTCAAAACATTTTCAAATCGTTGCTAACCCGTCTACACTGTGCAACAAACCGAAAACAAGCGTGTTTTTGATTTGTTGCAAGTGAATTGTTTTGAGAATGTTTTAAAAATGTTGCACGTGTATACAGGCCTTCAGGGCTGAGTGGCTTCCTTGCGCTGATCCCTAAATAATAATAATATAAATTCAGGCATTGACGGGCAGTTATTTTAAGACGCTAAGCCTCCAGGAATTGGAAAAGCCTATGACTTATGAACTACAACTTCACATCAGGTGGCTAACCAACCAGCCAACTCAACAATTTAGATCAAATTTGGGTTCTTTTGGAAGGCCAGTTTTGATGAGAAAATCGTAGATTACTTTTGGATAAAAACCCACCTTACTTTGACCGAACCCCAAACCTCCGGGTCGCTAATCATCATCGCTTCAAATGCCACCCCCTTAATCCACTCAGCCACAACACTTGTAATCAGTTGGCCACAGCACCTAAATGTGCCATTGGTCGGAAGTAATTATAACAGAATGTAAAATTTTGAAGTTTTGATTGGTTGAGTTCTACTAACTCAGTTTTGCTGGACGTACTCCAAATATCCAGAATAAATATATCTAACCCTATCTCTACGACAAATTGTAGCTTAAAATCAATTTTATACCCTTCCAACTTTTGGCCCCTCTAATAAGTGGAAACTTGCCCCACCCCATTCCTCCTTGGAGCTGCATGTGAGCTGTGCAAACTTATTTAAGAAGGGGAGCAGAGGCATTGTAAAATGTAACTTCGCTGACACGACAGTGCGGTTTGCCGGGAAGCCCTGTAAGATCTTACTGCCACCAAACGACTGCTCAAGAGAAACGAATGTCATCTGCAACAATGTCAGTGTATTTTCACATTCCGTGTAAAAATGGAAGTTTGGATACTGTCATAGTATGACAGAATTGAAGAGTTCATCCCTTCATCTCATTGGCTAAACTTACTCCTGACAAGTATTGCAATGGCTCTGCTAAAATATTCTAGAGGCCTGTTAATGGTTTAATTGGCAATTAACGTGTACTTGACATGTAAGCAAAAGAAATACCCCAGTCCAAATAGCATAGCGTGTTTTTTCTCAAGTCAACAATGTAGCTTCACTAGCATTAACAGGCACGGTCCTGGAGACCATAACAGTTAACCTTGTCAGACGTAAATACTTACGTAGACTAACCTCTATTTTAAGGCCGTCGAAAGGTCTTTAAGATAGAGATGGGGAGGGGATGAGACCCTTTGGCTCGTTGTCATATCCTTGGGTTATTTTTAGCCGTTGTCTGGTATAGCCAATTATTAACTTAAAGGAAAACTTCCAACTGAAAATTATTGGCGTATCTGTCACCCGCTCAACCACCCGGTCGGCTTCGACCGCCCTGTATGTTGTGTAAAAACTATACTATTCCTTCTGAGAAAAGTTGTGGTTGGCGAGATTTATACCTTTGATTCTTTAGTTTACATCACAGAGGCTTTTGCCACATTAATACATTTGTATTTACTCTTTCCAACAGCCGTTTAAGACAAGTCTCCAACTGCGACCTTGAAGCCGGAGGAAGGAAATAGCAAAAATATTACTTCCGTCTTGTTAAGGAGATTACATGATAGACCCTTGGGCCTAGATTGTCAAGTGGCGGCCTGCAAAGAACTCTACAATGGCTGATGGAAAGCTCAAGGAGAGCCAGAACTGACAATGGAAAGCCAGCTATATGGAATGTACTGTTACAAAGAATTAACTCCGGCTTTAAGTGATCGTACTTAATTTAGTAAAACAGTAACTTGTAACGTAGAATTGGAAAGAGGAGGCCAAGGGGGCCCCAATAATTTGACTGACAGATACCTTTCGTCCCCCTCCCTCAATATTTTAAGATAATTGTCTTGCATATAAACAGATAGCTTAAAAGGTATTGAAAATTAATACCGGTAATGGTTATTTTATTTTTATTTGATTATTTATAACTGATAAATTGAATCCACTTTCAATAATAATGTGTACATAAGTAAACAAAATCTTGGCTCCATTGGCTGGTGAATGTACCCTTGCAATTAACTATACCGTAAACAGCGGTGGCACTATGGACTTATGAGGGACGGGTCACCTCAGATTTTTCTTTGTCCTCCCCACCCCACCCCCACTTTTCCCAAAATAAATAAAGCAATTATTCAACAATATACATAACTGTAGACATGGCTGAAAGCTGTAGGATAAGTGTATTAGACTTTGGATGATTATTAAATCACCTTTAAAAGGCATTTTTTCAGTGCAACTCAGTATGTGTCCCACTTACGTTTGGACAACTTATGTAAAATTTTTGCTCCAAAACCTCATTCAACCCCTACCACAATAGATCTAATCTCCCTTCATAATCCCCATGCATCATCAAACCGACCAGCCTTAGTTTGGGTCAGACTATGATAAAAATGTCAGATTGTGATATATGTGGTCTACTAAGTGCACAATGGTCAAATAGATTTGAAGATACCTCATATTGCCCCTGAATACCCATCAAAGGATGGAGACGAACTCGTGGGTCATTCCATTTCTGTCTTCATCGATTGTTTTTGCCTAACCAGTAGGATATGAAGGGGGAACAGCTCGTCCGATTTCTTTTTAAATAAACTCAAAAGCCAGAAAGCGGTTAAGAGAGTCTTCTGTAGGTGGGTAGGGTGAGATATGTTTTTGACTGATACTGGATCTGTTTCAATTATACCCTAGCACAAATCGTTCGCAAACTCAAAATTTTAGAGCGCTTTACTTTCGCTTCTAATTGTTTTATTTTTAATACCACCTCAAACGTATTCGCATTGTTTAAAGCTAAGGGTTTAAATTTTGTAACAACGCTACTCCAAAATGTCGTCGCGTAATTACCACAGTTTATCAGTTAACGTTTCATGCCTGATGACCATTATAAGGGAGATAATGCCATAATTTTCTAGCGAAAACTATTTTCCGAAAACTACAGGTGCAGTACCAACCTCACGTTTGCTTCAAGAAGGAATAGTGTGTTACTCCGTATCATTTGTACACTGTAAGAACACTTGGGTCAATTGACCCAAAATTGGATCAGGAGGAAACCAACTTATTGGATCAATTATTGGGTCAAAGTATGACCCAAATGAGGCTTCATTTGACCCAAATAGGGTTTAAATTTGACCAAAACTGTTGGTTTAGTTTCCGCGTGACCCAAGTGTTTTAGAGTGTAGCCTGATGTAGATGAGCTGAAGTTTATCATTACACAAGCTTATTCAAAAGTCATTAACTACTTATCAATATAGATACAGAGAATGAGCATTATGTAACATGGTTATTAGTCCACTACCCCTTTCATTTTACCTATACTCCCCTAAAAGAGGGAGGGGACACTACCTCTAATACCCCTCCTCCAGATGGACATATATACACACCTTTCGTGGACAAGCATTCCTTAGTCAACACATTTTTCTGTATTTAAATGAGTTAAACCAAGTCTCCATAAGCCAATAGAGTGACATTCAGTATACTGTTATCCCGCCTACAAAGTGGTTTCAAGATTGTTTTTTTTTCCTACTGTAGGCATACATTTGTACAAATACTAAATATTCAGACGCAACTTACAAGGTCTGGGAGGTATAATTGACTGCAGTGTGGGAGGCATTAAAGGCAAAAATTTTCTTGTCACGCTAACGCGCCAAACGATGTTGGCGCTTCGCTTAGATAGTTTCACATGTAAAGACCTTCAGTCTCGCCCCCATCCCCAATCTTAAAAATCTTCATAGGCCTGTATGTAATTTTTGAACTAAAACTTTAGGAAATGTGACTGTCAATTTTTACATTTACGGTGAGCGCCCTGCATATGCGGATTAATACACGTCAACAGTGCTCTTGGTACATTCTTTAGACATTTTATTCTGCACCAGCCGGTAAATGTCATTTTTCAGAAAGAAAAGTAATTGTGATGTGAGAAAAGCACATAGGCTAAATAGTACCCGTAACCTAGTTAAGTAAAATATCGAAAATAAAGTCTTTTTTCAGCTTTCGGGAGAAATTGTCTTAGCTGATTACTCCTTTACGAAGACTTATATCGACTCTCTCCAGAAAAAGGGTCACATTTATATCTGTACCGCTTTCATACAGGTATATGAAAGATTAGAAGAAAAATCTATGACATAAAAAACTAGCAATAAAACAGTTAAATATACTCTTTACCATATTAAGTTATGTAGTTAATGCAATCCATGTTACTAAGAACTCATCTTTCTATACAAATTGCAATGTAAAATACAATTGTTTGTAAAAGTACAAACATAACAAGCATTAGTCTCGTTCTTGGCCATTTTCGGTATTACGATATAAAGTTTTTATTCTATTTTATTACCTGCGACACTGGCCAGTAGGAACACACTCGCAAATAGTCTGCTTTTAACATATTGATCCATATTGTTAATACCTAACCGTTCGCTTTGTATCTTCAGTCTTTACCGATATGACACCTTCTGTAAAATAAGCTGCTGTTTAGATTTTGATTGGATGTCGTTCAAGATTTTGATACTCGCTGAAAAAGATCTGACGTCACATTTACCTACGTGAAGCAAACGCCCAAACTGCGAAAGAGCAACAAATCTCACCCCAAAAAAGTCTCAACTAAGTTCACTACTAGCCCCTCCTCCAATTTCAAAAATAACGCCTATTTAATGCACCTCCCATACAAAGCAACAATAGCCTGTTCTGACTTATATATTATTCAGGACCATACCCACACAGGCTGTGTGTGTGATCATTCTGGGTACACTACTGAGTGAACTGTACAAGCAGGGAGTTGTTATTCGGATAACAACTCCCTCGGTACAATTAAGTCATCAGTGACAGACCAATCAGAGTGACGCTATTGTTCTAATTTATGTCAGTCAGAGTGCATTCATCAGTTGTATTTAAAGATATAGAACTATTCCTGAATAAGTCTGAGGCTTTAGTCTGCAATAGGATTATTTTATTTCTTTCTGGCTGTACTAAGTCCGTTTGACTTTAGACTCAGGTGTGCTTCGTTGAATATAACAGAATAATATTAATCGTATTTTCCTTGTTATACAGTCATTATTTTCAGTATAGCCTATGGTCGTGATATGGTCTTAATATGTGTTTAATTGTTTTAAAGGTTTATTATTCAAAGTGCGAATGCTTTCTTCACTAGATTAAATTGATACATTGAATAATTGCAGGGTTTTTATCCCCCACCCCACTGACTGACTGAACACAATAATAATTATAGGTCAGAAAACTGGCTGTTCCGTCCGTGATGGGGTTTCAGCTGGGCACACCTTTCGAGAAGAGGTAAATTCCTCGAAGAATCCTGCTGGGGGTATTTTACTAAATCAGGTACATACGAGTTTAAGTCCGGACAATCTTTTTGGTAGTTAGCCAAGTAAGATAAAACATGATCAACAGCGGAAGTCGCTTTGCCATCGGAAGACCACATTGCACATTTGCTCTCGAAATAATTATACAAGTGGCAGCTATAGTTTTTAAGCTGTTTACTGCGCAGTACCAGCAGTATCACCGTATTCCCTGATGGACTGTTCAAATGTTTGGACTTGTTGACAAAAACAACCAATGATGATGCACAATTCTTTGTACACGACAGGGCAGCTGGGAGTCATTGCGTGGCATACGCACCATATATAGTATTGACCATTGTCACTTCTGCTGCACTGTGTCGCTTTCTCCTTTGTAGTACTGGTGCGGCATTCCTGGAAAGAATGGTATCTCATCAGTGATAATCCAATTGTTTGTAAAATAATGCTATTGTGTGGTTTCTCGTAGGTATCACTATTAATTTTTACACAGAAAATACTGCCATGATAATTCTTTCCATCAAAAAGCTGAACAGAATACTGGTTTTGAAAAGACTATTGCGTCAGTGGCACTGAAAACATGTTTTAGGGATAAAGAATGATAGACCAGTTAAAATAAGGTAGCCAGATACAACTCTAGTTTCAAGAAATGGGGTTCTCGCTGAAAGAAAATCACTATTCTGTAGTTCCTCAGTCTATCAGTTACTTGTTCACCCAAACGTTCAGATTTTCAAATGATGCAACCTTCTTTACGCTTACAAGTAAAAGATTGGTATTACAATAATGATCAAAGTTCTTTAGTTTGTATATGTCGTAATGATGCCATATAAACAAAATATTTCCTTCTAAGGCCCAACTTCCGCTTGCCAGGCATTAAAATTTTCCCAACTAAATTTAATTCTTAAGTCTTTCTCCAATTAAAAAAATGTAAAAGTCTTTAGTACCTCCAAAACAAATGAGCAGGGTTAAAATACAAACTTAAGTCCACGCTCTGCTGAGTACACTGCTGCGTGTGATGAAGACGGTTACACTACTGTCTGTCAAAGCAGGTGGAAAACTGAAATTACTTTCAGTGGGACAAAACCTTACCAAGAAGCTCCGAGAAAGCCTTACAGTGCAAGAAAAAACCCGTATTGAACAGTTTCAATAAAGTTCAACATATGATTAACTTCCTGTCCAGATTCCACTCACGTGAGTTTTTAGTTTACTAGCTTAAAGGTGCTGAAGCCCCTGATCCGAAGATACCTCCTTTTATATTTTACGGAAGATTAGTTCGTTTGATGACTTCGACACGGTCAAGGATAAACAAATTTCAAAGACAAAGATTATTCGTCACCAAGTCAAACAAAAGATTTATATGAAATGCAACAAGCTTGCAATACGAAAATTCCATGCGGGAGTGGCATTAATGTAATTCTGTTATCTTCATCAAATGCATTTGCGCAGATTTGAAAATTTTTATCCAGTCTCGAAGCCAGGGTTTTTGATGGGGGTACTGGAATGGCAAGAACCTTATCCGGTGGCACAAGTTTGGGAGGTCATTCCCGAAAGATAGTTGGTATGCGACGCATGGCCGTTGGGGTGATAAGGGAGTGGACATAGGGGTATGGGAAATGGGTGGCAGTCTAGGGCAGGAGGCACTTTTCGCGAGCAAAAATTAAAATTTCGGGGCACGAAGGTCTGTTTTAGGGCTCTGGCACTCTATATTTCCCAAGAAAAAATTCAGGTCATGATTACTTGTCAATCAGGTAAAATTCTCTCGTTAAACACCATCCAGCTATGATCCCATGATATATATATATATATATATATATATATATATATATATATATATATCTATAGATATATATATATTCCAATACTTGAATGGGAGAGGATGAACAGAAGTTTATATAATAGGGTTTACCATCATTTCTTTGTAGCATATTTGTCATAATAAGAACCGGGTTTTTGTGCTACTTTTAGTGTTTTTCCAATTAAAATCTGACTTGCTCCACGCATGAAGTGCGAAAATTTTAAAGTTAAACGTAAAAATTTATCTGCAGATTTGTTTCAAGTATCACAAAAAGGGACTCACTTTGTGGGTACATTAGGCCTGCAGGAAACTGCAACCTGCATTGCGTAGTATCTTTTCCTTCTAGCCAGCCAAGAACGGGGCCACGCATGACAGAACCATGATGTAGCGGTCTCAAGGTCAAGAGGTTGATCATGTTAAGTCTTAGTTTCGCTTGAGGATGTAACTCCTTGGGGAGCAGAACTCCTTCGGGAATAACGTTTGTTTTTAGCTCTCGGTTATTCGTCAGACGCCTAAGGGTCGATGGGACTTTGGAAAAAGTAAACTGCAAACGTTGACGGCCCCATTCCTTCATGGGATGGGGGGGGGGAGTGTAATTCCAAAGTGGAATTATAAAATGGGATACTGTAACTTGTACACCCAAAGAGACATACTTTTTGAAATGGTTCCCTATAAATTTTAACTTTAAATGATTAAGGAAAAGGTGAAAAAGCTCAGTCAGAAACGATCGCGTAGCCGTCAAAATGACAAAGACAGGGAAAAGTGGAGGCCCTGGGTCGGTGGAAAAAGTTCGTCTTGAAGGTAAAAATGAAATCTGTATGCAATTTGGGCAAAAATA
The DNA here is from genome assembly GCA_029531755.1 of Holothuria leucospilota. NCBI lineage: Eukaryota > Metazoa > Echinodermata > Holothuroidea > Aspidochirotida > Holothuriidae > Holothuria > Holothuria leucospilota. Next base: position 55,657,886 of record CM055961.1, on the reverse strand, counting down.
GACAATGTGAGAAAAAGAAAGGAAATTGCGTAATTGTTGGGCAGCGGCATGTTTTGTCAAGAATGGCAACCCTAAGGACTGAAGGACCTGGTTTAATTACCATGTTGAAGGTTTCGGCTCAGTGTGTATCGATGCAGAGGATGATATACAGGGGTGCAGGGTGTGGCACACCACCTGGAGAAATTCAGAAGTCTCCAAAGGCGCAGGAAAGGAAATAACACGAGAGAAAATATGAGGGACTTTCAATGTATAATTGTTACCTTTTGCAATGGAAAACTGCCAGCGCACCATTGTTAGTGGGTGTTTTCTTCAATTACTACTTCCTGTGGGACAGCTTGTGTGTGTGTGGGTGTGTGCGTGTGTTATGGTCATAAACGCCGGTAAATGACAAAGGGTAAATACTTGTACCATGTGCTGTGAATGTATTAACAACACTGCATTTTTAGAGCAAAAGATGAATAATAGTCTAGTAAGTTAATATTATTTGCACTAGGAACGTTTTGTGTTACTTCTATGAATTAACTAATGACGTTGCTTTAATAAAAGATCGATCACGTTATTATTCTCGGTAAATTTTGTTAAATATTGTTTGTTACAGAGTAACAATCACTCACGATCATGGACACTGACCTTCGGGGACCGAAAAATGAGCTGGGGTCATAACTGAAATGACTCTCCCTTGATTTTCACCTAGAAGAACCATCAATATGTCCTTACTTAAGAATGTAACTATCATATCATTAAATCAAATATCGAATTACATTAGGAAGGAATCTAAATGTATATTTGATAACTTCTGCAGTGTAAAACTTCACTAATTTAACCTAAAATGTTATTTTCGGGCCACTTCGTACGCATAAAACGAATACGGTCTCATTATTACTAGACAACCGAAGATGAGATGTGTATCCCAAACTCCATGCAACGCCTTCCTAGGGCGTGTAAGCTGTCGTTATGTACAAATTGTACTGTGGTATTTAAACAATTATTTTATTGTGATATATGAAGTCCGTTTATGTAGTGCGCATTCAATCTTTTCACTACTACTTGAAGATAGTCTAAGCTTCATTCTAATGCCCACAATTTTGTAAATAATTAACAAAGCTTCCGAGAGGTTATCCCCTTGTTCATTCATAATTAGTAAAAATCTTCAACTCCTATTGGTTCATTACGGTCAGGTGCCCGTGCATTATCCTAGGGTAACTGCACGGTAAATTAAGAACAAAGTCACGGGCGGATGAATACAATATACCGTACTACACTGCACTGTAGTGGTCACCTTCAGATATGGCTGGCTTGGCACATAGAGCAGAATATATGATATAAACCCTAAGTTGTATATTTTGGAGACATTTCCATTGACTTACACACTAATTTCTTACCTAATTTTCTAACTCCTAACCCTAACCCCTTTATCTGAAATTATCAAAATATGATACTTAGAGTCCAAAGAACATTTTAAAACTATTTCCGATAATAAAAAATGTCTAGAAATAGTACCTAAAACATTAAGGAGATATCGAATGTCTCCCTAATAGCATCCTCATTAAAATAACAAAGAAAATTGTCTCCCTAAGTTTTTATATAGATGCATATATAAATGTGTGTACATATATACACATACATACATAACCTACATATTACGAAGAGAGACGTAGCGACTTAATACGAATGAGTCGAATCAACGCTATATTAAATAGTCGCATAGAGACCTTAGGCACTAATTGCCTTATACTGAAAGAGGCTTTTAATATATATGATTCTACTTAATCCTATAAAGTCCCAACGTCTCTCTACCTACTCAATGCTACATGGGACGCGCTCCTATGACGTAACAATGGAGAGCTTGACTCGATAGTATCTAAGATCAGTTGACTGCGTTCTACCACATAGGTCTCGAAGGCTCAGTGGTCAGAACATCCGCCTTGTGTACGGTAGGCCGCTGGTTAGAATTCTGCTTGGAGCCAAGTTTTCCATTCACTTATAAAATATCCTCTTTCAGTATAAGGCAAGTGCCTTGTTAGAGGAAAAATGGCAACGTCCACAAACTGTCTTTACGTAGGAGAGACCAATGTCGCCTCGCTGACAGAGTCACTAAACACCTTAGGTCCATCAAACAAAACCTTCACGGTTATGCGGTAGCCAAACATTTCAACCCCACCACTGTGCATGATAAAGAACTTGGTCCTTACCGCAGCTATAATGTGCAGAGGTTCTGACCATGATCGTCTAACTGCAGAAAACCGGCTTATCATAAACCTCGAAACTCTCTCTCCACACGGTCTTAACGTTAGGATGGACCTTCTTTAACTTCCCCCTTTTGAACTTACCTTTGACCAGTTTTACTCAGCCTCCATATCCCAGTTTTTCCACCTTGTTCTTTTTTTACAACCGGTTTGCCGTGCCTTTTTTTAACGTGTATTTTCTCCACTTTTGTTCAGTTCAGTAGCCGGTTTGCCGTGCCCAATTTTATTGTGTGTTTTCTAATTTGTACGTTTGGCCGTGTCAACACTCAACAGTCAGTTGCATTTTTGCCAACTGATGAAGGGTTTAAACCCGAAACGTCGTGGATTTTTCACAAACATTTAAGTTTTAGCACTATTTACTACTTCTTTTTTGACCTACTTACTTCATAAGTGCTTCACAGTACAGTATATATATATTATATATATATATATATATATATATATATATATATATATATATATATATATATTTCATAGGCTTCCTCAAATTACTTAGTCTCGCCTCTTTCAAAACGATAGTCCTAATTGACTATCAGTGGGGACCATTGTCCTCACAATTTAAAGCTGTAAGTCCCGTACACTCCTTGTCACTCTTGTGATCAAGCACTGAAGAAGAGCTAGTATTGCTCGAAAGCTTTGCAAAAACCTTTTATGGCTGTTGTATTTACCAAATTTCTAGCTTCTACTGCTGTCACGTATCTCCTTTGAGATCCAGCCATTCATTTCTGTAGCACTGTTGTTATACAGTATTTCCGTTAACATATATATATATATAATATATATATATATATATATATATATATAATATATATATAGTATAACAGAAGAGTTCCACGTGTACTCCTAAGTAACTATAAAATATATAAAGGAATGTAATAAAGACCATAACTGGTTGATTTAACAGTTTAAGGAGTACAAAATCTACAAAATGTATTGCAAAATTTTCGGTCCCCCTGGGATCTCGTCAGCGAGATCTTTAAGGCGAAATGAGTACAATAATTATCCAAGTGAAGGGCAGAAGATATAACAGTTGTTATACAGAAAGCTGCGTGTAATAACAAACGGAAGAAAGGATTAATTTTTTTGCTGGAACGTGTACTAAGTTTAAAAGACCAAGGTCTTTTATGGGCTTAACAAAGACCTTGGACATCTAAATCAGTACACTTTCCAGCAAACAATTAAATCCTTTCTTCTATTTGTTATTACATATCGATAGAAAGAAAGAAACCAAATCGGTGTGAAATAGGTACATATGCAAACATTTGCCGTTATACGTGCCACAAATGCAACTAGCGTGTGGCGGAACTGTAAATAATTAACCTCAGTAAAACTAAATGGCACAGCGGTATCTTCCGTTTATACTGACTTCAGCCTTCATGTCAAGGACACTGTATGTTATACAGGTTACCAGGTTCTATCAGTTCAGGTTGTTCAATGTCATGTGATAACATCTTAAAATTGTGGGTTGTCAGGTGATAGTTTAAATATCTTTACTGTTAAATATTTATGCCGATGCAAAAAAGGTATGGCCTCCATGCGAGTTTTTTTTTTCGTTGGATGAAAATGGAAGAATCATGCCAATGGACTAATCAGCTTCTTGGAAATTGACCACACTCCCAATTCCAAAATAACAGCTTTCCGACTAATTTTTTGTAATTCTGAAGCAGGATTATGAAAGAACAGGTCAAATATCCCTTGTCCACGTAACCTAACGTCAATTTTAACCCCAACCATGATTTTGAAAGAAATTTAAAAATTTTTGAAAAACCGATTTTTCCAAAGCTATCATACGCAAAAAAAAAAAAAAAACAGCGGCCTGCATAGCGTGTGACCTAATTTATTTACTGTGTAGGTGTTAAGTATTGGAGGTGCAGTACGGGAACGTTGTATGCATGAATCCCTGTGGTGTCACGAGGGGATGCTGATAATTTATTGGATAGGGTTGTTACAACCGATAATGTAAAAATCAACCGATAATGTAAAAACGACCGATAATGTAAAAAAAATTACCGATAATGAAAAAACTCTTTGAACCGATAATGTAAAAAAAATTTACCGATAATGTAAAAACGCTCGTCTACCGATAATGTAAAAAAAAAATTACCGATAATGTGAAAACTGTTCTAAAGACGTTTTCATATGGAATTGGAAACATGGAATTTTATCAAAAAAGTCATATGTTAATTCAGAAAGGTCGGAACTCATACCCCAGGGGAAGGGGCTCTCACCCCTATTTAACAGCGCCCTCTTGCAGGTATATTTCCCTTAAAAGGTACATTGAAAGAAAGCAGATTAAAGGTCACTTTTTCTCAATTGTCTAGACCAAATACATAATGCTGTCATATTTCTCCTTCATGTACTTAAAGCGCCCCCACTCCCCTGTATTTCCGCAAGCTCACCAAAAAGAACATGTCTACGATAAAAAATATCATGAAAGGACTGCAAAATATTTTATTAGATAAAGGTGTGTCATATTGATGGCACAGCTTATTTACATAGGTCTATGGCCCAATAGAGGGCCCCCTCTAATAAAAACCAGATATTTCAAAAACTCAAGGACTGAAAATTATATTTTTGAGAAATGAGCCTGTCCGAAACCAGGAGTGTTACTATCGTTATTCTGAAGCTGAAGGAAGGTTATTCCCTCTCACCCTTTCCCCACCCCTGGGGAAGAAGGGGATGAAATCACGCTTGATAAGAATTGCGTCCTAGAGGTTATCGACCACGCTGATCACAGATCCGAAGCCAGTCATCCCGTCTCTCGGTCGTAGTGGGATGTGCGGGCGGTCAAAAGGCCCACTTTTAGGGTCAGTGTCCCCAAGAGCAGATTTTAAGTATTTCAAAACACCCAGTTTTCATGCTAGATGGATACTAATTAAAATTTAGGAATATGATTTCGATTGCAGTTGTTAAATGTGGAGTGAAAGTTTTCCCTTCCATATATGGCTTCACTAATACGTGGGCGAGTTGCGCCTTACCTCCGGAGAAGGCTCCTATCTCCGAGATGATAGTGGGAAGGGAATTACCCCGTCAAAAGGGCAATCACTACATTGGCCTACCGTTCCTGTAAGTCACAAGACTGTTCTTTCTCCTACTAGGTACGCTGTATGCATTAAGTTGAAAAAAACGCATTTTTCCATATATGCCACTTACTTTGGGGCCGTGTTTCGCTTTGCCCCCGGGGAAGGTGCCCCTCTCTAACCAGCCCTTAATTTACCCCTTCGAACTCGAAAGGTGATAGGCCTATGTATCCTGTATAACATGGGGAAGGCGTTTGGGGGAGGCTGCCCTGGTTTGGTTTGGATTGGTGATTTATGGGAGCAGATCGAAAACCAGGGCAGCCTCCCCCAAACGCCAGTCCTTGAGTTTTTGAAATATCTGGTTTTTATTAGAGGGCGCCCTCTATAGGGTCTCTAGGCCATAGACCTATGCAAATAAGCTGTGCCATCAATATGACCCACCTTTATCTAATAAAATATTTTGCAGTCCTTTCATGATATTTTTTATCGTAGACATGTTCTTTTTGGTGAGCTTGCGGAACAACAGGGGAGTGAGGGCGCTTTAAGTATATGAAGGCAAAGATATTACAAGCATAGATTCCAAACCTAAAATGGCGCGTTGACTCCTCATGGAGGCCAATATATCGGGGCGGAAGTGCTGATCACTGCTCAGTCGTTTTGAAAACAAACAGGCAAATGAATGTCTTACAAAAGTATTGATACTTGTTATTTCGGAATGTTGTTGACTGGAGAAGTACTACGTCTCAATAAATTCCACTTAAACAAGAATAACTTATTTCTTCAACGCGGCATTCCACGTATTTACACTTGAACATGAACGAACAATGACTGGTATTGTAAGTTCATGGACATTCATTGGTCAGTTTCTATGGTATCTTCAAGTGACGCACTTTTATATGCGCGTTCAATTACTTCCACGCTCACAACGGGAAAGCAACTAGCGCGTTTATTTCCAGAACGCGCAGAACTGTGCTTCACGTATTCCGGATAATACACAGAGAAATGTATTCTGCGCGTATAGAACTCGTTGTAAAAGTGCACGCACGCTAACCTCTTTTAACAATAAAATTTTCTGTGACGCGTTCTTATTTTTGTGCGCAGATCGCGGAATATAAGGGCGCGCATGTCAAATTAACACTTCCGCCCCGATATATGCGTCTCCTTGAGGAGTCACTGAGCGTAACAGTGTAGGTATAGGAGTTTGGAATCTATGCTTATAATATCTTTGTATGAAGGAGAAATATGACAGCATTATGTATTTAGGCTAGACAATTGAGAAAACTGACCTTTAATTCTTCTGCTTTCTTTCAATGTACCTTGTAAGGGAAATATACCTGCAAGAGGGCGTAGTTAAATAGGGGTGAGAGCCCCTTCCCCTGGGGTATGAGTTCCGACCTTCCTGAATTAACATATGACTTTTTTGATAAAATTCCATGTTTCCAATTCCATATGAAAACGTCTTTAGAACAGTTTTTACATTATCGGTGAATTATTTTTACATTATCGGTAGACGAGCGTTTTTACATTATCGGTAAAATTTTTTTACATTATCGGTTCAAAGAGTTTTTTACATTATCGGTAATTTTTTTTACATTATCAGTTGTTTTTACATTATCGGTATTTTTTTACAGTATCGGTCGTTTTTACATTATCGGTTGATTTTTACATTATCGGTTGTAACAATGTATCCACTATACACTGTATAGTATCTTTAGGAAAGAAGCGATGCATTAAAATGGGTAGTATAGCCTAAGCAAACTGAGGGCCTATACAACACCACTGAACTAGCTAGCGTGGGTGCCACATTGCCGTGAAAAAAATCTTATCTTGTGAAGCAAGATAACGCATGCGGTCAATGTAGATTACACTGTATTAGTCACGGTTAAATTGTGTACTTCATTTAGCCTACAGCACGGAGTACAATTTTTTGTACTTTGAATTACCGGAAAGAATTTGAGGGAACTCTGGAGGTTTGGTTCTGGTTTTTTTTTTTTTTTTTTTTGTCTTCCTTGCTTTTGTGTCTTCACTGAAACAGAACTTCATCAGAGGCAAATGGTATTAACTACCAAATTATAATGGTAGCGTAGCCTCACAATTTTAGTTCGAATTACGGGGTTGTTAAAGCTCTTATTATCCCCTGCTTTACTGTTAAATTTTGTCTCTTCCATTCCCGCGAAAGGTTTCTTTCTAATATAAGTTCTTCACTTTTCCAGTTTATTTGGGGCGACAAACTTGACATAATTAGCCGAAATCAGATTTGTCGATTTTTATTCTGGGGGAAGGGGATCGTCTCAGTATGGCAGACTTCTCTATTCACTATAATTGCTTGAAGTTTCTTTATTTTCAAAGGTTACTAAAGAATCCAGCATGGCCTCGCCTGGGTGAAATCTGTAGGGGGCAGTGCATGATAGCGGATAGTGGCGTACCTAGGATAGTTGGCACCAAGCTGATCCTTTCTTCTTCGCCCACTGTCATCCTGAGGGAGGGGTCTTAGAGGAGTGGTCCAAACAGCGGACGTGACATTTGTGTAAGGTAGCTTAGGTGCTAATTGGTGCAGTCTTTGACAAAGCTTCAAACTGATCATATTTAGTCCATTTTTCAATGTTTTTTGTTTTGTTTTCGTCTTTGGTAGGGGAGGGTGAGGTCCTCAAGGTGCCGGGTGGCACATCTACTCTTTGAACAATGATTTATGTACATAAGATGGCTAAGGCGCAAAGTGATGCTACAAATTCACACTTTTTGTGCCTTTTCCTATATTCTTTTTGGCTGGATGTAAAGGAGGGGTGCCTTATAGGCCCCTTCTCCTTTCAGAAATTTTTGCATTTTGCCTTTTAGATGAAAAATTATGCTTATATTTACAAAACTTTGAATTCATTATATATTTTCGTATTTCTCATTATTTATTGTTTTATCGGCTGTGGTATGGTACGGTCCTATGTCACATCCGGTGACAATCTTTCCCCTTTAATTGCACTACCTGTACTTGGAAGGCCACCATTGATAGGTGCTTTGAGGAGCCTGTCGATTGTTTGTCCAAACTGTTTTCCAGATTGGCAAAAAACAGCACTGACCTCCAAAGTAGCAGCTAAACATTTTTTGAGACTTTATACTTTAGAAACGAAGACTTCAAGAAGAAAAGTTAAACCGAAAAACTTATTCAGTAAGATCACTTTGTAGGAGGCAACAGGACTTAACGGTTTTTTTCAAATGAGCATTGAGTTTAGAAAGTAGCTATAGACAATTTATAAGCATTCTGAGGAAACGGGTGAGAAACATTCCTATCTTTAACGTGTATGCTTCAGTTGTGTTGTGTGTATCATGCATGAGGAAGCTCGAAGGGGGTTTGTTCGTCAGTGCGAGTTACTCGCTTAAGAGCACCTCTGGAGGGGGCCCGGGGGCCTCCCAGGGACAAGTTTGGAAAAATGAACCTTATATATATATATATATATATATATATATATATATATATATATATATATATATATATATATATATATATGACGCTCTTATATATGTGATTTCCTAGGTCCTGAGGGCCTTAAAAACATAATCAGAGGCAATGGAGTTTAAAGCGTTTTTAGTACTTTTTTAAAACATATTTAATACTTATTTCAAGGGGGCCATTTTTCATTTAGGGTTTGGAAATCTCAGGGGCAGTTGTCCCACCTGCTCCCGCAAGCTATGGCCCTTATCCAGATAACATATCTGCTGATACACGTTTAAAGGATTATAATATTAATGATAATGACTTTTTATAAGGATGGAGATTTCTTTTTCAAACTAGTGGATTTGCGGGTTCATAACTTCTTCTGGAAGGATGTTTTCAACTGTACCTTCCCTAACTTGAATAATTTTGTCAGTGCTACACACCTTGACAGCTACTTGTATTTTTGTTTGCCTGTTTGGAACAACGCCTCTTTGCAGTTTGGTAATCTCCCTGTTAATTATCATCACTGGGCGTGGAATGGGTACCTGCCATTAATGATTTGCTCGATGTTGACGGGACTTTTCTTTCTCTTGCTCTCTTTTTTTTTTAAGAAGTGTTCTATGAAGGAAAAAATATTTTGGAATATTACGGCTTAATCAATTCAACGAAAGTTTCGTTACGCAGGGTTACCTCAGATGTTGTCAGTACCAGTTCTATGTGTAATCATATACTAATACATTAATTAACGTTTTATTGACTAAGGGCAATTTTGACTGTGGATTTGTCTACCGCAGGTTTCTTTCAGTCTGTTTATCGCCCCTGTATTTCGTATCTTAAATAGACACAATCCCTCGATATTTCTAGTTCTGATTGTAACATGTATTGTTTGCTCCCATTTAAGTCTTCCAGTGACGTTTGTATTCACTGGTTCCAGTACAGTCTCTTTCATAGAATTATTTCAACTAACTATTATTTATTTACATAAAATTGGCATTACCCCCTTAGTTATGTGCACTTTCTGTCTTAGCCATACAGAGACTAATCAGTATTTATTCTTCAACTAATTATGAGTTTGCCCATACGTTAAGAATTTGGAATTACTTTAGTGCAGATTTCATTGATGTTAATATTAATATTGATTTTGAATGTTTCAGTAGTCTTATTTGGTGGTGAATTCGCTCAGGTGTTGATCTTGATTAACATTTTGATAAAATGTTAAATTTTCAATGCAAAAAGCTAAGGTCATTCCATCGGTGAATCAGTTTAAGGTAGGCTAACAATTATTTAAGAAATTACTTGAAACTGCAAAGTTTATCTTCCAGAAAAATATGATAGAGAATATTTGGGAGAAACATTGGCTCCTTTGGTTACGTCTACTTTAGCCATAATTTAAGGTCAAGTATCATTACTGTGAATTTTTATGTTATGTATTCATTTGATTATTTGTCCGTGTTTTATTTTTTACAAATGTCAAGAGCAATAAAAATCTTCTTTATTTTTGTTTGGTTTGATCCTTAGAGAAGGCAGATTATAGAAATCGGTAGAGGTTATGGAAAGTTCACGGTTTATATTCACGTATTTACACCGTTTACAGGTTTGCCAGTGCAAGTGGCATATACTTTGTATAACCATGGAATATTACGGATAATCTTTAATAGCTAGTTCTAGTAGAGCAATTCTATTTCCTCCTTTTCTTTGCAAAAAAGGATACGTTGTCTTTTCAATCCAGTGTACTATAATACCTCTGGCTATTCATGTGTAAAGAATTGTAGTTGACCTTCGGTGCTGTCTGAAATATCACAAAAGTTTTAACTGCAGTTATCAATTGTTTGTCCCTTTTTGTGGGTCTCAAAAAATCGTCAAAAAAGTTTACTTGAAGAGCAAAGCCTTGCTATGATATTCAGTATTTATAGCAGGTAAATAAGTGTGTGAGATAGGCCTCCTACACATTTAATATGTGTGAACTTACACTACACTAGTCAAGATAGCAGTGGCGGCACCATTATTTTAAAAGTAGGGGGGCAAATGGAGGGCAACACAAAATTTTCCCGCAAAGCGCTAGCCTTAGCGGGTGGGGTCCAGGGTCCCGCCCTAGGGCCCCTGGTAGGGTCCAGGTGCAAAGCCCCGGAAGCTATGAGGGTTTAGTATATTTCTGGGTGAAAAGTTCAGTCTCAAGGATATATTTTGGTTCATAATGCATCATCAAATGCAAAGATTCCAAATAATTTTAATGTTTTAGGCTGTTCCTCCCGTTGATTCCGCCAGGCCACTATATCTTTAAGCGGGTGGGGTCCGGGGCCTGCCTTAGGGCCCCTGGTAGGGGTCCAGGGGCACAACCCCCGGAAGCTCCGAGGTTTTAGCATATCTCTGGGTGAAAAATTATGTCTCAGGACTGGATATATTTTGGTTTATAATGCATCATCAAATGCGAAGATTCCAAATGGTTTTAATGTATTAGGTTATTCCTCCCGCTAGGCAACTATACCTTTAAGCGGTTCGGGTCCAGGGGCCCTCCTTAGAGCTCCTAGTGGGAGTCCAGGGGGGCGAAGCTCCGGAAGCTCTGACGTTTTAGCATATCTCTGAGTAAAAATAAAGCCTCAGGATAAGCATATTTTGGTTTATAATACATCATCCAATACAAATATTCCAAATAATTTTAATATATAGAGTATTCCTCCCGTCAGGCCACTTAACTTCAGGACCTGAGTGGGGAGCATCCGGGGGGCAAAGCTTCTGACTAGGGAAATGCCCCCATGCAACCCATGGGTGCCGCCACTGTAAGTTAGGCTACAGAAAAAGATTTGGGGGAATCAAGAGTATGAATGTCCCACGTGAGATGGTTGTATTTGTTGTTCATGATAAACTGTGTAAAGTCCCTGGAGTTGACAAGAGTTTTATGTGAAGGCACCCGTTTGTCTAATTTTCGCTCCATCAAATTTCAAAGAGCCAGTCTTCTGCACCCGGTATGCGGTAGCCTATACAGAATGCGGAATAACCAACTGCGAAAACTGTACTCGAACTTTTGTGTATGTATACCCCGCCGGCCGCTCGGTTTAGTGTCCAGTTGACCTAGCCATTATTGGCATTCAGTCAGGTTTCCCGGCATACCGTTGTACCATTGAGCTACCACCTCCGAGGTGGTTGCTCCATGGTTGTACATGGAACCGTTCTCAAATCACGTATGGAGATCATTACCAACATGCGTAAAAGGAAAAATACTTGGCGTTCATCCAACTGACCTATTGTATATTCAACTAAACAAGCCATTGAGGCCTACGTGACAGAGAGCGGCCAATTGAGCTTAAATACTGTCGAGTCATGTGAAATATGACTGAATGAATGTAGCTTGAGGCTAAGTTTTCCATTCACACAAAATATCCTCTTTCAGTATAAGAGGAGCAATGGCCTAAAGCCTTCATGCGACTATTCAATACAGCGTTGATTCACTCATATATATATATTATATATATATATATATATATATATTATATATTATATATATATATATATATATATATATATATATATATATATATATATATTCAACCTTTCCTTCTTTGATAAGGGCTACGCTCTATCTAGGATTGGTTTCAATTCAAGATCGAATGTATTAACCAATTACTCTTCGACCTATATATATATATATATATATATATATATATATATATATATGATATATATTTATATGAATGAGTCAAATCAACGATGTATTAAATAGTCGCATAGAGACCTTAGGCCATTTTTCCTCTAACAAAGCACTTGCCTTATACTGAAAGAGGATATTTATTTGTGAATGGAAAACTTAGCCTCAAGCAGGATTCGAACCAGCGACCTCCCGCATACAAGGCGGATGCTCTGACCACTGAGCCCTTGAGCCCTCTGTGGTAGATCGCGGTCAACAGAGCTTAAATACTGTCGAGACACTCTCTCCATTGTTACGAGACATCCTCGCGACCCATGTAGTATTATATATATATATATATATATATATATATATATATATATATATATATATATATATATATATATATATATATATCTATATATATATATATATATATATATATATATATATATATATATATATATATATATATATATATATATATATATATATATATATATATATATATATATATATATACTGAAGTTTCATAGAGCAGCTCTATAGTAGCCTGCACTTTATATGGCCAGCTGTGCAACGCCCTAGGATCGTGAAAAAGACAGCGACATGACAGGTACATCAACAGCATAGAACACACCTGTTTGGAATTATACTGCTTTAGAAGAAATACTGTCACTGTGTAGTAACCTGCTCAATAAGATAAGAAATGTAGTGGCTCGGGCTACATGTCCTATGTTACATGACTGGCAATTTAGTAGCCGTTATACGGTACCTTACGAGGACTTTTTTCTCCATATCAAAGTTAAGGCAACCTTAATTACTCTTTCAAATCTTCTTTCGTTTCCCATCTAACAGGGGCTGCGATCCGGGGGGGGGGGAAGGGGGACATGTCCCCTAATATTTGAGAAATCGCCCATTGACGTTGATTTTTTACACAGTAAATTATTTGAAAATTGGGTCATGCCCCCACCCCCAATATTGAGAACACATCGCCGCTCTTGCCATTCGAGCATTTATATCACTATATGTTTAAGGGCACAAGTACGGTACTAAAAAAAATTAACACTGTAACATATTAAGGTACCATGAAACACCGTCTTTCGTATGTGTAAATGCGACTGTAGCTAAGTTACATTAGCCTGGACAACATTTGGTTAGTTGAATGATTGATTACTAAAGGAGAAAATTAGACTATACTGAAGCCACTAAACTAAGTACTCACCTTGTATGAATAAATGCCTGGGATATTGGGTTCCGCTTTGATTTCAGGAATGGTAATTTTTTCTCGTGGTTTTGCGCCTTCTTATGTGGCTTCGGGGAAGGGACCATGACTCCCTCTCTTCAGGAAATTTTCACATTCCGTCGGGAGCTTCATTTTTGTATAATAAATCATGTAATCTTCGACGGTAACCAGTCGCCGCAACGGATTAATTGGTTTTTCTCTCAAGGAAGATTCGTGAACAGAAATATAAGATTTCTAACCGTTTTCATAAACGTCCAAAATTTTCAAAATTTCTTCAATAAAAGCCCTAAACTTTTTCTTTTCTTTCATAAGGAGCCAAACTTTTCAAATTTTATTCAATAAAACTCAAAACAATTTGCGGCCTTAGAGTTCTCCCCTTCCCCCACCTCATTGGGAGCTTGGCACCCCTTTGGACAAATTCTGGTGCCGCCACTGCTTCGGCGTATGAATATAACATTCACATTCCAGTGCTCCATATTGCATATACGTCCCTACACGCTTAGGTAAGGACGTATTCACATACTTGAGCAGCCTGCTTATGCAGTGCAATAAATCATTTTTCAAGCGGGGATTTTGGATCAGTTTCAGTATTTTAACAAACGTAAACTTTTCAGATGAACTCACAATATTTACGGGTATGTGCATCAAATAGATCTAGAAATAAGAGCCTTTGAGCCCAACGATCAACCTTTTGAAAATGTCCATCAGGGCCGTAAAGCCCAAGACGCGACTCGGACTCAAGTCCGGTTTTACTGGATTCAGAATGGCTCTGGATGGGATCCCGGAATCGGACTTGGCCCGGAATTGGCTGCAACTGGACTTGGACTCGGAGCAGATTCAGTTAAAAAGATGTTACCTAAGGCCACATTGTTGTTGTTGCATAGTTTAATGAATGAATGGTCACAAAAGATCAGCTTTTTACAGAGTGAGCAAGACTATAAAATTGACTCCACAAACGGACCTTTTAAGTTCTCTGTACTTAAAAGTAGTATAAAACACATTTGCATGATATGTTTACATTGCCAGTATCCGGTCTTGGAAATAGACCCTTTTCCAAATAGCAATTGCAATGGATTGTGGGACAGAGTTCTGGTAGGCGATGTTGTTGTCAATGGCATTTTGCTGTGGCAAAAAACGATGCACACCAAAATTCTATCCCACAATCCTATGTAATTCCTATTGGGAAAAGAGTCTATGGGCCAGAACTAGGGAGACTGGAATCAGAACTGACTCAGAATCAGATTCGGTACTGGCATAGGCGTAGGAAACTGACTGGGGTCTGAACTTGTCTCGGACCGCCGTCCTAGGTGGTCTACAATTTGGAGACACATATTGGGCAAATTTTAAGAAAAAAAAACTGCTAACTTTTGACATTCTTACAGTGGGAGCAAATAAGGGGTTTTCGTCCTCGTATTGATAGGCAGCGGAAGCATACACATTTTGACTAGGGTATTAAGCACCCTAGTCCCCTACTTCCTACGCCTATGGGTCCTGGACTCGGAATTGGCCAGGATGGTGGAGACTGGAATCGTTATTTGTTTAGATAGACTGGGATACAGCCCTATGTCTAGTAGCGGAGATTTGTGTAAAAGTGTGTGTGCGTGTGGGGGGAGGGGACTGGGTCCCAGAGGTAAAAGTTGCTGTTTGAGAAAGTAAGAATCAGTGGGAGCATCTCCAAAAGTGGGGGATATATCCCCCATCCCCCGGGATTTCCACCTATGCCTATATGTCAAAACCTGCAACAAAGCAAATTTTGTCTCCTAATTTCAGGCAGTTTGTAGGCGTGTTGCACTTCCACAGGCCTGTTTGAACTTCTGGGTGTAAACTGCATATACGGAAAACATCGAAACCTGAGCAGAAACGATCACATCGCGGTGCAAGTTGTCTTAATGGGGCGTCCGGTACGGGGTAAAAACCGACCTTGACCCCACCATGCAAAGTTGGAGCTGAAGTGAGAAAATTTGACACTCCAACGCGATAGACAGGCCTATCAATTCTCTACGCTGCAAATTTGCCACGGTACGGTAGGTCATCGGTTCCAATAGTGTGTGTCGATAGTAAGGGGAATAATATGGAATCATCTTAGACTCTATAGAGTCTGCTCAGATAATTTCATCCGCATCAAAATTTCATTCCCTGTGTAATGAGATCTGCAACCATTGCTCTTCCAGGAATATGCTTTCTCCCTCTTTGAGTACCCATCCTCGGAAGCGCAGAAACAGGACGGACGAGATTAGGGTAAGAGCGCATACTCTAGACTGATCATATACTGGACTGGATGCAAATTGTGATTGACAGGGAAATGTTAAAAACATAAGAGGGGAATGATATCGCCGAGAAAGACTTTGCAAAGTCTAACATCATCCCAATCGACCGCCCTAGTTTGTAGGAACTTACATTCTTCAAACACATATTTGTCGTTAGAGCTCTGCGTCTACCGTGAGTGGGTTGCCAGTTAAGGAGAAAAATGGCATCCAAAACGCTCTAGATTGAATGAAATTTCACTTTAAGCACATATTTGTGACGAGTCCTTGCATCCACCGTGTGTGAATAATCAGTTGGCCCATAGGTTAAAATGTGACGGTAACTTCTCTAGATTGCACTCAGGAAAGCGCACGCAAAAAGGATTCTGGCTCCTCGAATTTCTGCGGGCCACTTAAATGGATTTCGCGGGCAGCAAATGACCCCAGGGCCTCCATTGAGAACTTAGGATTTAGGAGAATACAGAGTAAGGTTAATCTTACCGCGGAGGGAGGATGTGTTGCTAACATACTGCAGTAGACATAGAAAGTCAGCTGGAGAAAGCAGTGAAGTCATGTCACGTGTCTGGTTATTAGCTCAGTGTCTTAGCTAGCTTTGGACGGTCCCTTCTAGGCCAATGCAAATTTTGCGCTTCCTGTACCTAAAGTACCTTGCACAAAACTTAGCCTTTTTGAATTTTGACTAAAGCTATGAGATTGCTACAAAGGCTTAAAAGGCAAGATCAGTCCCCCCAAAACTTATTTTGAAATAACAGCTAATTTTCACTAATTTCTTCTTATTACACTTTCAAGTACCTTTCATGATAATTTAGGACTTTAATATTGCATAGGCTATCCAAGGTAAACCAATGAGGTACTGCCCATAAATTTTAGAATTCAGTGAGAAAAATATTGTCACATGATTCTCAAGAGCCATTCATGAAATAGGATAGACTACTAGACTAATTCAAATTGGGATGACTGCATTTTCCCTTTAAAGGAGCGTTAGTTTTTGTCATCCTCATGGGTTACAATATGTACTAAACTGCATGTACGAACCTGTCTCTATTTCAAATTGGTCATGCATGATCTGCTTTCATTGGTTCAGAGTATGGCTACCTTTGTCCGTTCCTGTGCGAACGTCGATCGTTACAACTATATCCGTGAAGTTCAATAGAACTGTGTTGACAATACCGATTCTTTTTGTAAACTAAACTTTGCTAGTTCGTAACAACTTTTCTTTCAAAAGTGACAATAAACAACAAAAGCCGCGGGGCTGAAAAATACACAAGCGATCATACAGTTCAGTAGGTATAGCCGTCGGCATTCCCTAACACTTTTACATTTCAGTAACTATATTATATAGTTATTGTATATTTGTACCGATTTGTATAGTTTATAACGAGAAGTTAAAAACAAGGTCGTTCTAGCAAGGGGTTAAGTAAGGGTGAAGGTAAACCTTTTTGATCTTGAGGACGACCTTCAGCTACCTAAAAAAGCACCACATTCCTTTAACACTGGGCAGTTCTATGGGCGGCCAACAGGGCAAAAGTCGATTATGAAAAAACATTGAAGAACCCAAATAAAATAAAAAAGAAAAAAATAAAAACGCAAAATAAAATAAAAACGCAAAATTTTGGGGTTTCTGTGTTTTTATCTTCTTTCTTATTATTTGTTTTTCCTTTTTTAATTTATTTGAGTTCTTTAATGTTTTTTCTTAATCGTTTTTTTGCACTGTTGGCCGCCCGCTTAGTTTTTTTTTCCCAGGACGAGTCAGGCCGAGTCTGGCCAATGGACCAATCAGCTTCTTGGAAATAGGCCACACCTCTAACTCCAAAATGACAGCTTTTCGACCCTTTTTGTAATTCTGACGCCGGATTATGAAAGAACGGGCCAAATTACCCCTATTCTCGTAACCCTAACCTTAATTCTAACCCGAACCTTCATTTTGAAACAAATTTAAAATTTTTTGAAAACTCGAATTGCCCACGTTCGTCCTGAAAAAAAAACAGGGCTGTATTCGAGTCCATACATGCCGAGTCCGAGTCCAGAACCCCTCGAGTCCGAGCCAAGTCCGAGTCCACAGGCTCCGAGTCCGAGTCCAACTGCATTGTGGAACCTCTCTTTCGATGAGGTTTAAAGGTTGGCTGGGAGGGGGGACGAGCTCACAGCCTCTTGATAACTAGCTGAAACATGTATGCTTTAAATTGTTTCACAAAAAAACACATTCTTTTGAGAATGAAGCTGTAGACTATCAGTGTTGTTATATACCTGCAGACCTTATGTATGGGGACGGCAAGGTCCCCAATGGGCAGAGGCAGGGACTGCGGAGATGGGGGGTTTGGTTGGCATTATAACCCCTGCACTTTTTCTGCCATGGTCATTTAGGGCCACCTTAAACTGCTTTTATTTTTAAACACTGAGCTGCTTTGATGATTAGCCCCCACCGCCCACTTCAAAATTGGGTCTGCAGCGTCTGTGCGGAGCAGTTTTTGTAAATTTATAGGGGAATGAAATAGGTACACTGAGAACAAGCATATGGAGCATAAAGCATAGAAACTGGGGCTTTCCCTGTGGCTACTTTGGTGTCCCATCAAAGTGACTTGACCTTTTTGGGAAGAGACTGGTAAGATATAATTGAAGAGAAAAAAATCAAGAAATGTGTTAATTCTGCCCACCTACAGTGTTTTCAGCTTTAGGTCATATTGTTACAAGACGACCCGTCAGGAACACCGGATTGAATCCATCGACGAGCGAGTGGAAAGTTCCAGAGACGTCCAACTTCAACGCAGCCTTTCTAGAACTGTCTAGAAGTGAGAACTGTTTACGTTATATCCCAATTATAGCAGCGACCTGGCAACACTTCTAAGAAACTGCAATTGCATGTTTGCTACGGTGCATACAAGGAACGTTCTCGTAATGTCTCGACTGTGTGCTCTGGAAGTTTCTATTAAGGAACGTTCTCGTAATTGCTGGACTGTGTACACTAGAAGTTTCTGTTAAATTCTGGAGAGTTCTCGAATAAAAGCCTAGCATATAAAAGGCAGTTCAACAACTGTTGTGGCGGAGAGACATCGAGAGACATCATCGAGACCAGACGCTATTGAGAAGTTATTCTCTAAACGAAGCCAGCCACTGACACTGTACTCTTGTGATAAATTGCCTTACGCCGTTTCTACACTGTGCATTGATATTGTCATCATCCATCATCGCCTAGCCTTGTCGTTATTCGCTCGTGGAACCAGTTCCTACGCTACAGCACGCTGCAGGTCTACTACCGTACCATCGTCGACGTGCATGCACTACCAGCCCTTGGACCAGACCAGGCAAATATTAAGTAAAGGATTGTGAGTAAGTCTAATTAATTATTGTAAATTTAAGTGAGATAAGGAGATTGTAAATAATCATTTAGTTGTTGAATTTTAATCTCGTTCTTCTGTGATCTTTCGCTGTTATTGGTTTGACTCGCGACCCAAGGGCGGATCCAGGGGGGGGGGCAACTAGGGACAACTGCCCCCCCTATGACCAGTCTAGCGCCCCTCAATACAAGAAAAATGCGCCCCCTGCGTCCTAAAAGTTAAGTAAAAACTGCCCGAAAAGTAAAAAAAAAAAAAAAAAAAAAAGGTCCCCAGAATTTCGAACCGTATAGCTATATATAACTATGGCAATGGGAGTTGGTCTCCGAAATGTAGTCGGTCAAATTCAAGAGTATGCGGCCCCTGCATGATGTTGGCGCCCCCCCTTTTCAAACTGCCCCCCCCCCTTCAGCTAGGGGCTGGATCCGCCCTTGTCGCGACCACAAGCCGTAACAATATGTATTTGTGGCTTTTCCATAAAAGAACAAAGAGGCCTCTTTGCAACGCAAAATTGTTAGGTAATACCAAATGCCTCTCAAACAGTTTCTTACAGTCATACACGTACATGCACGTATAGCAACAACAGTACTGCAATAATGCAGGCAGAAGCAGGATCCCACAGGGATCTTTTGCGGTCAAAAAGTTGTATTGCAATAGCCTAGGCCTAGTTCAGGGAACGAAGTGTATGTGAGAACTAGGCCTAGGTACCCCAATAAAGAATTGTATAATAGACTATCCTATTTCCTGAATGGATCTTGAGAATCATCATGTGACAGTATTTTTCTCACTCAATTGTAAAATTTTACAAGGAGCAACTGCTTGGTTTACCTTGAATATATTTAGGTCCTAAAATATTATGAAAGATACTTGGAAGAGAAATAAGAAGAAATATGTGACATTTAGCTATTGTTTCAAAATAAGTTTGGGGCAACTGCTTCTGACCTTTAAACACCTAGCTATAGCAACAGCTCTCTTGTATTTTAAGCCAAAGGCCACTAGTTCTGTTTTTCACTGTACAGTATGTACCATACTTAGCAAGGACTTCAATAAAAATCTTGTTAGAATTTTAAAGTATTGGGACTCCTCAAATCTTCTGTGAACCACTTTTGTGCACACTGCACTGACTCCACTAGCAGGCACAGATTTGAGGATCTACCGTATTTGCTGTAAGTAATAAATCCCCCCCCCCCCCCATTACCCTGAAAATAGTTGTTATATCTTCTGGTATTTTGTAAAGCACGAGGGAGAATCACTGTTACAAGTACAGAAAAACAGAGACATAGCAAGACTGCTGGTGGATTAGAGGTCCCTATGAACTAACATTCTCTGGCTCGCAATCTTTAAAATATTAAGCGTCTGCCCACTGTGAGCATTCTGTATGCTTAGATTCCTTAGCGGTAGATTTGCCTCTAATAAACGCACACTTGACGAAATATTTCACGCCCCCGGGCATTTGTCAGAGAAAATACGGTAGGACCTACAGGAAAGATGTACCAACAAGATAAGGTATAAAGATGAAATAGTTATCTTTTCAGAGTCTTTATTTATGTCTACATCCTGTTAAGATACGGTATGTTATACAACAACATGCATGGCTATTGAAGTCTGTTTTTGGTCTGATATGACTCTTTTCATAGGCACAGGAAGCTGCCCTTAGTTTTTGATGGATGGTGAGTTGCTTTATACCACCATCTTCGGAGAGGGGGGAAGGTAATTGTCAAAGGAAGAGAGCAATCTTCTGCGGACCATTTTTGTACAGGTACATGTTGCATGTGGGCCTCAATTTCCAGAAATGGCACATGGGCCACCACCTGAATTGCTTGCCTTATTTAAAGTCTCACTGCAGTAGCATGCTAGTCTGTTCATAAGCTCAACCCTCCCTGTTTAAACTAGAAACAATTAGCCCATGATCATTATGTATGGTTTATGCAATTAATGTTTATACATAACCTGGGCCTTGTAGTACCTACAGTACAGCTACTACATACAGTACAGCACAAGTAAAAGGAAAATTTTTAAGTGTTAGCGAATGCACGTTACACATATGAACAAGCACTGTGTTGAACATAGCCAACGTACCTAGTTCCTGCTTGATCGCTGAGAAGTCCCAAGCCTCACACTATCCAAAGTACTGCCTACAATTTATGCGTCACACACTGAAGACTACATGTACAACTGGCATGGGTGTTTATTCACAAGCATCATGCTTCACATGTAGCCTACAACAAGGGTTACCAATAACTATTTGATAGCTTTATCTAGTAAATACGGAGCTTTTAAGGTGTCATGCAGATGTTGAGATATTATGTGACTTTCTCAACTTTTTTTCAGTAAAATATTCAGATGTTGACATCCGAGATCTTTTTATCTCAACATTTTACTGTAAAATATTGAAATATAACATTACAGGATCTCAATATCTTAATGTCTTCACTGAAGATTATTGAGATATTGACATCCATGATCCAACATATCGTTATTTCAATATTTTATTGTAAAATATTGACATATTACATTACAGGATCTCGATATCTTAATATCTGCACTGAAAGATATTGAAATATTGACATCCGAAATCTTCTGTACTCAATGTTTAGCGTAAAATATTGAAATATTACATTGCAGGATCTCAATATCTTAATTTCTTCACTGAAAGATATTCAGATATTGACATCCAACATCTTTTCTTTTCATCTCAATATTTTAGCGTAAAATATTGAAATATTACATTACAGGAGCTCAATATCTTAATATCGTCACTGGAAGATATTAAGATATTGACATACGAGATTTTGTTACCCAGTGGCGTAGCCAGTGGGGGCAGGGGTGTAGAGTGCCCCCCCCCCCCGAAAAAGAGGAAGGAGAAAAAAAGAGAAATGAAGGAGGAGGGAAAGAGGAAAATGAGAAAGAAGAGAAGGAAAAATGAAGTAGAAATAAAAAAGGTTAAGCAAAACAAATACACCTGAGGAAGCCACTCCTTGTACCGGGCCTCTCCCGAATACGCCCACTGGCGCCAGCACGGTGGCATGGGGACACGCCCCCTGTCAAGTAGAGCACTTCGTCAAGCCCGTGAGGGTTTTTTGTTCTACTTCCTTCACATCGTAAGAGATTTATTCAAAATTGATGTAAATATTATATATATATATATATATATATATATATATATATATATATATATATTGTGCTTGTATACCTGTATGGTGTGAAAAACAAATAAATGAAATGAAATGAAATGAAATTATTTTCTATCACAAATGGTTCTGAAACTATCAGAATTTTCTCAAATCCTTCATAAACGATATAAATTTTCGTGCGATCCAAACTCTTATAATCAATATTTTCCGATAGCAACGCTCGGAGAGTACAGCAGCAAAAATTGGAAGCTGTTTAAAAATTTCCAGATAAAATACTGGCTATTTAATTGGCTTATATTAAAAGTGTCTCGATGCAGAGCCTGAATGCGGGTTTTTTCAAGGGAATCTTACTTAATGAAAAATTTCTGCGCGGTTTGCGCGCATCGTCAACTTCCCAACTAGCGTATTTTTCCTAACTTTGAACGAAAATCCAGACGAACAGCTTCCAGCAATGGAGAATGGCAGGGAGTGAGAGTATAGGTGCAGGGAGGTGATACAGACCTCCTGATAGGTAAAGCAAAAGGGGTGAAGGACTAACAAGCGCGTTTCAGAATGCGTTTTCGTCGTAAGTGTATTAACAATCACCATTCACACCGATAATGGCTGCGCGCGAAGCGCTCGGTTAAAAGTTCTTGAAAAGTGACGCAAATACGTAATTTCAACCTTCCACGTCATGCTACAAATTAGATTAAAAGATCCCATATGGATGCGAGGCCCCTAAAGATGTTAAAGATGTACCTCTGTTTTTCGGAAAAGTGTCGTGATCAGAATAGCTCCATTTTATTATAACCTTAATAATGGTCACGAGATGGAGTTCAAACCGTGACGAATTCGCGCAGAGCGCGCAGAAGTTTTTTCATTAAACAAAATTTCCTCGACAGAACTTGCATTAAGGTTATGCGTCGAGACACTTTCAATTCCCTAACAAAACTATATGCCAATCAAAAGCCGGTCTTTTACCTGGATTGGAGGTCCACACAAGCCTTCACAACACTGTTTTGAAAAGCAGAAATTTGCGACAGATAATTATGATAGCCTACAAGTTGTAAGGGTTACATCCCTCAAATTACAATCAACTCGATAGCAGAGTAGCTATAGCTCTGTGTTGATCCTGTAAAATAGAAGGGTACTGCGTGCAAAAGAGTACACAATAACTTGAGGCTAAGTTCTCACTGAAGCTGAAACTAAAAATTCCTGAAATGTTGTGTTATAAAAAAGAATCCAGTCAAAGCTCTTTCTTTGGAGTATTTGGAAAGTTTTACCAACCATGAATCTAAGAAAATGGGTAATAATTCTTTAGAGTTTATTTGGAGTCCAAAGGGGATAGCCTATTAAAGCAAATTATGAAAAAAAAATGCAAAAATAGGCTATTTTAAAAAATGCAGAAAAATTCAAAGGGGGGTTATACCCCTAACCCACACCCCCTGGATCCGTCTCTGAAATGATAAAGTTCGACACATAGTTGATCGAAATATTGAACGGCGTAATAGAATGTAGATTAACCATATCACGAAGGCTTTTTGGCGCTGGTCCTTAATAATAAACACCAGTTCCAACAGAACATCCAATGTGGAACACCTGTATCCAATAAAATACGACTTACATTGTTTTTTGTTAACCTGTAACAAACGAACAAATAAACTGCCAATTGCCTTCGGCCTAAGAAAATGCCTCCTGGTCGCGGATTTTTTTCCCGTTACTGTCTCCTGATTCTTTCAGACTAATCATAGGCGTAGGAGGCGGGGGACTGGGGGCTGCATCTCCCAACGAAAAATTTCTGTGAAAATTCGGGCAGTGTGCAGGGAATTTTTCAGACACCTCCTGAAAGAAAAAATAAATTGCAATGATGTAGCTGACACAAATTTTATTTCAAAGGTAGCAAATGTGCACCAGATTGCATGTAAGGACAACCCCTCCCCTTAGACCCCATCCCAAGACCAGCAATCACACAACATATGTCATGGCCCCGCGTGGGATAAATTCTGGCTATGGCACTGATTATTATCATTATTATTGTTGTAAGGGCTTTCCCAAATTTATAACAAAAATGGAAAACGGGGCAAAAGTGATTGAATGGAATTGACATGCGATCATTGCGATGTAATAACCCATGCATGTCTATATGATTTCATGTACATTAGCATGTTGAATGCGCACGGAGCGCACGAAAAATTTTGGTTACATTTTTCGGGCAAGTGGTTACATTTTTCGGGAAAGTGGTTACAGCCCCCCTCCCCCAGAAAACAAATTGGCTTCTACGCCCATGAGACTAATGCTAACATTTTACGCCAATTCCCTACCTCACAAAGTCGTTCTTTTGAGATTCAAATGTGAGCGGTAACTTCCGGTAACCAAAAGAGGTAACCATAATTTTCGGGGTCTGGAAAGAGAACACATGGTGCTGCTTTTGTTTGAAAACACAAAGTAAATCTACCAAATTTGAATGAGTAAACAGACAGTTTTTCGGCCAAATGTACCACCATTTTTCACTTAGGCCTAATCAAATACTGAAAAATTTCCCATAGGGGAGGGGGTGTCCTTTGACCCCTCCCAAGGACACAGGTCAGTCACACGTGATCAAATCTTTCTTCGCAAAATCCTGTGTACGGTCCTGTAGTTCGTAGTTATTACTTTAACTTGGTCAAGAGATGGAGTGCAAATCGTGACGACTTGCGCGCAAAGGGCGCCAAAATTCATAATTTTCACAAAAAGATTTCATAAGATTTCCATGACAAAACCTGCATTCGGCTCTGCAACGAGACACTTTGAATTGCTTAAAAAACCTACAAGCCACTCAAAAATCCAGTCTTTTACTTGGAAATTCGTAAATAGCTTTCAACTTTTGCTGCTTTGCTTCTCCGAAAGTTGTTATCGGAGGATAATGCTAATAGGATCAACACTGAGGCAAGGTTTGAAGCGCACGGAGCGTGCAAAAATTTTGATAGTTTGCGAAGGATTTGAGAAAATTTTGATAGTTTGAGAAACATTTGTGATAGAGAATGATTACAATAGATCCATCAATCGGTCGAAAACACACCTCACCCTACTCCCATGCACTTACACTCCCAAATATTAGCAAATATTAGTATCGTTGACCATACTTGGGGTAGGACGAAAGGGGATCCGTCCTTTAAACATATTCTTGGGTGAACAATTTCAGCCTGCTTCCTCCCCTCTATAATCGTCGCCCTTGTAAGAAGGTACGATGTTGGGAGATTGGGACTCTTCTGTGCTATTTTATAGATATTAACATTCAGGTCTTAACGACTGCAGTCATATGCAGTGGCGTCGTTAACGGTGGGGCAGGGTGACACATTCCCCCAACTATTGGCTGTACTCCCGTGTGCCCCAATGAGATTTTGGGTATGAAAAAATTATGCACAAACAATATGTTATGTTCGAAACTTGTAAAAAAAAAATCGCGATTTTCATTACCTTTTTCAACGCCTATCCAGTAAATATGAGGATAATTAAACAGCTTTACTCTCATATGTGAACGTCTGTTTGTTTTAGATACAAGTGCCTTCAGATTTGCATGGCGAAACTTTACCCTCCTGTATCATAGCCGAGGTGCAGCCAAGCACCACACCAGGGATCATAAAGTGGCGGTACCTCCGAAAGAGATAAAAGGACTTGCACAAAATTTTCATAGATGCTCAAAACCAGAATTTTCTGGCCACTTCGCATGTGCACCTGGGATGGTCTCAGCAGGTGCTACACACCCTCTTCCATTTATATCTGAAGAAAATGCAAAAATATATATTGGTCATAATTATAATTTTGAGGCACCCAAAGCCTACTGAACTGCGTTCAAGCGGGCTTTTCCACATTTTTCCCACTAGCTCCGCTTTTGTAGCCGTCAATTGGTTCCTCCAATTGAAGGCTTCACCTCAGTGACACACCTGGAAGGTAGTTGCCTCAACATCAGGAATTTCAAGGGCGTAGGCTGAATTTGGCATGGGGAGGTGCACATTTCAGTTAGGTGGAACCAGGAAGACTATCTAAGCGGAGCGCCAGCATTGCTTGGCGCGGAACGTACAAGAAAATCTTCGGTTTTAAACCCCCCCCCCCCCCCAGATGGCCGGAAACAGCATTTCCCGAGCCTTAAGCCACATGTACACATCCTTCAAAAAGTGATCTCCTGTCTGCCGTTTCTCAATTTAAATGATACACGAATCGTTAATGCATGACTTTTTTATTCAAATTGAAATGTCGCCATATTTATATTCTAGCTTGATAGGTTTTCCCAAGGCTTTCAGACTTTGACCTCCGCTGACCTCAAATGACCTTGACACAGATTAAGAGGTCAGCTATACTCTCATGTACATCTTACATGTCAAATAGGAACTCAATCACCTATTTTGTTCCTCAGATATCACTCCTACTGTACTAGGTTTCAGAGACTTTTTTGTTCTTCAGATATTCCTTCTATAAGGTTTTTCAAGACTTTGACCTCGTATGCGCGTGTGGATTCAGTTAGTTGCGCGTGTATGAACGTAACCATAGCTAGTACTATGTTACAATTGTTCAGCAATGCGTCCTATTTAGCATATAATAGTGTGGAGGGCCTAGTAACAAGATTTGCATTTGGATAGAACGTCTGGAAAACAAAGTAGCATCGCTTGTGGAAATAGACATTTTAAGGACATCTTTGGAGACGCTAATGACCATAACTTTGACTAAAGAAGTAGCCAACATCACTTCTGTCACGAACAGGGCCTTAAAATAATGGAAATAATAATTTTAAGGGAAGATTTTACATGACACTATACCTTCGTAAGCTAAAGTACAGAGACTTCTATATTTAGAGAACTCTGATATAGAGGGCTCTGATACCGTGGCTCTAGAGACCTTCATATATATATTCAATATATACGTCCTGTAATTCAATTACCAAACTTACCGATGTAGGTTGGTGTGTGGACAAACGTCATGTTCGTCCTTGTTTTCACAGCTGTTGAAAACAGAAGGAGTGCATTTTCTATTTCCCAGGCAAAGAGCGGAACTCCTCTGCCTCAACGGGTGGGTGCACGTGCACCCAATGCACCCCCCCCCCCCAGCCTACGCCCTTGATTCCTATTATGCAGCATGAGTGGATTTATTTTTAAGCTCAGTGCAAACGTTAACATGAACCGTTGTCCCCATTCATACCCCCCCCCCCATCATAAAATCGTTAGTGCGAGTAAGGCTAACACAATGGTCAAATTGTGATCTCAATTTTCGCGGCCCGTTTAGTGCGCTGCAATGACATTTTGGAGATTGTAAAATGTTTTTATTCTAATGGTCACATTTTTATAAATACCCCAGAGCCTCCACATGGGCTGCACCCCTGGACCCCAATGGAGTGCTGTCCTTGGACCCCACTAGGGGCCCTACAGTGGGCCTCTGGGGTTTAACGCCTACAGCTGGGAGGGCTGCGCGTCACTAAGATGCCTTCAGTGACGCCCAGTCCTTCATTTTGATGTGCCCCTCCGTCGGACAGCTTTTCCCCCAGTGCCTCCCCCATTTCGAAAAGTCTGGCGACGCCACTGGACATGTGACTACGCTAAGCAGCCACAAATGTCCTAAAATTGGGTGTCAGACAAAATTAACAATTTAGATCAAATTTAGATCTAACTTTCTTGTGAAACTTTGAAGGTAAGTTTAGATGTGAAAACCTTTAGAGTGATCTTGGGTGAAAAACCCACTTTACTTTGACACAGCCTGAGATCAGACCTCGAACCTCCCGATTGTCTCTGCATACCTTTTTTCAAAATGTCAATTCCTTCTATCCACTCGACCGCGCACCTTGATTAACATACTGAAAGATAATTGGTGCAATTCCATTGAAACTGAACTAGCTCCAAACTCCTACTTTTTCAACATGTCTAATAGACTTACAGAAGTGCAAAGCTAAATCAAAATGATTTATGAAGTGGATGGGGTGAATAAACTAAGACCACTTCAAATAGCTTGAAATGATAGGAACAGTCTTCACAAAGTTGGCCTAAAATCTGAATATAAACAACTCCTAGGGATTGTTGGTACACGGGTATGAAAAGGGGCAGTGTGACTGTCCCCAAATTTTTCGGCAAACCAAAATTCGGTAGAATCTGTATAAAAAGATGGTAAAAATTCTTCTGAAAACGTTCAGAAATTAGAGCAAAAAATTGTACCGGCCCGCTTTAGTGGCTGTACCAGTGTTTTGAAAGTGAGGGGAGGTATGGACGGAAAAAGTGTTGGGGAAGAACACGTTTTGTTCGTAGCGCGAAAATCGAGTGCGAAGCGCAAGTTTTAACGGGTGGGGTTGAGGCGGGCCTCTGATGGGGTCTGGGGGAGCAGCCCCGGAAGCTTTGATGTTTTAGCATATCTCTGGGTATAGTTCAGGAGCTGAGTGTGGGGCCAACTAAGGGGCAAAGGTTCTGACTGAGGGGCGTTCCCCCTTCCCCTGCACCCGGCCCACCCCCTTGGTGCCGCCACTGACCCTCTCAAACCCAAATGCTTCTATACGCCTATGATCAGATGATTGTTGAAAAGGGTTTACTATACAATCTTCCCTATCAAAAATGTCTTGAGAGAGATGTCTCTTTTTACCACTTTTAGAGTAAAAAATAATGAGAGCAGGATGAAGAAATACTGAGATTTAAAATTTTGAAGTTCTCTGGTTTATATTAACACCAACTTGTTGACAAGAGTTCGACGTATTTTGGAATGTCTTGAAAGACGGTAAAATAATGATGGTGGATGTCAAAATCTTAATATCTTTCTCATTTTCCTCTTTCCCTCCTCCTTCATTTCTCTTTTTTCTCCTTCCTCTTTTTCGGGGGGGGGGGCACTCTACACCCCTGTCCCCACTGGCTACGCCACTGGGTAACAAAATCTCGTATGTCAATATCTTAATATCTTTCAGTGACGATATTAAGATATTGAGATCCTGTAATGTAATATTTCAATATCTTATGCTAAAATATTGCGATGAAAAGATCTTGGATGTCAATATCTTAATATCTTTCAGTGAAGATATTAAGATATTGAGATCCTGTAATGTAATATTTCAATATTTTACGCTAAAGTATTGAAATGAAAAGATCTCGGATGTTAATATTTCAATATCTTTCAGAGAAGATATTAAGATATTGAGATCCTGTAATGTAATATTTCAATATCTTTCAGTGACGATATTAAGATATTGAGATCCTGTAATGTAATATTTCAATATTTTACGCTAAAATATTGAGATGAAAAGATGTTGGATGTCAATATCTTAATATCTTTCAGTGAAGATATTAAAATATTGAGATTCTGTAATGTAATATTTCAATATTTTACGCTGAAATATTGAGACGAAAAGATGTTGGATGTCAATATCTAAATATTTTACTGACAAAAAGTCGAGAAAGTCACATAATATTTCAACATCTGCATGACACCTTAAAAGCTCCGTAAGAAAATGACTACAAAGCTGCTTAAGCCAGCCGTACACTACACGACTTAGCACACCGCAACCCAACTCGATCGTCGGTTCGCCAACAGTCGTGAGGTGTGCAAGAGTTTAAGACTGCGTTTGGTAGTTTTAAGATCAGGTTTAAGTCGCGCCGACTTCAGTCGGGAAGAACGAACATGTTGGTTCTTCCCGACTGAAGTCGGCGCGACTTAAAACTGGTCCTAAAACTTTCAGTCGCAGTCGTAAACTCATGCACACTATACCACTGTTGGAGATGCGACGATCGAGATGAGTTGTGGTGTTCAAAGTCGTATAGTGTACGGCTGGCTTTTTACTCATACCAGTGCTGTGTCTTCCGTGTGGGATGTGAGCTCCACAAGTTAGAGTAGTAACCATGATGAAGTTTATACAACAAAAAAGATACTGTAAATTGAAGCTGTCAGTGAATGTTGCTGCCCAGGTAAGGTAGCAACAAGCTAGTGTGTAACTTAATGTTCTACTGTAATGACTTTCTAGCAGAACTAGTACCACATGTACAACACCTAGGTAAACATTGGGACTGGAGCACATACAGTAGAATCCTCATAATGTTAACTGGTATCGTTGCGGTATGTACAGTACACACTTAATTATAAAAATAATTGCCTTTGCAGAAAACTGAGCGTATTATAATAATTAGGCTAGCATGGCTGCCTACAGGGTCAGACATTTTGAGAGACTTAAAAATAATTGTGTTCAGACTTTGTAAAAGTGGACACTATCACCACCACCTGCTAGTACTCACCAAGTTCATCCCAACCCAAATCCCCTTATACATTCACATCAACAAATGTAGGTCTATTGCACAATAGTCCTCTGAATAAAATGAATAAAAAATTCAAGTTCTATAATGGGAATGCATGTAAATGACTGTTGTTCCTGCAACAGGTGACTAAATGACCAATTTGTAGCCTACATACTAATACCAATTGGCCTTTGTTGCTGGACAGTTTGTTCCAATAGACTAATCAGGTCAGTGTGTGGATGTTTAAACACCGGTCAGGCCTCAACGAAGCCTCTGCAGTGAAAGAGAGTGTGAAACTGGATAATAAAATATAGATGGCTGTACAAATGAAGTTAATTACAATTCCAGCATACACCCGCACAGCAGCAAGACAACAGTCAGTGAGCAATGGAGTGCCTTTGAATCTGAGAAATTTCCTATGGTCTTTTGAAATTGGAACAGTGTAGTAGGCGTCTTTTAAATCCACGGTAG
Organism: Holothuria leucospilota; assembly: GCA_029531755.1. Taxonomy (NCBI): domain Eukaryota; kingdom Metazoa; phylum Echinodermata; class Holothuroidea; order Aspidochirotida; family Holothuriidae; genus Holothuria; species Holothuria leucospilota. The sequence goes on along the minus strand of CM055961.1, from coordinate 55,626,917 downwards.
CCATGAAACACCCTGGCCGCATCAAATTTGTGACCGAAAGTAACCCGTCCATTTTAAAATGGCGGTACTGAACACACTCGTTAAATTTCTTCAGGTTCAGAATTATTCTTTGTGAACCATCTTTCTTGGGAATGAAGAAAATGGGTGATATATAATCCCCGTGGGATCTGCTTGTTTTGGAAATTATCCCTTTTTTGAGCAGTTTTTGTATTTCTATATCATAGTGGCAACCTGTATTTGAATTTACATCGCTCGACAAGTTCATGGGTAATCGTTGGGGCAAAATATCGTTAAATTCGATTTTAAGACCTTTTACCATCTGTAAAATTTCTCTATCGAAGGTTATCTGAGTCCAATTATGGAAAAAGAATTTTAGGCGGCCAGCCACATTCTGATTCTGAGTAGCAGTACCCATGTGAAAAGTAGAACATACCTTACTCTCAGCAGTATCTTCTTTTATCTTTTCTGCACTTGATCTGGTCGTGAGCTCTTCCCATACCTTGGGCCTGCTCTGCCTCGAGATAAAAAAGGGTGACTCATTCTACCTCCTTAGGGTCTTCCGCGGTAAGGTCGGTACCGGTTATCGGAGCCGCCACGTACTATTTTCCAGCTCATTTTACTGCTTTCAGTTATGTCCTTGACATACTTAGTGATATCATCACCGAAAAGCTCCGATGAGATGGGCACAGCATTAGAGCATAAATTCTGGAAATCTCTGCTCAGGTCGGGTTTAATGAGCTCCCTGCGTGTCAAATTTAGTTCCATGCTACCTTGCGCCATGAAGGCTACAGCGTCAAAAAACTCATGCACGACGCCCTTATCCAAACCAGGAAAATTTAGAACCAGGTGCGCTCCTTTTCCCAAGGCAATTATACCCTTCATTATCAGCTGCTGAACTCGTTGGAGCTTCAGATCCCTGCTTCTAGTGGCAGGTCTGATCTTATCCCAGACGAGCTGATTTACACGAGTAGGTTTAAGGGTTCCTACATTTTCTGGGCATGGGTATTTTTTATATTTAGCCTTCAATTTTTCCTCTGTCATTTTACCCTTCAACATCTTGGTGACAACTTCCGCAATTTTAGCAGGAAACGGCGGCCCCTTTCCTCACTCTCAAATGCAAGAGCTACGTCGTCAAGCACATCATTGAAATTATTACCAGTCTGGTTAGTTTGTCTGAAAATTTCAGAAATTTCATCATCAAAATCGAAACAATTCTGATTTGAAAAGTCCCCCTGATATGAAACTGTGTCCGACACGGTTGCCAAGTAGCGTCCTGGTGGTCGAGAACCAGAAGTGCCAGCTAAGCCCTTTACAGACTCGTTAGCCTTATGGGTTGCTTCATTGATAGCTTTTTTGATAAACTCAGATATCTCAGGGGTGATACCAGCCGGTAACGGCTCTGATTCAACTTGCTCAGATCCAGTTCATCACTATAATCAAGTTCTTCTTCCATAATGGGCACTTGTATGTGCAACTATGCTTATATCTGTATTACGCAACTATGCAATTACCAACACGCAAGCTTGGTCGAATATGGTTACAGAACTCCGACAATTATGTGTAAGTTCTGGGCGAAGTGTCACCTGTTATTATACACGAAACGGCAAGTTTTCAGCAATTATGCTCTTATTACCAGTTTCAGTATAAGGTCGAAGCAATTATGCCATGGCTGTGTCGAAGAGAGGCTTTTTAAAAACTTCACCGAAGACAAGCCTGTGTATAGTCCAGGCCGTTTCGTAGCTTTTTGGTGGTTTGCATTTTTTCTTGCTATATTTGGTAAAACTTTGATAAGATGTAGAGTAGACATCAGACAATCAGAAAAGTATGTGCTCCATTTTTTTTCATGTGCAAGAGGGATAGCCAACCAATTCAAAATAGCCGCCATTTTGACCATTTTGGCTGATTTGGCTCAAGAAAGGCTCTGCTGTGCCAACATTTGGGGTCTAAAACTTTTTTAGGAGTAAAGGTGGTAAAATATATACAGTCTCTCAAATGTACTGAAAGTTTTCCCCAAGATATTGATCCGTTTTGTTGTAGTGACCTGTCGAATATGGCCCTTTTCTCCAAAAATCGGCTAGTTTGGCAAGTTTGGCGTCGGGGGACAAATTTGAGTACCAGATTCTCTTAAAGTGTGTATGCCAACGACCTTAACTTTTGTTAATGGGTAGTCCTATAACCAGGCAGTACGTGGGAAAAGTTGGACTTCCAGATTCAAACCTATATGAAATGAGTGGTACTGAAAATTTGCAATTTCTTTGTATTTCGTCGGGAAAATTTGGCCTCTGGGATCATTTTTCACGTTTTTTATGCCCAATATTTCCTTCAATTGAATAACTAAATCTACTGATCTCTCTGCTATTGGAAGAAATGTGGATTGTTAAGACACACATCCAGTTTGAAGATTTTAAAAGCAGACAAATTTTCCATTGATATAGACCGTAAACAACTAAAACATCAATATTTTCATTTTTCATTCTTAAAAAATGCAAGTTTTGGCACAACAAGATAAGTTCGAACAATGATGATCTCTTTTAGAGCCACACAAGATCTTCCATCTTCACAAAATTGGTACTCCAGTGCCTCAGTAGTACACAGAAAAAATTACACTGGTACATGAAAATGGAAAATTGAATAAAGGAAACTCAAATATTGAAATTTATTCATTTTTAGTTAAAAATATGGGTAAAAGGGCATTTTGAGCAGTAATTTCTCTGATACTGTGCCATAATTAGATGCTCCCATCTTCATGCAATGGGCAGTCTAGTGCCTTGTTAGTACACAGAAAGAATTTTGACTCTCAAATGAGAATGAGCATAAAATTACGGACACTCAAATTCTGCAATTTCTTCACTTTTCCTTGCAAAATATGGGTTTAGGGCCACTTTTGGGCCTTAATATCTCTATAGATATCATACAAGTTGCTGTCATCTTCTTGATATGGGCAGCCTTGTATCTTGGTAGTACACAGAAGGAATTTTGACTCCAAAATGAGAATGGGAATAAGGTTATGGAACCCAAATATTGCGATTTCTTCATTTTTTCTTAAAAAATAAGGGTTTAGGGGCATTTTTGCTTAGCAATATCTCTGTCAGGCTGTGGATACCGTATAATATGTTACTATTTCCATGGAAAGGATCCTACAGGGCCTTGGGTACTAACATGGGAGCAACTTGTGTGATACCTATAGAGATATTAAGGCCCAAAAGTGCCCCTAAACCCATATTTTTCAAGAAAAACTGAAGAAATCGCAGAATTTGAGTGTCCGTAATTTTATGCTCATTCTCATTTGAGAGTCAAAATTCTTTCTGTGTACTAACAAGGCATGAGCATATCAGGAAGATGAGAACATCATGTATGATAACTATAGAGATATTACGGCCCAAAGGTGCCCCTAAACCCATATTTTGCAAGGAAAAGTGAAGAAATTGCAGAATTTGGGTTACTGTTATTTTATGCCCATTCTTATTTGAGAGTCGAAATTCTTTCTGTGTACTTACAAGGCACTAGACTGCCCATTTGATGAAGACGGGAGCGTCTTATGGCACAGTATCAGAGAAATTAATGCTCAAAAATGCCCTTTTACCCATATTTTTAACTAAAAATGAATAAATTTCAAAATTTGAGTTTCCTTTATTCAATTTTCCATTTTCATGTACCAGTGTAATTTTTTCTGTGTACTACTGAGGCACTGGAGTACCAATTTTGTGAAGACGGAAGATCTTGTGTGGCTCTAAAAGAGATCATCATTGTTCAAACTTGTCTTGTTGTGCCAAAACTTGCATTCTTTAAGAATGAAAAACGAAAATATTGATGTTTTAGCTGTTTAGGGTCTATACCAATGGAAAATTTGTCTGCTTTTAAAATTTTCAAACTGGATGTGTGTCTTAACAATCCACGTTTCTTTCAATAGCAGAGAGATCAGTAGATTTAGTTATTCAATTGAAGGAAATATTGGGCATAAAAAATGATCCCAGAGGCCAAAATTTCCCGATGAAATACAAAGAAATTGCGAATTTTCAGTACCACTCATTTCATATAGGTTTGAATCTGGAAGTCCAAATTTTTCCCACGTACTGCCTGGTTATAGGACTACCCATTAACAAAAGTTAAGGTCGTTGGCATACACACTTTAAGAGAATCTGGTACTCAAATTTGTCCCCTGGCGCCAAACTTGCCAAAATTGCCGACTTGTGGAGAAAAGGGCCATATTCGACAGGTCACTACAACAAAACGGATCAATATTTTGGGGAAAACTTTCAGTATATTTTGAGAGACTATGTATATTTTACCACCCTTACTCCTAAAAAAGTTTTAGACCCCAAATGTTGGCACAGCAGAGCCTTTCTTGAGCCAAATCAGCCAAAATGGTCAAAATGGCGGCTATTTTGAATTGGCTGGCTACCCCTCTTGCACATGAACAAAAAAATGGAGCACATACTTTTCTGATTGTCTGATGTCTACTCTACATCTTATCAAAGTTTTACCAAATATAGCAAAAAAAAAAAAAGCAACAAACCAAAACGTCCCTGACTAGTAACCGTAGTAAAACAGAAGAACTAAAGGCAGGAGGACACTGTGTGCTTGTATGCAGACAGCAGATTATTGCATTGAGGCTACATAAGAAGAACAGTGGGTAACAAAGCAAAGGATAATACGACACAAGCCGATCAGCTTTTTAAGTACGTAGAAACAGGCACTGGCAAACTAAAGAAGAATCCCAAACCCAAATAAAAACATGACGGGTCACAAACACAAATGCTAAACAAACTATACATACCGTGCAACAGGGAACAAAAGAGTCTTTGTTACTACTGAACTCCAGTAACTGCCACTGCAGCCAACCCCAAAACAACTCCCCACAACCACACAGCACCCAAACAAATTCCGCCCACACGCCCAAAGGAAACACCACGCCCAAAGGCGACTCTACACCCCACGGCAACAACACGCCCGAAGGCAACACCACGCCCGAAGGCAACACCACGCCCGAAGGCAACACCACACCCGAAGGCAACACTACGCCCAAAGGCAACAGCACTTAAAAAGCACCGGGGCAAATACAGGTGCACCTTGCCCAAGGGTGCCCCGGAGGCAGTTGTGGCAAAGGGTAACCTCATTATCCCCACGCTTTAACAAGCTCCACAACCGGATGCAGTTTAACGTCCTACCCAGGACATCAAAGGATAATACGACACAAGCCGATCAGGCTTTCCGATGTTACTTCGAGGAGAACCAACAGCACAATGAGGTCTACAAAGCAGCACGCTCTCACGTAATCCCTGGAATGCAATGCATATTGATGAGACAGAATTGCCAATTGTAGAAGACCTGAAAAGGGGGAACCAATAGAACTATCTGAACTGGACTTTAAAAACGGACACACGAGGGTAAGAGAATTTTGTGAGTGACAAAGAGCCAACGGAGTCGGATCAATAGAGCTAGGAAACATTGGTGCCAGGAGTAAAGGCATTAAATGGAGCAGTGGAGCAATAAACGGGAATTACAAAGAACTAACAGAGGGGAGGAAAATGAACCAGTTAGACGACTTAAATAAAAAATGGGGAGAAACCACTAGAGCCTAGTTTAATAGCAAAATAAATCCCCAACCCCTCTGGCCGCACCGCTTCACTGTAACCAGCCATGAAATCACAGGCGCTTTGACCAGAGTTATCATAGGCCTTACCTAGGGACCCCCTCCCTCGACTAGCTGGTTCACTTCATCCCAATCAGAAACTTTAAGCAGATCGAGAGGGGAAAGAACTTTGATATTTTTGTCTATTTTAGTTGTGAAATAAGAAAGGATAGTATTTCTAGTAACAATGTCCTCCGGGATAAGTTTTTTAAGGGCTTTGGAATTAAAAACTTTAGATCTTTCGAATAATTCAGTTACATTAGCTGTTTGTAGGACAATTTTGCTATTGATATAGCTTGGGATACGTTGTATCTTTCTAAGGCATAGAATTTGAATGCGTTCAAGTTTACAGATGTTACTTTTGCTTGTTGCTAAGTAAGTTATATTACCACATTCAAGGATCGGTCTTAGCATTACCTTGTAAATTTTTACATTTGTCTGAGGTGACATAGCCTTATTATTAAATAACGGTTCAAGAAGTTTAAGTCTAGCCCAAGCCTTACCAATTATGATATTAATGTGATTATTCATATAGAGTTTATCGTCAAGTGTTACACCTAGGAATTTATCTTCCTTTGTATAGGGAATACATTCGTTATTCAATTTAACTTCGGGGTTGTTAAGTGCAATTTTCTTATAGCCATGATTTAAGACTATGTAATTGGATTTGGCTGCATTAATTTTTATTCTCCATTTGGAGCACGATTTTTCAATATTGGAAAGTGACTTTTGAATATTAGACTGATTAAGAAGAGCACTTGAGGACGTATTCCAAATTGCAATATCATCCGCAAATTGAGCTAATTTAGTATTATTTTCAGTATTTTTGGGGGTGTCATTAACATAGATAATGTAGAGTAGTGGGCGAAGACCAGATCCCTGGGGGTACCAGCTTTTAAATAAATAGTGTCAGAGAAGACATTCCTATAGTAAATTTTCATTGTTCTATTATTTAAGAAGGAGGAAAGAATTTTAAGAAAAGATGAAGGGAGTTGTAGGTTTAAGAGTTTGTACTTTAGGCCGTTATGTCAAGTTTGATAGAATGCCTTTTCCGCATCCAGAAAAACTGCTGAAGTAATCTTTTTCCCTTTAAAGCCATTTCTGATGTTTTCAATTATCCTAAATAAGTGATTAAAAGTGCCTTTATTTTTACGGAAACCACATTGGTTATCAGACAAAAAGTTTTTTCTACTAAGGAAAAGATAAAGCCTATTGGCTGTAATGCGTTCGAAAAGTTTACCTATACAGGAGAGGAGACTAATAGGCCTATAATTTTTGGGGTTGGATTTATCTTTTTTCGGCTTAGGAATAAGGATGGTCTTTGAAAATTTCCAAGGTTTTGGAAAATAACCAAAAGACAAGAGTAGGGAAAAGAACATTGCCAGAGCTAATATGAAAGAGTCGGGACATTTTTTAATTTGTAAGTAACTTTGTCTGGTCCAGGGGCTGAATTATTACTGGTCTTTCTAAGGACAGAATTAATTTCAAGTAGAGGAATTGGATCAAGCATAGGGTCGTCAGTATTGTTATTATTCACAAAGTCAGTTTCAAGTTCAGACTTATGGTTGTCAACAAAACAATCCACCATATTCTTGTGATTAGCATCAAAACTTGCATGATTAGGAGTTTGGAATACTTCTTCAAAAGTTTTAGCGAAAAGCTTTATTTGGTCTTTTGGAGTGACCGCACGGTTTCCAAGATTATCAATTAAGGGGTAACTAATTTCAGTTTCTGAGGTATTGGTTAATTTCTTAATATTATTCCAAAACTTGGTTGGGTTACCTTCATTTTCAATACAATCACACATTTTATCGCAATCACTGCTACGTTGTAAATTGATTTCCCTTTTAATCTGTGCAGTAAGCCTATTAACCTGACATTTGATAATATGATTTCTAGTAACCATGTAAGTGCGACGAAGCTTCCTTCTAGCCTTAATAAGTAACATTTTCGCATTATTTAACCTCCAAGTTTTAGCTTTTTTGGTAGAGATGGGACAATTTTTTGTAAAACTTTAATAATATTATCTGAAAAGGAATTAGCGATAGAGTCAAGAGTCTGATCATTATGGATAGTGGCATTAATTTTATTAAGAAGGTTAGGGATTAGGGACTTCTAGACTAAGATCGTCTCGGTAGGAAGCCCAATCACAATTTCGTGGATTTCGATAAGAAGTAGAGATGTCAGAAGTTTGGCAATTTAAATTAAGTTTACAACTAAGCAAGAAATGATCACTAATCAAGGGATCCTCCAAAAAGTCAGTTGACACGTGTAACCTGGCAATGGGAGATGGGGCAATAACTAGATCCAACAACTCAGTAGAGTTATCAGTGGGATTACTCCTTGTTTGATTATTAAGATTAAGAATATTAAGTTGATAATTGTCTAGGAAATCTTTAAGTCTACGGCCATTGGTGGTAGTTCTGTTGCAGCCAAAGTGAATATGTGGCGAATTTAGGTCGCCAATAAGAATGGTGTTAGAATCAATACTTTGGAAAATATCTTCATTTAAATGATGTTGGGGAGGATTATACAATGCTACAATTTGAATGGGACTTTGACCATTTAGTCTAGGAATGGAGACACTAATACACTGCTCATTATTAATTTTGAAGTCATTTACGGTTGCAGGAATATGATTTCTGACACCAATTAGAACTCCTCCTTGTTGAGAATTTACGTCCAACCCGTAAATTTGAAAACCATCAATTGGGAATTTAACATTTTGGGATAATTTCGTTTCATTAAGTAGAAAAAGATCTGGGTTAAAATTACTAATGTGGTGAAGAAGGAGTTCTTTTTGTTCCTAGCTCCATTGATATTCAAATGTAGGACATGAAGAGTATTGGTGTTACTTATTTTGACCTTCTGATGACTTTTTTCTAATGTGATCTATTGCCTGCTTATGTTCCGGAAACTGGGTTTTTTCAGCGCGTTAAAGAGCTCTTCTCCTGTTGTAATCAGATTCAAGTGAGCAAGGGCCAAGTTAGCAGCATAAGCCATAGTGTTAGAAGTGGAGATTTTAATTCCGCCTTTAGCCAGGCAGGCTCGGATATGTCCTGCACAGAAGAGTGTAATATTAATTTTCTCTGGTTTGGAAATTTGGCAGAAACTTCAACTTTTGTTGCTTCAGCATAAGATTTGATATCTTTTGTTGTTTTAGTTCCTGATGGGCTTTGATAAACTCAGGGCAACCTTTATACATGGATATGTGTTCACCTCCACAATTTGCACATTTCTTTTGATCTCTTTCTTCAGGACAACTTTTGATGTTGTGGTCATCTCCACATCTGAGGCACTTTTGTACATTGAGACATTTATAGTAAGGATGGCCAAACCCCTGACACTTGAAGCATTGCATCACATTTGGTAATTCATTATATTTTCAATACGGTGCTTCTGGTATCCCAGAACGAGGCCATCTTTTAGCAAGTCGATTGAGTCCATTTCTTCCTCAAAGGAGACTTTAATCTTCCACGTTGGGGACTGGGTTATTTTGCTAATCAGTCTTTTTGCTACTTTGGGCTTATAGCCGAGATCCTCTAATTCAGATTTAATTTGCTCATCAGTAATTTCCGGGTTTACTAATCAGGGACTAATCAGGATGACATAGAAAAACCCCTTTGTAGCAGTTACTAAGCATTGTTTGACTTTGTATGGCAGTATATGGCTAGTAGATTATTTTTCTTTCTTTGTAAAATTTGTAAACACACAGAGAGCATAACACGGAAAACAACAATTGCCTCTCCAGTCCATGATAACTTCATGGTTTGAATAGGAAGCTTTAGGGAGATCCAGGTTCACTTACAATGTACTGCTAGTGCTAGGCAAAGACCTGTTCATTGTTGGCATTGTGCAGGATGTGTAATAATCATTAGGCCTTCCGTTACACCTATCAATGGAGGCTCAAGGTGCTTGCTATTCTATGGATCTTCTCAGTAATTGAAGATTTGTGTAATCCTCCTCTTAAACTTACTGCTTTCAGACTCAGCAACTTCTTGAAACCTAACTGCTGTTGTTGTAATTTAATCTGTTAATAAGCTTTGATATGAGAAATAGATATTACTGGTTGTGCTACATGCACATCCATGGTCATGTACTGTACACAGCAAGAGCCATTGGTTCAAGTTTGCAGTTGCATAATTATTCTGGTAAAGATTGTAGATAAATAGTTCTGATTACACAAAAAGTCAGCATGCAGTTTTTGAAAATTGTGAAAGTAATTAGGCCTAATCCTGGTGGACTCGACTAGACTTGGCCTCAAGTCCGAGTCCTCAGAGGTCCGAGTCCGAGCCAAGTCAGAGTCCAGAGAGACCCGAGTTCGAGCCGAGTCCGAGTCCACAAAAACTTGGACTCGAGTCCGAGTCCGGACTCGAGTCCTCCAGCCCTGAAAAAAAAATAATGCTGGCCGCCCGTACAGTTCACTGCAAACGAACCTAACATAATCTCTAAAAGTAGATTAACAATAACAAGTGTCGAGTTTTCTGTAGAGCGAAATTATGTATCGTCCTTCTTACTGTTAGGGTTTGTGAGTACGGGCCAGGTGACTCATGTGAGTCCACGACCACTAAGTGTTGTGTATTTTTTAATATTTAAGTGTTTCCGTGGAGCACTGTGTACCTCGCCCGATGTTCTGTTATCCCGTTCCAGATTTAGCCTACTCTACGATTCTTAAAAATGTTGTAAGAGAAAAACATTCCCCAGGCTACTTATCATTTCCTCAGATAAGCTGATAGTTAAAACCATTCATACTTTTTTTTGTGCGATGCCAAGTGAGAAAGAATACAATCACAAAGTTATCACCATTTTAAGACTAGTTTTCCAAACTTCTTTGTTGTGCCGCGTGGAATTAAATCCTCCCGTGGTCGCTCTGTGATCCTGTTTCGTGATTTCTACAAAACTGACCGGCCTCCTTCCGCCAGCAGCTTGCGTTGTGAACGTCATGTTACCATACTAATGGTCGATGCATAAACTGAATTACCCAACGTCAAGGCCCATTCCCAAAGCAAAAAATACCCTTGTTCGTCAAAAGCGTCACAAGGTCATCATTGCGTAGTATGTTTACAAGATTCCAATCAGTCATTGGTTGTTGAAGTATCGGCCCTATGCTAATTGCTGTAAAATAGCCAAATAGCTGCGCTTACATTTTCAAATTTTGAATCAGTTCAGCCATTCAAATCTTTAAGAAAAAGTCAGATTATTTCATAAAGCCCCCTCCCTTTCCCTGACCCAAAACATGTGTTCCAATTTATAGAATGAAATTACATTCGCAATCTGTCGACCCCCCCCCTCCCCCCCCCCCATGCTTATCAGTCACCTCGGGATATAAGCCTACGATGTACGGAAACAGTCTACATATGGTTATACCATGAAAACTAGTGAGCGCCAAAATGGCGTTCGTGCGAAGTTTTGATAGATTGAAGGGTGCCAGAGTTTCAACAGTATTCGGTGGACCTGCTGCATGCGGAGCATATAGAGACTTCCGCAAAATTAGGCAGTAGTACGAGTCGGCAGTATGAATGGATGATGAAGAGGTTTATAGTGTGTGCTACATGCAAACAGAGGTGCATAGCCGTATATTCCTGCGTGCAATACACAGAGCTTTTCAAGGTACTGAAGATCTCCATCATGTAGCATACAGGTTCCTGTTTTTGTACCCGTGCAAACATCTTTTTCACGATTCAAAAGATAAGACTTTATAGTCAAGCTAACTTAAATAATGCAACATTTTTATGAAGTAAAAGACGAGAAATATCGGTATGGCGGTATCGGCATATTAGGTAAATTTTGCCGATACCTTTACTGGACGAAAATGGGTAGTATCGGCCGATACCGATACTGAATACCCACGATCAGTTTTCGGCAGCCAGGGGATCATGATCGGAACCTCTACACAAGATGGCCGCCGAAACCATTAAGTCACGGATCGAGCATGTTGACGGGGATTGAAGTGTGTGGCTACAGGGAACCGTGGGAGGTTCTGTTTGATTGACCTCAGGCTGTCAGGCAGTCAGGTGCTCAGTGACTCGGTCAGCAAGACGATGTTTTGTTTCCCTCTCATATAGTATGGTATATTACAGCGTACACAGTACGAGGACGTAAACAACATTGGCTGAAATACAGGTAAAGTCCTGATGAATGGTTGTTGTTGGGACCTACAATGGAAAGGATTTTGTCAAAACTGTCCACCGCAAGTAGGCTATTACATCTCCCACGGCTGCAAGGAAAAGTTCCTGGGGTGTTAGGCACTGCTGCTTGAAGTTGGGAGGCATGGACCAAGTGCTCAGATATGTTCTTTTCAATTTTGAATGCTGTGATGGGGGTTCAGGGAAATGGTCACATGTGGATGGGCCATGACGGAGGGTCTCTACATTCCTGCATATGGCATGTACAATGGGAGTTACAGATGGGTGAAAGACTAGGACCAACGAAATACGTCCGGTGGGTGTTTGGTCAGTTTTGAGGGCAAGGGCAGAGGCTCTATCAATTCCTTGTATGCGGTTCGGGACATAGGAGAGCACTCTTTGTGGATACTGGCGTTGTTCAAAGAAAGAAATTATCTGCTTGGAAACTTAAGCGAAATCCTGGTCGTCGAAACAAATCCGTGTCACTGACCACGGGGTGGTGTCCAGTGGCCCGCGTTAGGGCCCTTAGAGGAGTCTAGGGACAGAGCCCCGGTGGGGATCCAGGGGAGAAGCCCCTGGAAGGTCCTGCAGTATTAGATAATAAGACCGCCAAAAATTTGTTCTAGAGGCTTTTTTTGATAGGTTTTTCGGTCGTTTCATATTTTATGAAGTTTTCGATGTCGATAAATGAATGAGAGTTCAGGTTTATTGGAGCCAGCAAATGAACTTCGAAAACATCCACGAAATGAACAATTCTTGATAGATCCTATTCTACCACTGAAAATATGTTAAAAACTTTATTTTTTATCAGTTTTTACGTGTACTGACCGTGTGTTGTGGAATAACAGGTCAGTGTTTAACCACTCAATCAGTATGCGGGATTCTCAACAATGGAACGTAGAGGGGGTAGAATAAGGCATTATTCTACTGAAGGGCATTGAATTCCTTTACCATATATCTAAGCAACCTCATTAATACCTACAGCGACCCCAACAAAAAGTATTATTTGGAACAATGCTTTAAGGTCTAACTAGTAGTTGTTGACAGTAAAGTACAAAACACTGTTCTGACGTTCAAAACGACTGTTTATTGCCAAGGAACCTAATGATGCTGGCAATAAGCCAATGCTAAAGATTGATGCAACTGAGCAAAAGAAGTGTAAGAGGCTAAACGAATTACCGTAACATATTTAGGTTTGAGAGAGAAGAGGGCATAGCCTACGTAAAGACCTCACACCCCGATCACATATAGTTCATCCACTTCTCGCTCAGATTTTAAACTGTCATATAACTTAGTATGGTACCTGATAGTGGAAATAAGCCAGCTCAGAGTTACCGTTGCATTTCAAAGGGTCAAGGCTAAGGCGTATAAGGGTATCCGGTCTTTCAGTGCGTGAATGCTACTATAGCTACTATAGAGTACAATGTACGAACCAATGCAGCCCGTGCGGACTTATGATTGCGTTCTACTATACCCATATAACCTATGACCTGAAGAAACTGAACATGCGCATTTACTTCTCTGAACTGGCTACACATTTTCATTCATGAAATTCCAAAGTAAAAGTTATATCACCTCCTATGCTCCCATAATTTTACAACATCCGTAGGCCTACTTTTATTTATGCTTTATCGAATTCACATAACATCAGCATCTATTGTAGTGATGACAGTACTATAAAAGTCATCCAAAATACCCGTAAGTTCCCTCAGAATAAAGTCGGATGAATTCATTAAGCTAGTTGTGGCGTGCGACCTGAAGTCGGTTTATGGTGGCCTCGGTGATCTCGAACCAACGTATGACTGGTATAGGAAGAGTCATGAGAGCAACGTCATTTGGGTCTGAGGTGGTCTGACCGTTTACGACAAATAAAAGCCGAGAAAAACCGAAAAATAGAAGAGTAAATTGTTAAAAATTTACTGCCTTTTCGTAAGAGACAAATTACCATGACCCACCGTACCGAAATGCAGGGACCTTAGTTTATAATCTCTGTGTACAGAAGTAAGATCTGAAGAGTTCGCATCAATCCCCCAATTATTTGGTGTATATTTTATGCTCTTCCAATTTGCATATCACGGAGCCCTGAGATCGTATCAGAGAGGTGATATTACATGGAGATCCATCGAAAATTCTTTCTTTGAACCCTACTAGTTGCCGATAATAGTCTCTTTTTTGTGTTGTTCTTGATGGGATGATTCAACAGGTTAAGAGGTGTTAGCAACTAAGCGAAAGTGGAGTACGTCGTCTGCTACATCTCGAAGAGCAGAAAGGGAAATTTCCCCCCTTGCCTTAACATTTCCTGTCGCTTTTAGCTGTAAATTAATTAAAGGGTTTCGATGCGTTTCGACGCTATTTACAAACATACTTGTTTAGTTCAATATACTTGCTCGATATGGGTGTGTCGTAGTAAATTATGCGGAGGGATGCGGAAATTTGTCAAAATCCGACAGCAAAGTTACGGTCTTATTAGGGCATGATGGAGCAACTCCTAAGATTTCATTTGTTGTATCATTCATGACTGTGAACTTGTACAAGGCCCTGGCACTAAAGACAGTTTATTGTGTATTAAAGGCAATGAAAGAATTACTATCATTGTGTTGTGCTCATAACCTCACTGATGATTTTATATTAGTAGCCTGGGTACCTGCTTCAAAAGAGGTGGCGCCCTGTATCAATACCCACACTTAACCGATTTGAATAAACCGCATAGAAATAGAAGGGAGAACGCTGACACAATGCATCACCTGCATGTTTAAACGGGGAAGCCACGAAAATGGTAAGGGCGCTTTCGTTGTACGGCAAAAGACCGATTGATTGAGGTGTCTCCGTACGTACAGTGTGCATTCTGCTGCAGAAGTTATAGCTTATTGCATCCATTTTTTCGAAAGATTAGGGGTAATTTTCACAACAGAAATAAGTCATGGTGCCTTAAGTATTTTGTTTTCTACTCCTAACTTGAAAACTTTTAGTTTCTTTGCCAATACTTGGGGCAAAAGCAGTGACGTGATATTTGTATTACACGTAGGTGCTCTGTTGCCGTATAGCCTAGCCAAATCAATGGCTTCAGTCCAGATCGACAGACGTCATTCTCCCTTACTGTAATTTCTATCATAACCCGAGATTTGATCCGTAGACTCTCAACAGGAACTCTTTTTTCTCAAATAAAATATGTACAATCTCCACGATTATGAGCAGACAGGGTGTTTTTTTTTTCTGCACTGAGAAAACGCTTTTGAAACAATGGTGCAGCGAGGAGTGGTTCTTCTCAGGTCTAAGCCATTTTTATTAATCTTCCATTTTCAAGCAAGTTAAAAAGAAAACTGCTGTTTTTTTTTAATTCTTGTAACTATGTTATTCCGTCTCCTTATCCTACGGAAGCCGAGAACATCGCGGTGGTGTGAAATCGGACATGGTCCTTTCTTGAAGTACCCCCTCACTTACTTTGATTTTTCTCCAGTCCACATTATCAGTGGATAATGTTAAGGAGAAATCGTATCTTGATTTCTCCTTCCCATGTTTACCGAAGAAAGGGGTGGAAAAACTGGCATGTCAGATTTCATACCACCGCGATGTTCTCGGCTTCCGTATTATCCCGCTATATCATACTGTGGAAGGTTTAAAGGAGGGCAGTAGACCAGTTCGTCTAGTGTACCAAACTGAGAGTTGCTTCCTATTCAACCGTGGCCCTTTGGGGCTCAACAATATTTCGGTGTTCGTTGTTGTTGTTGTTGTTGTTGTTGTTGTTGTTGTTGTTTAGACGTTTATTATGAAAGAGGTGCACTGGCGAAAATCGAATCAAGATATCGAAATTTCTTCTTTTGAAATTTTTACTGTATTGTTGAAATGACATAATGAACTTAATGTTACAGACTGCTGTTGACAACATGATTTAGACCTAACATTCAAACTGCATGGCAAATGGAGCAGTGTTGTAATCCCAGTCCATCACCGTATCTGAGTCTGAGTCCAAGCCCGAGTCCTTAAAGGTCACATACCCATGCATCTTTGTAGTTTTATTATTCATTTACAAACAAATAAATGAAAATAGAATACACTAGTAAAACAAGCTACACAGTTAACGACTTTGCACTTTCCAAGTCAACTCGACTTACTAACTGTCGCGTCTGTCAAAATCGTGTATAGTGGGGTGCCCTTTTTAACGACCAAAATAGAACGTTTTTGTCCCAGTTTTAATTCACGTCGACCAGAGTCAGGAAAACTGAACATGTTCAATATTCCCAACTGGAGTATTACGGCTTCACCAAAAATATTTTTTGCAACCTCGATTGGGCAAGGAACTCTGTGATGCAAAGGAAGATAAACAAACCACACTCCGCATTCATAGTATGAAAAATACACGCAATTTTAGACCGGTTATAGACCATTTTTAGACCAAAAGACGGTGTACGGTACATGATGTTCAAGAAACAAGACCACTTGTAAGAACCCTCCGTATACTTCTGTTTGGTCTACTAAAAGGAATTATTTGAATGTGAAATAAATTCAGTTTTTTTTTTTTTTTTTTTGGTGTATTTTGTAGGTATGGCAGTGTCATTGTTTATTCCCAGGTTTTCAGGATCTGCACAAATGCAGTCGAGATTGCGAAAAAGTTCAACTAAACAATTATCAGAGATTTTTCACGAAGCCGAGGAGGCTTAGGGCAACGTCGTAAACATGCCCTAATCATCTGCAAGATAGTATGCGTGGTCCTTTCGCAGAAGTAGAAATCGTGATGACGATTCAAAATCGTGTCACGGCAGTCTGGACTTTTATCGTGCAAAGTTATATGCAGTGCGTGAGGCAGGCATGAATCCACACTATGAACAGTCCAGGTGCGTAACCCAAGGGGGCGAAGGGGTAGCCCCCCAACCCCCGAGAATATTTTTTGTATTTTTGTAATGATCTTTTATGATATCGCTAGTAACTCAAAAGAGAAAATGTTTAAATGCAACTTACAAGGCCTGTAAAGTGCCATTTCCTGTGAACTGGGAGGAAGTTTCGGCCAAAATTTTTTGTACCCTATGGTGGCACTACGCTTAGATAGTTTGCCTACAGGCTTCGCACCCTCCTTGGCAAATTCCGGGCTACGCGCCTGGAATAATCATGGAGGTAATAACCCTAGCGCCATGATACAATACATAGCAATGGAAGGACAGAATGTGTACATTTTGACTTGGGGATTTGTTTTTCTTATAATCAATACACTGGAGTGTGGTCCAGGTTGGTGAATCCCCGACTTCTTTTTTTTTTCTTTTTTTTTTTGGAGGGGGGGGGAATTATCGGGTGAGGTGCCATCTGTCCATCTGAATTTGTTTCAAGCAGGTGCTATTCTTATTTCAGCACTATCTTTACACTTATTAGGCATAAACGGAGGGAAGAAAGCTTAAAGTCACTACGTGACAATTATATGTAATACATCAACGGAAGAGGCGTGTTTGAGTTTCTTACTTTTAGAAGGAGGTGTCGTGAGTTTGTGATACCCAATTAATACTGAAAGACGTGCGGTGCCTAAATGGAAATTTATTGCACATTTCAAAGCAAATCCGAAGGTCTTCGAAACTTTGCCGTGTTAAATGGACTTTTAAATGGACCTTATCATGGTATATAGATTAGGGTTTCTCAAGCTTTTTTTGGGGGGGGGGGGTCGGGCCAATAAAAGTGCGTTTTCAATACACTACTAAATAATATAATCTTTATTTATATCTGAGCTTTTCGAATCCTCCGTGGCCACTTTAAGGGAATTCGTAAAAGCAAATGGCCCAATTGGCTAAACTAAATGGTAGGGTACGATACAGATTATGTAGAGCCTTGCCTTCGATTATCGAGGGGCTCGCGAACAGTCAGCAATACATATGATATGATGGCACATCCATTCGGACTGATACCTGTTGGCGGCGGGGCGATGCCATTTAATTGCTCATTTTGAGTTTAGAGTTAATAACCAACTAAGAGTATCATTGGTCACTTTTATTTTGAGTGTTGTTCTCTGCCTCTTTACTCTTTCTCTCTTCTCCTATGCCGTAATTCCCCAGACGAAGTGATTTTCCAGTTTCCACCGACTGGCTACAAGTACTGGAACCAAGCCCGCCATGTCCCGTCTTGGTGCACGCAGTTGAATCAATGCAGACGCTTGGTATCGAGTATGTTCTTTCGTATGTGCGTATGGATATATAGTAAGCACATGCTACTTGGGTACTACTTCTGAGCTCAAGCGAGCTATAACTATGGAGTTAAGTAACAACACCCTGCTTTAACCGCACCACAGATCCTTACTGTAAGGGTAATACCATCATTCTTCCAATCAATGTTTTCAATCCGAATCATTTATATGCATATGCATGTGATAAGTACATTTTACAGTTTTCTGTAAAGGTCGAGAATTTCATCGAGAACCTAATCCGTTGTTTGTGTCATACGGTATATGGTTCGCGACTCGACGCGGGAGGTTTGACCGCGGTTCATGCAACAAGGGGGAGGGGACAATACGATACAACATTGGCTTTTATGCGCGATAGTGATCAGCAGCCCGACAGTCGATCTGTGTTTGCTATCAATGAGTACAGTGTGCCCAAAACTTTCATGAACTTTGTGCACTTTGAAAAATTTCACAAGTTCAATTTTCCTGAAAGGCATGACATCAGCACTTACCTCCGCGCATTTAGTATACACGTTTATAGAGCAAATTTAAC
The DNA here is from genome assembly GCA_029531755.1 of Holothuria leucospilota. Taxonomy (NCBI): domain Eukaryota; kingdom Metazoa; phylum Echinodermata; class Holothuroidea; order Aspidochirotida; family Holothuriidae; genus Holothuria; species Holothuria leucospilota. The sequence continues at coordinate 55,608,471 of CM055961.1, read as the reverse complement.
TCCGTCATGGAATGCCTTTGTAAAATATTTTTTCAATACCGGCCCCTCCTCACCTTCCGAAACAATCCCACAAGTAGGCTACTCTTGTCGCTTGTACGGTGTTTCTGAATAAGAGTGAATGGAAAATGAGGCTATAATTGAACCGAACTCGTTGCGGACTGCGACAATTGTCGAATCCCGGAAGTAAGTGTATGAGTTCGAGCCTTTGGGGTCAGAGTCCGAGTTCTTGGAAACTAGGCTTGGGTCCAAACTCTTGTCCAGGGCCCTAGCCTGAGCGAAATCTCTAGGGGCAGCTCATGACACAAGCTCAGCGGAGCACCAAATGACGTTTCTTTACCAGATAATTTACACCCGGGAGGACCCTTCCTTTTGCACCTGTGCATAAGTGTCATCCTGGAATGAGCGTGCTGAGGTAGGGGTACATGTAAGGCCTGGATTATGTGCAAAATTGTGCTATCGTAGCAAAGCCTTGAACTGTGTTATATGTTTACAAATTTTCATTAGTTAAATGATATTCTTCCCTTTTAGGCTGGGCGTAAGTCAAAAGGTGCTGTCATAGAGAAGAGGATGACACTATATACCCTTTGAGAATTTTTTTGTCTTTGTGAGGTGGCTTGGATGCAAAATGGTGCTATCTTTGTTAAAGTTGCGTAAAGCGTTGAATTGATTATATGTTAAGGATCCGCCACATTTAGTGATTTTTTTTCTATTTTGGTAAGTGTAATTGAAGTTGATGTTGCCCTAGTGAAGGGATGACACCTCTACTCTTTGGGAAGTTTTGCTAAATCTAAAATGGTGTTATCGCTGGTAAAGCTTTGGATTAAAATCATGGCCTGATATTTAAATTATTTCTGAATTTTTCGGCTGTTGCATGGGATCACTACAAGGTAGGCCCGTCCGTAGGATTTTCCAAGAGGGGGTTCGAATAAACCGTGTCACATGACGTCATCTTTTGTTTAGGCGACCATGTTGAGGACAAACGTGGAAACAAACATTATTTTGTACACCGTGACTGCGTCTCTCCATTACACACTAGTTGTACACACTACAGTACACCATGCATGCACGGTATATTTTACACGCAGCTGTAGCGCCAATGCCTGACTTCGACTTACCATTTCATTTGAGTATGTATATTATATAGCCCATATATATATATATATATATATATATATATATATATATATATCTGCACCTCGCTTATTACCCCAGCATCAGTGGCGTATTTAGGGGGCATTGGGCCATGCCCCCCCCCCTCACTGATGCCGATTTTTTTTAGTTCCTAAAAATACGTCATTTTTTAACACAACTTTTACTTCAAAAGGTAGCATATGTGGATTGCATGTGAGGACACTTAATTTTTCAAAATTTTTCAAAGGGCAAGGGGACATCCCATTGGGCCATGGTTGCCTTCACTGATGTCGATTTTTTGTTTTAGTTCCTAAAAATACGTAAATTTTTTAAAACAAATTTTACTTCGAAAGGTAGCATGTGTGGCACCAAATTGAATGTAAGGACACAATTTTTCAAAAATTTTTCAAAGGAGAGGGGGACCCCTCCCCTTAGACCCCTCCCCAAGGCCGACGATCACACAACATACTGCATGCCCCCCCCCCCCCGTGAGAAAATACTGGTCACACCACTGCCCAGCATGGCGGTTTGGGCGTTGCCGTAAGAAAAACATGTGGCGTTAGTGAAATAAATCTGTAGGTGTTGAATCCTCATCGGCAGGGAAACTACAAGGGGTTGCCCATTAGTTGTCACTACAGAATGGGTCTAAAACCCATCTCAGATAGCTTCATCTGCGAAAAATGTGCATACGGGCGGAAAAAGGGCGAGCAATCTTGCTCTTCCTGGTGGCACAACCCTTCCAGAGGCGTTGGAAGCAGGTGATTTATGGGACTTTTTTAGTTGAGAGACCCGGGCGATTGTTGTGAAAAAAAAAACGAAAACACGAAAATATCTCAGCAAAGCGCATAATCAGTTACTGCGAAACATACCGAGGAAATTTATGCCAAAATGCCTTTAAAGTTGCAAAATGGCACTTCTTATGTCCTGTATGTTCCATTAATATATATTTTACTTGGAAATCTCATGCCCCAGAGAATTACACTTAAGGTTAAGACCCCCTGACATGAGGTTCATGGGCCTTATGGTGGACCCTTGTTGACTGTCATGGGTAATACTTCCATGAGGGTAATGGGAGGCTCTGAGTTGATTACAAAATGGGAATAGAAGCATGGCATGAACAATGAGAATTCAGAGACCAACTTCTACTGGGAGCGAGCGAGGGGGAAACAGGAATAACCGAATGTGTCAAGGATTTATAAGGAAGGTTTAGAATACTATTTCTTCGTTTCTTCAATGTATTGACTCTCAGAATACACCGATAATGGTTGCCCATGAAGAGCGCAGAAGAAATTCTGTTTGAAAGGAATGAAGAACAAGAATTTTATTCTTCAATTCTTCTAAATCATGCTGCTCACGTCACCGTTCTCTTGATATTTGATTGGTTCATATTGCCCTCATAGACTCCAGGGGCGTAGCGAAGGTGTTTCCTTTGAGGGGGCTATGTTTTGCCGACAGATCTGGTAATGCGTAGCGCGAAAACGAGCTTTAGCGGGTGGGGTCCAGGGGCCCGTCTTAGGGCCCATGGTGGGGTCTAGGAGCAAAGCCCCGCGGAAGGGGGAAGGGGAGAAACTCTGAGGCTTGAGCATATCTCTGGGTGAAAAATTAAGTCTCAGGATGGATATATTTTTGTTCATATAATGCATCATCAAATGCAAAGATCACCATAATTTCTGATGTAGCAGGCTATTCCTCTCGTCAAGCCGCTATAGTTTTAAGCAGTTAGGATCCCGAGGTCCGCCAGTGTTTCAGCTAGGACGTTTTCTCAATGCCACATTTACTGACCTGCGGCCTGGGGGAGGGGTGTAAGGGGAGGGGTGTCCCCCTCCCCTTTGGAAAGTTTTTGAATTTGAAAGGTGCCTAGATTGCAAATGGTGCAACATTTGAGTAGATTTATGCCTCAATGAGGCACCTCAAAATTTACACCCGGGTAGAATTTGCTTGTCAGATTTTTACTGTGCGACATTTGTCGCCGTTTCGACATTGTCGCACAAATAGGGGCTGGCTAAAACACTGAGCCCGCCTTAAGGGAACTGGTGGGGGTCCAGGGGCGAAGCCCCCGGAAGCTCCGAGGTTCTTGTATAATGTCTGGGTAAAAATCTAAATCTCATGCAGGATAGGTATGTTTTGGTTTGTAATACATTATCCAATGCAAAGATTCCGGATAATTTTAATGTGTTAGGCTATTCGTCCCGTCATGCGTCATGCCACTATACTTGAGGAGCTGGACCTGTCGTTCCGAATTGGAACACTATGCGTTCAGCATTTTAACACTAGACGCGTCAGGTGTTCAAATACGTTAAGTGTTGAAATAGGCGTCCGGCGTTTAAAAAGGGAGAAAAAGTGTTCAGAACCTAACACAAGCGTTCAAAATATGCTTTGAACGCCAGGACGGGTTCTGTATCTGTTTCATTTTCCACATAGCTAGGTTACCTTTTACTACCTTTTATGGTATTATATCGACAATCCCGCGAGGCTGGGTTGCATCTATTCTTGCTTATGATGTCCAGGACCAGCAAAATAAAATCTTTGATCTGATTCTTCAAAAACCTAACACTTCTCAGATAATCTATTCAATTTTGTTTCAAAATTTCTTCTTCACCCAAGTCCTTTATTAAATGGAACCTGGTTTTCGACCTCGATGATGAGGACTGGTCTATTTTTTGTAAAATTCCTTTTCCAGCGGTCTCTGAAGCGAGAGTTCAGTAGTTTCAATTTAGATTTTTACACCGCATTCTAGGTACTAACAGGCTCCTTTATTTAATGAATAAATCTGGTACCAACCTTTGTACTTTCTGTAATATTGCAGTTGAAACCATAGATCATTTATTCTGGGAATGTCATTTTACTTCTGCGTTTCTCTTAGACTCCGACAACTGTTCTTTGGTACTCAATTCATGCAATCTAAAAAGGATTTATTTTTTGGTAAAAATTATATAAACCATCCATTGAATTTCTTTATACTTCATTGTAAGTACTATATTTATACTTGTAAGACGATTAATGTTCTGCCAGATTGTAGGGAGTTTTTCTATAAAGTTAAGTTTGCCATAAAAGTGGAGAATCATATTGCTTCAAAGCCCCATGCCTCAAAAAAAGTCCGTGAGAGATATTCTAATTTAAAAAAGTGCTTCTCCTTTTCTAGTGACGCTTTAGAAATGTAAGCGTCAACACCTTATGGTCATAATTCTCTTGTTATTCCCTTGCATTGAAAGAAGTCGGTGTTACTTGTTATTATCGTAAGAATGTGTAGCCATATGTATAGGCTAAGTTTTTTGTTAGTTTAATAAATTAAAACGTTTCGTCTACGATTTTCAAAGTTGTATGTTATATTTACCCAGGCAACAGTATTACTGTAAGAGTAACTAAAGCAGACTTCCTTATATAATTTTCTATAAAAGAAACTGCACTTGCATTGCCTGTGAAATGCCGGTAACTGTTTATTTCTTTTTCATATCTTTGTCAATTTATATGTGTATGTATATTACAAGTGTTTGACCTATTTTTGATATGGTAAAAGTACGAAATTACCGTATTCATTTATTAATTTGTATATATTCTATTCAAGTTGACTGAACTGAATAATTGAGATGGAAAAAAAAGAAAGGCAATAAACGAATAGAAAACTTGAAAAAAAAAATCTGTTTCATTTTGGTGTTCAAAAGTTAAAAGCCTGAGACTGCAGTGAAGGGGAGACACTCGCGACACGCATTATTTTTTTCCCAGGATGTTTGTGGGTAAACCGGATCCTCGGGAGTTTGCAAAATGTGTGTGAAGTCAAGGTTAGGGCTTAGAAAACAGGCTAAGGATGCCTACTCCATGGGCAATAGGGTGCTGCTCCCCATTGTGATGAGAAAAGTGAGGAATAATGTGCAGGAAGTTGTTTTTCAAGAATGTCATATGACCCGAAATAGTGCGCCTATATGGAAGCCTTTATTTCCCTTCAGGGTGGCGCCAGGATTTGTCCGACAGGAGGGCCAACAACCCAAAGCCTCAACGAGGCCGATAGAGTGTCGAAACGATGCTCGAAGGATAAATTTTGCCCGCGTAGCGCGCCGAAAATTTTGCCTCTTTTCGAGAAAATTTGAAAAAATTGGGTTTTTAGAGAAAAAATTGGAGAATTTGGAGGTTTATTGAAGAATTTGCCCTAATTTAGACCAAAATTAAGTAAATCGTCAGGGCGACTGGCCTTTGTCGGAGACTACATATTTTATCGTATACATAACAGCTCCCCGACGGGAGAAGGGGGCAGTCTTCCCCGACGGGGGGGGTCTGCCCCTACCCGGCGCCACCACTGATTCCCTTTCTTTCTCCGGGTTGCCGACGGACTCTGTCACTCGTCCAATTACACCGACGGCCGTTGATACGGCCGTCACATGCATAATCAATTTGCCGACTGGCCTTCAACTTGAATGGGCCTATTAGATGAAGAGCTGAAAATCGAAATAGCCGATAACAGACTGGCCACGCGCTTCCGTTCTCTCTTTCTCATTTTGTCTTTCATTCTCCGTCTTCCTTTTTACTCCCTTTCTTTCCTTTCCCTCCTCTATTTTCTTCACCCCCGCTCGCTACGGCCCTGATAGGCTCCCATAATGCCTCGCTCTGAAGAGGGATGAAGATGAACCTCTAGATTTCAGCATTCAAGAAAACTGCTCCTTGTATATATTATTACCCTTAGATGCAGAGTGTAAACCGCGACGAATTCGAGAGAAACTCGCCGAAATTTTGAACTGACAATACCATATTTCATTACAAAAGTTGCAAACGGACCTTACACACAGATTCTTTCAAATTCAAAACAAAATGTGTCTAGCAAGAAGGCAATGGTGAATTAATCCTCTAAATATTTTGATTATCATAAAATATGTCTTCCAAAAGTACAATGCTGTGTTCCTCCTTAATGACGCATAAACATTAAAACAACCGGCATAAGTTTGACACCCCTTTCCGCTGAATGATGCTGATACGTTTTAGACGGTATTAGCTGTACAGCCATGAGGTTGTAAGCGCCTGAAAATTTTGATTGTTCTCGAAGCATTTGCAAAAATTTTGGTATGGTTCGGTAGTTCGGATTTGATAAAATTAGCACTCATGAAACGGGGAAAACTTATCAACTGTGGGGGCAGCTGACTCTTATCGGGAATGGCATGTTCTGCAGGTATCTACTCCGTCTACGGCGACGAAATGGCCCCATCCCAACCCGTTTATCGAACCGCAAGACAGATACGATAACAACTAAGCGATTGAGGGTTACATAGAGTAAGGGTGAGATTTGATTTGTAATGTTTGTCAAAATATGAGGGAAAAGTAAGAAAGCTATATAAATTTTTTGTTACTGTTGACGGTGTCAAACTTTTGCCGATTGTTTTAAGGTTTATGAGTGATTAAAGAGGAACACAGCACTGTACTTTTTTTGTCATTCATGACAATAGAAAGATTTTATTTAGATTTTATTTAGAATTTCCTTCTTGGAAGATATTTTGCTTGCAAAGAGTCTTTATTCAGAGTCTGGGTGCAAACTTTTGTAATGAAAAGTGGTATTTATAATTCAAAAACATCAAGGCGCTTCCCGCGCATCTGTCACCGTTTACACTCCCCATCTAAGGGCAATAAGATACAAGTAACATGGGCGTAGGAGCCCAAGTTGATGGGGGGTGGGGCTGTAACGACTTGCCGAAGAATAATCCAAAATGAAATAAATCCAAAATGTCCGCGCGCTCAAGGCGCGTTCAACATGTTAATGTACATATCATATAGGCATGCATCAGTTATCACACCGCATGCCAGTTACAGCCATTTGCCGGTGTTGTTACTACCCTTCCAACTGGTTATAATTTCTGAAGAAGTCGTTACAACAATAATTGCAATAATAGGTGGCGTAGCCAGGATTTCTCTCATGGAGGTGGGGGTATGCATTATGTTGTGTGATCGCCGGCCTTGGGGAGGGGTCTAAGGTCCCCCACCCCTTTGAAAATTTTTGAAAACTTAGGTGTCCTTACATGTAATCTAGTGTCACACACGCTACCTTTGAAGTAAAATTTGAGTTAAAAATTAACGTACTTAAGGTACAAATTTTTTAAAAATTCGGCATCAGTGGGGTGAACATGGCCCAATGGCTTCACTGAATACGCTACTGATAATCATAATATCAGTATAACCATTAAAAAACACTGTGAATTAATACCGAATATATAGGTGCTAGTGTATTCAAATCAGAACTTTATTTTAAATAACCAAGGAAGTCTTTTAAACTATTGATTATCTTTAGCTACATCATTGCATTATTTTTCTCTCAAAAGGTGCCCGAAAAATTCTCAGCATATTGCCCGAATTTTCACGAAAATACTTACTTTATTGGGGGCTGCAGCTCCCAGCCCCCTCCTCCTACGCCTATGACACGGAATAGTTCTCTGAAAAACTTTTTCCGAAAACTAACGGTTCATCTTTAGCTCTCGTAGGCAACATGTGCCAATCAAACATCAATGCAGGTATCCATATATATGTTGTGACGTCATCTTTATACTTCTAGGCCCGCCTCCAATTTAAACACAAACAACTAGTAAAATGCTGAACCAAGACAGAGCCACGGTAGCCTGCACTGAGTTTCAATTGCTCGAGGCAATATTGAAAAACAAACTGTGTGTGATTGTGAGCCTACTTAGGAACACAACTGACTCTCCAAAGTTGTGCTGTTATTGTTTGAATGAATGCCAGTCAAAGTACAGTCACCAATTGGATTTAGAACTATGGGGATATGTCTAAATGTATTTGGGGGATGCCATGGCTCCTTTAAATTCAAAATATGGCAATATAAATATGATTTAGTACATTATGCTTCTAAGGAAGAGAGATTGATTTGGGGGCGCTATTAAGTAATTTAATTGCATTTTGTCTATTACCACATGTTGGTTCTAGTTCACTTGATCAGTTGTGTACTAAAAGGTGTATAATCCAGCCTCTCGGCAAGTTGGTACGTATATCATTTCCCAATATGTAGTATAGGGAGATGAGATATTTTACTTTACCTAACATCAGAAATGATCAGATGTGTACAGTGGTGGAGTATCTGTGCGTAGATGAGTATGAGCAAAAAGTATCTGCCGCGAACTCCTAAACCGTAAACGTAAGTTTGACCAACTTCAAACCTTGGTGGGTAGGCACCTAACCATGAAAACGTGCCGCAGTTTATGGCGTCATAGATAAAGACCGGAGGATTAATAACATCACACATGTTTCTGCCATGTCGGTAGGCTGGAAAGTTCGATAGTTGAAAAGTTAGACAAATCTCAGATCTTAAAGTACCGTTTAGTTAGGGTAACCCTGCTGCGAGGAAACGTGTTTAAAATTGGTCTTTTCACTTAACCCTCGAATTCAGGGACCAAAACACAAAGAAACTCACACCCCAACCGAAGAAAAAAACGTGGAGGGCCAATCAGGGATAAGAACGCTCACGTTTTATGAATATCCATAAGATTATGAATTGGAAGCCAATGAAAACGTGGAGCAGGAAGCAAGCTTCTCTTGAACCAAACAACGCATCTCTTTCGTTAAAGGAGCTGAATAGTGGCGTACTTCCAAAATAAATACATCATACCAAACGAGATGATTACCCTCTGTGAGGGCCTAATTTAAAATATTAATCCTAATGCGTTTTATATTCTCATTTAAAATAATCTTGCAAAGTAATTTTGCAATAAAATTCCCATTCTATTTCTTGGGTTATTTGATTTTACACTTGCCAGATATTTTACAATTTGTTTTTTGAATTTCTAGTTCGTTACTTTTTCTGGCACCGGTAATTTTGAATCGTTTCCACTTGTATCGGTTCTGATCGATGTATCTACCCAAGCATGTAGGTTAGGTTAGATGAGGTGTAACGTCCCAGTTTCCATCCAATTGGTTCAAGTCGAGACGACCACTGCCTTTTTTCCAGTTGTGGCTCACTGGCTTGTAGTACACACAACTCACAACGTACAAACGTATGTAGTATATTAGCGTTACTAGTGGCAAGGCACACGCCTATTTCGCGCATCATCTGCAGGAGGTTCATGAACAACATTGTGGATTTTGCAGGTACTGAAACTATTTTTTCGATCAATGAGTTGGTTTTTCGTGGTAGACCTAGGCCTTAACGCTAGCTTAAGTTAGGCTAACGTTAGTACTGTTAACGACAGTAACAAGTGTACGGTTACACCAGACACACTGCATGCATGGCTTTGATAAGTATCGGTATCGGATCGAATCGATAAACCAAGAAGCATAACCGGATGTGACGTAACGAAGTCCGCGAGTCCGAGAATTTATTCTACTTTGGCGACAACTCAGCTCCTTTAAATTCAATTCTTACTTAGAAGTCAACGACATGAAAGGCCGATAGCATTTGCTTCATACGTTACTGAAAGCTTAGCGCCTACCTCATCGTGGATAAACATTGAAAATGTTCCGTATTAGTATGATACGGACGTCATTGTTCACTGGTTCTTGTACGGCCTTGTACATTGTCAGTTTTGTTCGTTGAACCAGGGAGCTGGACGACAGGGAGCTGTCTTCCAGCTCCCTGGTTGAACTCTTCAAGCGACTAATAGCGATAGCGCTCCTAATAAATATGTATGTTACGACTCGGGGCTCCATCTTCACTGCGACTGAAAATCAGTGCGATATGCTCCCTGACATCGAGGGATACGTGAAAAGACCAAGTATAAAACACGTTACCTCGAGGCAGTGACTCTGACTATTTGAACTAGTATCTTGGTGATTGCTAAGGGTCGTGATCAAAGGTCAGTTTATCTTAAAGGTCAATTGCCTAAACTTTGGGATAAATCAAGTACAAACTTGGTGGTTATGTAAGAACATGCATGCGGAAATTTATGCATGTGTAATTGAAGACATCATAGGGTCAAGGTCATATAACACAAAGGTTAAAAACTTTCCCTGTTGCAGTTGTTTGCTAGGACTATTTTTACCAAAACTTAGGACAGGAGATGCAGAGATTTGCAAATCCATGGATTCAACTACCTTGTTGAATCATTGTAAAAGGTACTTCTTTAAGGATTCCTATATAAACAATAGTACACGCAGCCAATTACTAATCTAATCTGACTGCAGTGGCCAAGTGGTCAGAGCATCCGACTTGCAGCCGGAAGGTCTAGGGTTCAAATCCTGGCCGGGTCATACCAAAGACTTTAAAAATGGAACCTACTGCCTTTGTGCTTGGTGCTCAGAATAAGCAGTGGAGGAGGGAAAACAAACCAGTGAGCCACAACTGGAAAAAAAAGGCCGTGGTCGTCTCGACTTGAACCAATTGGTTGGAAACTGGGACGTTAAACCTCATCTAACTAACTAACTAATCTAATCTAATCCTGATGGAGAAGCACCAGGTAGGCAAGTTTCGCCAAAGTGAAACTTTTGGTTTTCGGCGGCATACGGGGGTGGGGCACTTTCCAAAGACCTGCTGTAATGTAGATGGCGTTTGCAGTTGATGTATTGTCAGAAAATCTGATATAAGTGTTTTCGTTGTTTAGGTACATTAAAAATAATAGATGATGCTATGGATAATCATCTCAAATACTAATGACAAACCAGCAGGCGTCATAGACATTCTCAAAAATACATATACATCATTTTTTCAAAAAAAAGAAGAAAAGATAGGAAACGAAGATAACATCCAACTCAAGGGAGAATACTACGGTGCTATCCGTCACAAAGTAATTAATCATACACCAAAAGAACAACCACTTACGCAGGAAAATTGTACTAGCAATGCTTAGGCTGAATGTCTTGAAAATTATCTTTTTACCGCACATTCGACTTTGAAAGAGAATCCCTAAGATTCGCACTCTCGATTATCACAGTTATTCGCAGACATCAATTCATTAACCTCTCGATAGATTGTCATTAGTTTACTCGAATTGCCTTAAAAAGAAAACCAAAATTTCTAATGTAAAACATATATTTTTTTGCATAATCAGCAACTCGCAAAATCAAGCTCATCATGGTCCCATCGCTCAAAACCAATAATCCTTTGCGTAATGTAAATATTTTGAATTTTTTTATTTGTAAACATTTTTAACAAAAATATTGTAATTTCACAAAGATTAAGTTCAAGTTACTTGGTTTTGTTTTCAAATAACGAGATGACTCTTAGTTATGATCTTCTTTTCTCTCAGATCTCAGTTGTGACAATCTAACACAATTAAACATTTATCACAACTTGGAACAAGCTTAAACAAAAATAAAGAAAAAAGACAATTTTTGTTGCACAAAAATGAAACTAAAACTTTTTATTCAATGCAAGATATAATCAAAGCCAATAAATTTCAACGTTTTTTATATCGCTGGTAATAGGATCGTGCGATAAAGATGGGTACTGTACCAGAAAGCTACACTTTTAGTCTCTGCCATTTTTTCTCGTTTGGGGGAGGGGTTTGAGGTTTGCACCCCTGTGAACTTCAAAACCTTCAAAATGACTCCCAGGTTGACTCTTTTTATTACTAAAGTTAATCGGCAGATGATGAGGGATAGGCTTGCTCTCAATATACATGTTATATTGTAGTACACCATGCGAGGCCTCGTACGACAGGTTACTTCAGTGCAAGTTGCTGCTGCAATAATAAATAAACATCTAGTTTGCGCTCAGCTTCCATCACGTGGCAATATCTCCTTCCATTTAAAAACATTCTTCATTCTTATTTTCACTAATTACGGTATCAACTTTACCTGACGATATTTCAAATGCTGCGTTGAGCGGTTACTGTTGTAGGGGGATATTTCTTTCTAGTCTGCATCCTCCTTGGGTATACATTTTTAGAAGTTTATTTGTAGTCAGGGTCATCTTGCCAAAGCTAAAGTTGAGGGTCTGTGAATTAAAGAGAAGTTATTCCGTCCTCTTCCGTGACTAACCTCTCGATTTTAATATTACTGAAACTTTATTCTTGACAAAAAAATTCTCTTTGAGGAGGGGAGGGTCCTCATGTGGACGACTCTCTTCTTTAGTCTAGCCGTCTGTAATTTTCACGGAAATAGCTCTTTTCCTTTAGTGTCAATTGCTCATTTAAACTGGTATTTTAATTTGTGGCTAATATATAGGACTTCACTAAAGTTCCGGTATTGTAGGTGCCCACAGAGAACGTGGGCCATCAACCACTGTTGAAATACACCCATGATGTGAATAGTCTACCTCACCGATTTTCCATTTTATAGGTCTGTCCGAGGTAGTACTTTCATGGTCTGATTATCTTGATATCATGTTATTATTTGTTTTTATTCTGTTAGGAATGAATCATCTTTGTAGGTCAAAATTCCTTGCCATTATACTGAATAAAAACTTCACTTGATAAGTGTAGTTACGTAATCAGTATTTCTGTGCTAAATTTCGTTACCTTTGTCAGCATTAGTGCATTATGTGCTCAGTCATTGGAACGTTGAAACCTCAGACTGGCCTCGTTCGGCAAGCATAGCTTTATCTTTCTATTGTGTTGCAGAGGGAAGTCTCACGGTTCACGAAACAGACACAATAAACTGTCCCAAACCCTCCAAACTTCGGCAAATTCTGAACGACCAAACACAATAGGACAGCCATGATGTCATTTATTCACACACCCTTCGGTACACGGCCTGTGACGATATTTTAACTGTGTACACTTGGAAGGTCTTTGGTCTCCATACTTCGAAGTAATTCTGAGTCAATCGTACATTGCTAAACTTTGCTGTCCTTCGAAACATACAGGTACGTATGCTATTACCTTCATCATACACTGATGAACTTTCCACAAATGTCTTGAGGAGGTCTGATCTTTTTATTGAATCCGTTAAGTGTTTCAAACTTACGAGCAACGGGTACCGTCCGTATCTTATATATTTCATTGTTGTATGCATTGCAATTAGGGATACTGTTTTACAGCCATTATTACAGACAAAGAAGCAGTCACAGCCAATACTTCTTGCCAGTGGAGATCATTTTTAATATCTTTAATTATTAATGGTTAACATAGGTCTTCAAGTAGCCTACTTAAGATAGATTCTTCAGTCACTGTAATAATGCATTGTAGCTGTTACTGTTGAATTTTTCTCGGGGCTCTTCAAAAAAAAAAAAACTGAGTAGCCCACTACACGGATGTGTGTAACTACACTATTGCCCTGCTTGAATATGGGTGCCATATGTGATATTATAGTAAGTAGGAAGCTTTACAAAATGATGTGGGTTGGGGTGTGGGACTGTGGGAGAAACGCTGTTTTGGGGGGTACCTTCAATTTTATATTAATGATAAAGGTACTTTTGGCTCACCTCTGGAAACTAATGAAAAAGATTCATATGTATCATTTCATGTACTGGTAGGCTAAGGGTTTCCTCTGCAGGATAGCAGCTAAAATACCGCATATCATGGATCAACTAGACTAAGCTACTCTATATATGTTTGTCCTGATACAGTAGATGTGGCTTTTCGTTCTGCCATGAGGAACTTCAACTTCAGACAATGTGACAAAAATGATTTTTAATTCCATATCCAAGTTAAAGACAAAACTTGTATTAGGTGCAATAAAACACGAAAAACTTGATTCAGAGCATAGAGTAGGACATACGAACTAGAGTGCTCACTCCCCGAAATAGCTGTGATCGCATGGGGATTCAGCCGCCATACAGTTGGTACACACATGCTCGCACACAGCATAGCTTCTTGCCTCCACCTGTAATGGCGGGTGGAGGTTAGATCACTGATCTACATGTATAGATCAGTGGTCCCCATGCAATCACAGCAAATTTACGTAGCGGTATTAGGAGTGCGCACTCTAGTTTCTATATCCTACCCTATGATTCAAAGATAACTGTAGCCATCATAAATGCAAGTAAGAAGTAAAGTCAACACGTCTTTGACGATTCAGCCTTTACCGTCGTGAATGGCGGAGAAATCCTAAAATTTCTTTTTACCTGTTCTGTATAGTAGGGCTCATGTGTTACTGTGCGCATATCTATTCATCAGTGACGGAGCACCCATGTAGTCAGGGGGTATTCGCCCCCACCCGGACTCAGATCGTCTGTCGGTGCCCTTTTTAGGTTTTTACCTTACGTTACTGTTGCACCATTATTAGCATTGATTCCAAATAACATGATTTAATGATGTTATTTTTAGGCCCAGATAACAAAATGCCCAAACAGCGGCCATTATCTGTACTATAGAAGGGCCATTTACTGTGATCTAGGAGGTAGGTTTACCCCAGGAAAGGTTGAAAAGCCATAAGATCGTGTTGAGGTATACGGTATCTACCTACTTCAAAGCGCCCCTACAGGCCATTGTCGCCCCCTCTGACCGATTTCCCTAGTTCCGCCACTGCCGTTCATCTGATCTTAGCCCTCGATGTCCACGAAAGCATCTTGAACGGGTCCGTAGAACTGAATCTTGAAATGACAGGGACCGCGGACCCCATTTTGAAATGGGGGGGGGGGGGTAGCAAAATCATCGAAGCGGCCCAATATGTTTAAGAAAATAAAAACCTTTCGTCCTAGTTTAGGACGGCCCAAAATGCCCACAGCAGAAAAAGTGCGGGGCTAAAGCCCTCGTAGCCCCCCGTCTCCTCGGTCCCTGAATGGGAGTGCACCAGCACTGCGAAGAGGGAATAAGAAAGAGAATCACTGTGGTATCCGTTTGAAATATGGGTTTATTTGAGGAACAGTATCAGACGCACGGGTGTGTTCTCCTCTGGGATAGTGTGTGGTATCTATAAGGGATACTACTTTTCCGTTTTCGTGGGTACTCAAGGTTTGTTATCTTCAACGGCGGTTAGTCGCTACAACTATCCAGTTGCTCAGGGGAGAGTGGGCTTATTTGACACACTTGGTATGTTGAAACAACTAGCTGTAAGGGGGTTAATTAGCTTCAATTTTAATATTATCGTATTTTTCTTTGTAGGGGGTATCAGTAACAAGCATCCACCACAGTTTTTATATGATAGAACTAGCAACGCTCTCATGTTGGAAATTATTTTGTTTCTTTGTTCCGAGTAAATTTTCGTCTTCTTCAAAAGTTTCTATTATTTTTATGATACTTATAGATGGTGAATGCTTAATTTAGTATAGTTAATGCCCTCCTTCTAAGCTGCAAAAAGGAAACTTTTTCTCTGTATAGTTTTATCCTCTATTTCTCATAACAAAATGTGGAATTGTTTTGGAGTTTTTTCAAAAAACAGCAGTGGGAGTTAATAAGAAAATAATTCTAATTAACCCTGGCATGATAACTTTGGTATGCTAAATTTGAGTAATTTCATCTTTTTTGTACTTTCCATGTTGTTTTATATGGTGCAGTGGGCTTTAATGTAAAAGATCGTGCTGCTTTCACTTAACCTATGAAAATGCATGTAATATCAGGGCGGGATCTACCCAGTTATCAAGACAATCTGTATACACTCTAAAAATGTCCTAGTCAAATTTGCATACAATCTAATCAATAGGGGCACGAACCGGAATCTTGTCAAATTTTTGACTAGATTCGGCTCATAAATGAAACGAATAGTTTCATTTTTGAACCATTTCTGGTCAATTTTGAAACAAATCTTGTCAAATATTTGACTAGATTCAGGTTCGTGCCCCAATTGACTAGATGTTTTTTAGAGTGTAGGTTACGGGCCCATACTTTGGCTTTTAGGGGGCCTCCAAAAATTTTCATAAACGAGCATCCTTGGCTTAGCTTTTATATCTGATTCTGACTGAATTAAAACATAAATCCTGCCCTGATTTCTACCTACCAAAGTGTAAAGTGCAACACTCTATAATCTCTGATGTGATAAATCCATGAGAAGGAAATTTCGTGAATTTGAAATTACTGATAAGATGTACAAAGGAAGCTGTTACTGAGGCATAACATCTGTGGTATGGTGCATGGTAAACTTGTAGGCTACACTAGTATGGTGTGTGTATTGCAACATACGGTGAGTGCCCTCAAGACTTAAACATGTTTTTGCCTATTCACTATATGATTGGAATTGTTTCCAGTATAAGTGATTTAATCGTGTTATTTTTTAGGCCTATAGTCAACAAAATTCTCAAAAGGCGGTTATTATTTTCACCTAGTGCTTGTGGGGAGGTTCATTTTGATGTAAGGGCTACTTTTAGCCAAAAACTTTTTAAGCGCTACACGCAGACCTGTGGTGGCGCTTCGTTGTTTCTCGGTCGGGTTAAAAAACCTCGAGGTGATTTGGACTAAGGAAATGGGGATGAGGGTGAATGTGTAATGAGCACTGGATTCGATCGATTAATAACTGCCTTTTTTTTATTTGTTCATTTTGACATGCACATGATCTTAATCAATGGCTAGTCACCCGACACTGCAAAATAATGTACAATGCAAAAAAATCATTTTCCCCGTAGGTAATAGACAAGGTGTTGAGTATGGGGGGGGGGGTAGCTTCCATGTGACAGGATTTTTACGAAGTAAGATGTGGCGAGACATGTGTAACGGCTTGATATAAACACAAACCAGCAACAGCGAAAAATGCAAAAGAATGAGATGTTAAGTCTTAACAGCTTGTTATTTTACCCCGTTCTTCAAATCTTACCAAATCTACTAATTTAAATTTAGACCTGTGATTACAATACAGTAGTTAGTCTGTGTGCTTATCTCTAGTTTTGGCTGGGCTACAGCAGTCGCTTTGTTGTCATGTTATAGCTTCTCACGAATCAGGTTGATATGGTAATGTTAAGAAGGCGGCGGTAGCCATGCACAACGTTTTAGATTCAGTGTTTGAGTTTGTTGGCTACGGAAGCCGAGAAAGTCACGGTGGTGTGAAATTTGACATGCCAATTTTCCCAACCCTTTCTTCGGTAAACATGGGTGGAGAAATCAAGATAACATTTCTCCTTACCATTTTCCAGTGATAATGTGGAGTGGAGAAAACCAAGTTTAGTGAAGGGTACTTCAAAAAAGGACCATTGCACAGTGTCTATTTTCGAACACCCTCCATAAATGGACGCTCCCGCACATGACACGGATTAGCGATATATAACTTTGGTTATATTATTACCAATGTGGGATGATCCCACCGTGGTACGGAGAAATCGTCGACGAGCGAGCTAGCTACAGTATGCTACTTAAATTGAAAGAGGATCGATTGACATAGTCCATTTATGGACAGGGTGTTCGAAAATAGACACTGTGTAATGGTCCTTTCTTGAAATACCCCCTCACTAACTTTGGTTTTCTCCACTCCATATAATCGGTGGATAATGGTAAGGAGAAATCGTATCTTGATTTCTCCTTCCCATATTTACCGAAGAAAAGGGTGGGAAAACTGGCATGTCAGATTTCACACCACCGCGATGTTCTCGGCTTCCGTAGTTGGCGATCTCTCTCTCAAAAAGTGTAAGTTCGAGTTCTGGTATGTATCCGCTGAGGCCTTTCAGGAATTCCTTGTTGAGCAGAATCCCTCTAGGCTACGCCCTTTTACAAGATCTCTCGGAAAGTTGGTGTACAAAAGGGGAGGGGTCTGAATATAATTTTGTGAGGGCCAAGTTCGAACCGTCGATCAACAAATTGCGAAAACTCTATAGGCAAGGTGTCTGAAGAAAATCTTAAAATGAGACACGGTTTAATGGTATTTCCTGGCATCTGACAATCAAGGCAAGTAAACTTAATCTTGTAGACTAGCTCTGTGATTGTCTCCAAAATAAAATGATTGCGAAAAAGGGGGGCTGAAGCTAGAAAGCCCCCTCTGGTTCCGCACCTGACATGGCGGGTTTCGTAAAGATATTTGGGGAGAGAACAGTGAGTCCAAATAGCTGGGAAAAATACGAACAAAAGTTGAAAAACACTGGCTTAGTACTGTCGATGCATTAGGTTCACAGTAACCCGTCGCCCTTGCAGTAGCTCCTGTCCCCGTTAGGTAGCATGGTTCTTCCAAATTTGCTGCCACCCCTCACAGAAGCTTGGTAATCTGTAAATTTATTTGCCCTATTTTCGCTCTTCTTCTGTATGAGTATTCTACTTTTCAATGTTTCAATTTGCTAAATGTTAATGGACAGGAGTACTGAAAGCACAACTACACCCTTCAAAATTTCAGAAGGTGTGTTAGATAGCATTCTGTTTGCATGCTGCGGGTGAACTGTTGGTGGCACTCCCTTTGCATAGTGTCATCAAGTCTCTCCCAAACAGCATTTGAACCATGACCAAACATCTTGAGTGAGTCACTGTTGTAACATCTTGGTCAATCAAGTTCCAAGAAAACTCAAAATCATAACACGGAAACTTCATGAACCCGGAAGTGGCGCAGAATGAACAACACCATAAATGTTTGGTTTTGAAAATTTCTTTGTAATAACTTCAGAACAACCACTGTTGATAAAAAGAATTCATCGTTTGTTTAACGTGCTTTTATATTTGCATATCTGTTGTTGATTTTCACGTGGGGAAATTTACGTCTTGTGTTTTGCAAAGAAGGATTCGACAGTTGTAACACTGCCAAATAATTGGTTATTATGTACGAAGTGCCACACCGGTAAGTAGTTAAATCCCTGGCATACCGCGGTTACCGCAATATGTCCAGGCCTACGTGCCAAACTGTGTTACAATAGACGTAAACCTACATTTTGCTGTACGAGAGACGTCAAACATATTACTGTTATGGACAGTTCTATGTTTTTACCAACCAAATGCAGTACAAGTTTGTGGAAATTTATTTAGGCTACCTAGACTTATTATGGGTCCTTATGACTTATTATTACTACTAAACAATAAACATGGACATTGTAAACATGTGTATATGACTGAATACTGAATAAAAGGAGGATAAAAAGAAAATAAAAAATATCTAGACTTATTCACGTTACATCATATTGACACCGTGTTGGAGAAACTCTAACTGAGCTTGTATGTGTTACGCACCCCATACTAATGAATGCGTGGTTATGCGTCTCACACTTGAAGTGGAAGAACCTTGGTAGGAGTGCAATGAGTCTGAAAGTGAATACGGGTAATCATCTTTTTCACGAGTATGAGTACGGTGCACAATTTTGAATTAGCATTAACTTTTCTACTGATGAGAGTGAGTGTGTAATTACAGATCCATTCTTACATAACTCAAATACATTCTCATAGGCCCGTCCAAATAGCGATTACAAAGAATTGAGGGACAGTTTTGGTGTGTGTGATTTTTGTCAATGCATGGAATTTACTGTGGCTAAAAACGACGAGCACTAAAACTCCATCCCACAATCATTTGTAATTGCTATTTGGGAAAGGGTCATTTTTAAGTAAGAATACAGTAAATATCAGGCTCGGATCCAAGGGGGCTTTCCCGGCCTTACCCCCCCCCCTTTCGCCACATTAACAATAACAAATACGCGAAAAACTGTAAAAAGAGACGTCTTCATTTTTCTAACACTTTATGGTGTTTAAGAATTAGAAAACAAACAACAAAATGAATAAGCACAGTAGA
Source organism: Holothuria leucospilota (assembly GCA_029531755.1). Taxonomy (NCBI): domain Eukaryota; kingdom Metazoa; phylum Echinodermata; class Holothuroidea; order Aspidochirotida; family Holothuriidae; genus Holothuria; species Holothuria leucospilota. The sequence goes on along the minus strand of CM055961.1, from coordinate 55,588,923 downwards.
TGACTGAACGAATATTAACATATGATAAAGATAATGACGTCAATAAAAAGAGCACTCCGCAAACACTTTTATATGTTTTATATATATTTTAATTTTTCTTCATTAAAAACAACTTGATGTTTACAGTAATCATGAAATAAACGCATAAACGTGTTTACGAGATGGCGTTAAAGCGACGTCAATGTGTTAAAGTTGTCGTTTTAGACGTTTAATTTGCTTATGTATTTTATTGTTTTTTTCGGTTACATAAACGCCAAGACGCGTTTATTATCTGTTACAAAAAAGTGTTAATCATTTTTTACAGTGAAATTAGCATAATGTTAGTCTAGGAGAATATTCAAGGGGGCTTTCAGCCACCTCCCCCTTTTCGAGATGTCTGGATCCGCTCCTGAATGTGCCAGTACCACTGATAAGCTCTGACTGGTTGGTCACCTTGTGTACGCGTGAACAGGTGCGCCTATAGGGCATTCCTGCATCCGGGTTTTGCGTTGACCTTGGAAAAGTGATGTAGGTGAAACGGATGTACAATCACAACACACGGCACCCAATATGAATGTTACCATCCTATACTTCATTAAATAGGAATTACCCATCTGACGATGGTAAGGCATGAGTGTAAAAAAGTCGTTGGTGTGACAAAAGGGTTTACACACGTGTGTGCTGTTTAGATTACACACTCAAAACCTGTTCCGTAAAACAGGTTTTTGTTATGCACCGTAGTCATCAAATGTGAGGGCCAGTCTTCGTAGTATCTTAGTTGCCCTAGAAACGTCAGTGAAGTAATACTTAGGTCAAAGAGATTTTGGCAGCCAAAATAACTAGTACTTGAAACTAATCCTCTGAGGAATCCCGTGTTTGGCCCCACACTTTCATTAGATACCCTAGTTGCAGACCTCTCTAAAGCTGAAAAGTGACCGACGTCAATGTTTGAAAAGAGATAATCTGATCATTCTGGACAGTGCTCTGGAAGCAAGGTTTCTCTACCAGGCCACTTCTCCAGCTCTTTCAAGTTTTCATGACAAGGCCTACATGTAGTCTGTGACTCTTGTCCGTCGGATGGGAACGAGTGTCAGGCTCTGGCAAGGAGTTAGGAATCCATCACTAAACAGTCTTGCCCCGTTGTCATCTGTACGTTCGTTGAAAGAAGTTTTGACCTCGCCGATGTTTTCTGCCGTTTACCTAATAGGTTCCTTGATGAATCTATGAGAAGTCACATGAAGCGAACTTCCAATAAACGTTAATATTTAAACAGCCGTTTAGCAAATCTTTCCATTGTGCCAGTGTTGTGTCTCTATACAAACTATTACAAAATCAAGGCTTCATCAATGGGATGATTGCGTTGATGGTTCAGTAGAGATGATCCATTTTGATTTCATGTAATATTTATTTAGTCGTTTATTGCCTAGTGTCATTTATTGTCAGTAGTAGGTTGTACGGGTTCATATCAACTGTATTGACGTGAGTTCTCCAGAAATGGAACTATTGCTCGTTATTTTTATCACAGATGAAATGAAATTGCAATGAAATTGTAACACCACGCTGAGTATTGTAGCCTCTTACGAACATGCACTATAATAAATGTGAACTTACGAAGTGTGCAGAGATAATTTCAAAATCTTTCAAGAGGCGAGAATTTACAGGCATTATATCAGTATTTTAAAATGTGAACTGGATGCCAACATACAAGTATACTCTTTGTGTGATATATATGGCAAATGTTTTCTTTCTTTCAGACTGAATTACGATGGGATTTCAGAGAAGTTTTACGGGTTGGATTGGTGCCGTGACGGCCATTTTTGGCCTCGCATTCATTCAACTTGGTATACGCGTAACTGACCTAGTGAATGCAAACAGAGCTGTCGGTGTGCCCATGTGGGGAGGATTCTTTGTGAGTTGTCTTTGGTCTATGATTTGTTTTTATCGAAAATGGTACAAAAATCCCTATAGTGAATTGGGAAAAATGGTCCAAACACATTCATTAAAAAAGAAGTTTTCGAATTATGTTACATTTATGTCGACTATGACGTATAGAAAGTTGTGAGAGAAATATGTACAGCTATACAATTTATTGCACCCTCTTCCACTTTGGGTTCGCTAGCAACTCCCTGTTACAAGTGAGGGTTACATATGCCATGTAGGTAAGTATAAAGGCACGTAGATTCCCAAAGAAGAGAGTTGTAGGATAACCAGGGAGTTGCAACTCAATGGGATAATCATGTTGGGATCGTCTCCAATATACACTTGTGCGCCAGTATGTATAGTAGTAGCCTGGTTAGTTGGACCGTCATCTTAAAACATGGAAGGTCAATGATCTGTCTTCTACAGTATACCTGCACTATTATTAGGGCCACTGGTGCATAATAGCCTAACATTGCCACTTGAAGTCTCACGTCCTAAAGTGTTTTGACTGTTCACTGAATGATGCAAATTAATATAGCCTAAGAGAATAAAATGCAGTCACCCCAATTAGAATAATCAATCCTCGGTATTCAGAATTATTTACGTTGTTTTTTAATCACGTGACCATGTTTTGTTGTTTAATTCTTCAAGAATAAACAGGTTATATTTAATATGCTATATTTATGTTTCTGAAACGTCGTGTAAGATAACGTGTGGGTGAAGTAAGATGAGATATGTAAGATTTAACTCGTGTTAAAAATTAACGTCCCTTGAAGTGTAAGCATCTAAGTTCTATCACGCACATTTTGATACATTTCGAACTTCATGAGCAGATATCTTACAAGTAGGTGAATTCACTCGTGTTAAAAATTAACGTCATATAGGCACGTTACGTGTAAGCATCTAAATTCTATCACGTACATATCGATACATTTCTAACTTCATGAGCAGATACACGTTTATCTTACAAGTAGGTGAATGCACTTTTGTGCAGGCCCGTATCCAGGGGGTTCAGGGGTTCGTCCGAACCCCCAGCACTACTTGGAGTTCCGCTCCGGACATATGAGTTAAGCCCGAAGGCCCGAAAAAAAAGGTCCTCACTTCGTCGGGGACACAAAATAGGCCTCTAAAAGGGTCCAAAGGAACAGGAAAAAAGTTTCAGTATTTGGACATACCAAATACCGGCTGAGAAGGGCAATATACCCCTGGAAAATTTTTGGTTCCGCTTAGCGTAAAATCGAACCTCCCCACTGAAAAAGTTGCATACGGGCCTGTTGTGTACGACACAAAATTACAAAAGGACTGAATCCCAATACACGTCACACAGTGGGACTCACATATTATCAAATAACACCAGTATCATTTGTTAAGATCTTACATTGGTATTCTTACTATACTAGAAGTAACATATGCTAGTTGTAAACTATTTTCTCAAGTTTAAAAAGATTTCAAAAGGGGAACTATGCGGTGCCATTTCTGAACTCGGCCCCTTCGGTGCTGAAAACAGAAATTTGGCGTCCTATACTACCTACATTGCAGGAAATTGTACTCTGAAACACACATTTATAAATACAGTTCTGCAAACGACTTATGTTATTAAACATTGTTTTAATTGGGATAAAATTGAAAGATAACTGAATCTTCGTTTGGTTTGGGTTTAAAAACTCAGTTTCACTTTGGTGGAATTGACCAAAACCTGGGAACGTCTGCCGAGAATTCAGTTTTGTGATGAATTTTGAAATGCTGATGGATGAGATTTGATCTTTTTTAACTCTTTCTTATGAAAAATATTCTTCTGTTGTTTTCTAGCTGATTCTTTCTGGAGTGGCCATTGTAGTCGAGGTGATGGGCAGAAGCAAACGGAAGTCATATTATTCGTTCTGGAAGGTATTTAAAGTTAATTAGCATAACCTGATTTTGTTTTGCTTTTATAATTGATAAGTATCTAAGGTATATTTACTAGTAGCGTGGCCAGACTTTTCGAAGGGGGTGCACTGGGGGCACAGTGACATACTGATAAATGGGACTCGGCGGTGCTGATTGCTCTGTAGGAGCGCGAAGAGCAATCTCAATTGGTCGTAGATTCCAGAGGTATGTCACAGTGCACATAGTGGAGTCCAAGGGCAACGCACTGTTGGGGGACCAGGGTAAATCCCAGGAGCTCTAGAATATGTACAAATTGTGGGCATTAGAATGAAGTATCGAACTATCTTTACCTGGCACTAGTTGCGCAATAAACAGTCCCACTACATAGACCACAAAAATTACAGGTTGCCTTTGTTTAACTGTATTGCAGCCTTACTCGGAATAGGACTCGATCAAATCACTATTGTAAAGATGTAGGGGGATTGTAGGTGAGGACGGTGGATGACGTTCGGGGATACATGGGGATTGGAACAATAGCACTAACACAGTAGTACCGAAGGTTCTGCGGAAGGAGGGATGGGAGCCCGTAGACTTCCCGACGAAAACTGAGAACAAAGAAGCTTTTATATGCGATTGTATGGGCCCTTAGCGGTTTGCAGTCGTAACCAGGATGGAGGGACTTTCATCATTTTCGTCAGCAAACTTCCATAAAAACATCTGCACATCTGCAAAGGTCAGGATCCCTGCGCCCGCGTCAAAAATATATGCATATAATTATTAAAGAATCAAATGTTCGTTTAAATAATACTTTCTTGGGGAAGCATGAAAAACAGGGTGCCTAGTTTGGTATTTGGCCACACATTCAGAAGTGCAAAACTCCCCGTGCAAGCTGTAGGGTGTTAACAATTATGAAATAAAGCTTTCATATATAATTGGCTGGGCGTTCAAGGGGAAAAAAATCTCAGTCTGTACAATTTTGAATTATGAAGTTGCAAATATTGTTACTAACCTAGAAAGGTAAGATGAGGTGGTGCCCCCCCCCCCCCCACTTGTTGTCGATGCCACTGATCAATGTGTGCATACACTAACAGGCGAATGAGAACTAGTTTACAGTAATCGTTAAAGGAACAGTGGTAATGAAATGATGTGTTTGACTGTTTTCGATGTTCACTATACCTTTGGTAATAGTTTTTCTGTTTGGTTTAATGTCGAAAAATCCCATCTTTAATGATAAAACAACTAGAAAGATTACCTACTATAACTGGTGACGACAAGTGTAACGGTTTTTTGGTGTCCCTTGGGATATATTTGGTATACACTTTGCGGTGTACTGAGAAATCTCAGATCATTCTGATTTTTCATTTTTGTTTAATTTTGTTATTTATATTTTTATAACTTGATTTTAATTTTTTTTTCTGTGCTGTCGGTATCCTTAATATGTAATTTATACTTAAAAGGTTTTTTGTAAAGTGTACTGACGTTTCACGTGCAAAAAATTGAATTGGGAAAAATTCAAACGACAAGAGACTAGTCTTTGTCATCAGAACTGCGGTATGGAAGATGTCTCAAAACTCGCCCCAAGTACTACAAGATAGTATTAGCTTACATACTACTGGCCGTGGCCGTAAAGTCTGCCCCTTGATGAAGCCTGGACTGTACTTCATGCTTTCAGAACAAAAGGTCTGCTACGCAGTTTGGGTTTTTTCCAGCCTAGTATTACCAGTGACCGGTCTGTTTCTGTTATATACATTGTACGTAATTATACCTGCCAAAAGGGGGTCTAAATATGCAAATTAGCTTTGCCTTATGTACTCTTGTGAAATTACTCTGAAACTGGCAAATTACAGTAATTACAATGGCGTCGCTAAGAATGCTGTAAGGTTGGAGAAGCGATCGAAGGAAGCTCCCAGTTATGGTATTTTATTCATAAATTCTTCACTCTTAATTATATGTAGAAAGTTTGGGGTTAACAATTCGATGGGGTCAAGGAAGGGAATCTCCAAAACTTGACGATTTTACAATATCTTGGAAGAGGTATCAGGCCTGTCAAAATAGAGGGAGAAACGATAATTGAAATAAGTATACCGTCTGTATGATCTGATCTTATTCATGTAAGACAATCACCGTATAATTGATTGACATCACCTAAGGGCATTCCACGGTAACGCCGTGACGCTTTGGAAGCAAAATTCACATTTGAAGTGTAAATAGCAGGGAGACCTTTAATGTTGGGAACAAACTTTTATTAAATTTCTACAATTATCACAAAGTTAATCTGGAAAATTATTTTCTTCAAAAAGTGCCCTAAGTATGAAAATATGAATATTAATGACTGTGGTAACGCCGTGACGCTGAAAAGGACATGCACTTTCTGGTCGCTCGAAAACTGTTAAAACCCTGTGAAGTTAAAGGACTTTTTGGTTTCATCACGTTAAATACATTCTGTAGACAGTACAGTTATCTACAACAGTATGGTGAAATATAAAATAAAAATTATGATTATGGTAGGTATGATAAGATATAAAAAAGTCTGGTAACGCCGTGACGGTAACGCCGTGACCAAAGCCTTACTATATGGGAAGCACATGTTTAAAAAATTAAGTTAATAAGCTGATGGGAAATGGTGATGTTGATAGTCAGAATGTTTGTAATTCATCTAGATATGAGTAATTTAGATATTTTAAGAAATATTTGCATATAAATTTGTGTAAGAAAGTGGAAATTTCCATTTTTGGCCATCCGGTGAAAAATGAAGAACTATAATAAATCTACATACAAAAACACTTCTTACGGTCGAAATTAAATCTTCACATTAAACAGTCAAAAGAAAAATGCTTCGCTAGGCCTACTGCAGCAGGAATGACCAACTCTGAAAGCTTCATACAGTAATATTTTATGTAGTTCCATCTCATTGGGGCAGCAAATATTCCGTATATACAGTATGCATACAGTGTATTTAATACAATCTTTATTAAGTATTACTTAAAATTATTCAAGTAAAAGGTATACCAGTCCATGACAGTAGTGCATCACATAAATTGTTTTATTTAGGCTTATAATCAGTCTCACTGTAGTATCAAAATAGAACAGTGCTGGCCAAACTTGTTGGGTCTCATCAGTAACATTTTCACATTAACTCAGGTTTGTGTCCTTACAATGGACAAACTGACCCTCTATTTGCCTTCTCCAATTTCGATGAAATATTTGGTAGTGTATTGTATCAAGCTACAAGTGTAGGTCAGTTGGTAGATGATAAAGGATAGTTTTTACTTTGTTTTAGCAAAAGAACCTTGGGCCAGCGTACCATGGATTGACTGTATGATATATACACAGGAAATTCTGTTGCTTGTCACATCAGAGCTAACTGAAACAATCTAGTAGACCATCATAGCTTCCGAGCGTAATAGGCCGATCACCACAACCAAAGAAAGGGTCCAGTGGTGCATTTCTTGTTTATACCATCATAGAAGGGGGCCCAGAAAGTTGACAAAAAATCATTATCATACAGTAGGATGCTGTTACTTAAGTACCAGCAACCACAGTGACTATAATTGTCAGTCACCATACAGTAAATAAATGCCGGTACTGTTACGGCGTTACCAAAAAAGTAACGCCGTGAAATATTTCTAATTGGTATAATTAATTAAAAATGAGAGAGATTATAACTTTAGTGCATGGAAGTTTTAGGCCTGGGTGGGTGGTGATTTGCATTATAAAAAATATTCCACTCCACTTTGTGTATCTTACACAAAATTAAAAATTGTCATATTTTGGGTAACGCCGTGACATAATGAGACAACTTTAATTTGTTGCTCGTTAGTGTGGAAGACATTGCTGAAATCATAATTCGATTTCATATGTTGTAAATATATGAAAATAACTCCATCATAGAGTATGAATTAAAACAAAAGTCTCATTGCAGTTGTTGCTAGAAAGCTTCTTATTATGTCATATTTTGTGAAAATATTGACACTTTGATTTCTGCTAATTAATTATGCATGAAAAATAGTGAAATTTTTTTATGAACAATTATCTTATTTACTGGAAAATTCACACTTTTAGCTTCAATCTGATACCAAGTTTACTGATATTTGAGAAATTTTAGAATTTGGTGGTCATATCCACTTTTGCGTGGAATTGCCCCTTTACTATATGTATAGTAGCATTCTAATGGCTATTATTTCCTGATGTTTTTATGTTGTTATCCTATCACAGTTTCCTATCGTGTCTTTGGTGGCTAACCTCTTCACCTTCATAATTGTATGCATCATTATCTCACTGCTGACTTGGGCAATGTACGACGGCTATCTGAATGACACTGGTACTGACGACGAACGCTTAAACGGATTGTCATTCTACGTCACTATCATTGTCATGGCAACCCTCTTACTTATCGTGTCCTTGTTCGGAATGTTCATTGACTGTTGTGGAGCTTTCTTTGTGGTACCTACGGAAGACGTGAGTGGTGTACTTTTGGCTAAATATTTCGACCTCGAAGGGCCGTAGTTTCTAAGCTTAGCAAGCACAAATGTTAAAGAAACATGTAACATCTTAAGTACAACTTAATGTCGGATGACTAGTCCATTCCACAATTTGCTCAAATTTGGATTCCATTCTCACGGAAGACAAATTCAGGTGTAATATTATTCATTTATCTTGAATGAGGTGATCACCATACTGGACCCAGCCTGGGATCGAACCTATTTGGAAAGTCTCAATTTTTTTAAATCACACAGCTTTTTTATTCGACGATCACTACACTTATAAAATTGGAACAGTCGTAAAATGAAAGACTCAATTCGTGTAAAATCCCTGCATTTTTCTCTTTCAAGCTATTAAATCATTGAGTGGGATCGGAAGCGTTGCATCAAATTGACTAGCATTAAAGTAATTTTGAGTCAAAGTTGTGTCGATTTGACCAAATTGCGTCCAAATATTGAAACCAAAATTTCAGTAAGTTCCCTCCTGACCCAAGTCGTGTTGGTTTAGATGAAGCCTATGTATTCATGATAGCCTGCATGTATGCGTGTATGTGCGTGTGTGCGTATACCATATGTGATTGTGAAACTTAGCTGGTTAACACGACATGACGAGGAGAAAAGCTGTGACTTTACGTTGCATAGATGACCCATGTTGAGAGAACTAACCCTATTGTGTTTGGTGAAGGTCAACGGTCATCTGAGGTTGCCGAAGGTCAAACTCTAAAATCGGGTTACAACGATATCTCGAGGTTAGGGATCATAGATACTGTATATATGGTATGTGGATGCATCATATTTACCAGGTGGTCCAGGACAGTTTTATGAGCCAGTCATGGTGAAAAGTCTGGTAAAATGATATCATCGAAACCTCAATGCATTGGTGTATTTTGTCTAGAGTTTATAGTTCTTCATCCCTGCTTGGGCCTGCGAGACAAGAAAGTTGGGGGATGCACCCGGTAGTTCGAGTAATACCTCTTTCTCTGGCACAATTTTGCAAAACAATCGGGCAATTACGTCGGTCACTACAAATTTTCTCGGACAAAAATGGCTCATATCCCCTTAGGAAAAATATCCTGAACTCCTATGTTTCACGGTATCTGTTGCACTGTATGCGTCACAGAAAATACCGGGAAATACTTAAATATCTGGTGACATTTTCACCAGATTCCGTGTCCAAACGCCACCCACACAATCCTGGTTAATTTAACCATTAATTCTTATTTGACTTAACGTAAAAATGGTTAAAAACTAGAAAAATAACCAGGTATTTGGTTAAATTCACCGGTGTATTGGTTCACATGACCATTATTTCCTGGTGAAATAAATAACCAGGATTGTGTAGGTGGCATATCAACACGGACTGGTGAAATTTCACAAGACGTTTTTTAGAGTCTATGACGAAGAACCCCATCTAAAAACATCATAGCATATACAAGAGACAACTGTGTAGAAACAAACACTTTGACAGGTCAACTTCAAAATGGTTTTTTTTTTGGTTTGTACAATGAACCTAATTAGGATACTTCCATGAAATTTGTGAAACACGAATGTATTTCATGTTTGTCATGTAATTGGCACGTGACCTTGTTTTTTCTTGATATTTCGATAGTTCCGTGGTGCACCACCAGCCGTCTACGATACACGTCCTGCCGTCATATACAAGTAGCTGGAGCGGAATACAGACCAGATGTACCCTACTGGTTACCAGCAGTCATGTACAATATGTATGGTTTCTGTGCTGACTGTGGCATCTTTATATTACATAATATGAGACAGATCATTTTTTCTTAATTTATGAAAATTTTAATCACAGGACAAATGTATTTTCTCAAGCACTTTTAAACTGCACAGTAAACTGTCATATTGCAAATTCAAATACAATAGCCAACATAATCAAAGAGGGGAAGAAAACCCCAAGAAGAATGTGTTTAATATTTCGTTTGTTACATAAAAAGTACCGTACGATGTGACGTAGTTGTTACAAGAAGCTTTGCAATTTTTTTTAAGTTTATTAGTTTTTTATCTAAAAGGGTATGAAAGATAAAAATGCAACGAAAGAAAGAAGGGATATTGTAATAAGATAATACAGCAAACCGTCAGAATAGTGGTATGATGCAAGAACTGGTGAGAATAATGTAAAAACTACAGAGAGAATGAGGCACACTAAAATGGTGACACCATCAGTATGCTAAAAAATTGTGACGAAATATTAATCATGGCAATTTTACAATCTTAGCATAAAACTGACATAATTTGAAAACAGGGACTTTGACTTCGATTCAAAAGGTCTTGCCCTTTAGTAGAGCTGTGTCTTGTCTTAAAATACAATTGAGGTGGTTTTTTAAAGCTTATAAAAATGCTGGAAATTCTAAAATTTGATGTCTTTTATGCAAATTGCATATCTGATTATGAAATACAATGTCCTGGTGTGAAACAATGCAGGTGTTCAGTTTTCCACTCAAGTAAGGGCTGCATTCCCGGGGCGAGAGAGGGCAGTCTACCTTTTTGGTAGGGGAAAAAGAAACTATGGCATGAATGATTCATCATATTTGAAAGGACATTCTGTTTTCCCACTCACATTTGAAAAAGATATAAATTAAAGCTTTTTATTTAAATTTGTCTTATGTATACAGAAACCAATAACTTTTTTCCTTTTCTCAGGTAACATTTTTATCATTCAATCTGAAAACAGTCGGTAAAATTTCAACAACACTGGACACGTACGTGGAAATACTGTATTTGAGTAAAGTTCGCTCAACAACGTATGTAAGACAATTTGTTGGATAAACATTTTTGCTACTAAATTGGGTAACCAGCTTCTGTTTAAATCCATTAAACAAAACATGTTGGACAAACTTTCCCCACTTTCAGTATTTGCACAAACGTACCCGGTGTTGGTGAAATTTGTACCCAACTGTTTTTAGAGGGTATAGAGTTTTAATTGATGAAAATGAGTTTTACGAATACGTTTTAATAAGATGGTAATAATTTCCACAAATACGATGGTTGATTTGGTTTTTTTAACTCATTTGGAAATAAAATCAGTCAAAATCCCAGATTAGTGGCTCTACAGATTGTAAACTTATTAGAGAAAGTACCACGTAGCAAACTTCCGTACCCTGGTTTAAAGCCAAAGGAATGAATATTTTAATGTTTTTTTTTGCTTAAAATAACCTTTGTAGAAGGGTGCAAGTCATTTGTTTTGCATCAAAATATATTTTACTTAAGTCTTTTATTTCTACTAATGGAATACTGCCAGAATCACCAGAATACACCCAATTTGTTTGTTGTAAGAATTTTCAGTTTGAATTTTTCTACGCCTCCTCAATGCAGCTGTTTTGTATGGTACCCTGAATTCATTTCAGGTACTTGACAACTAAATCTTTGCCCATTTGGAGCCACCATCCTCTTTAGTACATTGAATAGTATCACTCCCTTAAAATAAAATTGCCAAAACTGAAGTTCATATGATGAACTCTTCCCAGGACTGCTTGTCTTTTATACTTAGGTCCTACTTTAACACAGATGACCAGTGGAGGATCAAGGGGCGGTGAGCGTCCATAATAAATCCGATCGGGTACACTTTTTCAATAAATTGGAGCCCATGAACAATTGACCCAAAACTAGTAACAAATGTGTACATCTTAATGTGACTCCCTGCATCTTAGAGTGTTAAGGATGCAAGTGCCGAATTCTATGACTTGATTAATACAACCATCATTGAACTGACGTTGGTTCTGGTCTCATCTCGCATCCACCTTCAGGGGCAATTGGTCAGACAAATTTGTGGTTATGCTACTATGTGTAACGCCGAGCATAGGCTGTGGTGTTGTGATTTATTCCAAACCTAAACTTTACACTCTTCCTATTACTGCTATGCTATTGATCGTTCCGAAACAAAGGTACAAAACTTGCACTAAAATGCTTACTTAAGAGCCTATAAATCCTGCGCTTAATGCACTTGAATGACAATTCATGCTAATTCTTAGTCCATAAAACTATTTTACTGCAGTAACTGGGCCATTCATCTGCTTCGTCTGTTGTGAAACCCTCATTACATGGCCCTTCATTACTGGATTCCATTTCACGCAGTGGCGTATTTAGTGGGCCACTGGACCATGCCACCCCCTCGCTGATGCCTGTTTTTAAATTAAATAATTTGAAATTTGTGTCACCTAGCAAGGCTTACCGTACTATACACAGTGTTCTATGATCTCTGCTAGTATCATCTGTTACTCGTAGCCGGAACGCACTTCTAGTTTTCATCTAGTTACAGCGTTGTTCGTTTTTTCTTTCAAAATTTAATAATATACAATATGCAAATTTTTGAGTTACTTTACTTCAAAAAGATAACATAGGCTTATGTGGCACTAGATCACATTATAGGACGTAAGGACGTCCCTTTCTTTCAGACCACTCCCTCATACTGGCGATCACACAACATCCCCTTGACCTTCCCCATCAGGCAAACCCTGGCTACGCCACTAATCCCACTCCGATTCTTCGTTGACGCCTGTTCCCATAGACACCATGACCTAAACTCTAGTCGGGCATAGAGAGAAGGGTGTTGCACTAAATCGGTTTAAGGTCACTCTCCCAGGGAGTCTAAATGTTTTCCTGCTCCCGAAGCGATAACAGAGCTTTTATAAGCCTTTAATAATTAAAAAAAATACCACAACTTCATAATTACATGAAATTATCCCGTGCTTGTGATTATTTTTGTCAGATTTGCTGGTTGTTACTATTTAAGACAGAAAGACACTACTCTATATGTATGGGATACGCAAGAACTTTAAATTAACCAAGAGTTCTTGCTATAAAAATTCTGGTTTCTCTTCCCATCTTAGTAAGAGATCTTTTAGTGTAAAGGCATGCGCTAAACAGTCTTATTCGCATCGTTGTATCACTAAGATGTCTATTTACTCTGCAATAATTAATTTTGGGCATAAAACCTTACAGAATATATCATTTCACCTATACAGCTTCATCCGCCCGTGTAGGACGTATTTTTCAGTTGGGTAGTGTCACTATGAGAGTCAGAGACAATATTTGGCCCTCTATACTAGTACAGAGAGAAATGCACACTTAAATACTACACTACAAACTTTAAACTTTCCGTCTTTGCGGTCTTCCTTTCCTTCGATCCTTTTTTCTTTATTTTGGGGCTGCAACTTGCCAGCCAATAGACATGTATCAAACATTCAAACAACAAAACATTATACAAGATTGGAAACAAAAATGTGAAACCCACAACCATATACTTAAAGCTTAAATCCTTAGAAAAATATAAACATGGCTTTGGCATTGCAACGTCCATTAGACTCCTTTCTTCGAGTTCGTTCATATTATCAAGTCTCTAGATATGTTCAACATTCAGCTCCTTTCCAACATTTTTACTCTGTGTAGTATAATGAGTGCTCTATTGCACTCTTGTCGATGTATTTAGTAGTAACGTTTCCTTCTTTCAATCTTTCAAATTACTCCCGTCTCTGTTAATCCCGACTATATATTGCACTATAAATCATCATTCTATTTAAACTTTCCTGACACTTGCGTACCCATACCAAAACCCCTTGCTCCGAAGCTGAATCAAGCCTTTAAAGGCTACCACCATAGGCTCCAAGACCTCGGGTACTTCAAGACATTTAACGGGACCGAAAAGAGTGACACTTATCCAGCCGGTAGCTTGGCTCCGTATACTCTATTGTTCCCTCAAGTCCACGTCCTACGGGAGGGTGTCGAACGGTACAGTAGTAAAGCAAGCACTTTAGGTAGAACCCATCAGATGGTTGGCATGTTGAGCGGACCTTCCGTCTCACGCCACGACACATACGGTTCAACGCCACTGTCGGACCTGCCCGAACCTGCTGGCTACAGGCTTTTTACGACCTTCGTACGCATACACGATACAGTCAAGATACTTTACAACCTTTGCAAAGCTCTGTTGTAAGTGTAGACCACTGCCTGGGAACCTGGGACTACCTCTCAAGATACTTCTTTACTCCCTGTAATTCTCTCGCTACGCGCCCTAATTTGTTTTTAACCCAAGCCAGTTTTTTTTCTTTTTTCCTAGGCAGCTAGAACCCATGTGCAAACCTTTGTGAGAAACAATGAAAGTACATACTTCCGAACAAGCGTCCAGCGTGCCTACATTTTATTCAAATAAACTTTATCCATAGGGAAATTAGTCCTACCGACGACTGTTAATACCATTATACTTATAGCTTGTATTAATCGGGAATACAACTACGGAGATCGCGGTGTGACAGGTGGTAAGGGCCCGTAGCCAGAATTGGAGAGCAGGGGGCCAAATCAAGCTCAGGGGGTCGCTGAGTCTTGATTAAAAGGAGAAGCATAATTTTAATAGAATATCCCGCAGAGCAGGGGGCCAAGCCAAGGTACAGGGGCCTGACCCCCAAAATGCCCCTTGGTTAGGGGCCTGGGTGGTATCATTATACACCCGCACTGTGCCCAGCTATATGCAGAAATGTTATCTATGTCAAGGTTTGTCAAATGTTACGAGAACATACTGTAAACAGAAGTAAACATTGAATAGTATATTACCTCTGTGCTGGGTCATATGGTGGTAATAAAAGTTGTTTTGAAAATCGTGTGTGAGGTCTCGGTATTGGCCTCGGACTTTGCAAATCTCGGTCTCGGTTTGTAGATTCCTGTTTCTGTACTCTGTCTCTTTATTGAATTCCTGTGTCCGTACTCGGTCTGTCTCAGCGAGAGGGAGGAGGAGAGTTGAATGTCTGGTCTCGGTCTCAGGTGTGGTGGTCTCGACTTCAACACTGACGCCTATGGTCATTCTGAACTTCACAATTGAAACATTTCGTACTTTTTCATTCTGTAATACAACTTTCATTTTTAAGAGGATAATCTACGGAGTGCACCGAGGCCTTTTACAATTTTTGCATTGCCACAATTTTTTTCAACGCTGAATCTCGGTTAACATGTTTTCCCCGGACTCCATGGCCTAAATTCGGGTTCGGCAAGTAAAGCGGGGTTTAGCACTTCCTGATGCCTTAGAGGTCGATCAAACACACGAAGCGTAAGACACCGCGGAGATAGAGGGCTGGTTCGCCATTGCTGCATAAACAAGAAATGTAGCAGCAAATATACTTTTCTTTACCTAAAGACGCGTCCAGTTACACTTCTGCCTAAAGTTCACTTTAAATGTTTTGTACTCATGTGAGGCAAGTGAACAGGGGAAGTAGTTTTTCAGTGGAAATGGACATTAAACGTAACCCTGGAGTTACTGGCGTAATAAGAGTCATATTTTTCCGTGAAAAGTGTCATCCAAATACAGCAAAGTGAAATTATAACTTCCTGTAGGCGACGATACTTGCTTGAATAGAGCAATCATATTTGAAATGGTCTCTTAAATTAGACTGTTTTCTCTTTAGGTCATAACGTGTCGTAGTTTATTCGGTTCATAATTGGACTGGTGGGTATAAGAGACAGTGATATTTGCCAATTTTATAATCCTGCTCATTTTGTGTTTCCTTTAAACCACCTGCGTCATGTCCATTCATTATGGTGAATTTATTATTTTATAGTTTCGGTACTAATGCCGGATATCCCTTCGTTTACTACTATTGCGAAAACAGACAGGTACAATTGTCCAGGCTTTCTAAGGGATTAAACAGAGGTGATAGTACTCTTTTAAGAATCCCTGTGGAGTATAATTCTGCACCTGTACATCGGTATTTCATTTTGCTACTCCAGTTTCGGTTTTGTAGAGTGCTGAGAAGCTTTCTGATCTTGCTGGGACACCGCACTTACAGGTAAGTTAAGCTAGCCGTACACTAAACGACTTAGCACACCGCAACCCAACTCGATCGTCGGGTCACCCAACAGCCGTGAGGCGTGCAAGAATTTAAGAGTAGACTGCGATTGGCAGTTTTAAGATCAGTTTTAAGTTGTGCCGACTTCAGTCGGGAAGAACCAACATGTTCGTTCTTCCCGACTGAAGTCGGCGCGACTCAAAACTGGTCCTAAAACTTCCAGTCGCAGTCATAAACTGATGTACACTATACGACTGTTGGAGATCCGACGATCGATTTGAGTTGCGGTGTGCAAAGTCGTGTAGTGTACGGCTGGCTTTACTTTTAATGTCTATTTGTCGCATGTCGCGTTGTTACCAAACATTCCGTTTAGCAATACCCGGCGGTTTGCCGCAGCCATGGCTCGCGATCGGCCATGAATACGCGGTCGGTCGCTAGAGGGCCGTCGGAGGGCCATCTGAGGTCTGCTGGCTACATCCGCGTAGGACGCAAAATGGCATAATGGGTAAAGGTTTTAAACCAATCTGCGTCTCGGCCATCTGCGGACCGTCGGCGAACCGACTTAATTTGCTGATTGGTATGTAGTATCACATTAAACATCGGGGACAATTGGAAGAACTGTGCAATTTTTTAAGGAAAGAATGCCATTTACATGCATGCAGTTGTGTAAAATTGTACGATTGCGATGGCACTATTTTCAAGAGACGTGATTTTAATAGCTTAGTGGCTATGTGGCCAGTTTACTTGTCGGCCCATGGCGCTACAAAAAGGCTAGGTGTACTGCTTTCACTTACAAGTATGGTAGTAAGAACACGGTCATTAAAATTTTTTTTATATCTTCTAGTAACATTCGGTTTTTGATATAAAAGTAGGCATATTTTCCCACCGGGAACTTCAGCATATCAGGCTAGCTTCTGGCTTCAGCAGTGCAGTGTGTGCTGGAATTATTACCATAGCTTACATGAGCATGGCGACTTTAGTTGTGTTTTCACCTTCTCTACAGCTAGTTCACACTTGTCTATACGACGGAAGCTAACGTTTCTAGGGTCTATATATACAGCAAGGAAATATCTTGCAGAACCATTTTTGGAGAGTTTCAGGCAATTTGACACTCGACTTGAGGGGGAATTTATTGGGCTCAGGGGCGACTTTGTAAGATGCGACCGTAGGGACGACTTGCCTGGTCACCCACATGCTGAGCATACAAGTAGGTAGGAATAGGTACCGGTAGTGGGTATGCACACAACAAGCACACAGTAGCTTGAGGGGTTGGTCTGACTTCCCACACAATTCTCTCATATTTCAAGAAAAGGAGGCGTATTGCAGCCTGAAATCTTTATTTGTGGAATATTTACCAGACTTCACAATTTTATGTAAAAAAGAAATATCGATGGATCTTAATACTTTCGGACTGGCGTGGGTCCGAGTTGGCCTGCCCCCCCCCCTCACACACACACGCGCGTGCGCGTCCGCGTTCACCCACTCACGTACACACGTATATCAATGTTTGCATACATAGGCCTATGTACGTACTCAAGGCGCTTGATAGGGTAGTTATGAATGTAAATGCTTATGTGTATGCATACCACGTACGTACACACGTACGTACACACATAACGTATGAAGTACACATGTGTGTGAAATTTGAATGTAAAAGTGCGTCAAATAAATTATCGGTAAATTTTTACTACATTATCGATTGTTGTTTCACTAACGGTAAATGATTACATTATCGGTTGTAACACTTGGCATTCTGTGGTAACTTAATTAACCGCATAGAAGATTAACTACACCTTCCGTACAATAATAACCAGTGGTGTAGGAACCGGGGGGCCAGGAGGCCATGCCCCCCATGTGTTTTGACGGGGGGCCAAATGTCATTTTGGTCCCCCCAAATCGCGATAGTTTACAGTTTCGTTTTACCCGTTTTTTGCTCTCATGAGAACAATTTCTCTAATAAGAACCCAAAATTTTCGGCGCACTACGCGCGCTAAAGAGCGACCCTAGTTTCTTCAATAATTCAATTCTACATAGCTAGATAGCGCAAGTCCTTTCCACCTTTCCAGGTAACATGTA
Organism: Holothuria leucospilota; assembly: GCA_029531755.1. NCBI lineage: Eukaryota > Metazoa > Echinodermata > Holothuroidea > Aspidochirotida > Holothuriidae > Holothuria > Holothuria leucospilota. The sequence goes on along the minus strand of CM055961.1, from coordinate 55,570,811 downwards.
GAGAGAGTGGTTTATGTAGAGGTCGTAAAATTCATCTCATATCTCAAAGCTTAGTTACTATTCTCTTGTGTGTGTCATGCGGTACGTTTAGTTGGTGAGGGACTCACGGAGCAATGTTTGGCTACCGGTATTTCATCGGGTAGTCGGGATGGTTTCGATACAATGTTTATTATCTCCAATATGGTCTACAACCCTAGACAGGCGCGGATCCAGGGGGCCTGGGGGGCCCGCCCCCCCCCCTCCTCGCCACGAAAAAAAAAACGAAAGGAGAAGAAAAAGAAAGAAAGAAAAGGAGAAAGAAAAATTAAGAGCAAAAAATGAATAAAAGTGTCTAAGAACGTATTCAAAGTATATATTTTGTAGGGGTTGGGTGAAGCTATCGCTGGATTATCTCTTTATGTATCTTTCAAAGTGGTTGGCGACGAAATGAGAGCTACAATGTTCGAAAACAGGTGAATAGCTGAGTAATGATCCTTGACTTAAGATCTAAATAAGTAAACATCGTGACATATGTAGTATGGGCTCGGCTAGCTGCACTGAAATTTAGTAACAATTTTGTGTTAAAGAGTGAAATTTTTTGTAATCTAGAGGGATTGAGAGGCAGAGTTTTCGCCATACAGACCTTGCAGAATGAATATAGAAGACAAGCTGTCAGGTGACGTACTATTGTGCACAGTGGCACCAGCTAATGCAGGCAAAGTAGCGGCGTGCATGATACCCTATTCGATTTCGAAACTGTCTGAAAAGTTTTAAAATGAACTCAAAAGGCTTTTAAGCTACAGACAGTGGCGTCGGCACAGTGGGCAATGGGTGACGTGTGTCCCCCTCCCCCATCGATTCTTGAAAATTTTTAAAATGGTCCCAAAAGTCGTTTAAGCTACAGATTTCTGTGGAGGGTGTAGGGTGAGATGTATTTTTGATGACTGGTTTATTTGTTCAAAACATTTTCTTTCACAAACTGTTCTCAAACTATCATAAGTTTTGGAAATTCTTGACAAATTCCAAATTTTCGCACGCTCCGCTAGCGTCAAGCCTTGTGTCAGAGTTGTCCTTATTATCAATATCTTTCGGTAACTACTCACGGGGGAACAAAGGAGCAAAAGTGCTTTTTAAGAATTCTCAGTCAGAAGATTCGTTTCTGAATAGCATAGGTTGGTGGGAAAGTGACAGTGTCCGATGCAGGTTCTGAAATGCAGGTTTTGTCATGGACTAATATTTTATTCAAAATTTCGGCGCGCTTCGCGCTCATACGACAGGGTTTACACCCCGATTTTATATACCATTGACAAAGTTTTGAAGCAAGAAATTATTCCAACGCAACATTTTTCTAAAAAGTACATCTCCTTCTCTGTGGGGCTCTCATCATTATGGGATCTTTGACTAATCTAGTCTAGCACATGATTTGAAAGATTGAATGTAGGTAATTGCCGTTGCTTATTTTCCAAACATTTTACAAAAACGTTCAATAATGACGAAAATCTTTTCTGAAGCGAATTTTGCCTGTCCACCATCCCTCTTGCTATACCTAAAAAGAAAGTGATACGGTATATCATATCTCCTCCCATATGGATGTCGGGTAGTGAGAATCCCGTTGGTCCCTCTTTTGTATACTGTAACTAATTCAGACCTCCCGGGAGGCTCTATACTGTTCTCTGTCAACCTTGGATATCCTTTTAAAATGTAAAGGAAAAATTTTATTATAGTCCAAGAATGTTTCTGTGGACTCCACGCAGGTATAATTGCGTGTACAATTTTCCCATGGGCGTGGATCATGGGGGACGGAGGGACGCGTCCCTCTCATTTTTTTAGAAGGGGGGACATCGTCAAAAAGTCCCCCTCACTTTTTCAAAAATGATGGAATAGACTGCAATTATGCCTAGGAAAACGAAATTTTTAGAAGAAAAATAACCTAAAAATCGTACACTTTTGTTGCACCAAATAGCATCTGAGGGCATTCAGTTCTAGAAAAATTTCCCTTAGACCCCTCCCCATGCCGAAGATCACAAAACTTATTGCTTCCCCTTGACGCAAATTCTGGCTACCACCAACTGCTTCTTCCACGCCACCAGGACGGCGATTCACAAATGTGAAAAGGTCCCCCCCACACACACACACTTTTGGAGATGGATCCACGCCCATGATTTTTCTTGGGACTTAAGGAGGTTTGAAGACAATATGTTAACCGTCTCTTACTCCCCCTTTTCACCCGAAGAAAAGTTAGAATTCACTTAATTGTGGACATTTTCTAAACATACAATCACTTTAGAATGACCCAAAGATACCACCATTTTGCATATAGGCCCCCTAAAATTAACAAAAATTTCTCAAAGGGGAGGGTAAACCCCTTCCTGGGATTGCACTCTCACTCTCATGTACTAATAAGAAAAGGCTCTCCCGCTCTTGTATATAGCGTATACAAAATCCCACTGCCTAAAAAGGCACGGTTTAGCAGCTATCTGCGGTTCCCCCAATCACCAACTCCCGCCGGCAACATCGGTCATAGATTTCTAAAGGGTATACCCTTCAGAAGTCCTTAAAGAAGGTGATATATCATCTCTCCTCCCATATGGATGTAAGGTTGTGAGAGTCCTGTTGGTCCTCCTTTTCAGTGAACAAATAATGCAGAGCTCCCGGGACGCACTATACCGAAAATTTTCGGCGCGCTTCGCGCGCAATTGTTTACGATCACGGAGAGAGGTACGTTTTTATTGAGTAATGGATTTATTTTTATCACTTTTTACCAAAAATCAGTTGAAATCTTTCACGATTTTTGCAAAGTCTTCTCAATATTTCTTGATTTTTGCTTGATCTGCGCACTGTTAGCCTTGAATTGCTCCTTTTACTATCAATCGAACCCACCTTCTAATTGATAGACACACATAAAGGGAATTGACACCGTTAGTCATAGCAATGGTTTTAAATGTAAATTCAAATTTTCGGGGCGCTTCGCGCGGAATTGTTTCATCTGACGTCCTATACCCGAATACCTTAGAACGAAAATAAAACACTCATTATGGCAAAAATCATTTCAAGTTACCTACACCGGGCTCATAATGTTGGCGTGTAAGTTTTAAGATACCTTAGATTCTCCGTAACTTCTGCAGGTACATATAGTAACTTAAGATGAGCCATACACATCAAATTCCATGCAACATGAAAAGGTATAAAATCTCACTGACATAAGAACTGGAGCCGATTTCTGTGCTCTTAAAATGCAATATTGCGGGAGCTTCCGGGGGCTTAGCCCCCTGGACCCCCACCGGGGCTCCGCCCCTGGACCCCACGCGTAGAGACTCTCGCTTCCCGCTCGTAATGCACCTTCGGTGCACGAGGTTTTCCATCTTGCCCCCCCCCTCAAAATTCCTGGATCCGCGCCTGACCCCAGAGATTTTCTTTCTTCTTTTTATTCTTAATGATTACATGTTTTTGTGAAAACCTACCCAAAATTTCACGCGCTTTGCAATTTTCACTTAAGATTCCGGGAAAAACATTTAAAGAACGCGGAATTATGCTTTTCTAGTTTACACAAATTTTATGCAATATATGCCGGAAATGGCATGGTCTAGTACACAGGTTTTCTTCAAATTCCACCTCACCAATACCTGACGGCACTGGGGCTGTCGGAGCTTCGAGTCGCTGCCCCCCCCCCCCTTTCGAGCAAATCCTGGCGCCACCTCTACTCAACTTGATAATAGACTCTGGCTGTGGAAAATCTCTGGTCCAACTTCCACTGAAATCCATGTGGATAACACCACTTTGAATAATTTTGAATAAATTCGGACAGATTGTGACAAACTTAATGTGTTTTAGAATAAATTCAAATCAACCTTCATAAATTTTCTACAAAATTGCACATCTTGTTGGCTGCTACTAAGACCCGCAAGTGCCATTTCCGGCGATCTGGGATGTATTAAAATCTCAAATTTTCTTGGTTCGCTCCGCGCCAACCTATGGTGGCGATCCGCTTAGATAGTAAACGAGAGCCAATGCCAACAAAAATCCCCAGCCCTCCAGAGCCACAAGAAATATCTTAGCTACACCACTGATGATGTGTTGTTGTTGTTTCCTTTTTCTTTAAATATACTAATTTGAGCAAATATGAAGTTGGAGTGTGGAAAGAGTCGGGGTTCAAGGTCGCGAAATCACATCTTTTCTGCCCCCACCCCCAATGTCAAACATCTCCCTACGCCGCTGACGCTACATGTTGCAAATTTCGCAGCCTCACCGCATCGCTGTGTTTATTATCAATACCGACTATAACGTATTCACATTATTCATCGCAGGTTTTACAATAAGGCCCATTGTTCCTATGCATAGGAGTATTACGGAGGAACGCATCGTTGTAAGAATGCAAAGCAGGGGTCCGGAAGACATATTTTATGAACACTGAAGCGTTTTATTTTTTTATTTTATTTAAACATTCAAAAGGGTAAACTCGGTTAGCTTAAAAGGCTAATCTCACCCGAGGCCCTTTACAAAAGGTACAAAAAGTTAAATACAATACAAAATGTAAGGTTAGCAATAAAAAGGTTAAACACACCATAGAAGACTAAAAAATTGAGCATGAACTTAAAACAGATTGAAAACGAAGATGGAGGTCAAATAAAAATCACAAAACATAACTAAATACGAATAACCAGGCAGAAGTCTCTACCTCTAATTGGCAGATACAGGGAATTGAAAGTGTTTTGGTGCAGTCTACATGCAACTTTTGTGATGGAAATTATTTTAATGGAAAATTTCTGCGCGACTCGCGCGTATTCGGCACGGTTCTCATTCCATGTCTCATGACTACTATACATTATTCTGACGAACACATTTTTCGAAAATATTACGTACATCTCCAACCTCTGTAGGGACATCGAATCAAGAAAGGATCTTGGAGAAGACTTGGCCAAGTCTCTCGTGAGTGTTCTCGTACTGCTAGTACCTACAGCTCACCATATTTACCTTGGGTTTAATACGCCCTCTATCGGCTGCTTATATTGCTTCTCAACGTTGAGAAGCAATACAAATAAGCAGCCGATAGAGGGCGTATTAAACCCAAGGTAAATATGGTGAGCTGTAGGTACTAGCAGTACGAGAACACTCACGAGAGACTTGGCCAAGTCTTATCTTGGAGCAATCTAATATGATGACTACGGTAACATTTGTAGCATTATGTGAAAGTTTGGGAGTATGAATTTGTCGTGATACACGTTTTGTATAATGGGTACCATGCTACAGCCAAAATATCATAACATAATGAGAATTTCTAAGCATGTAATTAGTTGAAATATTTGCCAAACATGGGCACTAGTTTACATCTAAGCCACCTTACATAATCAAAAATTTTTTCAAGGGGGTGGTTGCCACCCCTCCACATAGACAACACACCCTTTCCTAACACCCAACCATAATAAACATTTACTAACTTGTGAGTTTTCCAACGTATGATTAGTTAGAAAATTTGCCAGATATGGCACCATTTTGCATCTAAAGCAACTTAAGTGAACAAATATTCTCAAAGAAGAGGGGGCACTTCTTCCTCCTGGACCCTCTCCCCCCCCCCCTTGTGACGGTCCCCACACAAGATGACATAGGAAGGATCAATCCTGGGTGCAAGCTATGGCAGGTACTCATAGGCACGATTTACACCGACTTTCTGGGTTTGTCTGGGGTGGGATTGCAGCACCGTCTTGTGCCCCCATCACCAACTCCTGGAGGCGCCCCAGGTAGGTGCAATAGGTTTTCGAATTTATCCGTATCGAATTTATACTTTCACATTTCGCCTTACCGAAGGCGAAAGGAATCTATGCAATCACTCGAGTGTATGTGTGTGCGTGCATTTATGTGTGTTTGAGAAGCTTGGCTTGTAAACACGATATCTCAAGATAGCAATGGTGGCCAATTTTCATACTTGGTGTAAACCTTTATCATATTGAGAGAAAGAACCCTATTGCCTGTCATTGAATTCATTTGAAGTCATCAGAGATCAAAACGGAAACCTTGAAAAAAAAACTCGATATTTCAAGACAGGGATGATGGATACTTTTCATATCTGGTATATAGATGTGTTGCTTTAAGAAAGAGGGAACCCTATGGGTTTGTTTGAGGTCGAAGGTAATATGAGGTCATCAGAGGTGAAACTACGAAAACCTCGTATGCTAAATAGACAGTGAGCGACACCTACAAATTGTGTCCGGCGTGACCGTGATTGAAAAGTTAGGGCTGAATTTTTCTACCATTCCAAAGATAAAAGTTATGGAGAACAGGGAGTTGTTATTTGGACTGTTTTTCAAGTAACATTGTAACAACTCCTATTCCTGTAGAGAACAACCTTTTTTCACAAGCATAATTGTTACAGCAATTCGAATGTCGATTACCTAATTACGAACCCGTGTAAAGGATGCTGTGACTATGACATGACTAGATTACCCATGCGCTTAACGAATTCTTTGATGGCGTAGTGGATTAGTGCTCGGTTTGTTACACAGACAGCCCGGGTTGGAATCCTTTCTAAGACGACATTTTCATTTTTGTTATTCATTTTTTTGGTGGGATGTGAGGTCAGCAGAGGGCAAATTATGAAAACATCGTAAAAAATGATGTAGTCAACAAGTATAAATTTAAGGCATGAACCTCAGTGTAACAAAGCACCCCTTTCGGGGAGGAATCACTACGCCTTTGGTCTTTCTGATCAGAGGGATTTTCAACAGTGTGACAAGTAACGTAGTAGGACCTGCCATTTGTGTCTCTAGTTTTGGCCATACTTACATAGTTACATTACTATTTTACGGCAAGTGCAACTACTACAGTATTGTTATGTATTTGACTCATTTAGTGATAAATGGGCGTGCCATAGCCCTTGCTTGTTATTGACAGTTGTATTAGACTGCCTTTACAAGATGTATTGAAGATTTGTATGGATTTTTCTTCACAGAATCGTTGAGATGAAGTTAGCTGTAATTACATCACTGGTGATTCTTCTTTCTGCCTTCGTTCCAATCTTCCCCAAACCGATGTGTCTAAATGGGGACTTGACTGCAGTCCAAAACAGGGCTATTGCTGGAGCCCGGGATCAGATCAAAGCATTAGAGGCCATCACAGAAGACACCTTAGACATGGATACGGCAGCCCTACTTTATGGCGAACCAATTGTAGAACTGACACCAAGACAGACAGAACAAGCACTTGGTTTATACGGGTGAGAGGTTGCTACTTTTGGCGGCCGGATATTATGTCGCTAGAGGATTAAAATTATCATCAGTCGCTATACCGTCATTTATTTCCTTTTACTCTAGTTGAACACGTGCCAATAGATAACACACTGTAAACACGCTTGGGCCAATTTGACCCGAACGTGGGTCAGGAGGGAACCGACCCAAATAATTGGGTCAAATAATGAACTAAATAAGACTCATTGTATCCAAATTGGGCCAAAATTTGATCCAAAATGTTGGTTCAGTGTCCCAAGTGTTTTTACAGTGATTACCTCCGACTGGATGACTTATATTGTTTCATAACCCCAGTTTCAGCTGGGGGACCCGGGCTTAAGCGAAGGTTGGGTAAAAATATGAAACCTGCTGCCGTCTTGTTTGGTGCACGTGAAAGATATACACAGAGGTAATACCACATTGCGTCAGTTTAACCGGTAGGAATTACACACTCCGCACCACGTGGAGTCTAAAGCGCCTGTCACATAACACCTCACCGGATTGCAATATCGGAGAGGAAACGAAGACCCCAAATGGCACTCCGTTGATGTACGTTAGTATCCGTTTAGTCTCCTGTTCTCCGCCGGATTCGTTTCATGACCGGGAACGTCCGGTATGAACGGCGAGAGATTTTGAACATGCACAAAACTTGGACCGGACGTCGACCGAGAAAGGTCTCCCTTACGTATTCGTTACTTCTCCCTTAAGCTTCCGTTTTATCATTTTCTCGTGCGTTTCTCATACTGGACTTCTCCGTTAGTATCCGTTCGTCTCCGGTGATTGCTATATTGCTCACCGGATCATTATCGGACAACAAACGGATGAAACGTAGAAGTACAGTACTTATACCGAATGTTCGACGGACACTAACGAATAAGTGACGGAAGCGTAAAGGAATAGAACGGATAGGTAACGTACGTTTAACTGAAGAAACGAAAAACACAGGCAAAGAAACGTATAGGGGACGGACACAGACTAATGATGCAGCGTACTTGCATCCTGTCCGCTCCTCATATGACAACTGGGAAGATGTTCCCCCACTCACATGCATTCTGCTCCTGCAACCTCTACTGTCAACACCTGCTACAACCTACTACAAAGCAAACATTATGGACCCTTCAGAAACATTCAAGCTTGAGACCACAGTGTTAGTTTTGCAAGCACAGATGCATGTCATTGAAGCCAACATCAAGTACTATGAACATGTCAAGAAGAGAAGGAAGAGGGGGGTTCTGCGTAAATGCTGGTCTAGGGCCTGGCTAGGTCCAGAGAGAAGACGGCAGTTTGGTCTTTATGACCAACTAATGCAGGAGCTGAGAGCTCGAAGACTTCTGATTTCGGGTCTCCGAAGGCCCAGGCTCTCTACGGTCTTCGTCAGTCACGTGTCCGTTAGCGATACGTTGTATCTGTTTATTCTTCGTTTCTTCTCCGTTGCTTCGTCGGTACTAGTCTGGTCTGTCCGTTCAATTCTCCGGTACTCCTACGTTTTGTACGTTCTTTATCCGTTAATTGTCTGTTGTCATTTCGTTCACATCCATTTGGTGTTCGTTAGTCAGTCCGTAGTTCATCCGTTCCTGTCCGTTCCTTGTCCGTTCCTTGTCCGTTTTAACCGTTCAACTTTAGTTACTTTGCAACCCCCGAGATGCAACTGCGACAAATTTTGTCAACGGAAATGACCTAATGAGTGTTTTTCACGCGTACTTTGTCCGTTTGTGCAATCCGGTGAGTAAGACAGAGCCTTAAGACCGAGGATAAAAGGTTGTGGCATACCCGTATATGCGCTTTGAGAGGTATTCATTACAACAATCATTACGGAAATGCCTTATTAACTGTTACGCCACCAAGATCATTTCTTACAAAGACTCGTTAATGGTAACGCAATAGCCGTGTTGCTGTAAATATGCGGTAGCCTACGCCTAACCACTTTGTATATTGCTACAACTATAGACGGAGGGGCAACTGTTAGGTTGGACAGATTGTGATTTTCATGTTGGATTTTTTTCCTTTTGCAGGTCGCAGAGAGAATTATCTTAGCATTTCATGGGTTAGCACCAAGTATTTTGTTTCCGAAGCGTGGTTGGCATCAGCGTGGGCGGTTTATCAAATCTCAGTTACTATACTATAACTCTACCTGTTTTAGTTATGTCACTTCTCATGTATGATTTTATTTTACAGAAATCTCTTCGTTAGTCCCCAACAGTCTAATACTCCAACTAGGAGCAACGCCCCTTGTCGTAATCAACGAAAAGTCTATCGGTCGGGGAGTCGCACGTTGACTTACTATGTCCGTGTTTGCCCATCTGTTTCAGTCCGTTACATATGGAATCGTGGACGGACAATCACGAGAGCTGTTTCCACCGTATCTCAAAGCGGAAGACAAGCGGTTGAAGAGCAGGCACGACAAATACTACCGGGGCATAGCAACAGAAGGACACCTGGCAGATCAACCACATCAGGTGGGGGAGGAGGGGCAGGAGGTGGAGGAGGCGGAGGTGGTAGAGGTGGAGGTGGAGGAGGTGCTGGTGGAAGTCCAGGAGCTGGGGGTAAACGTGGCGCAGGAGGAGCCGGTGGTGGACATGTTCGAGGTGGTGGCGGTGGAGGAGGCGGAGGTGGAGGAGGCAGGCGTTATGCTCGTTCCGCCCGTGCTCAGTATCAAGTAAAAATATGTCGTGACGACAGTACTGTTCGTGAATCCATCAATTATGCTCGGGATTCTGACGGCAATTTAGTACAAGTGGCTCAGGTAATTCAATAACGTCCTTTGCTGTGTTTCGGCAGAAGATTATTCGATTACCGGTTTAAGCATAGGGTAAATATTTTAAGAACGTACATCGGAAGTAATCATAGTTTAAATATTATGATGACATATACACTTCGCAAGTGACCGGCTTGCACGTAGTGACAATAGATTGCTTCCGTAATAATGCTTGAACTATTCTGCAACCGTTGCAGTAGTAACATAACACTACAAACTTTAACGATGAGAAAATCAACAAATTTTGATTTCTGTCAGTGGGAGAGTTTGTAGAGAAACTTCAAGAAGCCCTACCATGATTTAGAAATGACCAAGTCTTTCGCGGTGTCATCTATTCTCGCCGCTTAGTCGTGTACCTGCCCTGTGCTTATCTTTTGATCAACACGCCCTCTATAGGCTGCTAAATGGTACCTCCGTGGAAAGAGATACCAATTAGCAGGTGTAGAGCGCGTGTTGATCAAAAGATCGGCACAGTGTACACGCCTGTGCAGAGAGAATAGATGACACCACGAGAGACTTGGCCAAGTCTAACAATGCATTTTGCAGCCATACTGTTGACTTGCTTCAAATCCTTTAGCTTTACTGCTTCACAATTATTTTTGTAAACTCTTGTGCTGTTTACTAAATTTTGTCCACTGTTTAAAACATTCATAAACATTAACCTTTATCTTCTTTTTATCTTAATTTTTTGCAGGTTAATGATCAGTATCAGAATATTGAGAACCAAGCCGAGTGTCCAAGAAATATGGCCGGAGGGATCGGAAGAAATATCCTATGTCGTCGTGAGTGGGTTGATGTTCCTGCGTTAGTAGTCAGACTGCGTGGCAATCGTAGAATAGAGCTAACAAATATCAGAGTACCTCGTTGTTTCGCATATGCAACAGTCGATATTTAGGCTCTGATGTGCATACAAACATTTCTTATTGATTAAAGGTATCACTTGAGGTCACCATGGACTCTACACGAGGAAGGATAGCGACAGGGCCGGGATGTGATAGCAACTGTCCCTTGGCCCGTCGACGTGAAGGGCCTCGTTGGCACTGAAATATCTTTGAAGTTTTAGCGCAATCCAGACAAAGATCTTTTTTACAAACATCTGCAGACCTTCTTGACCTCTTGAAGGCCCAACCTTCACAGAATTAATTTAGTTCAAAATTTTGGGGTGACATATAACCTAGAGAAGCGGGATCAGAAACATAAAAAGGTTTGTTTTGAGAGTCTCAGCCTCCTTGTTCAATCCTTCTGATATGCTACATCAGTTCAGTAAATAGACTCGACACTATGCAAATTACTGCAGGTTCGAAACGACGTAATTAACACAAAATTTCAACAAAATAGTGAAAACTAACATACCTCTCTCCTTTTAAATAGAATTGTCGTCAACTTTAAATCTTACGCTGACATGGCAGTAGGCCTAGTTCTTAAAACATCGTTTAAGATGAAACTTAAGAGGTATCATCAAAAATGAAGAAAGAATGCAAGAATATTTTGCAAAAACAAGCACTGTTATGAAATAACCACAACGTACAAACATAATTGCATGTTACTGATGATTTACGACATCTGTGCGTGGCTAGTAAATTTTACTTTAAGAACTAATTGCAATTACAGTGCGGAATCTTTAGCTCGGAAAGAAAGGGAGTGGGCTGTGCTGTGGAATTTACATAATAAAAGATACTAAGCAAATTTGTTGTATTATTCAAAAGTAAAAGAAATAAGGAAGAATCCGAACAGTGTATATATTCAGTCTCTGTGACGCTGGAAGTTATGTTCATCCCACCTATTGATAACCTTTGCAGTCGGTGACGAAAATGTTTATTTCCCTTTCAAGTACATATAGGCCTAAAACTCTAATATTTTAACATTGATAGAGCCTATTACGAGTGCAGAAAAAGTGGATCAGTAGTAAAAATTCACCAGTAGAACAAAGCTGTTGGGAATTCCTTGTTATAATAATTCGGGCTTCAAGGCGATTATTTTCAGTCAACTAAGCGATGACAAATGTAAGCAAAGAGCCCAAAGGGCTTGGTCAATATCAGATGGCTTCCAATTCTACATTTTAGCTCAAAGTTGGAATCTTTTTCAATGTAGAAAGTCATTTCGGATAGGAAAATCGTAGACTGCTCTTGAGTGAAAAACGTACCTTGTCATAACCTGATTGGGACTCGATCCAAGCCTCATCCCCCAAGGGCCCTCGGCATATGGAAACGTTGTCTCTTTTGCTAATCTGCCCTTTACGGCGACCCTTAAGTGCAGAAGTGGGTTGTCATTATCCATAACAATCGTTCAGTTTTCCTATTTCTGTATCCTATTTTCCTTCGGGGCGCCTAGTTTCAATAAATTCAAACATTTATCTAACCAAGGATGCTAACAAAAGTGAACTATGAGTAATGTGCACGTCGGACTAGGCGTTTAAAAAATAAAAAAACTTGCAGTTTGGTACGTGAAAATGGCACCAAAACATCAACTTCAGAACGCAGCAATTATTCAACACGCCCTCACTCAGTCATTTCGAACCCGATCACAATGGGGCAAATGAAAGCTTGTTGTGAAACTCATAAGCTTTCAAATTATGTAAAAACCATCTTGATTGGTTCCTTACTTTCATCGGACTGTGCACTTTCGTTACTCAGAGATCGCCTAAGGGCCCTCGGGTGGCAGAATGTCCTATTCCAGCTGCTGTGCACCAATGTGTATCACAAGTGCGTGGGTTCGAATTCCGTTCAATGTACGTAGGTTTTTCTCCGGGACCCCGCCTTTCCTTCCACTCGGCATGGCTTGCCATCAAAATGGGTTGCCCAGCCGACGAAGTTGGGTAGACCAGTTAACTAGCCGACTTTGCTTTCTAACAGACCAATTGAATCGTGATAGCTTTTGTTTGTTTGTCGTAACGTTACCATCTGCGATATTCTACAGTGTGACTATGTTTAAAGTCCCAATACGACTTTGTATACGAATTTGGATAAGAGAAATGAGTGGTGCTTATGGTTACTTAAACCAAACATAATCAGAGAAATGATTCCTTGGGGGATAAAAGACATTTACGAAAGTAAAAGGTTGTTTTAAACAAATCATGACTGTAAATGTGACGGCTGTTTCAATATGCACAAGGTTCATCACGGTGGGAAGTTCTAGATCATTATGAATATTCATTACTCAGCTGCTTCAAGATCACATCATGTCGACGACTGTCCAGCACGATGCAGCCAGTCAACTTGCGTGACACTGGCGGCCGCACTGCAGCTGTGCATGTTCGTATAGCCTGCATGTATTTTGCCTCGCTGTGCCAGGCAACCAGGCGCGGTTCTAAATCGAGACTTGGGGGGACTTAGGGGGGCTTGAAACGGAAGAATCATAAAATTTTCTCTCATATATGTAAATCGGCCACGCGCACGCTGAAACCAATGATAATAAAAACAGTACCATAACCAGGGACGGCGCGAGGTTATTTTGATAGGGGACATGGGTTGCGTGATCGCCGTCGTGGGGGATGGGTTTGAGGGGAGGGGTGTACCCTTCCTCTGAGAAATTTATGCTAATTAAAGGTTGCTAAGATGCAAAATGGTGCGTTCTTTGGGTAATTTTTTGACTATATGACTGGAAAATGTTCATAACTTTGTGAATTCTAATTTTTGGTTGGGGGAAAGAGGGCCTTCTTAGGGGAGAGGTCTAAGGGGAAGGGTGTTCCCCTCCCTTTGAGATATTTTGGCTAATTTAAGGTTACTAAGATGCTAAATGGTGGGGTCTTTGGGTTATTTTTTGACTGATATATATGGCTGGAAAATGTTCATAATTTTGTGAATTCTAATTTTTGTTTGGGGGAAAGAGGGTTGTCTTAGGGGAGAGGTCTAAAGGGAGGGGTGTTCCCCTCTCCTGTGAGAAATTTTGGTTACTTTAAGGTTGCTAAGATGCAAAATGGTGGGGTGTTCGGGACAGTTTTGACTGACATATAGCTGAAAAATGTTCATAACTTCGTGAATTCTAATTTTTGGTTGGGTAAAAGAGGGCTGTTCTAGGGGATAGGTCTAAGGGGTGGGGTCCCATCCCCTTTTGAGAAATTTTGGTTACTTGAAGGTTGATTAGATGCAAAAATGGTGTTGTCTTTGGGATATTTTTGGACCCGATCATATAGGTTCAAAACATTCTTAATATTTTTGGTTAGGTTGAAAGAGGAGCCTTTTTTTTTGTCTAAGGGTATGTATCAACAAACCTCCTGAAGTCCCCTTTTGGACACATTACTGCCTTCTAGTCGGGGAAAGTTTTACGCAAAAATACGTGTCCACAGAAATATTCTTGAACTATTAAGAAAATTTGCCTTGCTTCATTTGTGCATTATAAAATCGTATCTAAAGGCTGGTAGAAACCGGAATATGGCCTCTTGGAAGCTCTGGATTAACTATATGGATCAGATATAGGCCTACCCCGCCCTCCTATTTTCTTCTCCTTTACGTCTTCTTTTCCTACTCTTTTTCTCTTTTCCTGCAAATTACAGGGGGATAGGCCTCCCTTTCCCCTGAGTGGCACCGCCCCTGACCATGACATAGATGTAACGTATATACAGCATGTATTTTTTTATTTAGAAAAATGTAGCAAACGTTAATGAGAGATACGAGCAACTGGACCTGTTCACATTAATGGGAATAACGATTCGGCCTGTAGATTTGACTTAAAAGGACTGCTAGTACAGCTTTACGAGATCAGGGACGAAATGACTCGTTTTGAACTTCCAACAGATGATTAATCCGTTAACTTGGTTTACATGTACGTACATACTATCATAGATGTTACTTATGTTACTTATCTGACCCAACTTCCATTGCATGAAATCGTGAACCTAATATGTGATTTCGAGACACAGACGACAGTTTCCCTTGACAAACTAAATCCACTGGACCAAGATGTGCACAAGTGTATTGGGCAATTTTGTTTTTCTCAGTACACGCAAATATAGCACAACACAACCTCCGAAAATTTGGGGGGGGGCTTGAGCCCCCAAAGCCCCCGTAAAACCGCGCCTGCAGGCAACGTTACCTTGCTGAGGATTTCAGGTGAGGTTTTCCTCCTTTATCATGTTAGTTGTGCAGCAATTTTGTTGGCGTGGGTAATTGTTTCTAACTACAATTCAATTCTAAGCCTACACTAACCTGAGTATAGTCCTAGGCTGTTTGTGTAGTCCATCCGTCGAATATACAAGCAAATGCTTTGCACTGTTTACGTGCGTACATTTCACTACAGTTGAGCATGTAGGCAAGGCACCTATAGTTGTTTATTCATGAATAATCATAAACAGACTTCCATTGGTTCATACTCCTGACTGATAGCTTCATTACGAGGAGAGAACTCGAATTTCAATTGGCAATCCGAATTCAACATTTGCATTTCGGACAAAGATTACTCCCGAAAGAAGCTAAATCTGTTCTTCTAGGTATGTTAGAACCTCTTAAACTGTTACAACTTCATATATCTGGCTCTCGTGCTATGATGATTTTTGGCGGTTTAAGTATTTCTTTATACAAAGTGGTATTGGGACTTTAATCTTCACAATTATGTACTCGAGAAAATACTTTTTGGCGCAACTCGCTTTCAGTGAAAGAGACGAATGATTTGAGATAACGTTTATAATGACAACACTGTCAGGGAGCGTAAGCGCTTCTTATCGCTGAAGTGGTAAGACACAAAGCTTGGGTAAGCCGAAATGCAGCAATACCTACGTATAAGTATGACATTTTTTAATCATAAAATATGTCACTGAATCGTACTTAACACATGCAGAGTATGAAGTTGGTTAAATCACCTATGATATGTAACTGCTATGTTTCAGAAATACCAAACTTTTAGGAGAAGGGGTAGATTCTTAATCAAGGACTGCGCAACGTTTATGAAAGAGGGTGACATTAGACCAAGGGAGTACTTCGACGTTGCAGATGGCGCTTCATTGACGTGGGACCCAAGGGCCCGCCTTTAAGGTCTTTGGTAAAGTTGAAAGGAACCCTCCCCCTCCCATCCGTTGGGGACCAGAGTTGCAGAGCCGCAGGCGTGGTTCTAGACCGAGATTTTTTTTTGGGGGGGGGGGGCTTGAAACGGAAGAATAAAATTTTCTGTCATTATCAATACCGACATTGGGGAATGATGCTAAGGAGGACTCCATCAGTGGCGTACCCAGGATTTCTCTCACGGTGGGGGGGGGGCATGCAGTATGTTGTGTGATCGCCGGCCTGAGGGAAGGGTCTAAGGGGAGGGGGTGTCCCTCCCCTTTGAAAATTTTTGAAAAATTAGATGTACTTACATGCAATTTGGTGCCACATACGCTACATTTTGAAGCAGACTTTGTGTTAAAAAAATTTACGTATTTTAGGAACTAAAAAAAAATTGGCATCAGGGACGGGGCATGGCCCCCTGCGTACGCCACTAATAGTAATAATCATAGGCGTATGGGACTCTTACAGTTTGGGGTCCAGAAAATTTTTTGCCCGAACTTCTCAAAAAGTTGCCAGAAATCCGTTGCAGTTCAGGTGCATGAAATAGACCACTAAACCACTACAGGCGCGCGAAGCGCGCGAAAATTTTTGCACATTTTTCGGGCATTCGATCAAAAATTCGGGAACTCAGTAGAAAATTAGGGCAATCTTTTCACTTTTACTTCATCTCTGCCGGAATTTCAATTTGAGTAAGGTATCAAATGTTGTTCATGTCTGGTCTACTGTTACAAAGGCATACTGAACTGGATTTGAGCAATCACTGGATTTGAGACCGACTATTTGGCGCTCAGAGACCGACGTTTGATTTTCACGCCCCCCCCCCACACACACACACACACCTGTACTTACGCCCCTGGGACTGGCGTCGAACGTAAGAATGCAGCTGGGTAAGCTAGTAGGCGCCCACACTGTGCCTACCGTCGTAATACAGTACTAAGGCGAAGCGTGGCTGTCGTACTACATGCAGTCAAAACAACGGTGTACGTACGTGGACGTGGATACAAGAAACGTGATCACATGCCTATCTTGCATGACACATTTGAGAAACTAAATCCACTGGGCACAAATGTATTGGACAATTTTGTTTTTCTCAATACACGCAAATATAGCATGAAGATAACACACAACCTCGGAATTTTTTTTGGGGGGGGGGGGGCTTGAGTCCCCAAAGCCCCCGTAAAACCGCGCCTGTAGAGCCGTAGAAAATCTGGTGTGTTTACAAGAAAAACCACAGACATCATAATGAAGCATTAAATTATCTTCAAATGGCATTCGATGAGCACCTATCAGAACATGCAAGAATCACAATTTGACTACTTTTACATTGGCCTACTTCGAAGTATACATAGATACGAATGGTGAGGAAGAATAAAGGTAAAGAACTTCATTGGAACAATGTACTCCATTCGAGTTGTCCTACAGAGGTTATAATGGGACAAAAATACATATTTTGTGTTCGATGGTTGAGCACGAAAAGCGCCTAACATGTGTTTTTAAATGTGAGACTAGGTGTATGTAAGTCATGTTTCACTTCAATTTCATTGGAAAATTTATCCATTATTTTAAAATTCTCTCCTTAAATTCCTCTTCTCCTTCTATTATCCTACGTACTTTGTCCGATCCACCTCAGTGAATGGGATGGGACTAGCCGTTTGAGCAATTGATCATGGTGCGTATAGGTATGACATCTGGGCATGTGCAAGAGACACAACGCTGCTTAATCATAGCGCTAGTCATGAGCGGAATTACGGGGGCAGGGGGAATCCCCCTCTTTTTTCCCAGACCCTAAATAAATAACAAAAATAGTAAAAAAAATGAACAGCAGGAAGCAAGGTCAGAAATATTATGAGGGAATTTTTAATATAATGGTAATTTTGAAATGTAAAATAAAGGAAAACATTAATATCAAATACATAAAAATGCAAAAAAAAAAATCTTACCCCAGTGAGAATGCCCAGACGTCATATGCATCGCGATCAGTCGCTCAAACGGCTAGTCCCATCCCATTCCGACTGCAGTGGTCAAGTGGTTAGAGCATCCGACTTGCAGCCGGAAGGTCTAGATTTCAAATCCTGGCCGGGCCAAAGACTTTAAAAATGGAACCTATACTGCCTTTGTGCTTGGTGCTCAGCATAAGCAATGGAGTAGGGAAAACAAGCCAGTGAGCCACAGCTGGAAAAAAGGCCGCGGTCGTCTCGACTTGAACCAATTAGTTGGAAACTGGGACGTTAAATCTCATCTAACTAACTAACACAGAGGTGGGTCGGGCAAAGAAAGAAGGATAATAAAAGGAGAGGGAAATTTAATGAGAGAATTTCACAATAATAGATAAATTTTGCAACTAAATTTAAGTGAAACATGACTTAAGTGGGGGCGGCAAGGGACAATTGTTGTTGAAAAATTTGGTTTTGCACCTGAGCAAAATTTCTGTCAAAGCATGGGCGTCGGTTCCCTTACCACACTTTTGTGACTTAAATAACTGAAATAAGGGTCACAGATCGTACTAAATGTACGTCATTTACGCCGAATGGTCCTTGTATACACGATCAGGGAGCATGTTATCCGAACAGCTCCCTGACACAATTGAGAAACCTACCTGTGTGTAGGAAATCGTGATTCGAGATAAACTTTCCGCGTGCATCCCGTGAACTCTATATATAGAAATAGGCATTATGTTAGGAGTGCTGTTCGTAGGAAAACTTTTTGTGGAATTGCCTCTTTATTACATCCTTTGGGATACACTGAGAAAATTACCGTTTCAAAAACCCTCCCGCTGTTCTCATTCCCCACCATCTTCCACCATCCTCATTAAATTGACCGACGGTTACCATGATAAATTTGCAATCATGATAAGAAAAAATTTCATTAACATTTCAAATTATACCTAGGGACGCAAGATATTCTCTAGAAAAATTTCACAATTTCCACAAAAGCCATCAAATTTACGACAAATTTTCAGGGAGGACCCTCGATTCCCAGCCTTCGGCCCTCACAGTCAAAGGCTTCGCCAAACCTTGCAAAGATGCAGACTCTAATGAAAATTGCTGACCTCGCATGTTTACTGGGGACGCCTATGGCTATGTCTCTGAAGAAGAACTACCCATAATGACCTTTCATTGATTTTGGAAAGTGACTTTCACCACATAAGTCTAAAACTTTGATCGTCCTTTCCATATTGTACTTTGAAGTGGTATTTTTCACAGAAATACTGGAAACTTGAGGGGTCCCTTTTCCCAGGTCATCGACAAAATGAAACATAAAAGAAAGATGACTGAGGAAAGGAGAAGAATCTTTTACCTAATGGATAATATTTCATTTAGAGAATGAAGAAAAACAATAGGCTACAATAACGCTATTTTCTTAGGGGCGCTTCACGCGCATCCGTTCAAATATTATCGTGGTTACTTCCTGTACAATATCTTGCGTGCTCCAAAGATTCGTACCAACCCTTCCATTATCACTGTAACAACCCACAAGCCAAACCCTGTTCATCATAAAAATGACTTTTTATTCTGAGTAAGGCTATTATTAACATGGTCAAAATGTGATTTTTGTGATCTGCCGAGTGCACATCTGATGCGTTTTAAGATATGCAATTGCTTCATTCCAATAGTCTTAATTCTTTAAATACTTCAGACATTCAGGGGGCTTTGCCCCCTGGATACCCCTTGGCTATTACCCCTGGACTCTTCCAGGGGCTCTACGGCGGGCATCAGGACTCCACGCCTTATTTGTGCTCCGGTGACGAACTCCGTGCCTTTGGGTATATCTGCCCGGGTTTGCCCCCACCCTCACTTTCAGGGATATCAAATCCCACCCTGCTTACACGTTACATTAAGTTCAGTTCCCATCCTACATGGTATGTATGGTGGAATTAATCAAAAGCAAAAACGACCAATCGAGGAAAAGTGGGGGTGACAATCAATAGCATAGAGGAGAGGTAAAAATATGTTATGTATCAGAAATAATAATTAGCAGGAAGTTTATTCAAGACTACTCAGAGACTCACAGAATTGCCGAACGCCAAGGGAAGATATTGGACCAAGCTCAAATATCGGAACATTTGGAGCTACGTTTCAATAAATATAAAGACGAGTCTTTACAATAGTGAGTCGAAACACCAGAATAAAAATATAAGTGCAATATAATGAAGTGAGGAGACATTGGGGACGCTCGAACTTTTAAGGGCCAATTTACTGGTTCTGAATGTTTCTTATTCCACCGACAAAGCGAAGTTTACTTTTAGCCACTCCCCTATCTCACTCCCTGAGCACCTAGCACTATGCAGCAACCTGCATGTCCTTGGGAAATCTAGACAATCAAGATTGACAATGGACATCCCTGTGTGAGTTGAAAGACACTAGCTAAGTTGGCCCTTTCCAAACAATCTGCCTTCCTAAAGATTAAGAATCTAAATGCCTTGCTTTCCATAAAATCACTGTGTTGTGCAACGCTGTCTATACACATCACTGACCAGTGAGAGTAGTTAACGTACATTTGGACGTTACTGCAAATGTAATTTAGGAACATATGTTCTTAAAGTACCACTTTAAACAGGAACATTCACATATCTCTAGATACAATTGGAGACAATACTTTGATTGACATAAATTCAAATAATGGTGGTCGGGTGGTGTCAGTTAAGTCAAAGTTTGTCCCTTGGGGACGTTGTTACTCCTTCGGGGAGCAGAACTCCTTCGGGACTATTGTTTGGTTTTCGCCCCTGGCTCTTCGCCAGAGAGTCAGGGGACTTTTGGAAAAAAAGACAGAAATTCAAACAATGGCATCACTCTAATTGCTCAATAATATCTTCTCAGATTTACAGTTTCCAGCCTGTTCAAACACAGTTGTCGTGTGGATATGGCCTTGAGCAATTTAAACTCAGTACTTTCCACAAAGCGTTAAGTTTGTTGTAGTTTGGGGACGAGTCTCTTGGGGAGCAGAACTCCTTCGGGAGTAACGTTTGGTTTCGTCCCCTTGGCTCTTCGCCAGAGAGTCGAGGGGACTATGGAAAAACTCAGTACATGCCATTGTAGCTTTGTTCATTGAGCTTTTGCCATTTCTTTTAATGGGGCTGTAATCAACTTAGTCAATGTTTTTGCAGTCGGGGAAGATTTGCTGCCCTATAAATACATATAATACTCGTGACCGCTGGTGCGCATTCTCCTTAGAAAAATGAGGGGGTACTATCATATCTGTATGGGTTCTCCCTCTTACGTGTACAGTACTTTCTTTCTGCTAAGCAAACTCTGCCATGTAAATCCTTATGGCACATGCATTGGCTTTGAAAAAGTTAAATACACGCTTTGTCTTATGAAAATGTATGGTGATATTAGTAATAACCGTAAGCGAAGGTAACGGTTGCCAGTAGGGTGATCATGTTGATTAAAATTATGACCACAGGAGAAATTTTGCTGCGCGGTTGGAAAAAAACATGAAATATGGATATTCTACTACTTACATCAAATAACAAACTGACTGTTTAAAAGTTAATACTGAAATGCTGCTGATTATATATCTGCCGTTAAGGTCTAATACAATACAAACAACTTTAACCAGCTATGATACTAGCTCAAACCTTTCCCAAAAATAGAATACTACCCTGAAATATGACTCACTCTACAGAAGTGAAAAGTTTTTCAATGTTTTCCTTCAATTAAATTTTACCGGCCATGCAAGTATATGTAATCTGTGCCGAAATACCTCAAATGACATATAATTATACATACTTGAAGGTGGGGTACTCAGTTTCTATATTAAAAATTTTGTTGTATGAAGATCGACCCGGGGTGGTTCGTCTTTTCCTCTCCTCCGTTTTTGTTGGCTTCGAGGTTAGATCCACTGCGCCACTTGACTCCTCAGGTCCCTTTGCCAAATTGATAAACGTACCGTTTTCTTAAAATAGGTTTACCGCCCCCTATTTCCTTATCAGAAACAGTTACCCAGTCTGCATTGATGGAACGTGCTTAGTGTGCATTTAAAGTAATACCGCAGAGCGCCACCTCAGGTCGGATCTCTATCAATGTGGTGGGCAAGTATAACTTAAATGTTGACAACTTCCTAACTTAAAATGTGCATAGCTGACTCATGAGTTTTCTGTTATGAAAGTTTTGTCTCCATGCTTCTGACAATTAAAATAGCGAGCCACTGATTCAATGGAATTCCCAGCGGAAGGTGTTAACCCACAATTTTGGAGGTGGGGGGGGGGGGAGGACAAAATTACACAAAAGATGTGCTCATATATATATATATATATATAATATATATATATATATTATATATATATATATATATATATATTATATATATATATATTGATGTGGATGTTGAAGCAAACGAATTAAAGTGCCACCTATGCAAAACGAAGAACGGTATAGACACCTGTTTGCGAATATATCCTACCGCTAAGCAAAACGGTACTTTGAAAGAAGTGAAAGGGCAGGAATAACGACCATCTTATACAAGCTCTCTTACTAGGTCATAACCTCAGCGTTCATGATACACAAAGTTGAAATTGCTAGGTAAGGTCTACTTGTTAGTTTTCATATGAAGGGTAGCTTGTGGGTGTTGAAAACTTCTACCAGGGTCCAAAGGCCATGACAAAGACCGAAGCCCTAGTCAAGCGGGAGGGGAAGGGACGGATCCCCCTGGAAAAAAATTCGCCCTAGAAAATTAGAAATGTCATTGCCTTCATGTATTTTAGTATATCTCGCCCCCTAAAAATATTTCGCCTCCCCTCTGGAAGTTATCTTGTCACCTTCTTCACGTTGTCTGGCTACAGGCCTGAAAGGACCATATTTAGTGCGTAAGTTAATGGAAGAATAATCCGTGGTTGGCTACCACAAGTGTTATTTTATTAACATATTCGCCTAGCAACTGTTATGGTGTATTGTCGGAAAGCGTAGAGAGCCCCCATCATGTATTTGTACAGGCCAGATAGGCACGAACATTCTGGTGATCTACTTTAACAACAAAGGAAGTAAATCACTAAAGCGCCATCTATAAAGAAAAACAACGAAAACGAGGATTTAATACTATTTGTTAATGCTTTCAATGTCATTCGTCATTACTCATTGTACAAAAATGGTAGCTAAATTGTATGGAAAAAGAAGACTTACTTGGTATCGTGTAAGATGATCAATTGGACTTTTGCATTTTGTTTCTGCGGTGGTAAGAAAATCATCCTTCCCTACTAGTCTAGACACACCCTATCTCAGTCATTCTGAGAATCTTGTTGAAATTTATAATTTACTGGGGCAGATACAAGGGAGTGAAAAAGGGGGCAAGCCCAAAAGTTGTCCACAATTTCACTGGCGGCATCCATTATTAAGTATGCTGTAATGGTCCGTCTGACAGTCACTGGGACACCTTTGCATGACTTTTTATCGGTCTTGAAGCCTTGTGTCGTCCCTTCGGCGGCCACGGAGCAGTGACTTCGACTATGATGGAAACAAATTTTTTAAAAAAAAAGGTACGACGGGGCGCTCACTGGACAATTTTACAGTCTGTTCATATATTGCGTTATTTTGACTCATCCCTACTGCAAAAACAAAATTGCAAAACACACACTCGCATTTTATTATTTTTCCGAATGACCAGAAATGATAACAACTTACTGAGGTCTGGGACATTCGGGTTATTGTTACGAACCAACCAAAGTTGCCTCGATAATGACAGTTAAGTTTCTCTACTAAGGTGGTGCTATTTTAAGCTATTACTGAACTCCTTCCTTTAGACTGGGAATAGGTAGGGGTTTAAATTACATAGTGAGCAAGAGAACCCTGACCCCAACCAAAAGGTGGGAAACCATCATTAGGCCCCATTATATCTTCAATTGTCAAAATAATAACACAAATTAGGGAGGTTTAATTCAGTAGATCACTTTTTCAATGTAAAATGAAATGTTTCTCAAACTGTAATTTGTCGGCGTTCTTGTGCTCATTTATCACCTACGCTTATTGTATCATTGTTACTCCCCATAGGACAGCCTGAGTTGCAAAACCCCGTGCAACCTCTCTGACCATTCATCCTTCCCACCATCAAGCCCTCTGCATCATGAATAAATTGACTGGACGTTAGTCAGAATTAGGCTATGATGAAAACATAAAGGCAAAGTGCGATTTTTGTGGTCTGTTTAGTGCGTATTCAATGGTATTTGTGGATAGTTGAATGACATGGAAAATGATATAAAACATTACTAAATGTCTTTAAAAATGCGATCTTTCGCTTCTCAGGCACCCCTCTGATCCCCTTATTGCCTCATTACCGGTATCACTTCTAGTAGAACAGTGTGAGTGGAGTTAGGTGAAACCCCGGGCACAGTGCCGGATTAACCCCATGGCAGAACCGGCATATGCCGGGGGCTCCGCGCTTTTGGGGCCCCCTGCCTCTGCCATATAATGTATAATGTATAATGAATGTAATGTATCACTGTATAATGTGTAAAAGCAACTATTAGTTATTAGCGGTTAAAAGCTAAAATTTAATCTGTTGAGTGTTGTTAATTTTGTGTAAGCGGGTGGGCGAGGGGGAAGGAGGTTAAACTTGTAGAAGGAGCCCCGCTATAGAAAGTGCCGGGGGCCCACACAACGCTAATCCGGCCCTGCCCGGGCAACCGTTATACAAGTATACATCCTCCCAACCTTCAAATCCCCTGCACTACCATGATGCGAAGTGGTCGAGCGAACGTTATACATTAGGCTGATATGGAACCCATCAAACTGCGGTTTTGATGGGTTTTTTGACAGCATATTGAAAGCTATTTGAAGTTGGTTATATTGTTCATTCTAATACCCTCAAGTCTGTACATACGCAAGAGCTTCTGGGTGCTCCGCTCCTTGATACTAGTACCGCGGCGTTGCCCCCTTGGTCCCAGCAGGAACATTAAAGCGAGCTGGGCCTCACACAGGGAGAGCTTCGACCCTTGAGGAACCGGCAACACAGTTGGATCATTTCTTTATTTTTGCTCCTACCCAGCTCAGAGATTTAGCGTTCGTGGACAGGTGTACTGGTAACGAGTCTCAAAGCCTGAAATGAAGTAGGCTTAAAGGCCCGATTTTTAATGCTGTAGCAAGAAAAGTACATTATGAATTTAAAAAAGTCCGGGAGATCAGAAAAGTTTAAGCTGCTGCTCTTATAAAACCCTCAAACTAGACATTATTGGGGATGTTGCTACCCTCCCGGTTCCTATGGCTCCGCATAGATGAAATTGTACTGAGATGCAAAGTATCCGCTGGGGGCAACAACCTCTTTTTGACTGTCTTTATGATGGTGAAATTACCTAAAAAGAAACTCTTCATTTCTGGAGAAGGTGGCATAAGGTAATTGAAAACTCGAAAAGTTAATTGTTATGGACAAGTAGCCCCATGGTTAGTACTACGATTTGCGTCTCTGTACATGAGGTTCAAAAACCTACAGTCACGGCTGTGCCTACAGTCAGAGCCGTATGTACTGCTCTTCATACAGTGCATGAAGGGCGCCCTCTTTTGCAGTCTGGTTGTATATTTCTATAGCATGATATACTGCTTATATACGCATCTTATCTATACAGGTTACTTTTGTTGCTGCATTAAACAAAATCAATAAATGAAGCTTGTTCACTTAAAACAAGTTCCGTTTTGCATCGATTCCTGTCAGTAGTTCCCTCTGCTCTGGTAATTTACAATGTTTTCATCATCGGGGTAGTTTAAGTCGGTTCCTTTCAGTTTTCTGCAGCTTAGACCACGCATCGCAAAATTGCACATTCACGTAATTTATTACTATAATGTTTCAGCGCACTAAGTATTAAGCTTTTTTTCTTCTATTACTTGTCTAAACTGGAAAGGATGGTTTAAGACCTGAACGAACCATGGATGAGCCACACCCAACATTTGACAGTTGGGTGTGGTTTGTCTTCAGTCGCTGCCTATCCGTAACAATGATTAAGTTTGATGACGTCACATTGACTTTACCGGGATATATAATGAATGGGGAGGGGGACTGTAACACTTGTTTTTCTTACATCTTTGTGAGCCAAATAATACATCTCATTGTTTAGAAAATTGAACCATTAGTAATCTATTGTTTTACCAATAAAATGTGTTTCTTTATTTTTGCTATTTTCCCTTCGCAGCAAAAACTAAGGACTGTAAATTAAAATACATAAATTCTTACCCTAAAGCAAAGTGATGACACAAAAATTAAGGAAAGATCATTTGGAAGGGAATGCCTTTAATGAATTACATTGGTTTACAAATACTCCATACTAATATTTAACTTCATGATGATACAAAGTTGGTGCCAAATTAAGTATCTAAATTTCAGGGGGAAGGAGTCAAATCTCTAAACTGTGAACTTTTTTGCTTTGTTCCCATTCATCTTAAATTATGTGGTAAAAACATTGCTTGATATTACGTACATAGATACATATTTAAGAAAGAAATCTACTCTCTCACAAAACTAGCTTTTTCCTGTTTAAAGTGTGTTGTAAATGTCAAGGTATAAAATTCTACCAAAAGAGTGACTTAGCGAGTCAGTGGCGTGTGCAGGATTTCGGAGATGGGGCACAACTTGTGATTCCCCGACTGATATGGATGGATTCCTGTCAGTAGTTCCCTCTGCTCTGGTAATTTACAATGTTTTCATCATCGGGGTAGTTTAAGTCGGTTCCTTTCAGTTTTCTGCAGCTTAGACCACGCATCGCAAAATTGCACATTCACGTCATTTATTACTGTAATGCACTAGTTTCCACGTCTGGGGTCCGGGACCCACTTTAGGTCCCCTGGCGGGGTCGAGGGCTAGATCCCGCTGGGGTCCAGGGGGCGAAGGCCCCTAAAACTCCTGCAATATAAGATCACAAGACTGCCAAAAATTGCTTCAAGAGGCTTTATTGATCAAGTTTTTTCGTTTCAACTTTTGTAAAATTCGATGGCAATAACTGAGAGTTCAGGTTAATTAGAAGCTCCGCAAATGAACTTCGCAAACATATTAATGAAATGAACAATTCTTGATATATTTATCTTGTCCGATTTAAGAGATGTTTTTCTCGTCATAGGTGAATATAATGGGCAGGTTAATTTACACGTGTATTACTTGCAAGCTGAAACACGCTACATTCCTTAGCAGAAGGCCTATTACCTGCACAATGAAACCCCCATCGTGTGGGAGTTTAAGTGAGGTAGGTAGTGTTCAAAGACTACAAGAGATATTGACGCAGGCTGAATAATTTTAAGTCTGTCTCTCCAATAATCCCTCCCTGTCTCTTCAACCTCTCTCCACATCTCTCTCCACCTCTCTTTGTCTCTCTTTCCTTTACCTTAAATCTCCCGACTGAGTGATTTGCCCCCGACTGGTTACAAAGGGAGGGGCTGTGCCCCCAGCCCCCTTTAAACACGCTACTGTATCGAGTGGCATCTCACTCGTCCTTGAGTGACATTTTCACCCAATTAGAGTTATTAAACACTCAAAGGAGAGTGAAATTGCATTTGATTTCCTCTATAAAACTAGTGATCACTGTAGTCACTCCTTCGGGGGTGAATTTCACTCTTTTACATTTAAAGAACAGGGCGTCATATAGTGGTAAATTTGAAACAACTTTCAAATGGGAGGTGCTTTGTGATCTTACAACTGTTACCTAGATTTTGTTATTTACGATCGTATTGTTTTATAGCTTTCACGTGTCTAGTGGAATGTATTTTGGTATGTTTAAAGTTAATTGGAACTACTCAAATCGATAGCTACGTCAACTATTGATCGACAGTGTCTGTTCGTTCTATTTATTAAGACTTCTCACATCTGGCGTAAAGTTATTTGTAAATATTTCGTTTACCAAATCAGACTTGAGTTTATCTCTCTTTGTCCAGACCAAAATTAGTCTCTCCAGCTGACCTAAAAGACCACTAACCGGATTTTCTTTCAAGCACTTTCATAGTCTCTTTTTGTTATCTTTCTTTGATTTTCTTTTTCTGCAAAGTGTTACTCACTGAAAAAAAAGAAAAAAGACGTTTTAAATTGTCTCCAGCTCTTATTTCTTCCCCAGTATCAAGACAGGGTGCCTCTTGCAGGAATTTTTCTGAAATCCCTTCTACTGGGTGTCGAAGGGCGAAAACCAAAACGTTACCCCCAAGTGGTTCTTTTCCCCGAAGGAGCTATGTCCCCAGAAGAGACCAGTGGCGTCGCCAGGGAGAAGGGCATGTGCCCCTAAATTTTGGCTGTGCCCCATGTGCCCCTTAAATGAGATTTGGGGTATTAGAAAAAATATGCACAAACACACCGTTTATGTATCGATATGAACGGGGACCCACTGGCACTGTATCAGTCATACATGGGACTAAACTTTACCAAAATGTTCTCAAACTACAATTTTGCGGCTCGCTTTCCACGTATCTATTTTTGTGAACTATTTGATGCATTGCCTTATTAGGAGATATGGGTCTAATCCACAGTTATCGTTTCGACGTATATTTTCAACAGCTTTGGAAATACTGCTGCCGTCACTGAGTCCTTTCCCTTTAACACCATTCCCACATCGATTAGCCTTTAGTTAGATTTTTATGTTCGAAACCTCTAAAAAAATGCGATTTTAGTTGCTTTTTTCAACAGTAACCAATATATATGGGTAATAATTATCAAATAGCTTCACTCTCATAGGGTAATGTCCGTTTATTTAAAAAAAATAGTGCCTAAAAATTGCAAGGGGCAATTTGATCTCCTGAATCCTTGCAGAGGCGGAACCAAGCACAACACCAAGGATCATAAAGTGGTGATACCTCCAAAGAGTGGAAGTATCTGCATGAAATTTTTATAAATACTTAAACCAGAATTTTCTGCTCGCTTCTCGCGTGCACCAGGGGTGGTCTCAGGGGCACAAGACACCCTTTTTCATTTATTGCTGAAGAAAATGCAGGAAATATACTTGTCATACTTGTCATTTTAAGACAACCAAAACCCAGTGAACCAAATTCATGGGCTTCTTTTTCTAAATTTTCCGGGCTAGCTCTGGATCCGCAGCCGTAGATGCACCTTCGATGCTCTTATGTCAATTAATGTGAAGGCTTCCCCTTAGTAGCATACAGTACCTGGAAAGGAGTTGTCTCAATATTAATTCTTACTGGGCAGCATGAGTGGATTTTTAAAGCCAGTGCAACCGTAACATTATCGTCCTCAGTTACAACCCCTCCCGCTGCCCGAATCATTATACCGTTTGTGCGAGTAATGCTAACAAAAATGGTCACATTGTGATTTTTATTTTGTGGTCAGCTGCTTAGTGTGTATCCAATGTCATTGGAGATAGTTATATAAAAAGGTACGAATGTACATGACGAATGCCGCCAAGCTTACTATCTTCACTGTCAAATATCTTGTGACATAAAAATAATGTAATTGGACATTTGATGTAAAAAGACAAAAAAATCCAGAAAAAAGCCATAATTCTGATGTAAATCCTTTAAATATTGGCCCCATTTTATATGGTAATGTCTATTTTACACATAAATCATGAATAACCATAAGCTAGCTATGCAAGTTTGTGACGCAAATATGGCTAATGTTTTTCCTTGCTTTGTTTTTTTCTTTTCAACCTTCATTTTTAAGGATAGTTGTAACATTGATATTTTCTGAGGGATTTCTTTTGTTAGTAAAATTTGTCTCCATAAAAAGTTATCAATGTCACTCACCAAAATGTAAACTAGCTGATGAGTAATAAGGACAGTGGCGCCGACACGGGGAGTATGGGAGGGACACGTACCCACACCCCAATCGATTTTCGCAAATTTCCGATTTTTTCAATGAACCCCCAAATATTTACGCTATAGACTTCTGTATGGGGTTGGCATCACAAATCGTTCGCAAACTATCCAAATTTTCGTTAATCCTTTTTAAACTATGAATATTTTTGCGCTCTCCGAGGACGCTCTAGCCATCAGTTCTATTTATTTATAAAGTTAAAATAATTTATTCCTGCTCCCGTGTTCGTAAAATTACTGGATTTTGTTGTCCGCTTTTTGTCTTGTTAAAGAGCGGTTGAGACTGTTTCCAGAACATAGTATCATGTCTCTACCACCTCTCACACACGCACGCACACACATACACACACTTGCAAGAATCTGCAAACCAATAACAGACGGGGTAATCAATTTTTCTTAAATATAGCCTACAGTTTATGCGATTTAGAGCATGTTAAAGATGTCACTGGCGGAAGAAACAATGATTTCAACATGGCCAATTAGTATTCCGAAATAGGCTACGGTGGCTGTAATGGTTTCCACTGATGATATTAGTATACATAAAACATCGTACCATAGCTAACCAGGTCAAAGTACTTACTTCTCCATTTCTCTACTCTGGTGACGAGGTCCTCCCCTAAGGTCATTACTGTCATATTAAGTTGTTCTTCTGCACAAATAAAATATCTCCCAGCAAAACTCAGAAGAAAATGGAAAATCAACAAAAGAAACGAAATGGAATGGAAAATCAATGATAATTTCTTTCAGAAGGAACCTTGTCCTCGTCTGTTCATCTTGTAATATTTGAATGTCATTGTATAGTTTATCGTCTGGAAAGTTAGAAATGTGAAGGGGAAAATGTAAAAGAAAAAAGACAAAGGGGCCAGAGGTTTAGCACAGAAGAAATTAAAGAACAAAATTTGATCGTTGAATGTGGGTAACATGCTTTCTACTGGTAATAACTGTTGAACGAAAGCAACACCATTTACGAGTGAAAGATACTTTCCCGAGTGTCCTACGAATTTACACCCAGGGGAGTAGGCCTAACAAGATGACAAGGAGTAATAGTTATCACAACTACGTTTTTAAAGATCCGTTTGCTACCATAGGCCTATGTAATCAAGTCAAGCTCAGTATAAAATAATGAAATAACCGTTATAGGTGTATAAGGGTAATTACACAATTGAGTCTAATAATTCTTTTCCAATTTGAAATGATATTCAACTAACGAGTGAACTTAAACAGTTAAAGAGAATTTAAAACTTAATTTGACCATAAAAAAGCTTACTTTTTCTATTTGACGGTGGGTCTTGTTTCACATCTACAGACAGTTTCCATTGCTTACTCTACAACAGTATACTGCCTGTCTTCCATGATGCTCTTCCTTGAAATCATCACACCGATTACTAAGGTCTTGGGAGCTCATCGACAAAGGAGGACCGCTGTCGTGAGGGAGGTTAAAGAAAGGTGCCTCTCCCATGAAAGAAATTTTTGATAAGTTAATGGTCTAAGATTTCATTGGTGTAATGTTTTTCATTGCTTCCCGTGCATTTGTGTTCCATTTCTTTAAGTGTGTGTGTGCGCTTGTAATAAAATGAATGATTTTGAAAAGGGGACACGCACCCCTGGCTACATGCTAGATTGGTACATGAACTGTGATTGACCTATAACGTATTTTCATGTATCCTTTATGACAGTTTAGTATCCACCATAAGATTTATTACGTGACACTAAAGTTACTTTAAACTAGTTGACGTAACATGGTATTGGAGGAGTGTACTCAAGTAACCAATTCTTGATGTTGATGATACATCTGATAAATAAGCTTTAGTTAGGATAAAAAAGTGAAGAAAACTAAGTCCCACTTTAATTTTCCCACACCAGATACTGTATTAACGGTTCGTTGTATGAGGGGTTTCACCGCGCCACGTGATCGCGCGTCTCTTTGGTTTTGAAGGCAAGATCGCGTCTCTAGTGGTTTTGAGGGGCACGCGTCCATTGTGTCATAGTAGTACCTATGGTTATGCCGTGCGCGTGTCTTGTAAATACGTTTACTGCGTGTGTGTTTTGCCCTTCAGTGCCTGGGAATCCCACTCGCGTGATGTCACATGAAATCCCTTTATAAGGCAGAGAAAATTTGCCACTTTTGGATAAAATGTATTAAAATTTTGGGCAAAAGTGTTGAACCCTCCTCTACTGGAAATGGTGGTCCTGTAACCTTTTGATTTTGTTATTCCATGAAGGCTACATGCTTTTATTTAATGAGTATTCGGCTGTATATTTACATGGGAGTCTAACCTGCGATAGACAATATTTATGTAGTAAAACACATAACATGTAGATATCATTAGAAAAGATTAAATAGATTGAAAGGAATATTATGCTGACTTGATATGTCCTTTAATGGATATAAGTAGATATCATTACTGCTTAAACTGATTTATTTACTCTGTAACAACCTCGTTCACCTCTACCACCACACTCCTCCTTTAAAGTAATAGATCACAGCCAGGTAAGACAATTTCTTGTCTTACTTGTCAGAAGTTGGTAAGTCATGTCTATAATCCTCACAACTTCAAGGAAAAATAAACATCTTTAACTTAAATTTAAAACAACCCTTAATGATACCGGAAGTTGTAGTCAATTCATTTGTCCCTAAGTTACAGGAACTTACATCCGTAAAACAAACACTGTGATGTTTGTTGTTCCTTGTATTAGATTTGCAAGTGAGCTGCATTTCATGATATTGCGGAAATAATAAAATGTAGGAAAATGAAGCATTTTGGCCTTACTCTAGTCTATCCTTCGTCAGATTTCAGCCTGATAAAATACTTCTTTAATCGGTATTTTGAATTGATGACGTCACATTTCTCTTTCAGACTAACTTGAGATCACGTGACATCTCTGCTTTGTGGAGAAATGTGCAAGAGTAGCAGTTCCTTGAGACGGAAACCTCCTCCAGAAGCCAGTGACCATGAAACTATCTTGCGAGGTTTTCGAGCACCACCCGCACGCTTCCCTTCGCTACGCAACAAGGTTAATTTGAGTTGCAGCTTCTTTCCAAAAAATTCGATAATTTTTCGATTTTCTCCGCCCGACAAAACATTCAATTCATGTAAAAATGAGAAGAAATTGAAGTTTGTGCTTGCGTCAGGTTATTTTTCTAGCTTTGCAAGAAGAACTTTTTCTACTAACTATTCTAAAGAATGCTTGTAAGAACTAATTAGTCACAGGGGAAGTTCGGCCACGCCAGCTATTTCTTGCCTATGATGTTCGCGTGCCCTTGATAATTCTGTGAGTTTACGGTTCATTAGATACTCAAAATTAAACACAGGAAAATAGAAATTTCAAGTAATTTTAGACAAAACGAAAGAACAAAACCAAGCAGTGCAACAGGCGGCGCTCTGATGCTCTGTACAGAAAAACTAAGGAGCGCCGTGCGGACGGAAGTCGGGAAGAAAAGAGACGCAGGCGCGATATTAACTTTTCCTCAAAGAAACTGGGTGAGTAGTTTAATTGCCGTCCTCGTTACTCATTTTGCCAAACAATTGTTACTTTTTTGAAAGAAATCGATCGTATGGGATGAAAACGTGGAAACATTGAAAGAAGTTACTCTTAACACTATTCAAAGGAAATTTCTTATCAAAGTAAAACTTCTTTATTGTTTCTTTTTGTTGTTTGTATTTAGGCCATTTCTTTTGATACTCTTTCTTGATATCTCAGATTCTCTGATAACACATATCTTCATATTCTAATATTTAAATTAACTTTATCGGAGGATGCTGTAAAGTTACGATTAAAAATACAACTCATAGAAGAGAAGGAGAAAATGATGGAATGATTTTACCATAAGCTTAATTAGACGAAAAGAAAAATATTGAAAGGTTTGGTAGAGGGATTGCATGTGACGTCACGTGAGTGGGATTCCCAGGCACTGAAGGGCAAAACACACACGCAGTACGCTTATTTACAGCACACGCGCACGACATAACCATTTCTGTGACACAATGGATGCTTGTCCTTCAAAACCAATTAAAGACGCGCGATCCAGCCCTTCAAAAACAAAGAAACGCGAGATCACGTGACGTCGGTGAAACCCCTCTGTACAGGCTACTTTGAAATTTGAATGCATAACCTGGGTGTCCAGTGTAGTAGTAATAGCTCTGCAACTACTGCTAAAGAAAAAAGTGTTTAGTGAGTTTAGTGCCACCGACAAAGGGGATCCTTTCAAAATATTTCCCGAACCTTTGCTGGTGGTGTCTCGTCAAATGGAGGATCCTATATATACATCAGTGATTCTCAAAGTGGTCCCCACCTGCACAGGGGCGTTGGGAAGTCTCAGGTGGGCGTTACAGAGTACACAGAGAATGGGGGCGTTTGCACTGATTCAGACGTCCCTGACGATTAAAACACCTCAGTGCAGCGATTTGGGGCATAATAAGGCATCCAGGGGTCTGCTCCCCTCCGCTTCTCACTAAAATGGAACCAGACATTCGTAATTTCGCAGCGTTACACCAAGCTCACCCTTCACATTGACTGAACTACATCCGGCCTCTCTATACCAGTTTCACAGTATGCCTGCATTCTGCGGGTTTTTGTTGTTCTTGCAAATAGAAAAAGTTAATTGAGAAAAAATGATTGTTGAATGGTAGGACGAAGGGAGGGGGTAAGGGAGGGGCCAGGGGAGGGGCACTGGGACAGTGCAAGATGGTTGACGGGGACGGTAGTCTAAAAAATTGAGAACCATTACTATATACACCAAACTAAGGTAGTAATCGCGATACGCATTTTGCATATATTTTATATCCCCAAAAAGTCAAACATATAATTGCACTTTATACATTGCAACACTGTAATACTATTCTTGGAAAACATATTTTATATAGGCGAAGGAAGCGGGAGAGGGAGGACGTTAAAGCACCCCTTCTTAAAATATGGTGGGACGGAAGCATGCTTCCTCTCCCCCCCCCCCCTCACTATTCAAGACGGAAACCCATTGTTTGTTCCCCTTTAAATATGTCAAACAGTTTTGTAATTTTTTTTAGAATTTGCACAATAAGTCGCACCAAATTGCACCTACGTACTCCAGATATTCAAAATTTTCCAAAGGGGAGTGGGACACCTTCTCTAAGACGCGTCCAGGACGGTGGTCGGAAACAACGCACATTCCCCCCCCCCCCTCGGTTGAGAAAAGATTCCTACGCCTTTGTCAAATTTGCAAACTTTTAAAAAAATAATGTTTTAAGTGTGACACTCCTTTTAGTTGTTTCTTGTTGAATATTTTGCACAATGTTTGACTATGGGGCTTGTGATATGCTTTAGGCCCACGGTTTCCAGCACATACAAACAGTGATATCTAAATACACACAGAATCAATGAGTACCCCTGAGTAATGGGATTACTGTGATTACAGAGGTCACGATTTTTTTGAAGAAAATATTCCGTTTTTCTCTTAGTAAAGCGAAAGAGTTGTACACCTTAGACACCGTTAAGGTTAGTAAAACTTCACAAATGGGGAGACTTGAAAATTGGGGTTTCATGGATCTACCTGGTCAAACAAGTGACCTTCAATGTGAAACAGAATAGAAGTTAGTGTCCTGACTTTAAGGGATGTTCTTATTCCCGGCAGTATCCTAACAATGGTTGGATCCAATCAGCTCGCCCCATGTTATCCTATCGATCTAAGAATTAATGAAGAGTAGTACTTGTTACGGGAGCATTTACGAGATGACTTGATCAAGTTTAGAATCGGTGAAGAGCCAGCTGTGACATAAATAGTTTACATCAAACGATCGATAGAATAACAAGGTTGTTGAAAAAGTTTAACGGTTTGTGGCACTAGAAAGATTTACTGCAAACCAATCGATGGTTTCTGCCTTCACATATGTTATGTTCTCACACAACACTATAGTATCTCCCTTTTCGCACTTTTCAAACTGATTTCCATCCACTGCGATTTGAATTGATCGACACAGTGGACAGAGAAAGTCTAAACTTTATTTCAACTGAGTACATTAGCACTTGATAAAAAACTGGCAGAGAGATGAAGTGAAGTTAGAAAGATTTTAAAAGTAGGAGACAAAAGAATAAAAGCATAAAATCAGTGAATCAGTGACAGTTGAATGTTCTGTGCCTTTTGAGGAATGAACCGGAAGCTCAATGGTTTTTAACTAAACATGACTGAAAGTTACAAACTTAAGTAATGAACTTAGGCTCCAGTCTTCTCAGTGAATAAGAGGATCATACCAATTATATTGCACTAAAATGGTTTTCGGTATGACAAATATATATATATATATATATATATATATATATATATATATATATATATATATATATATATATATATATATATATATATATATAGTCGTGGTGGGGGGGGGGGGGAGAAGGGAAAGATTTAAAACTTTTGCTGATGTTTCAAAGTAAGGTTGTTGGGTTACTGTTTATTCCCCAGAAATTATCGTCATTACAATCTAGTATGGTTTTTCCAATCTAATGAAGTAAAAACAAAGTAAAAAAAGACACTTATGAACTTGCAACAAAATAAAAAAAATCATGAGACATTAATTTAGATTAGTGCCTCAGTGCCTCAGTGTGATCTGATAAGACGATTTTCGTTCCGTCATGGTTTATCCGATTACCCGAATAATGACTATATTTCCTTTGAACTCAAATAAGCAGGTCATGTGATCATGTCAAATGATGTTTGGTGATGGGAAGAAGAATGCTATGATACCAGGCTACTTCATCTTGACACTTCGTTCATTCTAAAAGCTAAAGACCTCGAAGACCCATTTAATAATTAATACATCATGCAGCTTCTTAATTGCAAGATTCAATAATAATGAAGTTATTACATGGGGCGGCTCTAAGAAATTTTGATCGGGGGACAAATTCAAGTCCGTATATAGGGAGGTTCCGACGACCCCCCCCCCCCTCCCCTCGCCAATATCAATTTTCCTCTCCGGAGAGTACATGGTCATTATTATGTATTTCAGTGATTTCCCATACGGTTTTCAAAAGCTCTTCAACAATCGTCTCAGGCAGTCAATCATGAGCTGACTATCTTTAAAACTGTTAAAATACAACCATATCAGGTAATCGCTACCCCATATGGGCGGAGTAAAAAGGCAGGGGGAAACAGCCAAAGCGGCTTCATCCATTTGCATAAAATGACCTCTGCCTTTAAATATTTTGTTGTTTCTTGGGTTGTGTCACAATATGTTTCAGCTTTGCCAAGAATCCATAAAGTGTTTGTTTTCTGGATTGTTTTTCTTAAAATAACGAAAATTTTGTGCATGAAGACACTTGAAAATGATGAAATGATAGCACTATTTTGGATCTCAGTACCGTTCCGAACAAATTTTTGCAAAAGGAAGGGGAGGTTCCCTAACTCAGAACTACAGTTCATCCCCAATACAAACAGGCCACTAGTTAGAAATCTCACTACAACTTTGATTGACTGTTTGCTTTGTTCATTTTAAATGAACTGAAACGGTATACTTTAAAACAGAGGTGGAGAACCTTTTACTTATAACGGGTCATTTAAGTCATAAGACCGCTCGTGGGCCAACGGCCCCGTCAGTGTGGATAAGGAAAGGAAACCCTCTCCTCCTGTGAGATACATTATACGTTCAGGCTTCATAGTGCCCGTTATAGCTTTTTGTAGACAGATAACTATGCTAATCTGGTCAAGTGACACCCGAGTAAAACTGCTTTTAGTCTTGGATGATAATTAACAAGTTTAATGGGTTGTGTACCTAATGATCCCAAAGCTATGAAGTGAAATGGGAATTAACTCCAACATTACAGTTACACTCTATAAATGACATTATTATGCGAGAAGCTAATCAGATTACAAATGTTACAACGTGATCATTTATTTAAAATATCTTGGCAGGTCCATTTGTGATGTCTGAAGTATATATAATAGCAAGCAAGCAACTAAGAAAAAGCGCGCGACGCACGAAGGCATTTTCTAACGTTTAATATTCTCATTACAGTGAAAAGTTATTTACCTCTTTAATTTTAAATCCACTCAAGGAAGGGGGAGGGGGTTTAACCCATGGGATCCACAGGGACTGATACGGTGCGGACAAAATAAATTTCGCATAGTTTCCCATGAGTTTGGTTTATGTGTATTTCATGCTTTACAATTCATGCTACATTGAGCAAACTGTGAGGAGCGGCATCACGCAACGTATTTAGCCTGCACCAGATGAATGGTAGATAAAATTATTATGAATTGAATTTCAAGTGTCACTGAAATTACGTTCATGAATTGCCTCGGGCGGGATCAAATGGTCTCTCGGACCAGAGGTTCCCCACCCCTGGTTTAAAACATTCTCACAACTCTTAAAAATGCTTGCAAAATACGACTTTTGCCCCTCCGATTTCTTCTATGCACGTGCTTCTACTGTATTAAATTGAACACTGACTGGGGTGTGCCTTTAGAATTTTCAACCTAGTCATGTTTGATCAGACACCGATACAGCTTCGAATTCAAAAATTCTCGCATTTTACATTGATCCTCACACACGGCACGCACATGACGTATGGCTTTAGAAGACTAATAAGGGACTGTCGTGACCATCGGTGGTTAAGGTTTTAGTGATTTTAGCAAGTAAACTTTTCCTTATTTACCCTTTTTGGGAAGTAAAATTTTTGACACATGAAAATACAATAAAACAAACGTCATGGAGCAACTTACAACTTCCCGGCAATGGTTCAAGAAAACTTTTTTAGCAAAAGATATTTCTCAGTACTCTACGTACGTGCTAACTGATAATCGCTCCCCTATTAGACATTGTAACATTTTATCATTTTTCTGTATCACAAACTAGAATCCCCCCCCCCCACACACACACACACACACTGAAGGAGCTGCATACGAGCCTGAAAATAAATTGAAATCTTACAGACTCGAATAATATTAATTCACATGACCAGTGGTCGAATGACCCAGTAAACCTAGGTTGAATCTTGCAATTATCACGAAATACATACTTGACAATTACGAAGAAGTAATATATGACATTTGTCAGTTAGAACGGATGATTTCGTCCAAATTTAGAAATACGTTTTATTTAAACTTTCTCGAATAAGAGCCTACTTTTTTGAGGATTGAAGACCATGCTTTGCAAACTTTTCGGGGGCACTTGCCCCCGTGCCCCTATGGCGAGCCGCTAATGATGGAGTAATTGACAGCAGATGAAAACTACATGAAATTACCTCAATTATTTTGATAGACAGTGAAAATAGTGAGCTGTAAAGAAAGTACATGTTGAGAGGCGTTGATAAAATCATAACGGTTTACAGCAAAACAATGGACGGTAATCGTCATAACAAAGAGAGACGCCCAGTGTTGATATATACTGTCGCGACATATAGCATCTTGTTCGTGATCCTGCAGAAGATAACCAACATATTCCACACTCTATCGTCGAGAAAGCCGAACGCAATTGAATGTCCCACAGGGCATTGTAGGCGAAAGAAATTACAGCTGGTCTTTAGTGAAATATCTACAGCAGCCCTCGGGGACAGTTCTGTATGAATAATCGCAGATTTTGCATTTTTGCAAAGATTTATTGTAAATGAATTAAATTTGAGATAAAAGCATTTAAAACTGAGGAATACCAAATATATAGTATTACGAAACGCACAGATACTTTGGTCGGCATGTTCTTTTATATCTTAGGTTATTAACGCCTTAAAGACCGCTGGATGTAAATTTATAGTAAGTGTTTCTTAGAGACAAGTTAGTGCAAGTATTGACGTGATTGATACATTGAAATATTCTGTAATCCACATTGTCAATATAAATCTTGATTGACTATGGAGAAATAATTCTGGAACACAATCCAAATGAGGGTTTTTTTTATAAAAGAAACGCTGCTATTCTCATCTCAAAACAGCATAAAGAGACCATTTCAGAACAGTTTTAATCTTGTTAGCAAAGAAATAAATTAATTTATTGTGTGTATGTGAGTTGTCGGAAATCCATACCTCTGAGGCTGGTATTGGTAAACACAAAATTTTTATAGTTAAAAAACTCCTTAATAACTTACCTGAAACAGTTTTGATTGCTGTTGTTAACATATACTTTTCAACTTTTTATGATTGCACGCCAATGGCTTCTACTCTCATCTTTGATTGTTTCGTGTTTCCTCTGATCATTTAATTACTACACATTCCCCTGACAGCTGAAGTTTGATCGTCAAACCAACAATAAACTCCATACGATTACCCAGCCTCTGAAATTCAAGTTCCCTCTAGCTATTTTACTTCTATATTATAACAGTCTCCAGCTTCAAACTATGGCTGTATTCTTTCTCTCTCTCTCTGAGGCCATCTGAAGCCGCCATCGGCCGGAAGAGGCAGGTGGTTTTCTGCATCTCCATCCTCTCCGGTAATCTTGTTTAGCTTCACTGGTATTTCTGCCTGCCAAGTTCTTTGTTGATGAATTACACACATTTTAGGGTTTTTCAGTTTCTTACAAAATAAGTAGAAAAAGACGGAAAAATGAAGAGTAGGAGTACTTTGTGTATATATTTTACATGTAACATAATATATAAAACTTGTAGGCAGTTATTGTATGCAAGAACAGACCTTATGTACACCATGCTATCTCCACAAGCACATAGTAGCACGCTATGGCAGTTTCTGCACAAATAAACTTAGGCTTCTAATCAACCCTGATGTAGTGGTTCTGAATCATTTTGCGGTAATATTTAAATCATACATAATTAACATTTCTGTACTTTTATGCTGTAACCTCAGCCTCGTGACATCATGTGTCATTTATAACAAGAGATTTTTCTGTTCTCAATGATGATGTTTTCATCGACAGTCTGAAAGAGCGTACCACAGGATCTTTCATCAAACAGAACCAAAGTAGCAGTTTTACGCTAGTAAACCATTATCTGTCGATGATCGTTGATAGTAGCAACAATTCTACTGAGTCATGTTATGCTGAAAAGGTTTGAACGGTTACCGTATTCTTTGTAGCTTCGAAAAAGTAAACATGCAAATTGCTCTTCATCTATTCAAAACCTCAGAAATTTAGTGCAAAACTATTTTTTTTTTCAAATTGACTTAAGTTTAAAGGTTTCTTACTTATACTCTCCTTACACATACAGTAAGTTTCTACTATCTGAAGGAAGAGTAAAACTAACTTTAAAGTTCGAGTTAGTTTTCAGCTTAATTGTATAACTCCATTGGTGTCATGAGAGGGGTCCTCCACGGCTCCATTTTGGCGTGGGTGATTTTGGTGTTATAACAGGAGGTTTTTTTCCTTTGCTTACTCTGACATAATATGCTACGGTACCGTAAGTCTTAGTATTGAGGACACGCTTATATCCTTGAGGAACACATTATGGGTTCGCTTATTTGAATAGGATCGTTTCAATTTCCTCTCGCAATGGCGTCTCTAAGCAACCGCATATAAAGATATTTTTCAACACGGGCTTGACTTTAATTTTGACAAACACCAAGTATACCGACCTATGAGAAAGTGTAACAACTTCCCTTTCTTTTTGTCAACACGGGGCATGCGCCCCAGCGCTTCCACTGGATCGTCCCACGTTACGAAGTACCGCCTCGTCCACTCGTTGTAGAGCACCAGAAAACCAGAAGGACGGTTAAAATTCATAGGCGTTCACAATCTTTTTCGATTTTTCTAAGTTGCCTTCTTAAAAATTAAAGGAAGGGGCTAAGCTCAAATCAAGTTTAGATATGTTCAAGGGGTATTTATTCTAAGCGTTCTGGTGAAATTTGCATTAAAATCTGATGCATGGTTCTCAAGATATTAGCAGTTAAAGTTGTCACATTTTCAACCAAAAGTGAACTTGAAGCAAGTACATATGACGTCATAGCCTCATATTAATGAGCAGTCTTTTGTTTTTCTTTAAACTTTACAACCAATTTGTCCTCCACAATCCTATGTTATCTGAAAGTGATTGCATGAGAGGCTTGTGAATTTTACAAACTTTACATTCCCCATGGGGAGGTCCTATCCTTTTTAACTTCAACGTCAGCACAACAGACTAAAAAACAAAAACAAAAAAAAAAAAAAAAAAAGGGGAACAAAGCATTTCTCATCAATTTGGGGAAGTGATATAACCCCTGCTTGCCTCAAGCTCACTTTGGGTCACAAAAGTAGTAACTTCATTTACTGATATCTTGAGTACTACATGTCTAATCTGAATGAAGGTTTCACCAAATTGCGTAGATTTCGTATCTCTTTTACACAGTAAAATTATGTTTTTGCTTTAACCCTTCCTTTAATGTCACATATTTTAAATGTTGTTACCTGTACCCAGCGGTTATTCTCTAAAATTTATGGATGATAAATCAATTATCAAATGAAGCAATGGCGTCATCGAAAGACTGTTGTTCACAATTCTGTGAGACCACTTCCTTTCGAGACATGACAGAGATTGTTCCTGCAGTCAAAAAGTTGAGTCAGTTTCCGTGTCCAGCTCATTTTTTGAAATACTTTAACAAGGTAATTAAACACCCAGAGCATGGACGAAATGTAGTAATGTTTGCTCCGATACCACTAGAGGTTCATTACTGGACTGGATTCATAGGAGCGAACCTGTTCCATAGAGACTATACTACTGTAGAGAAAACATCATTTTACGGTTATATAGTCCAGGCGGAGAGTAAAGCTCCTTACAACACCGCTTTCCTTTTTCCATTAAGTGTAATATCATCCGCTTTTAGCCGGTAGCATCCAGGGACTCGCCTGCCTCGCCACTCTCACGTTCCTCGCCTTTCTATCCGTTTTTAGTGTAAATAGGCCTCATTTACTTGGCTATCGATCGACCGGCTACTGCCTGCGTACATCGTTTGTAATTTAGGGAAATTTGTTCACCAAAACGGTATAGTCATTCGGTCTTTTATGCTAAAATTCATTTATTTGAAATATGAACCTCTTTAAAAGCAATGGAGAGAGTGGCAGCGTTAGTCAACGAGATAAACCGTTGTGTAATGGACGGTGTGCAATTCAAGTGACTTCCAGCACTAAATATTTAGACATTTCATTCATTTTTGTGCTTTATATATATATATATATGTATATATATATATGTATATATATATATATATATATATATTAAAAAGTTGAAAAAGTATGATAAATTAAGGGAACTCAACATTTAACAATAGTCTCAGGTTTTACTTAAAAACACATGTTGAACCATTTTGAAATCGAGTTTGACGATGTTGTAAATCGCGGTGTGTTCTGTGGAAGCTCTGCGTGTTTTATAACGGGTATCACGATATTACTATTGCTATGTAATAAGACTGATAATGTTAATCCTCGGCCAAACTTTGTGCCTATTTTTATTTATAACAGATGAGGTTAAAGCGATGTGACTCTATAGAAGCTAGAACTTGTTGACATATCCTTCCACAGTTCGATGTCGTCGTCGCTGTTTAGTTGACAGAAGCGACTCTACTTCAAACTCTAAATGTAAACGTCTGTAAAAATCGAAAGGTCAAATTTGGCCCATTTAAAGTCAGAATGTTAGAGAAAGGCTATCTAAAGGTCCCTCTTTATATTGCAATCCTTTACAGTTTCTACTGTACATGTCCAGTGCCTAAAGATAAACATTTCCCAGGTGCTTTAAGCATCTGATTTTTAAGGCAAACTTTTTATAACAGATACAATAAATCGAGAAGTCTCCAAAATGCGGGAGGAATTTATTTCTTAACATCAGTTAAGCTATACCAAGTTATTAGCTTGTAACTACTAATGATACTCACCGCTAGGCACTTCTTCATGAAATGAACAAAAAAAAAAACATGAAATAAATTAGACATGTTTGACTGTTTCAGTTGGATGCTTACATAACACTGATTATTATGAAACCTTAAGAGACAGAAACATACAAACTGTAATTACAAATGTCTTTAACCTCGGAAAGAATGCAAACGTTAATTTGAATTTACATAACCAACATGGCTGACCTAACCAAAATATTTGAAACATTTCCCTTAAGTATATTTGATAATTTTGTTGACCTTTCGTTGAAAAATGAAATGCTTGCTTTGGTAAGTTGAGAATTCTTGCCGGTGAAAATATTTTTAGAGGTTTTCACAAGTTGATGCCTTGTGGACAGTCTATAACTCAACCAACAGACTATTCTGATTTGTAATCTTCTACGTCATCTTCAACTTTCTACAGTCACGTGACACTGTTTCAAACTATTACAAACACCAGATTTGGTGGGTTCAAACATGACTGTAACACAACAAGCGAAAGGAGGTCGACAAAACAAGCAGACTTCTAAAGAGGAAATCCATTGATGAGATCACCAAGTATCTTCATCACATGTAAGAGAACAAACTCATCATGAGGAAGAGAAAGATTTTTACAAATTAGAGGGACTTTCTTCATCAGAGGCTCCGGGGGATGAAAGATAAACTAGCCTTCTTTTTAAGTTTTTTGAAGTTTTCCTGCATAAATCGAAGGTCTTATAATTCATGAAGCAG
Organism: Holothuria leucospilota; assembly: GCA_029531755.1. Taxonomy (NCBI): domain Eukaryota; kingdom Metazoa; phylum Echinodermata; class Holothuroidea; order Aspidochirotida; family Holothuriidae; genus Holothuria; species Holothuria leucospilota. Next base: position 55,526,680 of record CM055961.1, on the reverse strand, counting down.
TCAAATGTCAGATACATAAATTACTTGGCTGGCCGAGTGACCGATAGAGGCCCATAAGTTGCTGCTAGGTATACTTAACTCTAAATATCTATGGAGACATAGCCGCTAGAGTTTCCAAAAGAAGTAATACTTTAACCGTTCCCTTTGTTTTCCTCTAATCAATGGTCGCTACAAACTATCATTGTACAAAAGGTTTGGAATAGCCCCTGACTGGGCCTAACACTGCGAACTATCCCTATTAGTCAGACTGTGTAAATCAAGTTAGGACAACCCGCGCGACAGAGTTACTGTTAAAGTCCGTATTTTTATGGCAAATTCAATCAATTTTAATCAAGGTGTATGTTCTTAAATGGAATGCTTTTACCGGCCTAGTGGGACAACATGAAACTCGTTTAGTATCGCGAAAGGATATTGCTTGACGGAGGTGTGAAGGCGTTATAGAAATATGGGATCCGTGATATTTGATAAGTTCTTAAAAGGTTAGCTTGCCAGCACAAGTACCTGTAACCAGACTAGTTTGCAGCCTGGTGAGCTACACACACTCATACAGACGAAACGCCGCAGGAATCTGTGACGAAGGGTCGCGAGGCAGACGAAGGCGTGCCAAGTCAGACTATCCTTTTTTGATATGTCCCATATCTCATTTAACTCATTCGGCAAGAAACTCGTAAATGTGTTTCAATAATTAAATTCAACAAACATACCGCAGTAACAACCTTTTGGACAGAGTTCGCTTGCGTGATCTATCTATTTATTTATTTATCTATCTATCTATCTGTCTGTCTGTCTGTCTGTATGTCTGTCTGTCTGTCTGTCTTTATGTCTGTCTGTCTGTCTGTCTGTCTGTGTCTATCTATCTATATATCTATATAAGAAAATCTGTACATAGTCATAGACACAAATAGCAATTACAAAGGATTATGGGATAGAGTTTTGGTACGAGTCGTCTTTGTCTAAAGTAAAATGCCTTTGACAAAAACGACACCTACCAAAACTCTGTCTCATTTTTGGGGAGAGGGGTAGGAGTTTCAGAACATTTCTTTCTTATCCGAAGAGAACTGTCATTAGGTTTAAGGTAACAACCTGAAATTTATTTGTTGAGTGTTTCGTTTTCATCCTAGATAGTAAACATGTTTGCTTCCATTTTGCTTAAATATAAACCTTTTAAATCTGGATTGAATGTAATCATGATTGTAATAACAAACATTCACTTTTTAAATTCATTAAATAGTAACATTTATCCACTCTAAACATAACATCTAGTCTATTGTGAATCTTTCGATCATTTTCAAGGTCTTTTCCAATGCAATACATAGGTCTGAGTAGCAGAAGGGTGGTACTTGGTAGTTTATTTAAATGCTAGCTCTGTAAAAACAAAGTACAGTAGATCCTCTCTCAAAAAGTAATACCCAAAAGTCTTCTTCCTGCTACGTTGACAGCTCCGGTGGTTTGTTGCTAACTTAGCATTCTCCAAACGCCCTGGTTATATTAACCCGGATCGTGGTCACGGATTATCCAACCATATTCTGATTAAAAACAAGAAGGAAATGCTGTCAAAATGAACAGTTTCTCTTATTTAAACTAACGACTGTTGAAAACTCTTGTCAATAAACAACATTTTGCCGGTTACTTTCACCCAAGATCTCTTGGTTATTGTAAGCAGAACATTGTTGCATAATCCTCTGTAAAATGCAAACAAATTGTTTTAGAGTGTATATGGTCTATTTGACACATAATACTTTACACGTATTTGACACATATGAGGTTAGGTTAGGTTAGATGAGGTTTAACGTCCCAGTTTCCAACCAATTGGTTCAAGTCGAGACGACCACGGCCTTTTTCCAGTTGTGGCTCACTGGCTTGTTTTCTCTGTTCCATTGTTTATGCTGAGCACCAATGGTTAGTTGACACATATCAGACACATACCGTAGTATTTGTCCAAATAGCATTGTTGTCTTATTTCACAAAACTTTAAATTCTTTTTGACTTTAATGACAGAATTTAGAAGAGCTTAACGTTTGAAACATTTATGACGCATCACAGGGTTCAGTTTCTGTTTATTTCCTTGTTCTTATATTTGTGTAATTATTGCCCTAGATGTACTCTTTTTACAGACCCCAACACTAATGGCGTAAAATAGATGAGGGGGCGCCTCGAAGAGGGCCGTTACTTTGGTAGATTCCAGTGGACGCTTCTCTTCCATCAAAGAAACAAAGATTCCTGATTGGAATAGTGGAAGTTATTCAGCTGACAGTCATTAAGGATTAGATGAAATACGCGTATTCGTTCATTGACTTCATTTCAGTGCCAATCTAGGACTGTTTACTGCTGATGTTTTATTCAGAGGCCTTCAAAAGGAAGGACTGCCCTACTTCTTAATAATAAATTATGACGTAGTGTTATTTTTAACATCACAAAGGGCTCTTCAATCCCCCTCTTAGCCCCCTGCGAGCCTTTTGTAGGCCCCTTCCTGCATAGAGCCCTTCCTGCATAGAGAGGAATTGTAAAGCTGGATTTTGACTCTTATGGTTGTAATGGTAGGCTACTCATCTCTCGGGGTAAATCTTTTTGTGACATTTATGTATCTGTTATCCAATTAGTGATGGCATCATCAGAATGACGTCACTCTTTTATCATTATAAACTCGGGACTAGTTCAGCATGATGCCGTCTACACCACGTCTTTTTGGAAGAGAAATATTTACGACATAAATAAAAGTGTAAAAAATGGAGTCTACTGGACTTTGCTTTACTAGACGTAACTATGACATCACCTTTAATGCGCATGGCGTTCACATATCAACATGGTCACGTGACATATATGAAAGGATCGATTTATTGCAAGCCGAGCCTATGGTCTGTTGATGAATTCATACTGATGACGATAACATTATCGTATCTGGCATATCTCTCATTGACTCAGGGGCATTACCAACGTTGCCCTTTCTTCCGGCAACGGCGGTCACGTGCGTCCCACACCGCCCCACGTCCGGTAGGAGTGATTGGCTTTCAGGAGCACCATATTTCTCCCATTTCATCTAAATCCGTGTATCCCATAGAAAATATCATATTCCACTGATATTGAATGGAATATAAAACAACGTTTGTTAAACAAAGCGTGATATCGTGTTCATTTCATTAAATTTCTGTCGTCTTAAGCAATTGTTCCGATCAAGAAGATCAAGTGATCCCAGGTTAACGTCCTCGGGGAAATATTAACATAATACCTGCACGTGTTCTGACATGTAAATATTTTGTTAGAGATTTCTTCAACTGTTTAATCTGTCTCTTATCAGTTATTATGGACTGGGTATAAAAACCAGACATATATAGGCCTTTAAAGTAATAGCTATTTCTTTCAATATAGATGTTTTCAGCGAGTGGTAGGATTGATGAAGTGTGTACACCATATCATTATTATTATCAACATCATTATTATTAATATTTTACTACTGACTATTAATATGTTAAATGCCATGAAATCACAGTCAACAAAAGTCCAGATTACTACAAGAGAAATCGAAAAATTAAGATCCATGAAAGTCACTAGTAAGGAACACGTTAGCTACTTGGAATGACTAGTGTTAAATTTAAAGGACAAATGATGTCATCTCAATGTTGATATCGTGTACCCTTGTATCCTAATATATGTATTGCTCTTGTTAATCATGTGACAATATTTGTGTTAGGCCTTCTGGATTACTAAATTTGTTTAGATTATATCCTTGGTGTACCTTTCATATGCAATATTTACCTATTGGTACTGAAACTATATTAAAGGTACTTCTGAAGGACTGACATGAGAATACCTATAAAATTTAACTGATGTTTCAGATACAGTTGGGTGACTGATAATTGCTTTTAAAGTATGCCGTTTATTGTATTATATATTGTGCAGGAATAACAGGCGGTAATGTAGAAGGCTAAATCTCTTTGGCAGTTAATCATTGATTCATTTTGAACGTAGTGGCTGATTTGCTATTGAAACGTTGATCTGAAACAGACAAACACAGAGATACAGACAGACAGACAAACGGAACACTTGAACATGTATGATTTTTTTGTCAGGCCATAACATTTTAAAGTGTTTTATATTAATTACTTAATAAATGCTTTAAAATGTGCTTTTCGGATGATTTAATGAAATATTCGGGTGACATGAACATCAAACATGTCAAAATACGGTAATACATGTAGATCACTACATTAGATCACTACATTATTATTAAACGAATAATAAAATGATAAACAGGTTCGTTAAAACTTATGTATCTGCCTCCCTACTAACATCTATACACCACAGGGTTAAGGGACAGGATTAATATTCAAAAGTTTAGTATCTTCCAAATCCAAATGTTCTCTCCATTCTATAAGCATCGTATTTTTCAATTAAATGTCACCAAACACTTGTCCTGACGTCCCCGAAGGGCGTATCGCTCCATCGAGGTAATATTACGCTCACACTTTCAGTTTACTTTGGTTGTATATTACTTTCTTTTCACGCTCTTCTACTTTTCTTCTCGTTCAGCCTGTTGCATTCCCAACAGATAAAAGAACCAAGACAAACGTACGGAGGCCTTGACTGACCACTATTTATCATTTCTACTTCTAACTGTCTTGTGTATATAAAGTGTCTTGAATATTTAATCTTTACGTTTGTCAACAAAAAGAAAGATAACCAAGTCGATGAATTTAGGAAAATGTGAAGAAAGGCATTGTTAATTAAAGCAAATGAAGAAATGAAAGACTTCTTGTAAGTTAAGAAAGCAATTACAATCAAATCATATTTATCGATTTTTGTTTTAATAAAAGTTAATTGCGAGAAATCATCAGCAGGGGGGGTTGTGAAGACTTCTGCCTTAAAGAAAAGATTATTCTAAATTTTCTAGTAAGTTAAAGGACTACTTATAATGTAACATTTTAAAAGGTAAAAAATATTTTTGTTGACCCAATGATCACACAGGAAATGATTACGAATCTCCTAATTGTAACAGATACGACAGTTATACTCAGTAACTTGAAGAGAAATTTTAAATGATTACTTATGTAAATTTATGATATTTCATGTCGAAAGAAATACCATAAAAACTTTACCTTTTGGTTTATGACAATAACTATGTTTCATAGTTTACAGTTCTTTGTCTGAGCTTAAACGAATTTATCTGTTCCTGTATGTAAATTAAAGTCGATCACATTTAATGTAAAAATCTGAGGGTTCGACAGATAAATAAATTTAGTGTTCGAGAGAGGTAACTCAGTTCAGTGTTCGAGAGAGGTAAATCAGTTCAGTGTTCTAGAGGTAAATCGGTTACGTGTTCGAGAGGTACTTCATTTAAGTGGTCGACGGGTCCATCAAATTAGTGTTGCCTCTTGGTCGTAGCTACTTGAGAGAAGTTGAATTTGTTCCTTGGTGTATAGCTAGGTAGCATTCACGAAACTTTTTTTTAACACATACTGAGTCTAAATTTGTCACAGGCAACATATTTATTCTTTCTTTCTATTCAAACACTGTCATGTAGTCCTGTTTCCGTACTTTGAGAAAGTCAGCTGAATGTCCCAGAGGCTTCCCTTATTTTACCACAAGTATCCATACAATGAATCTAAAAACACTATGTGGCATTAGAGATTTATGCTTTCATTAGAAAAGAGTTGTTTTGGGGCTAGAAACGGAGAATGAACAACGAACAAATAATCTTTAAATCTTGGTTTTCTGCCAAATGATGGCTTTTAAAAAGGTGAATTACATAGGACTTTTGATTTCTAATAATAGAAAGGCACTTCCCTGACAGGTAGCCTACTGCCCCAAGTGATACCACCTTTATTAGTTTACTCACAGTTTGAATACCTGCACCCTATTATTTTCAGAGTTTCTTTGGCATTGTTCAATATTTAAAGTGACCAATTTGCTGGTGGGTTGCACACCGTTTATTTAATAGTAAAGCAAGGTTTTTACATTTTCCAGGTAACAATACTTTTGAGAAACAATCTAAAATGTAGCAAAGTCTGTATCACGTGACCGAAAATTAATTTAAGCCAATAGAGGGAGTATGAAGGTTTGTTTTGGACCATTTGTTAAATGATAAGAAATCCTTTGAAATTCCTGTTGTTTCCTACTAATGTGTAAGGTGAAAAGGGTTGATAGGAAACACCTTCTTAGAAGACACACTTTCATGTATTTTACTGTTGTTCACGACACCTGACGTTGCGTTCATATTACTACTTTCAAAAACTTTTATTTCTAGGCTAAGTTTATAAGTGGCAAATGCTGTTCTTCCAATTACTTCTGTACTTACTATAACCCCATGCCCTGATTTCACAATGCTTATTTTCAATAATGTTATAATATTTTTGTTACTGAATTGTTAAATCCTGTATGATATCTTCTTGTTTTGCTGTTGACATACAATATTTATGTTTGAAAATTATGATGCTTGTAGTGGAAGAGATCTGAAAGATTTAGCTGATGACTTAAAAATTGAACGACCGACGAACACTTATTTTCTTTAAGAGTAACCAACAAACGATTATTCCTGTTAATATTTAAGTTATTCAGGAATACACAGAAATGCACAAAGTTTATATGATTATTTTCTTTGTTCTACGCAGTTTAAACACAAGCTGTTCTTTTAATTTGTTAATATTTTGATCATTGTCTAAAATATGAACATTTTTGGGAAATAGGCTCATCACTTCTGTTTGGGTTGAGTTCTGTTGTTTGTAAACAAACACCTGGAAGTTTTGCAGCTTCGTACTTGTAATTTATGACAACTGAATTTTATTTTAGTTTGAACAGATTACCACTTACTGATGGTGAGGATTAAAATTTAATGAATTCACGTGACATTTTCTGACAGACTTGTACCTGATTATTGCTGTAAATTAATAACACAATATAATACACATTTTCATGGAACACTTACATTAATTCCATTGACTCTTTTTGAAAGATAGAGAACCTTTCTTTAGAACAGTTACCGTACTTCATCCAGATAGTTTAAAGCTAACCATTACATTTCGTTATACTGTATTCTATTGTCAGTACAACACTGATGACATCACTGTTCTGTTTTCTTCTCTCTTGTTACAAACTTAAAGGAATAATAACAAATAAATTAAATATGAAATGAGGGAAAAGTAATTTGGAATTTATAATTTTAATTTGTATAAACTTTCAGCTCGATAACCAAATATCGTAAGCTATGTTTATATTATATTCTAGGTTTATTTTTCTTTCGGACCATACTTTTTACTTTATATAATTTTAATCGGTTGCGTCGTATTTTCATATGTATATTTCTCTTTCCAAATTTTGACAAAGTTTGTTCCATGTCACTGAGCTTAAGTTTCCATAAGTGCTGCATTTTTTGGCGTGAAGTAATTCAGTTAATACTGCTACAACTGAGTACTGTATAGCGTGTACCGCTTTGAAGAAGGATTAAACAGGGTTAACTCTGATACATTAGACACAAGACTGTTGTGAAATAGTATATGAAAGCTTTAATCAACTTGAAGAACACATCGTAGTAGATGTATTTAACACTATTTTTTCATCATGAATTTGAATCATGCTATTTAAACACAGAGGTCATGTAATTACTGAAACGACCATACTGAAATATCAAGTTACTAATCGATTACTCGCATACTTTTTTCGGTCCATCACCAAAGAACCTCTCATTTATACATTTATACTTTCAAAATGTAATTTAACAAGACTATGTATAAAACTTTTTGTCTCATAGAATTACGTTTCTGAATTTTGCTTTGCGAAAGCTTTAAACAACAAGATGCAGCCAATTACCAGTTGGCGAAAAGAATTAATGATTTGTCATATTGTGGAAATCACCAAATAAATATTTTCATGACCACTTCAAGAAATACAATTTTAAGTAAAGATACTCCCATATCTGCTCCTTTTTTTGTCATTTATTTTGCAGAGCTTCATAACGCAGGTTGACATTTTCAACCCCGCTACTTTGTTAAGATTAAATCCTTAAAAAGTAAGCTAATGTGCAATTTTAATGAAACATATTTGTCATTTTATAAGGAAAAAGTAGCCTATATTGAGAATTAACTTTAGTTAACGAACAATGGGTTACTGTTCTCGTTTATTTTCATAAAAAGCACTATCTACACACAGCCATAATACCAACGACGATCTGACAGAATAATATAAGTCTCCAAAAAGTCCCAACAAAAGTTACAAATAGGTTGCCGTAGTTTCGTCAACGGAAAGATTCATTAGTTGCAGTCTCTTTTGCCCGCCAAAATCGAACACGTTCTCTTGTCACCATGGCGACAATTGATTACCCATAGTCCTTCTTTTCTATGGTTCTAAAGAGGAACAAAACAAGAGATGTTTTCTGTGGTTCCTATTTTACTTAAATAATTTAGAAGGCCATCAATTGTTAGAACAACTTTCAAAGGGTTACAAAGAAACAATGGTACCTTTCGGGAGAAGATACCACGAATGCAACCACAAGAGTGAATGATGATTGATGCAGTAAAAGCCGCCAACCTCTCGTAAATAACGACTATAAAACACGAAAACATAGTCCTAAATTATGGAAACTTCGATAACACAGGTAATAATGTCTAGCTTAGTGGGTACTGATGCGGGGTTGATACAAATATGACGACTTACAATAATTACTCCTATTGTTCTCCTGATTATGTTTTAACAAAAGTACTTTAGGTTTCACTCAACTTCCCTGTGTGATGGTACCCTCTGAATGTACTTATGAAAACAACTGTTGTATAAACGACTATGATGATATTCTTTATAAATTACTACGCTTTTCGCCACATTGTTAGTATTTGTTCATGTATTAATACTTTGCTAGTCTCCCGTGCCTCTTAAGACGATATAGGGAATAAACTGAAACTGTAACTGCAGAAAGACTCGGCCACGTTTCCACCTCCATTCTTAAAAAAGTTCATAAAATTTGGAAGCAACAAGTTCTTAAATTTAAAAAAGGAACTTCTTAAATTTAAAAAAGGAACATCGGCAAAAGGCAATTTTTTGCTTACTTTTGCTCGAGTAAGACATCAGACAGTTACCGTCATAATGATGTCATTATGACAACATTATGACAAATTGACCAGAAAATTGCTTTTGACATTAAAACATTTCAATGAGGGAAGGTAACAGGTTTAGTTAGTTGATAAACTTTTGCATGATTTTTATATCCAAATACGCTTTGATTCATAGGTCGAAAAATTGTTTTTGATCTCAGAGGCCCACTCTATATTTTTGCTGTTCGTTTTTATCCAGAGGGCATTCTTCCTATACGTCAATAAGTATAACAGTAAATGATAATGACATTTGACTGGAATGAGAGTTTTAGAGAACTTTTCGTGGGTGACAACAGGTAATATGGCCCGTCCGGGGATCGAACCCGGGCCCCACATGGGGACTGTCCCGTAGACAACTGGGTTCTCACGGTTTGTCGTCACCCACGTCAGATCTCATCTACAGATTCTAGTTGGTCTTTGTCAACAGTAAGCAACTTTTTACAGAGGAACAAATACCTTCGGCTTACTGACAGATAATTTCATGGAACAAATTAAGCTTCGTGGATAAGTGCATTTAAATGTTTGACAAAACTTCATCTAACATGTTGTTGATAGCATAGATGAAGTCACAATGAGTCTGCCAAGATCTTATGTAGTCACAAAGATGTATTGATACGTGTAAGGGGAGGACAAAGATATAGCTAGGCAGGGTTTGAAATTTCTTCATACATTGTTTGGATACTCAACACTTCTGCTCTTTAAATGACCTTCTTTCAAATCTTGTAATAGCATCTTAGGCTAACTTGAAAAAGTATTTGCTCTGTTCAATTCACCACCAATTGCAAATGTTAATTCATTATTAAAACAGGTTGAGGAATTCCCCTATACAAGCTATGTCTCCAAGCCATCAAGTACAGTTGGAGCAAGGAGACTTTGCCCCAGTCGGGGAAGGCGCCCCCATCAGGAAGAGTTCCCAGTTTCGTCGGGGAGCTTCAGTGGGTACGGTGAGTATACAACACCCGACGGCAACCGGTCGCCTCGACGGTTTTCTTAATATTGCTCTCAAAAAGGCATTTTTTTCAACAAAAAACTAAAAAATTTCACAGCGCGCCTAAAATTTTGCATTCATCATCCCTCCGGTAACATTTTTTTCTTTGTCGGTACGTCAGGCTGTTGCCCACCCCTACCCCCTCCACAAGTATCTTGGCCCTCTCTTCGGACAAATTCTGGCGTCACCCCTGGTTGGCGAATTGGATAAGAAGAAGAATACCTCCTTAAGTAAGATTCATTTTACACTCTGCTTAAATCACTCACCTTTATTTTTTAATCACTAGCTAAACCCTACATATCTGCTTTTTCACCTCCAGGTGTCTTACATAAGTACTACATGTTAAAGGTAGACACAAAAGTTACTCTGCATGGACATACCAATTCAATAACGAATACATTGTCACATGATTTGCAAGACAGGTCTTATCCAGAGGGTTCGTGGTTCAGACGAACCACTCCCCCAGGGGCCCCGACCATATTCACGCCCCGCTACGCTCCGGATAGTAAAGGAGTAAAATGGTTGGGGGGACTTCCGGAGTTTTGATGATGCTCCATTCGCCGTAGAGCATACAAAAGCCCTTCAAACACAATCCTTCACAGTCAGTCATGTGCTGTAAATAACAACTACTGTAGATCTTGGGTAAATAAATGTAACTTTAAAGAACAGGAATATCCACTACTACATGGGAGTAAGAGGCGGGGAGGGGGGATATGCTTCAAGCTACCATAAAAATTTAAAGTGGTTTCCCTGCGATCTGATCCTTGGACCTCTCGAATACAAATCAGTAAGCGCTCAACCGTCAAACCACCTCCGACCTTCAAAATTGTGTTGTTTCATTGTTTTAAATACATTTCATCTTTGACAAGAAGTCATAAAACATCTTGGCTTCTACACTGTTTTCTTAAAATAATTACGAAAATTTCGAACATAAACATGCTTGAAACGATGAAGATGGTAGAAGTATTTTGTATCTCAACACCTTCCGAAATAAATTCTGTTTGAAATGAGAGGGGAAAACCTAGGACGGAGATTCGTCACTCAACAAATAGGTTTGTCAGAAGTCTTAACACAGCTCTGGTCAACTAGGTCTATTTCATGCTTATTTTAAAACAACCGATGCGGCAACATGTTTCAAAATTCAACTTTTGTAAAAAAAAATTACCCCCACCCCGAAATACTGCTTCGTTCTATTATCCACTGTTTCTGGGGTATTGACTTATATAAGGTGAACAGTGGCTGATCAGACATATATGTAGCTTCGGATAAAATGATAATCGCATTTTACATTAATTCAAATTTAAGTAAGAATGCATAAGAAGAGACTTTTGCCATCACCATCATCATTCGGTGATTCGACAGAATAAACGTGTTTTTGTTTATCTTCTATGGGGGGGGGGGGGTGAAAATTTCTAACACATGAGATCCAAAAACAAGGGATGTTTAGAAGGACTTACGGGGCGTAGAAATGCCTTTTCCGTCAACCTAGGGTACAATTGTGGTAATACGTTTCTTGGTACGCTACGCGCCAACTGATACTGTGAGTATTAAATGTCCAATTTTGCTAAACTCAAGTCTCCTAATTGAAAAAACTGCATACGGCCTCCAAGAGCCATTCATGAATAAGATGCCATGCCTACTTATGCAAATTTCACAAACTATAATGATTTTTATATTACTCCCCCTAACAGCCTAATATTTACCTTAATAAAGCATGTTCATGAATGATCTATAGTACATCTTTTAACATTTTCACAAGGGTAAAGAACACTTTGGGGAAGGGTTTATATACTCATGTATACTCTTTCAAAATGTAATATATGACGTTGAATTTTGGCCAAAAATAACCTTCCAATGTTTAAAGAGTGCGCTCTAGAAAGGGGGGAGGAGTCAGAAACCCCCCCCCAAAAAAAAAAGTTTCGTGAGCTCTTGAAAATCATGAAAAAGCAGGTAGCCTTAAACTACCGTTATCTCTACATGTTTAGTCTGTTTTTATAATTTTCTATACTTTTTGGTATTCTGTACCAACAATAACTGACCTCTTCCCAATTTCAAGAGAAACATGAACATGTCTCTTTAGTATTTTTGTACACACTAAATGGAAACTTTAACGTTCTGGAATCTGCTCACACTGCTGAACAGACAGTGACAAATTCAGAAGTTTGGTGGTATTGGTGCACTGAAATTTACATCATAATGTGCTGAGTTGTGTCCACTGGTGCTGATGTGAAAAATCTTTCAGAAGGCCAGTAGCCTGAGGGTAGGGGCACCCACCAAGAAAAGTTTCTCCTATAGACTTAAGAGTTACTATTGCCTTAATGAATGATGGTATGTCTCCCCCTTAAAATATTCAGGTCCTGGGGAGCTCTCTCGTTCCCGTTCAGTACCTTCTCTGGCTATGGGTCTGTCTTTCTAGGGAACTGAAAGATAGCTCACTGGTCTGTCAGAGATAATAATCTACAGAAAACTGAGCTGTTATTAAATAAACAATACATATGATAAAGCATTTGTGATTTCAAAACTTTCTCTATAGGCAACATTAGACAGCGACACCTTGACTGACAAATAGGGTTGTTCCGAGCTAAGGGATTCTTATGATAGATTATTCCCCGCTGATTGTTTTACAGACAAAATAAAGTTGCCAAATCAAGTCATTTCCCCCATTTCCAGTTCCTTGCCACTCAAATTATATTTCGTTTCTTTTAAAGATACAATCTGTATTGATTATGATCTGAATGCTTCACTTTAGCGAATGGCAATATAATTTTAATTAAAATTGTTTCATAATAATTGAGAAGATTAAACTTTCCTTCCATTTCAGTAAAACCTACAGTTATACCGTGCTTAATTCTAAGACTTCCTCTGTACTACTTAAGAGAACAAAGGGATTTCTACTGGCTTTTCATTACTTCAACAACACACAATGCTTTTAAAACGAATACTCAAAGCGTGCTGCTATAACTTTTTAAAGACTATGTTTTATACTGAACCCAAAACAGAACAATAGAACGGAGAAAAAGTTTAATAACGGAGAAAAATCTTTGAAGCAGGTCACGCGCCATGACTTCTTGTTCTGTAAGATGACGTCAGAGTAGAAGGGATCCCAACAATATTATGAAGCAAATCTGGTTTGGCCTATTATTAATATGAAACAGATAATATTGTCAGCATACTTAAAGTTAACATAATGGAGATTTATAAATCAAAAATGGACATTTTTTCTATAATGAAACTTTCGTTCATGAAGCGCTTCATTTATTTATTACTCTTTTTGTTTTCCCGTTTTATGAAATGTTTGTGAAACGCTGTCTTGCAAGAGACTCTTGTGGAGCAAGGGTTAGATAAATAAAATATAAAGCATTGGGGGCGAATTTGTATGCCTTTAGTTAATTAATAGATCTTCAGTGTGGACACATAGCTTTAAACATGAAAAATGTCCACACGAGAATTATTGCAAAACTAACATTTACACTAATATTTTACACTGAAATTGTGGTAGAAGAATCAAACCATACTTAGAGTATTATTAGATGAAACTATAACAAAGTATTAGTATCGGTATATATTATAAGATTGCAAAATATAAAGGTAACATAAACATACTGTTTGTCCTCACCGTTGGGATATTTCTAATTCCAATAGTTGTAATATGTTTGTATCTGTAAGTAACAATGTTTACACAAATCTCGGGAGTTGTGTGCTCGCAATCTGTCTGAAGGCCTTTACTATTTCATACTTGCATACAATCACTATTAGCTATGGTTGTAATAAGTATTTCATACACACGGGGTAAGTCTGTGAAAGTTGAGACCTGTGTTAAAAAGTTAAACCTGAAGTTGTATAAGACATGAAATTATTGTCGTGTTTAACATTTTATTAAATTTCAGGGTCCAAGGGGTACGATCCCCACCCTTCAAGTATCCACTATACGTCCAACCAAGGAAGGGAAATTCCGTCCCAAATATACTTAAACTCGAAATAACCATTCTAGTTTATTTGGTACACATAATCAGTAGAATCTTTTGAGGAGGGACCTGGCAAACACTCCGATAAAGATTCCACTCGTATTGAGTAGCCGGTAAGTCCCCCTCCCCACATACACACCCTATATATTAGCATTCCTCTGTTATAAAAGCTGGGATCCACGCTTGCACACAGAGAAAGTACAAAATTTCTGCAGTTTGAGATATGTTTGAACAGAAAGCATGTTGTTTAAGTAAATAACTTACATTACAGGTAAAAAAGAAAAGAAAATGCATTACTTGGTGAAGATAGTGTTTTGATCAGCCCAACCATGTTTGACATAAATGTTAAGGATTGTGAAATCTTGGAGGCACTCTGGTAGATATGAGTGTCGGGTGCAACCATAACGAGGACTCTTTCCTATAATTATGTATTCATGACATTTTTAGACAGATTGCCGTGCTTATATGCAGTCTGGTGTAAAACGCAAGGATAAAATAGGCTAGTTAAGCCGAGAATCATTCAACGAAAATATCGTGAGTGGTGCACCATTTTGCCATTCGAGACCGACAAATCACCTCCCTTGAAACTAACTGCGCGACTGACCAAAATCTTTAAAATCGATTCATTTCAGGGAGTTAATGTAAAAATCTCCGATTGAGGCCTCTATTTATCAAATAAAAACTCAAAAGAATTCAGAATTTGTTTCAATCTGAGTTTAAACCAGATTTGTTTCCATTTAAAACTATAACAAAAGCTTTCCAATCACATTTGCTTCGATTTTGAAGGGCCCGAAAATTATGTAGGATTTCAAAGTTTTTCGATTTTCATTTTCTTAAAACAACAAAATAACGCAATAAATTTTGATCTAACAACGTGCTGATTTTGAGGTCTTCTGCCTGGGTTGCAGCAGATTGTCGCCGGCATCTTAGAAGGTTCGCTGCTTCTCTGTGAGTAAAGCAGCAGAATAAACGCATCGAATTAAAATGTTACTTTCGTTTTACGCTCGGTTTAGCAGCTAACTTCGATCTAAAATTTGTTTCATGCCGTCTGCGTTGTAACAAGCGAAAAGCGAATGCGCTTGAATGAGTCCCTGGCACTGCAACCACGGTATGTCGTGCGTGAACTGAGCTTACTCCAAGTCGTTTTCGAATAACAAGGTCAGAATAAACTATATTACTGAAAATTGTATGTTTAATAGCTAGAAAGACGTCCTCTTACCCCCCAATTGCTAAGAGGAGGTGTAATTTATTACACAAGTTGAAAGAAACACGAATAAAAGTAAAAAGAAACGAGTAATGAAACAACCCAACCATGAACCATTTTCTTTGTTGCAAATGTAATTATCACATTAAATGTATACTTGCATAAATTTACGGAATTACAAAGTAAATTGTAGTCGTTGTGTAGTTTGTTGTACGCGTTAGGTCGCATATTACTGTTTTCCCTGCTCAAGCTAAAGTTTAAAATAGAAGTACGTCCAGCCAATGTGTTTCATACTCGCAGACACGGACACGCGTCCATGAAATTGTCTGTGCGGTTAGCCTTTCGTGTTAAGTACTTCGGAATTGAAACAATGGTATTTTTTCCATATCATACCATAGCAAACCGTATTGATAGTTTGTTCAAATTTAGGGCCTTGGATCAAAATCAAGAAGTGTTAATGTTATACGTTCACAACAGACAAAATACTTTCTGGTAAACAGCCGACCAAACGCCTGCGTACGTTCAGCTGCTACTGCCTGCTGTGTCAGAGTTTGCCGTTCATGACACCTTTTGAATACAAGCACTGAATAGATATATGTAGACCCTTTCCAAACTGCAATTACAAAGGATTGTGGGATAAAGTTTTGGTGTGTGTCGTTTTTGGCTACAGTAAAATGCCATTGATCAAAGCGATACATACCAAACTCTATCCCATAATCCTTTGTAATGGCGATATGAAGCGGGTCTATAGCCAGTGAGCATAGTAGCCTGCTAACTTAGTGATATACACTAGGGACAGCTGTTGCAACTGCTACTACCAAATGTATACGTAAATTTTTAACATAAGTATGTGACGTCAGCACATTTCACATGGCAATATTTTCTGTGTTTGCAGAGTCAACGAAGTTATGCGATTGACCAGTTCCTAACATTTCATAGACGTTAATTATTTTTGTACCTGTTACACGGTCAACTTAGAATCTTATGGGTAAAACAAAGAAAATAACCTTCTTGACATTACGTGAAGACTTTTTTGTCGGACTTACCGAGCTGATATTTTTTTCTGAATGATATTGTCCTATAATCCTCTAACATCCCCATATCGTCCTCTTCGCTGTAAATCTAGGCAACGTCTGGTGATGGGCTGGATTTCGACTATTTTCATATACTCACAGTTTTTAACGATTGACTACAGCCTCGCTGTGTTCAATATCGAACTGATTTTATCCCTAACGACAAAAAGGAATAAAAAACACCTTTCCTTTTCAGCTCGAATCTATATAGATCGAAAAAATCTATAGCGTATACCCCTTTCCAATACTCAGCATAGATTTTTCTTTTCTTTTCCTTTATCTCGTCATCTCGCGAACATCCGTTGTGCCAAACTTGCCGTAATCAGAAATTTCATTTCTTCGTGAAAACACCCCTTAAGGACGTATTAAAGAGCAGAAAAATAATTACTGCCAAGGCAAATCCCAGCTAAAATTTCCCCGCGAAAATCGACAAAATCTATATGATTGGACTCAAATCATGGATTATAGAATAGACATGTCTGTTCGACTCGGTGAGAGACACAGGCATGCAGACGTCATAATTCAAACAACGATTTTTCGATTCTTAAATATTGAATTATTCGGGGTTTCCTTGGTTCTAAAGGTTCCCCAGCACACACGTTCATTGGAAATCGAACCCACTGACGAGTCAAAGGACTGGGAATCTAGGGTCAAATTAGAAATCGAATTCGTTATGTTTAGTTTGAATTAATGATAGCTACTGTTACAAGTATACATTTACCACACCACTAATGTGACACAGTTAACCAATGAAATAATCGAATTAAGTCACTTGTCATCGTTTAGAGGATTTCTGTCAAGCTTCAGAAGGATGCTGTCATTTCAGGTCATTTAGCGATCACTTTTCCTTCACGGATGATGACGTAATTAACTGTATAGGAAGTTTCTCCCTGATTCATGCGTCCATGATGCAACTTCCTACAAAATTGACGTACTACAAATGTATATCGCACTTGCAACTGTAATCTGAACATTTAAGAAGACTAACAATGGTTTACGCAAGAATAGGCCTAAAAGAAATAATTTAAATCATGCTTTCTTCAAACTTTTGTAAAGGTGATTAAACAGAAGGCATTTGCCACCATTTGTCATTGTCATATTTTATTTTTCTCTTTTCTAATAAAGACGGCATCTGTCTCGTTACTACCAAGGGGATTCAGTATTATACTTTGACCTACAGATGTTATTTATGTGTAAATGTAAAAGCTAGAAACGCTATTGAAGGTACTACGTGGCCCTTCATTATTTGAAATTTGACCGCCCACATCTCCGGCCAGTTCAGCTACCGCAGGTGTACGTTTCGTTTCTAAATCGAAAAAGTATTTATACATACAATTGACACAAATAAGTTTCTCGTCCCTATCAAGTTGCAACTCAAACCCAATCCACTAAAAATACACTTAGATTTTTACCAATTATTATAAAAGTCAAGAGCACTACAATGTACCTCCATGACGTCATTCCTGTAATAAAAAATCAAATTAATTAACAATAAAGAGAATAAAAGGACCAAGTCATAACAAATTTTGAAATTAAACCCCGAGGAGTTTCTTCCCCAGCCCTGGAGGTATGGTTACCTTAAATTGGACCCCGAGACGAGCTAGACCTGATTCAATTTTCTACTTTCACCCTGAGTGCTTCCTTGTCGCCCAAGGCCCGCGATTACTTTGATTTCATCACTCGTTGCATCACCGCCAGCATCACTGGATTTTATTCGAGGAAATAAACCGTAAATTGTCCTCCAGTGATGGCGATTCCTGATGTCTACATTCTCAGTCTTTGTCTTGATAGTAAATCTTCACTCAGCAACAAGACAATGGTCGAACGTTCATCAAATATAAGTAAGAAGCATGTCAATAGGAGTCCAAAAAGAGATAAAATATAGCTTTACTTAATGATATTACATCATGGACATTGTTGCAACTTAACAAATGTACAATCGTGATCCTATACTTTGCTAACTAACCAACTAACTTGTTTACCTAATGACTTGACGAAGAGAAAAATTAAAATCCTACGTCGGGTCTTAAATACTTATACATACGGGTATTCTTAAGCTACCTTCACAGTCGGTACAAGTTCCAAAAGTGTCCAGTACCTTACCGTCTACTTGCCAACAATTCTTCGACAAATAGAAGCAATTATTTGTCGAGTACATCAAGAGGGTAGGTCATGAGACCTGTGGTCAACAATTGTCTAATGACGTCAATAACTTTGCAAAAGTTTTCTCATCGCTTGGCTTACATTCGTTATCTCAATGAAGACTCAAGTAATAGTTTGCAGACTTAATATTTTCTGACAAAATTTCTGCCACGAAAACTTTTCATTTCATTTCCTAACATCGTCCTTGCAAGTTGATTTCACAAAGGTTTGCGTTTGATGCTTTTGCATCAAACGTAGTAAGTAATTAGACAAAGGTGGTGTAATTTAGTCAACCAAATTCATATTTTCTCTTTTTTAAACTATTGAACTGAATGTCAAATGAATAGTTATATTGTGTTAAATGTTAAATTAACAAGAACATTGCAATGACGGAATATTGTTGTGTAACTTACTTGGGTCTTCTCTCTAAAAATCCTTCCAGTTAAAAGTAGTTAGGTAACGAGTTATTCAGTGACGCATGTACCGTAAAGCGTCCCCAGGATGGTGTTCACCCCTCAGTCCTTGGAGGTAAAAGTGAGTTAAATTTCTCAATTATGTCAAAGTTATAGGCTTATATGAAGTTCGTAACTGTCTCAGTTGTATTTTTATATATTTACACGGACTCATAGCTTGTACAGTTAAAACTGTAATGGTTTAAGAACGTTGTCAGTAAAAACTGTGCAAAACTCATGGTTTAGAGCATAGATTAAACCATTATCAGTTTTAACCGTGCATAAATTATGACAGCTAAAACAGAAATAGACTTTATCAAGTTCAAAGAAACGTTATCCAGTTTTAACTGCACATGGTTTAATCTATGATATCAACCGTAAGTTTTGTACAGTTAAAACTGTAATGGTTTAAGAACTATCATGAGTTTTAACTGTACAGGCTATGAGAATCGGGTGCCACGGAATATTTTATACGCTTGCTATTTCTTATGACTTTTCTGTTAAACAATACTACGTGAACGCAACTCGGTACTCTAACAAGCCTTGCCCTCCTTCCTCTTCTGAGGCTCCTGGTGATCACAGGCATCAGGTCAAGATATAACATACTCGGAAGCATAGCAACAGCCTTTTGAATCCTAAGATTTTCACCCATTTTATTTATGGATTGACCACGTCCATGTATGAACCTACGGGCCCTTGGATGGGGAATGCACGGAAGTGTCCCCGGTATGCAGACTATACCGCGCTTCCTCATTTGACAAAAACATTTGTCAACGTGATTTAGGCTTTGCAGTGCAGCAGCCTTCATCTTAGAACATAGCCAGTGAACCTTAAAAAAGCGAATGTTTGGTTATCACGTGACTTGAACGAAGAGGTTACACAAAAGCGTAATATTTTAGTACGTTGCAACCCTTACATATCGGATGTAACTCTATTGGTTCTACACTAGGAGTACCTCTTGCTGCTCCTATTGCGATAGAGGATTTTATTCAATTTATCAAACAGATTCTCGGTAATGTGGTGGCAAATGAGGAGCAGAGAAGCAACCCTGTTCGGTGTCCCCTTTTTATCAATCTGTTGAATGCTTCTAAATACTCCAGTGTCCTCCAAAGAGAGATAGGCCAAGAAACTACCAAAAGTATCCTACAATGAAAACAAACACCCGTGATCACTTAAACTCTTAAAAGAGACAAAGTAGTCACTAATTAGAATTTCATAAGTTGTTGACCTAAGTGTGTGGAACACGGGAGATGTTAACACTCGAAGAAAAATGTCGACGAAGGTACTTGCAACTGTTAATTTTAACATAATTTCTCGGTCACAGTATCGAAAATTTACTCAGTTTTCAGGATCCTAAGAGAGTTTACGAGTGCTGTTATTTTAGTATTCTTTAAAGAAACCACTCCAAGTGTATCGTTATCATCGCACCCCGATTCCACTTATACCCTGTGTACTCCGCAACAAAACTTTCTTCTGGTCTTAGTTTTTTTCATATTTTAAGATTTCGTGGTTCTAAGATGTTCAGTGACGTTTATTTTATTACGCTTTCTTTAAATTAGATTTTCTTTACAAGCTTAAAGTGAAGATCATTTTGATATAAAGATCATCGTTTTTTTCCTTTTGTAGATGGATACATGCACTCATTCACATATCGTATTTATAAAGTATTACATTCTTTTGAAATTTAATTAACACTATACGACATTATACTGAGACATTAACCGTGAATCGGGGCGAAACTGGTCAAGCATCTTTTTATTCTTACAATTACTATATACCGTTGTGTAGGTGGACAATTCTTATAGACAATGAACTTAATTAACTCGAATAGGAAAGGGAAGCTCAACATCATAAAACATCATATTGTATTCATGACCCTATATAGATAGTATCGTGCTTTGCATTCTTACACGTACACACACCTAACGGTGCGGTGTCTGATCGACTCTTAATTTTCTCATACATGGGAAAAGAACAGACGGCTGCAAGCAGAAGAAAAGAGAGAGCGACTCGGACCGAAGCATTGTATCGATTTTTTGCACTCTGTTAATTGAAACAGGTGATATTTGAATTAAACTATACACCAAACCACAGCTCGTTGGTGAACTATGTGGCCCATTGAGAACTACGCATCGGCTCATTGATTCGAAATTCATTCAAATGTAAACACAGAAACAATGGTAAAAATTATATTAAATAGTAATTTGAGTTGTTCGAGCATTATATCTATAGTTTTATATTGTGGGGTGTGGTAGAATAGTAATACAGCCTGCAGACCATAAATGGGTGTGTAGGCCTACGTGTGTTTACAGAAAAATAAAGTACGTGTTGATAGTAGTGGGTTTTTGCTCATTTCAATATCTTGCATATCTTGTATATTAATCACCGAATGGCGTCATGAATTGATCGCAGAGCCTTACACCCAAAAATTAATTTAAGGGAAAGAGAGAAACAGTTACGTTCAAAAAAAAAAATACTTTCATATTTCCACTAAAATTAGTACTGTAATAAACAAATCGTGACGAAACAAAAATATCTTGACTTTACCTTTGGTTCTGACGATTAAAACAATGAATGAAATATGTAAAGTATATCCAACAATGTAAAGCATTAAAAACAGGTAAATTGGGAAAAACATGAAAGCTAGCTTGAGATTTACTTCTCTTTTCCAACATAACTTAAACATTTTAAAAAAATTTTCTTACTTTCCTTCCATTATTATTCTTACCCCCCCCCCTCCCATAATGACCAAACGAACGTCAGGGCAATCTACAGATGAACAAAAGAGGCATACGCTTACAAGGCACCTGTAAAGGGAGGGACTGCAGTCTCCCATTCGGGTAAATGTTTTTATTTTCTGGCAAATATATGCTATTTTCGTCATAGGTGTACGGGACATTTTTTCGGGGGGGGGGGGAGAGAGAACGAGTCGTTTTTGCTTTTATTTGCCTTTATTACCCAACAACATTACCCGATGTTTGTTTTTTTTTTTAAACTTGTACGAGCCGCGGCTGCAGACTACAGCTCGTAAGCCTATGCTATTTGCGATTAAATGTCGGGCAAAAGTATTTAGCTCATCCCCCTTCCATTAAAAGTGTTTCCTTACGCTTACTATGAAGCAAGACAAGTTTCTTCCCTCTTGTTAAAATAATGGCTGAGCTAATGATTTTCTTGGGGGGGGGGGGCGAGGACAGTATAGGGGCTATCTATTTTGCTGCAAGGGTTACAGACGGTAAACCGTGGAATGATAGGAGGTATTCCTTCAAATTAAATGTCAGCTTCACTCGTGACCTTATCACGTGACAGGAGTAAAGCTAAATGTAACACAACAAAAGGTTCTTCCTACCTTAATTTTTATGAATGTCCCTCTAAAACGAGAGGGTGTTTTCAATAGTAAGACCTCTAACAATAGTTTAATCTGTAAGAAAGATTAAACCGTCTCCACCTATCAGTTAAGGAAGGGTTTAAACAAAATATTCATTTTCATATTTGAATGAGGAACTAAATCTACGCAATTTGGTGAAACTTCCATTCAAATCGGAATCAAGATTTCAGCAAATGAAGTTGCTATATTTCTGACTCAAAGTGTGCTTGAGGCAAACAGGGGTTATATCATTTCCTCACATTGATGAGAAATGCTGTGTTTCCTTTGTTTCTTCAGTATGTTGTGTTGACCTTGAAGTTAATAGGAGGAGCTCCCCGTGGGGAATTTGAAGTTTATAAAATTCTCATGTCTCTCATGCATTCACATTCCGATAACATGGAATTATGGAGGAAAAAATTGGTTGTGAAGTTCAAAGAAAAACAAAGAGTGGTCACTACTAATTTGAAGCTATGACGCCATATGTGCTTTCTACAAGTTCACTTTATGCTGTGACAACTTAAACTGCTAATATCTTGAGAACCGCACATCAGATTTCAATGCAATTTTCACCAGAGTACTAATAAGAATAAGTACCCCCTAACATATCCAAACTTGATTTGAGCTTAGACCCTTTTCTTAAATAAAAAGAACTCTACCCGTTGACAGTGAGCATTTTAGTAAAAAAATGTCAAATTTTCAGTCAGTAGTTTTTTAGAATAATGCTAACTATGACAGGATGTTCTCAGCTACCTAAAGTAATACTTTTGCAAATATGTCATTTTCTTCCTCATTTCCATTTTATAATTGTATCTTTTGTACACTGAGAAGAGTTAAAAAAGTCATTCATACTTAGTCTCTTCTTACTGCATTGTGTTCTTTGTGCTTTGGTAAAAATTCAAACCACCCGGGTCAGTAAAACATGGAAAAAAGTCAAATGATAAGTCATCGATATCTTTATTTTTTTACGCATTCATCAATGCATAAATTGTTTTCTATTTGTCTTTTTTTTCAATAACAAAAGAAAGTAGGAAAAGAGATAAAATATTCAACCGTATAGTACCATTAACAGTTCTCGTAACACGTGTTACAGTTTGTGTAACTGGACATGCTATGTGTATTGGGTAAAATATTACATATTTTACTAGTTGGTGCTCATAACTAAACTATAGGCGAAATCTACCTTTGTTGACGTCAGTCTCCATACCCTTACCACCGGCACAAATGTTGTAAAAATTACAATGGTATGGGCATTTTGAGGATCTGAGGCAAGAAACAATGTTTTGGTCAATCTCTTTGTGGTCTTTACTCTTTACTGCCCTCTTCTAATTTATGTTACCGTACATTTCGTGGGAACAACCCAAAGTTCCTCCTCTGTGAGTCTTATTTATCTTTGATGAAGCTGTTAAGAAAAGCTACTTGCTTTAAGTCTTCTGGAGTATCTACGCAGAATGCAAATTGATACGATAAGAGAAAATGGGTGTTTCTGTGGCTGTCTTATCAAATTTATTAGGAAAACGTATTTACAGTTTTTATAGGAAAAGAATCTGATGAAATAATACATGACATGATTACACTGAACATTCAGTATACCCTAAATGAGTTGATATTTTTAAAGCAATTGAACACATAAGGACTTGTTATGTAGAGGACAAATGTAGTCTACTTCCGTAGAATATTCCTTGTAATTCATTTTATACTAAAATGGTACAAATTACAGATTTGCTACAACATCACTTAATATAAGCCTATGCTTCTTGCTTTGAGTTTTGAATGAGTGACACGGAACCACAGTACAAACTAAAACACTTGGACTTGTTTTAAAATTGATTTTTTTTTTGTAATTAATACATATTTTCCATGAAGTGCCGTTTCCGTCATGTGACGAGCGATTTTCACCCAACGAAATACCCCCTCCTTTGCCTTTACACACCCTGACCTCTCGTCAATGATATCATTCTCATTAAATTGTGTATCATACACGTAAAATTGTCAAATTTCTTCACCAAGTGGGATGTGTAAACGCCCCTCCACCGACTTTTATGTTTAAATATTAAGTTTTCATACAAAATCTCTAATAATAATGCGTAATAATTATTTTAGAAGATGTACAAAATCTTTGAAAGCGTAAAACCGCTACCCTATCGGCCAGCGGGGCAAGGGGAGGAATCCTCCCCAGATTAATGGATGCCCCCATGATACTGGTAGGTTGAAACATAAAGGAAACATTACAAAATGCATTAAACACGAAAGGGCTGTTTCGTCTGTCATAATATTTTGTCCATACTCATGAGCATAGGCGTAGGAGACGGGGGGGGGGCTAGGGGGCTGCAGCCCCCCTAAAAATATTTCTGTGAAAAAATTCGGGCAGTATATAAAAAAATTCTGGCACTGGAAGAAAAAATTGCGATAATAAAGTTTTGTTAAATCAGTAGTTTAAAGTAACGTTCTAAGCATGCCCGACCGCCTGTCCGGAAAAAAATAAAAATATCGATTCCTGCCGGAAAAAACAGTTATATAGTAGAGATTTTACACAGGCGGTGCTTCATGCTTATCTCTCACCTGCTGTAGACGTTTTCTTGTTTCAGTGTTTTACGTTAGCATCACAGAACACCATTTTCATGGATACTTCGCAAAGTACCAAAATTTTCGCGCGCTCCGCGCGCTTTCAGTGTCATTGATTATTTATTATCAATAGTGTCTTAAACGTATTCACACTTTTCATCGCCCCCCCCCCCCCGATTAGGTTGATTGCTCGTGTGCATAGGCTGATGGGTGTGGTTGTGGAGCAGCACAACATTCAAGAATGCAAAGCAGGGAATTCTTTTCCCCTCCTCTTCTTTTGTCAAAGTTATGTTAATGAAATTTGAAAGCTTTATTAGATGACAAGGGTATCAAGTTCACCTTGTTATTGGCAAACGCATTTTTTGGGTACTGAAGATGTCTCGGTGCAGAGTGTGCATGCAACTTTTATCATGGAAATAAATGATTCCTAATGCAAATTGCCTTACCATTGTCACGATTCGCACTATATATCTTATCACAATTATATTTTAGGGAAATAAAATTACACGAAAGTTTTCTGGCCAAAACACTGATCCGAAAATAAGAGGTGTACCTCCATTCTCTGTCAGCAGGGGGTATGGTGAGGTGTCGTTTCAAACGTATAATGGATGTATTTTGATAGTTTTCTATCAAAGATCTTTCCCAAATTACCAAACTTTGCATGCACTTTGCGCACTTTTATCTTCCGCTCTGTTGTGATATTCTTTAACACCGTCTCAATCACATTCCCATTCTTCAACGGTAATGGGTTCTACAACAGTCGTAACGCAAAATTTTTGCCAGCTTCGCTCGCAAGTGCCACGGGTTTATACTCCATGCCTCAGTGACATGGAGGAACGGAGCGCATGTCCCCCATTGAATCACCCCAAAGGCGTTTAAGCTTTATCCTTGTAGTAGTGGGGTGGGGTGTGTTTTCGACTGAATCATGTTTCTATTCATCGTGTTCTATCACAAATGGTTCACAAAGTATCAGTTTTCTTTAAACCTAACCTCAATATTGTCCTTGTTATCACTACCTTGTGATAACAACTCCCGGAGAAGCACAACAGCAAAAGTTAATAGCATTTTATGAATCATCAGGTTGAAGAATCGCCTTGTGATTTGTAGATAGGTTTCTTTGAGGAATTGAAACGGTTTCGATGCAGATGCAAGTTTTGTCATAGAAATGATATCTATGTCATGCAAAATTCTGTACGCTTCGCACGCATTCGTCATCGTTTGTACTCCATTTCTTGACCATTATTAAAGTATAGTACAGTTCAAAATTTTTTTTTTCAAGGATAGCACCAAATCCATCTAGGCCACTTTAACTTAATAAAAATTTCTCGAGGGGAGGGGAGTTTGGGCAAACATGTTATCTGCCCCCTCACCCTGCTGCAATACAGAAAGTTGTGCTCGTGTGCGAGGAGTGCGAAAAATTTTGGTTACATTTTTCGGGCAAGTCGTTACAGCCCCCCTAAATCAAATTAGGCTCCTACACCTATGCTCATGAGTGTGAAATGAAAACGTTTATAACAAAAAAAAAAGCCTTCCGGCTCACGTTTCACCAAATTCATGGCATCCTTACAACACGACAAACATATATACGTACATGCCATACTTGTATTTAGGCTACGTTTAATATGCAAACATCAGCTTGTTCATCGGTTTGCTTTAAGTGCCGCACCAAGTAGGGTTCGATTTAGCCGATGGCCACGAGTCTCGAGAACGTTAAGTTTCAACCCCTCCCAGAAAGAATTCTATAATCAGTCCTCAATGGTGGGTCAGTTCATTTTTGGCATAGACAAATAAGCCTATATATACATAAAGAAGTTGGGCCTGTAAGTTATTCACCGGGCTTCTCCGACCTCATCAGTAGGGTGGCCATACGTTCGGCTTTTCGCCGGATTGCCAGGCTTTTCGGCAGCCTGTTCTCCGGCCGGCGCTTCTCGACGCCGGACGTTGATTTGTTGTACTCCATTTTGAAGACCTGCGCGGTCACAATGACAAATCTTGCAAATTTCGAATGAAAATGTCAGTCACGAATAACTTTATTCCTACCACGTTCGATATTTCGACTCTGAAAAAACAAAACGAAAACTGTGGTTATATCTCAAAATATAGGCGGCACTCATCAGTCGCATTCACAGGCTACCATTTTATAATCCTACATGTGCAGTCAGTTTGATTATATAAGAGTAGGCCTACGATGTTTAGCCTGGTGGGCATGTAACGAATCTTTATCTGTGCAGGGAGGTGGTATTAGCTATTAGCTAATACCACCTCCCTGATCTGTGTACACAAAGCTGATGTGTGGCATTGACTTGACTTGGATGAAGACAGTCATGTCCTCCTTTATGGAAATTTGGAAACGGTCACCCTACTCATCAGCCTGTCTGACAAGTAGGACATACAGTTCCTAAAACCAAATCCTTTGTAGAAACAACTTTACGGTAACTTCATGTTCACACAAAAGGCTATTTTCCGGCGATTTTCTCTCGACCCTTTAAATACATTTATGGCATCCATCGAAAGAGAAAAAATGTACAGGTATGTATCCGTATACGGATCTTCATTCTTATCCGAAAACTTGTGGATCTGTAGATACGTGTATGTATACACAAACATACCACCTTGCTCGAACTCTTTCCCCCTCATGCAGCTCCCCCTGCCCCATAGCAGTATGAAGAGAGTCAGGCGGCAGTCCTCTGAGTAAAGAAAGTGCCAATTCTAGGGCGGAAAGTGACAATTTTCTTGACAAAATTCATGTCTGACTGTTTTCTCTGAGGTAAAATATTAGGGCAAACACCCTCTGTTCCCTTAAGAAATGTCTTCCAATACGCATATACCCCTATCAGATGAAAAGGTCTAGTCACGCCCATGACTAGTCCATAGCCTACCTTTCGTCTGTGTTCCTCCAAAGAGACCATAAATAGTAACGTGACCAACATATCGATAAGATCTTCATAATTTGCAAGAATTACCACACAGGACCATGTTGCTTTAAGTTGCTTTAAGTTGTGATCACGTTTTCTACTTAAACTGTAATACTATCCTTACAACTTAAGCTCATTCAAAGTATTACCTCTGTTGACAGACAACAAATCCTCTTGAAGTCACACTAATTCTATTCTTCGTCAGGTTCACAGTAAAACATGTGCATGGAACTTTTTTGACAGAGAAGCAGTATCATCATCTTAAACTGCTTAAGGAAGGAGGAGATGTTGACATCATGCAATAATTAGGGACGACAACAAATGTGTGTGCTACCCCTTTTCGACTTAAATCCACACAGGCCAGTAGCTAGACAAGGTACTGAAGGGACAAGATAATGCATGCCTCGGTGCAGAGTCTGCACGCAACAGTTGTCATGGAAATGACTTTCTTAATGCAAAAAATTTCGGTGCGCTTGAAGCGCATTCGTCATGATTCGTACCACCTATCCTAACACCGTTATTAGGGAAATGATAAACGGGAAGTGTTGGAACCCAAAACACTTTTCAGAAAATAAGAGGTACCGGTACATCTCCAACCCCTGTGAGGACCGCGTATCAACAGGGGATAATAGAACAATAAAAATATGAGAAACTCAAGGTAACGTTTGTAGTATGAATTGGAAAATTGGAACTGGGCCTATGTATTTGTCTATGCATATAGCTTCAAAACATGTTACCGCGCTTCGCGCTCACCATTATCGGTATATGGTGAATGTTTATACTTTATAGTAGTCTTCTCCCACTGGACCCAACCGTTATGAAAAGACAGGCACAAAGCCCCTGGGTCCCGTGTCTTTCGGAGAGGGCTCCTTGACTAGCCAAAAATCATTACATTTCCGTTCATTTGCAGAGCTTTCTACCACGCAGGGACTTTTTAACTCTAACGTGTAAATTTCTAAAACACGCGATCACATACTAAGAAATGTTTGTATGCTATGAATGCCTGGGAAGTGCCATTTTCTTCAATCTGGGAGGCATTTTGATAGAAGCTTTTTGCGTATGTTATGCGCCAACTGAAGGTGGCACTCGGTTTAGTGTCGTGGTGGTGCTTTTTCGTGAATTCCCCCAAAACTTCTTACGTATCTGTATAGCACGAGGGAATTTGCCATTATAGACGAATCCGGAGAGCAAGTGATGGTCTGATTTCAGTCGGTCATACCTGGGGTCTATCACCTTTAATCTTTCAGTTTCCTTGCTTATCTGTATGATGGATGGTTGGACATTAAATTGTATCTTGATTCGTTCAATTTCACTGAATATGTGGGTTTGAAATTCATGTAGAAAATAAATGAAGGCGATTTAAGGCTGGTGGACCCCATTAATGGCTGCCTACAGTCACTAAACACAAGCGCTGATCGGATTCGTCTATAGAGAGAGCTAGATTTTTTCGTGCCCTGGCGCGCGCATGTGCATATGCCTATGGGACAATCAAGGGAATGCTCACGACAATCTGTCAAAACGGTGCCCTCAATCGCCAGCTCCTGCCTCCTGTCTGAAAGGGTAGGTTGAAGTATCTTTCGAACGAATGGCGGACGTGTTTTTACTTGTGTTTTATATATAAAAAAGAAACTTTTGCATACCACCAAACTTTTTGCACGCTTTACCTTCAGTTTTGTTATTTTTCTTTAATACTGTCGCCAAACGTATTTGCATTGGTCAACTGTACGGTTTTACATTTAACAGCAATTTTAATGGAAAATTTCGGAGCGCTTCTCGCGCAATTGCCATGGTTTACACTCCATGCTTGATCACCGTCACCGTTCTGCCAAAAACTGTCTTCCGAAAACTAGCGGTACACTTCCAACGTCACGGTTGCTTTAAGAAGCAATAATGAAGTAATGATGAGCAGCATTTGTAGTCTGAACATGAACTGAAGTAAATGACTCATTACACAAACTTATTTACAGATTATTAACTGCTTTTTAATACATTTACAGAGAATAACCATTACGAAACATGCCTCTTTTAGTCATCTACCTTATACCTACACTCCCCTCTTTGCTCATTCCCCATTGGAAGCTGTTCGTTCAAAAGCTTTGCCAAAGATAGCACCATTTTGCATATTAAGTGTCTTACGTAATCAAAAATTTCTCAAGAGGAGTTGTCACCCCCCCCCACCCCATACAACACATCCTACCCTAACAACCAACTAAAAATAAGCAGTGTTTGAACGAGTCGTGACTGGAGTCACTAATTTTCAAAAGGGATATGACTTGAGCAATTGTACCATAATTTTCCTCATAAAATTAATACAATGACTCCAGTTACTGACTCGACTCGAGTTTCAATGTATTAAATGACTCGACTCGACTCGACTGCAAAATTGGTTTTAGATCTGGTAGGTCTACTTCTATGGCCCTGCTAGATCTAATAGAAAAAATCACCACAGCGCTAGACAATAAACAGGCAACAATTGGAGTATTCATTGACTTAAAAAAAGCCTTCGACACAGTTGATCACCACCTGTTACTTCGTAAACTAGATCATTATGGAATCCGGGGTATAGTCCTCAATTGGTTAAATAGTTATTTGAGTAAGAGAAAACAGTTTGTTCAGCTTAAAGACTTTAGTTCAGATTGTCAAGATGTGTGCTGTGGAGTACCACAAGGATCTATCCTTGGACCTAAGTTATTTATCCTTTACATTAATGATATTTGCAATGTATCATCTTTATTAAACTTTGTTCTTTTTGCCGACGATACAAACATTTTTAGTTCTCATGATGATGTTCCTACACTCTGCAAAGTTTTAAATAATGAGTTACAAAAATTAAATGTGTGGTTTGCAGTAAATAAGTTATCTCTTAATGTTAACAAAACCAATTATATGATTTTTGACAATCGTAGTGTTTCTTCTGACGTTACTGTTAGTATAGATGGCATAAATATTGAAAGAGTGTACGTTACAAAATTTTTAGGTGTCTTCATTGATTGCAATCTGAACTGGAAAGAGCATATTGTAAAATTATCGCATAAACTTTCTAAGAGTATTGCAATTATTCGTAAAGCAAGCCATGTATTAAAAACTGAAGCACTCTATATCCTGTATTGTGCTATCTTTCTCCCTTATATTAACTATTGTGTTGAAGTATGGGGTAATACTTTTAATTCTACTACTGCTCCATTATTCTTATTACAAAAGAAGGTAGTGCGAATAATTTGCAACGTAAATTACCTAGCCCACACGACTCCACTTTTTAACAGTCTGAAAACTCTGAATTTTCAGCAACTTGTATATTTCAGGACAGGTATTTTCATGTTTAAAGCGTACCATAATTTATTACCAGCAAGTCTTCAAAATAATTTCATATTTGCAGTTAATGATAGATATAACACCAAACGAAAATATAACTTTAAACAAAATTATGTAAGAACAAGGAAAAAACAACTTTGTATATCAACTGCAGGAATCAAACTGTGGAACTCACTTGAGGACAGATTGAAAAATTGTAAGAATTTGAATATATTTAAAAGTATGTACAAACAACAATTACTGCTAACTCAAAATAACTTTTAATTATATTATTTGTATATTTGAGTTCGGTGGAGACAGCCTACTTTGATAAAGCCTACTTTAGAGTATCATTATGATTAGTACTAATTTAATTGCCTCTGTGTGTGATGAGCTTATTATTATTTCTTCTCTCTTTTTTTTCTTCTTTTTTCTTATTTCTAAGTTACAGGGGAAACTATTTATAAGTATTGAACTTCTGTTTTCTCCTTTTCCCGCATATATCTCTTACATTGTATGATTTGTACTGTTTATGACTTATGATTTGCTGGAAATAAACTGTTTCATTCATTCTGTTTCATTCATTCATTCATTCATTCATTCATTCATTCATTCATTCATTCATTCATTCATTCATTCATTCATTCATTCATTCATTCATTCATTCATTCATTCATTCAAAATTGAGTGACTCGTTACAACACTGAAAATAAGAACAATTCACTAAAGTATGAGAAGTTCGAGACTTTGCCAAAGAAAGCACTATGTTTTTTCTAAGCCACCTTGAATGAACACAGATTTCTCGAAGGAGATGGGGGACACCCCTTCCTCTTAGACTCCCCCATAACAACATCTCTACACCAGGTGACAAAGGGAGGACCTTCGAAGCATTTATCGTAGGTAGGCATATACACAGTTTATTCCGACATTCTCGATTTACGGTATCTGGGCGGGATTACGACATCTGTGGTGCCCGTCCCCTCCCAATCACCAACCACTGGCGGCCACTGATATGGAATGTTCAAAATTTGCCTAGATAGCATCATTTTGCATCTAGAGCCACCTGAAAGGAAAACTTTCTGTAAGTGTACGAGGATCTCCCATCGGCCTTAGACGTTTCCTCAAGGACGCCAACGTCAGGTGCTTACTGTCCTAATACACCTCTATACTTATCAAACTCAAGGCTCTGGAACAGACCCCTGACCTTATACATGAAACGCAGGGGTGAAGCCAGGGCGGACGGGGCGAGGGGCCATGGCGCCTCCTTCGGAGAAGGCTGCCCCCCGTCGGGGAAATTTTCCAGTTTCGTCGGGGGGTCTTAATCCGTATGATTAAATATGAAGTCCCAACGACCTTCAGTCGCCCCGACGATCTGCTTGATCATTTTGCTCATAGGAAGGGCAGATTCTTCGATAAAGACCCCATATTTTCCAATTTTCCTTGCAAAACATCCAAATATTTCAATTTTCTTCCATAAAAATCAAAATTTTCAAATTTTCTCCAATTAAACTCAAAAATTTTCAATTTATTGTAAAAAAAACCAAAAATTTTTAGGCGCGCTTTGAGGGCCAAAAATTTTGCGTTGTTAGTCCTTTTGGCTTTTGTTGGGGCTTCGGGCTGCAGCCCCCCCCCCCGTAGGGGAGCTTGGTCCCCTGTCGGCAAATTCTTGCGCCGCTCCTGATGAAACAGTGAAATGACAACGTTATTCCTTGTCTTTGTTTCCTGAAAAACATATTTTGCTTTGGACAGTTTAATAAATGCAATAGGCTTCCGGATCTTTCATTCAAGTCAGTGTATTAAAATCCCATATCCTGAAAAAATTCGACCAGATGTGGAAGTCAAATTCCTGTGTAGCTACCATGTCGCATGTAGGCATCATCAGAATTAAAAATTTCCTTGAAGGCACCCCTCCCCAGGTCTACAAATATACACACCTGCCATTTTCTTAGTCAAACATCTTCTGTCTGTATTTAACTGAGTGATACCAAGTTTATAATACTCAGTGCTGTTAGCATATCCCCTTCAAAATGATTTCTATATTTTTTTTTTATTTTCTTTCTGGAAGCATAAATTTCTACAAATACTGATCGTTCAGACACAACTTACAAGAGCTGGGAGATGTCGTGTACCGCGGTCTGGGAGGTATTTTGGGCAAAAAATTTCGTGACACACTACGCTCCAACTTAGATAGGGCTTTGCTTAGGAAGTGTGACATATATGTCCTTCAATCTCACCCCCCTCCCCAACCATTCTTGAACATCTTCCTAAGCCTTTGTTCAGTCTACCTTTATTCAAAACTTTCTGACCGTTGATGTTGGTAATACTTAGAGATTGCAGCCACGGGCTCCATACCCCCACAAAAAGTAAAAACAAAATCGAAAAGATATCAGTCTGATGCCACTTAAACGATCCATTAGCTTCAGGGAAGGGGCCAGGGTATCAAGTTTAGACCCTGTGTCAAAGGCGCTTCCAAAATGTTTTGTGAAAACCGTGCCCTAGAATAGATTTTCTTGGGGGAGGGGGCTTTGCATTGGCCCATATGGAATATTTTTATTGCTTTTGTCGCCAAGTATGTAAGAGGATAGGGGGCAGTTCGCGTAACATTTGGTATATTTTTTGCCCACGCAAATTCTTTCAGGGTGATTTTGGCTTCTGAAGGGACATAAACGCCAGGATCCAGAGTGTTTTATGTCTTGACTGGTACTTATGGTATGCCCCGTTTGACATGTTCTCGCCCACCCCCTCATCCCCAACACATACACGTTGAACCGGTTAACCATGGTCTAAAATGAGTCGATAAGCCGTACTTGGTGTTTCTTATACCTTACTTCTGCTGTACAGTACTTTTCTTAATAAATTTTGTACAAATGTTTTTAAGTGCAAGTTCACTTGAAAGTTTACGTGTTGCTGAATTTCTATAGCAGCAAGTAAAATGAGCGATATTACTTTCTTTTAAGACAGATTAAGTTGTCGGAAGCCACTCATCTACTAGCATACCAATATCATATCATTGCTTTGAAGCACATGGTAACGATTGTCAATAAATCCAATGCAGAACACTGAAGAAACTCACTGGGTCCTGACAATAGTTTTATATGACTTGAAATTACATATTTTATTCATGTAGGC
Source organism: Holothuria leucospilota (assembly GCA_029531755.1). NCBI lineage: Eukaryota > Metazoa > Echinodermata > Holothuroidea > Aspidochirotida > Holothuriidae > Holothuria > Holothuria leucospilota. The sequence continues at coordinate 55,492,521 of CM055961.1, read as the reverse complement.
AGGGAGTTACCGCTAAAGGCAACTCCTTTTGCAGGCAATTATGGAACTTCCGTGTAAGTCTCCTCACTCTGCCCTATTGACACACTTCTAAACAGTTTCATTTTCACTCTGAAAATTACTAAGCAACAGTGCATACTTGTGTGTGTGTAAACAAATTTCAGGTACCCTTAGTAAAAACATAGCATATACGCCACCATTTGGTGTACAATATTCCCGTGTTGTGCTACTACATACATGTGCAACTGGCAAACACATGTGAGTCGTATATGGTTTCCCTTTTCCCGCCATTACAATGATAGCTCGTATTGAGCAGAGCTGAAACCCGCGTCCTCTCTTTACCGTACCTCCAGTAACAAGGAACAGAAGATGATGACCACTATATATAATAGTAACACTCACATGTAATCCCTCGTTATCTTCTTTACTCTAAATTGCTCATCTAATTCATTGTCATTGCACCTTATTCTGTTTTTATCGGACGACGAACCAGGTCACTCCTAACCAGAACCTCGCGATTAGGAACAAATTAGGGATAAGCAGGGAAAATATATCAACAGAAAGAGTAATCGCCTTACAATGACAGGTGGTAAGCTGGAGAATGTCTCAAGGAGAAGAGAAGAGCACTTGTCCTGCCTCTGTGAGGAGCTACTCGAAACGCATACCTTCCTGAGAAAGTGCAAGCAGCAGAAAGAGGCGGAGAGTGCGAAATGTTACACCTGTAATTTATTGAAGGAAAATGGACATCTAAGTCTTGTTGAAATGAAGAATATGTAAAAGGATATCGCTAAAATGTTATAACTAAAAACAGAATTACAAAATATTCACCACAGCCTTCGACGGTTCCTTTTTCAAAGTGTTCAAATATACTCTTTCTGCCTGGAATATACCCTCACATATGATTGCCCTTGGCGGCTCTCGGGATACATCTTTAAAGGGTATATAAGTACGACAAACCTATTACTAGTTAGGTTACGTGTTGGCACGTTGAAAAATTGTTGTATCTTTGAAGCTTCATAAATGTGACACACTGCTAAAAGAAGTGGCAAGAAAGAAAATTATTTAATCAAAAATAAGTGACATATGAATTACTAACAGCTTATATGTAGACCATCTTAATTCAAGCATTGAAGGGCAGTTTTTAGGAAGCTAAGCTATCACGAAAGTGAAAGAAGCCTATTACTTATGAATTACAACTTCACGTCAGGTGGCTAACCAAGTCAACAATTTAGGTCAAATTTGGCTTCTTTTGAAGGGCCAATTCAGATCGAGAAACCGTTAATTGCTCTTGCATGGATGAGAACCCACCGGCCGGGGATCGAACTCCGAACCTCCCGGTTGCTATGCTTCATAGTTTCAATGCCATGGCCTTTATCCACTTGGCCACAGCACCGGTCACAACATCAGTGAGTAAAATACATTGTTCTGCCTGGCACACGGGGGACGGGCATGAACACAACCATTCTACCTGACTAAAGCAAGCCATCGCTGTGTAAAATCATTGCACTACTGTCTGGTCTAGTGAAAAAAGGGATCAGTAAAGATTGCAGTCCTCTTCACGAACCCTTTGAGTCACAGTGACTTTATCTGAAAGAAATAATAATACGGTATTTACTATTGATGCCAAAACCAGTAACTATCTGAGAGGTAACTGTGGGGCACACCCCTGTATTTCACCAATTCTTAAGATGATTTAAATTATCTGATCCATTAGAATCGGATTGAAAAATAAATGTTCCCCTTAAAATCAAAAGTTTAATGACATCAGTTGAAAGTACACTGTGCTACGAGTGTAGGACACATAGCTTACCATAAAGATTTGGACCAATGGACGGATGACATATGACGTAATTATGGCACATAAGTTACAGAGCGTCTGATTAATACTTACACCTTTGAACGTCTTGCCAATCAAATGAATGATCACTCAAAAATGGTTCGGAAGAAATCTCTTCACCTTTTCTACGAAGCCTCGTTTTTATCATGTTACTAATATTTCCATGACCACATGGGATTAATGACTGCATTACTGCAATCGAAGTACACTGTGAAAAAAAATTGATGTAAAATGACAAAAATCGAGATTCCTATTATTTTTACGGCCAAACTGTAAAAAGAAAATAACATTAGCAAAATGTTTTTCCTTTACAGTTTGTTCACATAAATTATTTTACAAAAATATACTGTAAACCGTATAACATAACTTTTCTGTTTTTATTAACTTTTCTGTTATTATTAACTTTCCTGTTATGTTAATTTACAACCGACTATGTACTTAACATCCAAATTTTCAGTTTATATTGTTTTTGTTGCTCATTGTTTGCTTAATTGGATGATTGCACTTAAATGTTTCATTTAATGCCTCAACCACCTAGGTAAGATGTTTGCACTACAAGTAACAACATATTTACGAGATCGGTGTACAATTTATCATGAGTTTTTTGGGCTGGTACCATAAGGGCGAAAAGCAAAACGCTACCTTCGAAGCCCCCCCCCCCCCCGAAGGAGCTATGTCTCCAGAAAGGATGCTATATCTTTACAAGGTCGGTTGCGATACTTTTGCCAAAGTCCCCTCGACTCTCTATAGAAGACCCGAAGGGTAAAAACCAAACGTTTACTCCCGAAGTGTTCTGCTCCCCAAAGGAGTTACGTCCCCATGGGGCAACTTAGACTAAACATGACCAACCGCTTGACCTTCAGATCTCTTCATTATGGGTCTGCCATGCGTGACCCCATTCTAGACTGGCTGAAAAAAGAAGATGCTTTTCTTTCAATTGTATTGACGGGCTCCACAAATGATATATAAAACAAGTTAGGAAATATAACTCAGTCGTAAAAAGAAGACAAAACGGAAGAAAAAGATGGAATTAGTACAAAGCAGGCCCGTAGTCAAGAGGGGGGCAGGGGCGAACACCCTGAATTTTTTTTTAGCCCCCAGAGAGTTTGAATCTTACCATTGACTTAATACATTTGCACAAATTTGGCCCCCCTGAAAAAAATTTTACCCCCTACAGTACCTTGTCTGGCTACGGGCCTGGTACAAAGGTGGAAATTTCTGGAAGGGGAGGGAGATCTCACCAGTGCATTTTCTTCTGAAATTCAACGAGGCCCCTAGGGTCCGGTCCCAGGACCCCACGACTGGCTCATTTCAATTCCTCAAGCCTTGCTTATGCGTTTGCTGTTTCACTTCTGGTGGAATACATCATAAAACAGCTGTTAATTGCAGCAAACTGATATAACAAAAAACTTAAGAAAGAAATCAGCACAATGTGACGTTTCTCTGATAATTATATTTTAAACTCCACAGTTTTCAAAACTGTGTAAAGGGAGGGGCATGACATGAGCTGACGAAATAATTACATAAACATTGTTTATTTAGTTTTCACTGCTGGTATAGTCTAAACATTTACTAGCTCAAGTCGGTATAGCTACAGTCTGTTTCATTCCCCTTTCCAATATCACAGTCACGCTCGCATTGATATTATTTTTACAAGTGTTTATCGAAATATGTTTTTCTTTTTTGAATATTATATATATATATATATATATATATATATATATATATATATATATATATATATAAGGTCAAAGTACTGCGTAGCACTTATGAAGTAGGTAGGTAAAAATGAAGTAGTAAATAGTGCTAAAAGTTTGTGAAAAATTCCACGACGTTTCGGGTTTAAACCCTTCATCAGGTGGCAAAAATGCAACTGATCGTTGACACGGCCAAACGTACAATTTAAAAAATACACAATAAAATTGGGCACTGTCTGTCTGTTTTCCTAGCCGAGGTTTACCGTGCCCAATTTTATGTGTTTTTTTTTAAATTGTACGTTTGGCCGTGTCAACAATCAGTTGCATTTTTGCCACCTGATGAAGGGTTTAAACCCGAAACGTCGTGGAATTTTTCACAAACTTTTAGCACTATTTACTACTTCATTTATATATATATATATATATATATATATATATATATATATATATATATATATTTTTTTTTCCTCTAACAAAGCACTTGCCCCACACTGAAAGAGGATATTTATTTGTGAATGGAAAACTTAGCCTCACGCAGGATTCGAACCAGCGACCTCCCGCATACAAGGCGGATGCTCTGACCACTGAGCCATTGAGGCCTATGTGGTAGAACGCGGTCAACTGAGCTTAAATACTGTCGAGTCAAGCTTTCCATTGTTACGTCATAGGAACGCGTCCCATGTAGTATTGAGTAGGTAGAGTGATATATATATATATATATATATATATATATATATATATTATATATATATCCCACATGTCAGTAAGCTGTTGGAGCTACATCTAGAAAATACAGTTACTAATTTGTGTGACTACCCAGGCATTTTACGTAGCATTAGAAGATACAGACTCTGTAAGAAGTGAACTAGTACTGACGTTAATAATGTGGTTATGTAGAAAATTTAAATGTTTTGGTTATGTTTATGTAACTAATATCAATTACACAATAGATAATGTTGGTATGTCTGTCTTGTAAGTAAACTTGAAACTAGCGATTTACTTGAAGCAATTATATATATCCCCGGCTAGAGTGATATCACGTCACTAAAATGATCATGGTTTTGAAACTAATGGTATTTGAATTCGTAAAACTTTATTCCTTAGACTGTTAAATATCCTACAGCTTCAAACAGAAATGTTAGAAAACTTTGGAACGGGTTGGTTTCGGTTTTTAAGATATAGTTTTGACAAAATTTTCCTTCATGTTTGATCAGGTTTTGGATTTGGTTCACAACTGAAGTAGTCCGGTTCATTTTTACATAAATTTAGTCTCATATTGGTCAAGATTCCTTTTCGTGCTACTAGTGAGTATATCTGTTTAAAGTTTAAAAAGTTCTAATCTTAGTCATAGCCTTTACCTCCTGTCATTTGATGTCACACCCAGTCTTTGCTATACGAGGACCCTCCAGTTGTTATGCAATACTCTATTCCTTATTTTTAATAGCTAAGATCGATACAAAAATTCCTTTACTCTGTCAATTTGTTCCAGATTTTAAGCCATATGTCGTCTACTTAAGCATGAAAGAAATTCCAGATGAATAAGTTTGGGGTATGGGGCTTTCTGCTGTCGGCATTTTCATTCCGCTATAATAGTAACTCGACGATTGTGCCTGTACAAGGCTGCGGCGAAAGGTCGATTTTTCTTTTCTTGTTAAACGTAGAGGATACCCGTTGCATACCGTTGGTTATCGATTTAACAAAATACTTGATGGTATTGGGCAACGTTAGAGTTTGGTAATCCCCCGCAGTCAAATAAATAGCTAAATATCCCGCTACGAACTACAAATGCACGCATATTGATTTGAAAACAACTTATTACACTAGACATGTTTTTGTGAAATGGTTATGAACACAAAAGAGGATTATTTGGTCTTAAAGGATTTCAAAGATAAGCTCCGACAAACCAAATGCCCGGATGATAAGAACAACATTTGGCCTTCAAAGTGAAACCGGAGTCACCGTGACACGTGACATGTCGATGATGAATGATTCATATGATATACAAGTCTACTCAATGTTTAAAATATTGACATACACAAACTCCAAAGTAATTTATTTATGTTGAACGCTTCTGATGTAAAACGGAAAACACTTACACGGCAAAAGGTCACATTCTGAAGTAAAACTAGACTTTTCAATTGTAAAATCGTACGGTGTTTATTTACGGAAGTGGTACGATAGTGGATTTTCACAGTCGTAAAGCATCTTAAATATGGTATCCATGCATTTTAAATAGTTGACAGTACACCATCTATCTGTAAAGTGTCGTTTCTGTACTTCAAATCGTAGAAAAAATGAAAACAAGTTAATAAAATAACACAAAAACACGATTTGTTGGCAATATCAACTGTAAAAGTATAGTTTTCTGCTTCTCTGTCATGAGTTTGTCCAGGTTAACATATAGTTAGTGTGACAGAACGCTAAACAAGAATAATAAAACATCATTTGACAGAGTAGGCCGACGGAATTAATTTTAATAAACCAATGCTTGTTTGATATGTTGTATATTTGACTACGAGAAACATATGTTCTTAAAGCACCAAGTTAAATCTTTCTGCAAACTTTTCCACAGATCAAAAAAAAAAAAAAATTAAAACTGAATATTCTGCAATCATACTTTGAAATGATCTCAATATGTTTAAAGAGTTTCCCAAATCCCGCTGTTTTTATCATGATTAGGGCCTAAGGACTTTTAGTCTTGTGAAGTCTAGTTTATCTAGTATAATACTGTCTTTTACGTAAGGCTCTGAAAACTTGATTGACCATAGATAGTTTTCCATATTTTCACATGAGCTCATTTATTATCGTTTCGAGGTTTGATACTTCATTTCTTTAACGTCTTATGTTACTTTTGCTGTTACTTTTCAATTTTCTGTCATCAGCAGTTATAATTTCATTTTTACAAGTATTCGACATATAAACAGGTGGTTGTAGAAGCAGCACCAGAATTCAGGCATAACTTATTTTAAGTCAGATTTTGTATAGTAATGAGCAATTTTCTTTGGTACCGTAATACAAGATTTTCTCGGGTCAAAAAATGGCACATGGGCCCGGAAACATATCGCTTATGTCTACCGTCAATCAGGTTTTCTGATTTTTTACGTAAAAGGTAGTTATAAAGATAAACTAGAATTCACATAGGAATGGAGGATTAAAGATATCATATCTCCAAGAATCCATCAAGAATGTAGTTACCACGCCAAGCAAATATAAATGTATACCAGTATGTGCTCCTTCCTTCTAGTCTTCACACCTGACTTCATACGGTACCAAATGGTAATCCACCACAGTTCCCTCAAATTTAAATACTTTAAAGCTAGAAGAAAATGCCGTTTTTGTAAAACTGTGAAGGTGGATTCACCGTTTTTTTTTTATTGATTTGTGCAATTTTTGATCAAGTGCAACAATGAAGGGCAACAAGCCACCTGAAAGGAGGTGTCGTGGGACTCGTTCTTAGAAAATGCTTCGGTTGCCTATGCTCCCATTTTTCTCAACTTGAAAATCACGGTTGTAATAAAGGACCCTACTCCTTCCTAAACTCATTCAAATTCCCAAGAGCATAGCCTCAACCTTGCAACTTAAACAAGCTTGTTTAGAGCAAACTTTAGGAGGTTTCCTGGCGTGTATCAACACCATGGAAGAGATGTTGTTATTTTCGCTTTTTCCTTCAAAAATGACTCCAGTCTTTTTGAGTGTTCATCGGTCGATTAACAGTATAAAGTGCCTTTTCAGTACCTGTTAATGTCAAATTTACCCGACTTCACCCGTGCAATGGTTGATAACTTTAAACCGTGATGGTTTTCCAAATATATGGGGACAGACGAATTGTCTCCCTCCTCTAGTTTGCTGCAATTTCGGCATCATCAGATGATGCTGCGTGCTGTGCATTCATTGCTCCTGGTCAACCTTCAACTTCAGCACAGTCCGATCTTTACATCCAAGGTATGACAAGCGTAATTCTGCAGGTACTGCATTTGAACAAGATTAGGTGGTATTGTAATGGTATAACTTCTTTTATATTTTATCTTTGAATTACTGATAGCAAATAATACCCCGAGGGCTAAACAACAGCGGTCCAAGAGGCAGGGGGTGTTTTATGAATTGTTGAAACTCTGTCTAATTCCTTGATCCCGTGTCAAAGTTTGTGGACAAATGGACTTCTTTAATTGTAATCCATTTCTCTTGAGTGACAACACAACCCTTCAATCCTTGTCCTTTCAGACCAAAAGAAACACACGTGAATAGAACCAATAAGGACACTTGAAGATTACCCCTCGGTCCTGAAGAACCTTCAATTGCACCCAACTTGTTCTATTTCTTGAAGGGCTGGTAATGCGATTAGGCTTTATCCTCTTAGCTACCGAAAATAAAAGGAAAAGATGTGAGTAAAGTGCTTGGGAGGTTGGACCACAATAAAGAGGTTAAAGGCAAAAAGATGATGTCCCCCGTATAGAACCACCGAGCCAACTAACTCCTTCAATTACCCGATCTGGAAAAATGTTTCTCGAGATACCAGGGAGATAACAAACCTTACAGCTTAAAGCAGTAAGGTTCAGGTGAATCACCACCGGAGATAACTTACCTAAAAAGCAAATGCAGTGAATCCAAGTCCAATCTAGATTTTAATACCTGGATTTTACAAATCATGTATGGCTCTTTTTATGAAGTGACCGTTTTGGTTAAATAATGAATTTTCTATCATACGTAATATTACCGTACTGTTCTGAAACACGGTGAAAGATAATTGTTACAGACATATGGGGAGATTTGATTGGCTGAACTAACGTTTTAAAGTAACATAGCGGTAACTTGTGATGTCATTTAAATGTTCCATATGTACGCTGTACACGTATTTTATTTTTTTTTATTTGTTATGCATTTACTTTATTTCACCTTTATTTATTTCTGGTAGCATGGGCTAGTCTTTCATGGAGTCCCCCTAACTACAAAATAACCAAACTATAAAACATAAATGGTCAAGTAAAAAGCATAAAGCACAAAATAATTCAAAACAATAATAAAACAAAACAGTAATGATGAAGAAGAGTAAAAGAGGATATCAGCCAAAAAATAAAGTAACATACCACCCAGAACATAGCTTTAAAAACTTTTAACTTTATTCTGCTCTACATTTCCAGTTCGGCGGTGCAGTATTTCTAAATGCATTGATACCCTACGTAAATCATCTACTCTTGCTCATAATTTTCTTCAGATCAACTTTGTAAAGTTTATCTGAAAGACCTGGAATTAAGCACTTAATTTGCTGTTGTGTTTTTCTCACATCTTTACCCGCCGTCAGAACTATTATTTATTGTCTTCACGTTGTTTTTATCGCAGCGACATCTGATCGTCCTACCAATCTACTAGTACAATAGAGGATATCTACTCAAAGACGGTCTGCCATATATTACTTCCTTTGTCATTTGCTGCTGCTCATATCGGCTTTTTACTTACACATATTAGTTTTCATTCCTCACTCAACAAAAAGGTATCAGATATCATTTCAATTAAGTAACTTTTTAATAAGCTGTTAAAATTGTCTTTAGTAAGTTTTAGTCAGCAGTCTACGAGATAAGTTTTTTAAAAGCCCCACTTGATCACATGCGCCACGATGACAGTATAAAGTACACGTCGGTGTCAGTTTTTGTCAATCCATATCATGAGCCTCGCATCTTGGATAATACTGCACAATTTGTATTAACTACCAATATATGTAGCTCTTAGCCCAAACTCTTACTTTTCACCATTATCGTTTTTACCCACTTATCGCTATAACACTTTAACGTTAGCTCAACGCCTGCTCTCAATAGCCGACTTGTTTTGTTGTGAGATGATATTGTTACGAAAGAAATGAATGAGTATAAAAGACGAGCTTTTCAATAGAGTACACTGAACGAGGCCCATTCATCCAGTGACAATAAAAGAAGAGTAAATGGAAATACGCATGCGCTGAGTCCTTAGGTACATACGAGCAGGCCTGTGTTTAGTTTGGGGGTTCTCCACATTGTATACACCGAACGACAAGAAAAGACGACACCAAACTCAACACTGAAGATTCTGTGCTTCTGAACTCGGCAAGGCGAGAGATGCTACCCCGATACAGCTGAACAAATACCCGATCCTATTTGCCAGAAAACTTCGCTTCGAATTTTTCCTTTTCCCTCTGTCGTGATCACTTACGGCTGAACGCTCTTTGCTGTGGAGGTCGCGAGTGAATCAGCGTACTTAATCCATATTCATAACAAACGCAATATTCAGCGATTTCAATTATATTATGCAGTCTTCGCGGAGTAGAGAGACCGAATTGGTGTGAGAGCTTCGTTGGGGGTCATCGCCGAGAAAGATCGTGTGTTTGAACTCAGAGGCCGCGGCTCCGAAGGTCTCGGACATTTTTGTGTTTTTTAATAAGCACGGGGTGAGTTGAACCTCGTAATAATAATAATATTAATTTTACGCCGTGGCTGCAGAGCGCGCCCGTGTGTGAAGCGTCTTCACTTGTCTCAATGCTGTCGAGTGAGCTAGCCACGTTGGATACGGGGTCGATTCTCGGAGAAACCGCCGCTGCACTACAAGATTCGTCGGAGACTGTTCAACAGCCTGCTTTCCCAGGGGATTTGTTGACATCGGAACTAACTTCGTTTGTGAGGCACTCCCGGGCAGGGAGCCTGTCCGTAGCAGGGATATCCAGTATGTTGGAGCCAGATTACCGAAGCATTTCAGCTGACTATGGGAGAGCTTCCCTTGGCATGAATGGGTTCCAGGCCTCCGGAGGGGCAAGCTACACAACGCTGACACCGTTGCAGCCCTTACCTCCGATAAGTACCGTTTCAGATAAATTTCGTCATGACCCTAATGTAGGATCGGGGTTTCCGTTTATGAATGGCATAAACGGATCAAACTTAGGTATGTCTAGCCCTTATGAACCGTACAGTACCATGAACATGGGCGTAGGAGTAGGGGGCGGAATGGGAACAAATGCAGTGTTGAATGGGTATGGACAAAGTGTTGGAATGGGTGGTTACCCATCCCCGCACCATGGTACTTGTAGCCCGGCAGATAGCCGCTACACGCCAACGTCTTACATGAACGGGTACGACCATTTTTCTGCACAAACGGGTTCACCGCATCACCACCATATGCGGTCCCATACCCAAAGACCAGGACTTGCCAATCCAATGGTGATCAACGGGTTCTCCTCACACCCAACGTCAATTTCACCATCAACGCCAATGAGGGATCGATCCTCGAACAAGGAAATGGTTTCTAATGGAGAAGAGGTGAACACCAAAGAGGTCGCAAGTAGGGTAACCAGTGAACTTAAGAGGTATAGTATACCCCAGGCAGTGTTTGCCCAGAGGGTTTTGTGTAGGAGTCAGGGGACATTATCAGACTTGCTAAGAAATCCCAAACCCTGGAGTAAACTCAAAAGCGGCAGAGAAACGTTCAGGAGAATGTGGAAGTGGTTACAGGAACCAGAGTTTCAGAGGATGTCCACCCTTCGATTGGCAGGTAAGAATGTTGGTATGTCTCACCCTTTTTACTTTATACGTAATTGCTAAGGTGTATAAAATATAAAAAGAAAAAGGAAAAAGAAAAATAAAACGAAAGTTTAAATCTTAAGAACTGAAGAGAATGGATAAAACACAAAGAATATTATTTGAAAAAAAAAACTGTTAAAGGTGATGTTGTTCCTGTATGTGGGTTTTTGTTTTGATTACAATTCCAGATTAAAACAAAACTTTTCGAGGTTATAAGAGTCTTATTTTGTCGAAAAGTAAAAAAGCTTGAAGACTCGAACTAAATTGCAATATACTTTATATTTATATATACATATATTATATTTATAAATACATACACATATATATATATATATATATATATATATATATATATATATATATATATATATATATAAACCCCTGATATAACCACTTTCTGTTGTGTATGTAATCCTATGTGCATACCCTATGTGCAATCGATTGATATTAAATTATTTTTCGTGTTTAAAACCGAGGTTTCTGTTATTCCTAAATTGAAACAAATGTTACCTTCAGTCATTTAAAAGGAAAATGACTATTTTTTTAAATCACTGTGAATTATTTATTATCCCACAGTCTAGTATTATATGTAGTACGTAATGATATGATTCTTTTGATTTACTCATTCCATTGATATATGTTTCTGTAGATGTAATCCCGTAACACACCTTATTCTCTACATGTTTCCTTCTCTAAATTTTATTTTAAAATGAACAAAAAAACAAACAAAACATTCCTCGAATAGGATAGAATTCAAGATCAGCCCCCACTTAGCTAAACAATTAATTTTCTAATGAAATGAATTTCGGGAATAAGATCTTCATTTCAGAAATGAAACCACAGGAGCGATACAATCCACCATTAATTAAGAAACTCCAATTTAATTTCGACTCCAAATAAATTAAATTTACAAAATTTGTGGAAACAGGCAATTGGTTGCCAGTGTGTGCTGTCTGGGCGAAACAAGGCGCCCAAAGGAAGAGGTGTTATCAACGGTTTGGCTCGGTACGAAAAACGTAAGGATTTCTTCTCTGTTAGTAAAAATATTGTACGATTCAACTTGAACATTAAAACAGTGCGAAAATATCAGCTCCTCCGAGAAATTACTCATTTTAGATGGCAATTACGTCGAGTGGTCACACATGCAACAGAAATCACTTCATTTATTGTGCATACAATATTTTATATTAAAAAAGAAACTTTTACGTGCTTTAAATATGGCTTTAAACGGTAAATTAATGTAAATATATACACGAACTAATAAACTTTTCCATTTTTTACGTGTATAGCCTGAGCTACTTAGATCTCATTATTTTTAAATTTCCCATCATCCTACAGCGAGTATCTTGTAAGCTTTTAGGAGTATTGTCTTTGATTTGTTAAACAGTTATTAATGGCAAATAGCCTCATTAATTGGAATGTTGAATGTCAACAAAATATGGCCCAATTAGGTTTTTTCTCAGCATATTACGAGAAGCAATGACGATTTCAAAGAAACCAATGCACTGACAAACAAATGAATGAATTGGTGATAAACATTTTCAAGGATTTTTGTGTTTTTATAAAACTTAAAGTGACGAAACTTAAATTTGTTTCGTTGAAATGTTGAATTAAGTTAAGTGTAAAATTTTAGAAAGCTTTGCTAATTCCTGGCTTTCTTGCCGATGTACCACTCTAGTACCAGTATGTATCGAGTAATATTGTCAGCGAGTCCTACATGCAGCCAAACACCAAACGTAGAGCAGTACGTACCGCTCAGCTGGTAACCTCGTCCCAAAAATCAATGGCAGCTGACTGAAATCAATTTATAGCAACTCATTTGTATTAGTTCCCTTCGCATACCTGATATGTCGATTAAAGAAACAAAAGAGACAGGTTTCGATTCTTTAACCTGCTTTGTTTTAGAGTTGATAACAGGTATTAACAAACCTGGTGTTTTAAGACAAACTGTTGGAAAAGAGGTATATCCTGCCTATAGGGTTTTCCCTGCTATATTTACTTTTTATGTGAGATGAATCTTTGCAAGGTATTTTTTTAGCTTATTTTCTACAACTTGTTACTTTTTCTGCTATAGCAATGCTACTTATGCTTGGTTATTTTTCACAGTAATTCATAGAATATACTCGAGTTAAGAGTGATTGCAATGTTATCCTTTTTAAATTTAATCTGATATATGATGTAACCTTTGTTTCCCAATACCCCTGCCATGCAAGCTTCAGTTGAGACATATGACAATAATATTTTCGAGCCAAATTCATCAATTTTCAATGAAAAAGTGACAGAATACAACCACGGACAAAATCTTTGTAAATTTGCAAAAAGCTTTACTTTTTAAATTGATCAGGGTGGTTGAGGGAAGGGTACATTGGGGCACCGATAGCTTTACAGTACAGTGATAAATTTCGCTTAATTCATGTCCGAGTGTCTTGTTGAAGGTAAAATATATATGAATGTGTTTCCAACTTCCTTCTATTGAAAAAATAGTTTTTTTATTCAAGACTCTTGATCAATGCAATATCTTTCTTACGTTTGCTGTTATTTAATCTGGTGCAACTTGATGGAAGAATTAAAATGAGAAAGTACGTTTCTATCAAGCTCTTTAAAGAAAAGATTTGACGACGCTACTAATTTTTATTAAAACCTTAAAGTTTCATACCGCTCTGTGTATGTTGATATGTACGAATCATGTTATTGATGACAAAATCTGTGTGTCAGGAATTAATATCTTTGCACTTTTGTGTATTTTATTCCCCGCTCTTATTCACAAAAAGTCATGCAGTTATTCATTCAGTGAAGCGTTGAAATTATGAGACGTAAATGAATCGTTGTTAACAGTGGGTGTAGGCTGCTGAGAAACTCCCAGTAACAATCGTATGATGAACTGCCGCTCGTAAATTTATTTCTTTGATGAAAGAAATGTGTAAAGTAAAAATCGGAACAATATGATACGGATATTGGATGGCCGTCTCACGGGTACCTTACGATAGAAACTGGTTATATTGCTCATTGAGTTTAGGATACAATAAAACTGCTTCATAGTATTCAAGAAAGTCAGTGTGAAGGTATAGTGTCGCTCTTGGGAAATAGTATCTGGCTTACAATATAAATGGAAGGATTCCTTGAGGAGAAACAAGAAGGGTTGTGGCAACGATTTGGTATGCAGGCTGCTGTGAAGTATTGAATTACTACGTTTTCTGAAAATTTACATACGGTTCTTGGCGTTCACTTTTTCTATTTAACCTAATGGTAACAAGGAAGCACCCTTGGCTTTGTCAGGTGGTTGGGCAATGCCCTGAAACCACTCCACTTCAGCTATAAGAAAAAACAGAAGCATGATAAAACGACACAGAACAACCGATTCTCATATTCTGTACAGTAGGAAACACTGTACCGGTAAATGCAAACCTTCCAGTCGTTCTGTGTTAGTGACAAGTTCACTCACTTGCACTGCATTCTATACCGTAGGGAACATCGAAATACATTCTAACACATGGTCATAAATTTCCCCACCCTCAATAAAAAAAATTCTAGTCTACGCCTGTACGCCAGTGGGAAGCACCTTAAATAAAAACGATTACAAACAAACAGGTAAATACACACACATGAAAACAACATAGAAATTGAACAGACGTATAGACTCATGACTTTTTGTTAAAACCATGCGTGATATTTTACTTCTAATTCAATATGTAAGAGTCTGTTTTTATTTTGAACGACACCTTTTCGTAGATCGTACACAAAGGTAGGTCGAATTACTTGGTAAATCAAACTTTATTATGAGTGAAAATCTACAGAATATCCAGTAATAGTCCCGAACAACTTAACGCAACGAGCTTTACACCATTTACACCATTCACTTTTACCTTGCGACTTTTACAATGCGCAAGTGTTCTGAGCAAAACCCAAGCTGCAATTAAATGTTTACACACACGAGTTTCGCGAGATTTTCATCAACGTAATTTCTCCCTGGGGATATTTGTGTCGCTAAAGGATTTTAATCCTTTAAATATATGGCAATTCATTGTTTTTATTGTAAATACCAGCCGAGCGTAATGAACGCATGCAAAATATTGCGGACACGGGTGAATTCGATTCGCCCAGACGTGTCTTGTAACGTATGTTGTGAGAATGTGTGTAGGTTTTTTGGGGCAGAGTCACCGTGTATGAGCTCACCCAACCAAAGATGTGGAAAAAGTGACAGTTGGAAAATATCATTACAATTTTTTAAAGTTATTTTAATGTTTTCGAGCAGTTTACATATTTTAGCCCAGAGAGAGGGTTGACCGTCTTCAGCTATAGCATCATATTTTCGAGTTACATCGTTTGAATATGTTGGAGATGTGTATGGGAGGTCTGAATTATTGTCAGGAAAACCTTTTGTATTTTGCATCGCTTTTGGCCCATTCATTGTCAGAAGAAATACGTTCAGTATATTATGATAGACCCATTATTCCATGAGCTCTGAAAGCATACTGGGTTTAGTTTAAAATACCCGTAACGGGATGCACTCTTAACTCGGTTGTATTTTCTGCCGGAATGTAAGTCTGCTGTGCGATAACTTCGGGTGGTGGTTACGGTGGATAGCTATATGACTATATTACGGTCTTTACTTCTTTGTGAGATGGACTTTAAGCGTTAGGGTCGTGTTGCAACAGTTACACTTTGACGCCATTTGAAGGCGTTACTACGACAACCTCGGCACAGTGAGGAACCGACGCGACCATATAGGCCTAGGCCTATGCATCAGGCTGCGACTGTTTGTATGACTAAGGTGGACAAAATTGTGCTGTGAACCATTTTTACTAGAGTTTTTTACTCTTCCAGCTCCCTGGTTGACAGTGGTTGTTGACATAGTGTTTGCTGCTACGTAGCTAGTCTATGCGATTTCTTTCGCTGTTATAAGGTTCATCTGTCGTCTGTATGCTAAGTAGAACAGTTTTTCTGAACAGGGAGCTGGAAGATATCTGAACACAAGACAGAGTGTTGCATATACAGAAAACCCAATTAGTCAATACCCCAATGTTCTTATTTGGACAAAAAGGAATACAAAATGTTTCCAAAACCCTATACGAATAAGAGGTTCAACTACGCCAACATTTAAAATTTTCATTGAGCGCGAACACCCTTTTCCTCTTATTAGAAATCCAATCACATGTAACGTAGAAGTCAATTAGTGCGTCTAAACGCCGATTTACCGAGAAATCAACGCTCTCGGGTTTTATCAATGGGAGGTAAAATTGCATTTAATTCACTAGCAGCGTGACCATTTTTATTAAGCGCAGCTAATACTATATACTCATCTCCCTGTAGCCGTCTTCTAGGCACAAAGCAACTTCACTCGTTGATGTATACCTGCCTCCATGACAGTTTTATTAGCCACTGCTAATTTTTTTCATTCATTCTGTAATTACCGAGCCGGTAAAATTTGCTCTGAGCATACATCTTACGTAATGGGACAACACTGTTCCGTGAACTCAATGAAAGCCTTCTTTCACAGTTCATTTATATGCTGTGAAAGCAATGTTGTATCTGAGCTAGCATCTTGGCTTCTGTGTAAACGATATTGTCTATGTATTCTACAGCTATGTGTGATATACACTGCTCTTGGGCCCTCGTGTGTGCAAACTTAACCTGGTCAGTTGACCGTGACTAGTCTCCATTAGATAGCGTGTGGTCAAGAAACCACAGTTACCATCTGAAATGCTCCAACGCCACTATGTATTACGCACCCACAAAATTTCTTTAGCAGTGCAACCCTGATTAAGTACTGTATTTCGCGAAGACACAAGGCCGGCCATCAGACAACTTACCGCAGCTTTTTACGCTACATCCAGTAGCGTCAATCTTTACTCGAATGGGGGAGGGGGGGGGGCATGGCCACCTCTGTCAAAAATTTACTGTGTAAAAATCTTAAGTCAATGGGTGTATTACCAAAATGTGGGGGGACGTGTCCTCCCAGGATTGACGCCCATGCCTACATCGAACCCTTACCAAACTTGTTCTTAACAACTCACGGCTTACAAATCGACTTCACTAACCGACCTGTACAGACTTAGCCCAAATGTTTCCAATTCAAATACAGTGACAAATACACCCTTTTTAGTTGCTTTGGCCATTGATTTCATACGTATAGTTCTACCGTGACGTTCTGAAGTACACTACCGTATCTTAGTCCTGTCATGCACATATATTAATGTTGCATTGTAAGCACTCCGCAATCTATTTCATTTCAGACTTACCCCATTATCAAATAACCGGGAATAAGATATTCGAGGCATTAAACATGAGGGAGTTTTACAGATTAACCAGTCCGTCTGTAACTTGATAATGACCGTCCTTAACATTGCTGAAATTCACAAGATGTCGAGTTACGAACAAATTACCTTTTAATTTTAAATACTTTTACCACTATATTTCGTTAAGTGCAGATAAATAGCTCTGTATTTAAAACAACTCTATTTGCTAAAATAAGAGAAAATAGTCTTCCATCTTGAGACTATCCATTAAATCCTAGCTGAAGACTGCTATAAAAGTATCAATTTAAGGGTAAATATATCACCCTGCCGTTCAGTAAAGAGCTCTGCGCTTATTACCCCAACAACGCGCCAATCAGTGGCGGAGCGCTCCCTGCCAAATGGATAGAATGTCGGTGAAATGAAATTACGTGCCACTTAGGGGAATCAGAAAGGATCTCCCCTTTCCACTTTTTACATGGTAATGAAAATTACTAGCCGGGATGCCAAGACATCAGCAGCGCTCGCATTAACTGCAGTGGTTGTTATTTCTGCGTCTGAAGACTACAACTAAACGATATGGTTTGTCGGGAATGATGGCAACCATAACTCGATTAATGATGAAAATTAATTTCTTGAGAAGGTTAGAAGACGAAACCGCCACAAAAGTTGAAAAAATAGGTTGTTTCGAGTAGAAAGAAGTGTCCAGTCGACAATAAGGGCATAAAAACTAAAGTGATTTAGTGTACATTAACGGAGGCGTAGCAGTGAGAAAGACACGCAAGGGGCTGACGGACCGTTCGCAGTCTCCCATGCCGGACTTAACAATGTTTTTCGAAATAAACCATAATAGGTTATTGTTATTAACAAAAGATTGTCCGAGGGTTCTAAACACTAAAGTCCATTTTCTTCATGCCAACATTTGTCAAGGACTCGCGAGTTTCGTTTTCTGTCAAAATTCAAAAATTAAAAGCCAAGTAATGCTGTGTCGTTCCACGGTGAGGAATGCTAAGAGGATAGCAATTTAGAGAGCGGTGGTAATTTGATTGGGACTAGCTAACCACATTATCCGCTCCACACACCATTTTTAATGTAGACCATTGGGTATGATTGTATCCAATTTTAGAAGAATTCTGACGTGCACTGTTGGCCTAGTTCAAGGGCTTCGCTAGATAAAGATAATTGTTGAACGACAAGGTGTGCAGTGGTAAAGAATGCAGCGAGAGATGCCGCGAATTCGCAACTTCAGCCTCGCCCATCATTTTATTGTAAAATGCAAAATGGAACAAATAATGAGAAACTTTCACGGAAACACAGAAAGTGCTATTAAACTGTATCCGTAGAAAAGTTGTAACCATGTTTAAGGCAATACTCTACACATTGTCGAGGATGCTTTACTCCACATGTGGAATGTACGAATTAAGCATGGCCGTACGGGACTGTTTTTCTCAGGGAGGGAGGTGATTTTTGTCCGGCTCCAGACCTCCCCTCAAGGGCAATTTTCTGCCCGACTGAGACAAAATATCAGCCCGACGGAGTCAGGTTTCAGACATGGGGGCGCCAGTGCTTCCACACCCTGAATTCATTTTTCCTGAAATGGAATCTAAGTTCCTGAAATCGGCTTGGTATTTCCTGATATTTTCAATAACGCTTCTTTTAATGGCTAATCCAGGATTTTACCCAGTCAAGCCATACATCATTTCCATAGGCCATACGCTGTTTCCAGATTTCCCGAAATTTCCCGAAATAATCCCTCTATACCGAAGAGCACCCAAATTTCCCTAATTTCGGGAAGAGTGGAAAACTGGGGGCGCCCTCCCAGCCCCTGGCACGTACGGCCATGAAATTAAGGACTATCTTTTACACCCAATCACTGTCAATATATTGAAATCTCCTATACCTCACCATAATGCTATATCGTTCTACCGGATGATTCGGTTTACGCCAAGATTAACTTCACACAATTTCAGAGGCCGATATATTAATATCTGTTTTCCGGCCCTGTCGTTGTCAGCTATTATGTCACACAGCCTTTTGGCTGATTTTTCCTTTTTTTACAACAGAGGGCGCGCAATCCCCGATAGAGGATACCGTTCATTACACATCAGTAAGTTCTTGATCTGTAACTTGAGAAAAAATAAGTTGAAATTTAACTTTTAATCTTTGTTTCGTTTTTCATATTTCTGGTAGCACTGATTTTATCGAAAGCCATGGTAATGTATTTAGGATTGTACATGACGTATCAAGCTCTCAGGGGGCCTAAGCATTACATTTGCACTAACTTTTAATAATTAACTTATTGGTTGATATAAATAAAATGAAAGCGATGTTTCCTTGAACGGTAAGATTGAGGAGTTACTTTGGTCGTTGACATAATCTCTTCCCATGGTATCCATGTGCTAATGCCTGACTTCTGCATAGTCAGGTAAGTTATCAGTTGCGATATTTTGACAAATGACGTTGATAATTCAGAAAAAAAGTTCAAGGAATCACCTACAACTTGAGTACCCTGTAAGGATAGGTTCTAATTTTCACTACATCAGTTTCCAAGGAATAAGAATGTCTGGTCCACATTAAACTGAAACATCAGCAATATCTTACCTATCACAAATATCTTTCACGATGGTTATGCTCAAAAACGTTGAATATTGAAGGCAATGCTGAAGACTTCATGTATTTATCAATTCATTTAACAAAAAAATACTGTCATATGACTAAAAAGTGAATCTGGCTACCAAGGTGTACTACTACTAAGTACTTCAACTTAAAGTGGGGGAGGTTGCACTTTCCCTTAATTATTATACTCATAGTCTAGTCAATAGATTGTTACCCAACATTGTCCTTCTCACTGTCTTCATCACTATGTTATTCTGTTTATTTCACATCACTAGCATCTCCTTTACAAGTAGGAGGAAAGTTTGATGCAAATGAAAGGACAGCTTCCATATGCAGGAAGATGACTAGTATGGTTCCCTAGAGGGCTGCATGTCTTAAAGGGCATATGTAGTTGCCATAGGCATAGGAGGTGGGAGCTGCAGCCCTACCCCCCCCCCCCCCACCCCCAACCAAATACTTTTGTGAAATTCTGGCAATATGCTGAGAACTTTTCGGGCACTTATACTTAAAGAAAAATAATGCAATGATGCAGCTAAAGGTAATCAACAGTTTAGAAAACTTCCTTTGTAATTCAAGTAAAGTTTTGACTTGAATTGTACCAGCACTTATATTCGGTATTAATTCACCAGTGTGTTTTTTAAGGGTTTAGCTTATATTATGAATATCAGTGGTGTATTTAGGGGGCCATTGCGCCATCCCCCCTCACTGATGCTGATTTCTTTTTAGTACCTAAAATACATTGATTTTTTAACACAAATTTTACTTCAGATGTAGCATATGTGACACCAGATTGCATGTAAGGACACCTAATGTTTCAAAAATTTTCAAGGGGAAGGGCCACACCCTCCCCTTAGACCCTCCCCAAGGCCTGGGATCATACAACAAAATGCATGCCCCACTCCCATGAGAGAAATCCTGGCTACACAACTGATTATTATCATTATTTTTGTAACTACTTCCCCAAAATTACAATCAATATGGAAGAGTACTAACACAGCAAATTGAATAGGAGTTGACTGCATTTGCCCTCCAACCTTCTTCATACTTCTTTATGAAAAAAAAAAAAAAAACACAATGTTAAGCTTCTTGGGATGGCTCTACACCCACTGGCATCTCAAAGCAGTTTGATTGTTAAGATCAAGTTAGGTTGTGCACTGCAATCTTAGCTTCAAAGGATCTTTGTAATAATGTGAATGTTAACACCATAATGCTTAGTCAAATTACTTCAAATTATTATCAGTTATTCAATAATATTGAAATATAAACAAGTCAAAGGTAACCATATGTTTCTTTGCAATTTTATCTAATTGTGGTTAAAATGTAACACTTTAGAAGACTTGCGTATTTAGGTTGTCAGTATCAGCATTAAAATGTAATTGCATAAGATTTACAAGAACATGGATGGTGTGAGTTCAAACTATTTATTTCACAGAAAAGGATGAAAAAATGAAAGAAAATAATTCATTTCATGCAGATTAAAGGAAATTACAGTGATCACAGACAGTTTTCTAAGGTGATCTTGAAACAGAAATAAGAAAATATCCGTCCCTGTTAAATGACAAAACACAGTCAAGCTAAGCTCCATTAATTGATACCCCACTCATTATAAGCATTATAAGTACTCAGCAGTTTTGTGACTCCGGTTGATAAATTTGTTGTGTTGTATATCATATGACTTTTTTGCATTTCTCTGTAACAGTATTTAAATACAGTACATGGACGCATTGATGGAGATTCTTGTTGAGAAAAGAAAATTATTATTAAAGGTAAAATTCTCATATGAGAATGAGAATAATATTGAGGTGGCCAATGCCCTTGAAGTATATAGCTAAGTACTACATGGCAACATTGCTGTTGGGACTAAAATGGATGTTGTCTGCCCTTGGCAAATATAACAGAAGGCTTGCAACTCATAAGCCAATACATTTATTTACAATCAAATTATAGACATAAAAAGAGACAAAATATTAAAGTTTGAATTTCTTGGTACACCTGTATTAAACCAATTTTATACAACAGAACTATCATGACAGAATATTACAAAGTGTAACTTTATTTGCTGTTGACAGAGTGTCCACCCCCAACATTCTGTTTCATAGTTGATAGGTACACGCTACCATCACACATAAATAACTAAAATGAAATATTAGAACCTTAGACTCATAATGTAAGGCACTAACACTTGCAACAAATTTTTCAAACAGAATGACCTAAAATGACAAAATGTATTTGCATTGATGTCCCCAATGGTAACAATATACTGATATCTTACTAATTTGGGGGAATTCCCCGGACAGGTGGCAGGCACCTGTGATTGTGTTACTGGTAGCAGTATGTCAATGGAGTGACATCACTGGATGGATGCATCACATGACATGCAAAAATTCAAACAAAAATTTATCTGACTTCATCATTGAAACTTACAGAAGCAGAAAAGTTTGTCCACAGTGGTTAAGGTTTCCATTATTGGATTCATTCTGCGACATTTTCAAATTCTTCTTACTAGTATAATTCTGACCCACTTTTAAAGGCCAGAGAAGAAGATTTTACAGGATCAATAGCCAGACCAACAAGTCTGGCTGAAATAATAAACTTACTTGCTTTGTTCAAGGTCATTGTTGATGCAGCAAACCACTTTAAAGTGTTTTATTCTACAAGAAAGATTCACACAGTGACCATAGGCATATGGGGGTCAATATTTCTGGGGGGCAGGGATAATTTTTGCCTGAATTAAGAATTTTGGACCAGCAAAAGGGGCATAATATATTTTCTTGGCGGTCTCATTTACCCGAATGGATCCACTATTTTTGCCCGAATTGGGAGGGCATATGCCCCCTACCCTCCCCCTCCCCGCCTCGTATGCTTATGACAATGACCACTGAAATCTTTGATAAAGTATAATAAAATGTGACATGTACAGGAAACTTATCCTGGAGACTCACTTGATTCTGTACATGAAGATGAAACCATACCAAGTCCATTCACTCAAAATTCAAAAAAAAAAAAAAGTTGAAAGGGGGTGGGGGTGTGTTAAAGTCCTATCACTATGTTGTTTTCTGCTAAATAATATTATATCTTCCGACTGAGTTGAATTAAGTCATTTTACAAAAAAAAAATGATACAATACCAAAAAAATGACATTGAAACACTGGAAAAGTTAAAATTGACAAATTTCTACTTTTAAAGTGAAGTACAAAACCATGACATCACCCAGGTCAAACTGACACAAAATATATGATACCTAGAAGCTTTCAGACCATGGGAGTAGTTTTATGGAATGTAAGGTATAGTTCCTGTCACACATCTACATTCAATGTGAAGCTTTGAGTCTTGTGTGTGTATCATTCAACTTCTTTATTCTTTCCCGTATCAGAGCAATTTCCCTAGCTATTGTTCAAGTATGGCAATCATCTGCATAAATCTGTACTGCCACTTAATATGTATGTATGTTATATAATGTATACATTATATATTGCTGTTGCACATAATGTAGAATGCATCACAACTAGGCACTTTTATCAGTTTATTTTATAAACTGAACATCTTAGCATACCCATCTAATCACATAACTGAATTTGCCACTCATAAAAATAAATTAAGCGCATTCATCAAAAATGAGAATAAAATATGTTGTCAAATCAGAAGGCCAATGCTCCTGTACTGGTTATTTTCCCTACTCTCCATTTGCACCCGTCCTTGAAACCTTGCAGTTTTGCCATGTAGTAAGCACTAGCAATGTAGAGCCAGCCAGCCAGTATACTGCAAGACAAACATCCAGTACTTAAACCCCGAGAGCCACGAAACAATATGCTGCCGCGTTCATCGGCATGCTGATTGAATTACGCTGAGCATGTAGCCTAATTGATGTGATTAAAGCTAGCAGGCTTCGGGGCATGCCTCGCTCCCAGCCATCCCTCCAGTGGCTTCCAGCCTGCTCTATGCCGCGTCATGCATACGGCCTTTACCCTCGTGTGTATGCAAGCGTACACAGTCGTCTCTTGAAATCTGATTCCTCAAGTTGCATACTACCTTTGTTTAATCACACTCATTGAGCTAAAGTGCAAGGGTGCAATCTTGTGGCAAAGGAGTTTATTAGTGACTGGATGGCAACATGAGAATCCTCTTTAGAATGAGTGTGTCAACAAGAGAAGTAACAGTGTGTACCCATCAGCAGCTGACAAATAACCTCACCATCTCCTATCACACACTGCTACAATATCTGTTGCATTCAAAACTGAAGAATTCTTTAATTTATTGGAAACTGTACAGTTTGTTGTAAAATTACAGAGTGCAAAGTATTCAAGTGAAAAAAGTTTTAATCAATTGCAAACATGTACTTCAGTTTCCCATTGTTTTACAGTCTATTTATTACATATGGATGTATGTAACTATTAAAAGCACCTGAAGGGGGGGGGGGAGGATATTAACTGTTAAGAAAGTAATCTCATTAAATACAACAGTAGAGTGGTATAAAGCTATAAGAGGGAAACAGAAAACCTCTTCAGTTATAACCTCATAAAACTAATGAAATAATTGTACACCCAAATAAAAGAGAAATCAAACACAAAAATTAAAAAAAATTGTGCAACTTAAAATCTCTTAATTTCACAATATTGGTATGTTATAATCTAAAAAATAAGCAAGGTCATGGAGCAGTGTACAGAGATCTAGAGTACAGCTTTTTCTTTTTCCTATTTAACAAATTGCAGACAAGGAGTGAAAGTACACATAATAGCAATCATGTAGCATCTGGTTTCATGGTATTCAAAACACATACATTTCCCCAAAATTGGTGCCAAATATCCAAACTGAAAGTTTTTTTTCTGCTATTGTTAAGGTTTGAACATTTTGTGTTTCATTCTGTTCAGTATTAATTATCCTCATCATTTCACCTTACTTTGTATTCTGCTGTAGTCTGAACTAGACAGTATCGTCTGTTGAAAACAATCTCACTTTTGACAAATCATCGTCATCAATGAAGTTCTCTCAATTGCCCTGATTATCCTCTCTGTGGCATCTCTCTGAATTGGCTGAGGGGAGCCTCCAGGCTCGGCTTTATAAATGAAAACAAATTACCTCTTCATTATCTCCTAGCTCGTCCGAGGACAAAATATCGCCCTCTGGCTAATATTTCTCTTTTCTGTCACATCAGGGAACAGCTATCGCAAATCATAATTGGTGAATGAGCCATCTTGTGGTTTGATGGACAGCTAACACGGCTATGTTTCCCGTCTATTATTTAGAAAGCTGCATCTGTGGAGGAGTAAAGGAAGAGGTTTATTATTTCAAGCATGATTTGACAAGACTTAGAGAAGATAAGTAATGAAGAATTAGATAAACAATGAAAATGTTTAATTGAATTGGCAAAATATGTTTAGTTCTGTAGTTGCAGGGACAGCTTTAGGACACAATAGGCTAAAAAAGAAGGAAGGAGGAATGTCGGTCTTGATGTAAAGCTAGGAAAGAGGTGAATGAAGATGATTCTTTGTTTTATTCTCCACCCAAAAAGAGAATGAAGAGAGCTATGAGCAGACAGAATTGATGGAAATACCTATTGACACCAATAAAGTAATATGTAAACAGGAGTAATAGATGTAGTAAATAATACAAAACGGTACAGAAAGCTTCGTCTTTAAACAATGCTAATAAAGGTAAAAATATGACATTCTGTTAAAACTTATGAATGAAACAGGTGAAACATCCAACTCGATTCATGCAAGCAAAAATCAGTACTTCATTTCACCTTTACTATGTGACTTCAAACTAGTTAATGTCCTCTGTCACTATGCAATATTACTTTTTCATTAAAGGATTGATACATTTCTGTTGACGGTTCTGGTTAAACTATCAAACAGTGTTCAAGTTTGTTGTTACACTGTCCATATACGGTATTCTTGAACACCAAACATTTGAAAATATCTATCAATTTTGTTGGGTGCGTCTTTGGAGAAACACAATAACCACATTTTTTTGCCAACTAATTAAAGACCTGTTCGTTCATTTGAAGATATTTAAGAATTTCATTGCAATAGCTGGCCGCTGCCCATGTAATAACTGTATTGATTTATTGTTCAATCAATACCTCCTTGAAACAGTAACAATATGCCCCCTCTTTTACAATGTCACACTTGAAATTTCATTTCCGACTCCGTTTGATTCCAGCCAAGCTTATATGATGTGGGTGAACCCAGCCAAATAAATATCAACTTCATAATTTGCAACAAAAGTTTGCAGGGAGGAACACCTGCACACGTTCACACATACTGAAGCATTGTGTGAGGGAAATAGACCGTGGTGGCACGCGAGCCCTCGGGAGCAAGAATTTGGGCAAATTACTTGGTTGAATGGTGATAAATACTTCTCATTGTCATGTTCCTTGTCCTTGTTGATATTGAGACACAAAAGGCAGTATATCTTCAGGACAAAAATGAACAATTCCCAAGTGGAAACTTACATGCCAGGCTGAATAAACTAGAATAAGGCTTGTGGTGTCAGCTCAGAGGTGAATAGGAGAGTCTACGATGGTAAACATTGGGCACGTGGCTGAAGGTATGGGTACACACACTGTACCATAAAAGTACTCAGCTCTCTTCTTAGGCTCCTATTTTCACACCAGTGTTATTGCTATAGTTTTTCAATTTTTGAAAAAAAAATTTCAAATTATTTTTCCCTCATGGGGTTGTGTGCCTTTGAGTAGTCCTGGCACATATAATGTTAGAATAGATTGGTTTTGCTGGCTCGAATTTGTACAGAATCTACTTGCTGCCTGTCAGTGCCAACAAGTAAACCGTTTTGGAAGCATTGCTAAATAGCTGATAAATATTCCAAACCATGTGTTTAATGTGCACATTGTGTTTTAACCCAAAGAGTATTCTCTGCAACCATGCTGGTGTTAGTATGAATGATGGGTAACATCACAACCTGTATACTACTAGTTTTAACCCATGATACCCATAAAATTTACCTATGTACAGTACGTACTACTGCACTTATAAATATCCACGGACCTCTAAATACTACTAAATTGCTTGCGGAACCTATTATGTACTGTATATACTTTGGACTACCCACCATGGAACACCCTTGTCAGGATGATGTCATGGGCATTACACAAAATTGTTAAGTATTTCTGAAGTCTGGGATCTCTAAAAAGAGACATAGTATCCCAGACCCTGTGCAGTATTTCATAGGCATAATGACTGCAAATTTAAACTAATGTTGAAGGACCAAAGTTTGATATTTTTCAGTGTTTCAGTAAAATAACTATACTGCCCTTTATCCTAAAGGGACTGTTGCATCACCTTAGACATATTTAGGAATATCCTCATATCTCTATTTATGCTTAAATTTGATTGACATTAATTCAAACAGTACTATCTCTCTGATTGTTCAATGATGTCTTATGCAGTCAGGGGTGAAATGCCCAGCACACATCTCAAACAGAAGTGTGTAGATGGCAGGGTCATTGAGCAATGTAAAGTGCTAAGGTACAGGCCATTGTAAACTTGTTTAGAAGTTGCAATCACTAGATAATTCGGAAGTTCTGTTTTTGAAGGAGCTAACAGTAACCTTAGTAGGGAACATTTTTACTGTCTGTGCCATCTGGGGCATGATTTGTTGCATTTTAATACCTTTCTCCATCTTTACTACTGTTCTCTGGGCATTAATCTTACTCTTTTACTCAATTAATTTTTACTCTTCCTGCCTTCCCCTCCCAGCTATTCCCTTGTGTACACACTTTTCAGCTAGTCCAGTAATGTAGAATTAAGTCTACCAAATAATGAATGGATAAACTGTGATGCAAATTCCCCTCCAAACTTTGGTAAAAAAAAAAAAAAAATTAAACTGAGTGAATTAGCAAAGTGGAAAGTTGATACTAAATTACAAAATATTCCAAGACATCTTAATGCAAGGAATTTGCCATATTAGATGTAAATATCACGTGAAAACACTTCACTGTTCTCATAAAGGCATGCTCTGGTACAATACCAAAATAAACTTCATCTACTGTACAAGATACATATTTAAAGGGAAATACTGCATATGTGGTACAAAAAACTGTCATTTCTTTGATACCATAATTTATAGACAGAGTGATAGCTAATTCGAAGTAAGACACCATGGTGGCTTTCTTTAGTTCTCACAGAAAGAAATAATCCAGCCATTTGTAGCTCAAGAATAATTTGTTCACCCAAACTTTCAAAATTTCAAATGATGCAGCTATTATTAGAGTCTTGTAGTGCATAATATTTTGGGAGAGTTAAAGCTATTACTTGAGTCTATGGTTAGATTGCGTGGTTATGTCATAATGGTGCATTGAAAATCCAACATTTCCATTTAAGAATTAATAGAGTCATTTTTGAAATCAAATAAAATATTTAAAGTCAACTTGCGAGGGCAAAATTTTTCCATGCATTGAGCATTACAGAATTTCTGGAAACAGAATTTTTTGAGGTTTTTTTTACCTTACAGTAGGATGTGTTAAAAATAAAATATTTTCTGAGTCATGTTCTCTGTTTTCAAAAATGTTAATATCAATCTGAAAACACCATTTAATCATTTGTAATATTTTCTCTACAGTTTATATAACTTGCCTTTACTACATTTTATTGTAACCAGTAGTCCATACAGTGAACTTTATTTGCAGTCATACTATAGTACTCTTCACTCTGTTCTTGACATCTAAGTGCCGGTTGCTAAAATCAATTTTTTTACGATTGGTTATGTTTGTACCACATAACAAGAACAGTTTTAAACACTTCAATTGAGTTGCCTTCTCCACCTTAAGGAGGTGGGACCTCATTTTCATAGCTTGCACAAACACAACTTTCCCTTTTCCTTGTGTTTTGGCGTGTTTGTAACCCGATGGGTTGATTACTGTCAAATATCTGTACAAACACGTATCTATTGATTGGGATTGGAATAATCAATACCGTTGTAAATTCTACGCTCTGACATGCACAACCTCATGTTGTGACTGTATACAGGCACACTGCGAGTGTATCACAGACTGTTTGGGCAAATAGCATTGGCTCCTAGTCAGTCTGATAGAACTAGTGAAACATTATTTTGAGGTGTGAGTTTTTGCCCATAGACAGAATAGGGGGCTCACTACATTGTGTCATAATATATACTTGTATAGTTGTACAGACTCTCCTTCCCTAAATTCTTTTACAAATAAAATAAAGTTATGCAACTTTCAAGGGCAATATTTGTACAATTGTTAAAACTACTGCTAATGCCCCTAGCATATGTAGTTGCAGGAATCTATAAAACCTATTTTTCACTGGCAATGAAGTAAATTAACTCGCTTCTGTTTATAGTAAACTTATACCACTTAGGAGTAAGGCTTCAACTGCTTTCATGTTCCAATTCATTTTTGTCCAGTGATTTTTCACATTCACTCAACATCAGTAAATAAAAGCAAGCCTCTCTGATAATGCCTTGTAGGGTTAAACATAGACTGAAACAAACAAAAACACATCAAAGAAAGTTTCATAAACTTCATGTGACTATTGCTGCTGATAATAGCTGACTGATCCAAAACAAGGTTATAACAATAATGCCACCATGTCGCACAGTGGGTATTTTCTGAGTGTTTCACTAGGCAAGCCATTCCATATAAAGGGTACTATATTGTGAAGGTTCTCATATAATAAGGACAATAACATCCCATGACCTTTTCATGTACAAATTAGGACAATCCAAAATCTAGTTCATCACTGCACATTTTTGGGATGTAAGAATCCTGTCATTTTCATAAAATTTCATTAAAATAGGATGATTGGTGTCATGTTTACAAATTTCCATGAATTTTCCATACCTGGAAAGTGAAAATAATTTTTTTTTTACTTTTCCAGCAAACGGGAACCCTACTGAGTTTTACATCAGCTAGACCATGGCATGCCACCCAACTGCTATAAACCTTTTCCAAATAGCAATTACAAAGCATTGTGGGATATAGTTTTGGTGTGTACCATTTTTGTCAGTAGCATTTTAGCGTGGCAAAATACAATGTACACCAAAACTCTATCCCACAATAATTTGTAATTTCTACTTGGAAAAGGGTCTATTGTCTGAGCTGGTTTATTAACTTTGTTCAGCAACTATGGTGACACTGCAAATAATTGTTCGACTATACTTCAAATCTCTAATATTGTTGAGGTAGTACTAGTAGCTACACAGACTTGATCACGGTACAGCGACATCAGAGAAACTGAAATAATGTTACTTTACTAAAGGTTAACTCTTAGATATATTTCTGTTACCATAGTAACTACATTCACAGCTGTTTTATACAATGAAGCTGCAATGTAACTCAAGTAGGGATCATGATATTATATAAATGATTCAGGTTTGGACTACTACTGTATGTTACACTGTGATGTATATAATAGAATCACATCACAAGCTTATAAATACAAGTCACATGCAGTTTAATACTAATTAATTCTTTTATACTAATTACTGTATCTCAACAGAAACAAGACAACTCTGAAACAGAAAAAAATCCAGGAGAGTGAAACTAAGTGAAAAGCACTTGATGAAACAAGCTCACTGAATTTATATTTGTTGTAAATGCATATATCCTAACAGTCATGAAATAAATTAATTTAGTACTGTTTCCTAATTTACATAAATTTTAGTCAATCATGAGTGAAAGAATCATAAAAGAAAACATTGTCATGGTGGAATCTGCCAACATCTACTTAGACCTAATATGGAATATGTTAAAAGAGTGTTTTGTAATGGATTGACTGCCAATCAGCGACAGTTACTAATATTTCACTCTTCAAACCGAAACAATATAGACACTTTTCCCCATTCCTTTCTCAGCATTTCTCCACTCTTTCTCCATACTTAACTGCATATTTTTCCACATTAAGACATTTCTGCAGCATTTTTCTGAGAGCTTTCAATTACGCCTTACTACAGAAGACATGGATGTTTTGCGTAAGAGTTATCAGCAACCTCTTGAATACAGCTCAAGAAATATATATCCACTTTTGAAGAGCACTTCTGCCAAGTCCAAATCCTACTAGACCCTCTTCCGTAAGAACCTCCAGGGCATATTTTAAATAATGTCTTCTCTTCAGCCTCCGGAGAATCTTAATGAATTTCTGCATCCCTTTAGTGCATCCTGCCTGTCGTGGCCTGCACAATTTACTTGTCAAGGAAAACCGAGGATGGTTGCGTACAAGGCAGCATGAGCGTGGAGTCAGATTTCGCGGGCGAGGAGCGAAAAATTACCATGAAGGATAGACTTTCATGTTATTCTAAATTGCACCTAATTTTGAATTCCTGTAGACTCCTTTATGGGGTTTTATCTTTCTTGGCTGATTTTATAACGTAAATAAATACAGTGACTTGAGAAAAAGACTCACCAAAATTGAAAGCAGGATATTTTATATATTCATGCCTTGAGTAAGTTTGGTTGTTGGTGTTGTCAATGCCTGATGGATTCATTCATGTGATGTGACAGGATGCAGAAATGGCAGACCAGCTAACAGACCACTCTAACTCTTTCAATACACTTCACACTGACCTCCCATTAATGGGTTACAAGTGATGGTCATTACAAAGATTTCTTTCTTAAGTGTAAGGATTTTTTCAAGAATTTCTTCAAAAGGAGTTAACAAAGAAGAATTATGATAACAGTAGACACAGATTTGACAAGGAAATCATGCCAATGACTTTTTTACCAATGAGAATTCAAGCGACAGAAAACTCCATGTCAAGTTTTTTTTTGTTTTTTTTGCAAATAGACTTATTGCCTGTTAAATTTTGAAGTTTAATTTAATAACATTTTACTCATCAAAGACTTCAATATTTTATAGAAAAATGATTTAAGATGGTTACCCTTGTCCAGAAGTTCCCCATCCATTGGAATGTCCTTCTAAAATTGAGTGACATACATGAACTTTGGTGTCAGGTAAAGCTACGGCTGAACGCAGCAATGACTCAATGCGGTAATTGAATCTGAAGCCGGGAATGGAAAACAGAGCAGCAACTCGCTGTAGATGCCTACAACCTCGGGGAATAAATCTTCATCCCTCCGAGTCAGTCAAGCACAAAAAAGGTTTTTTGAGGGAAAACAGTGTGGTGGTTTGGTTTGATTGATATCTGACAATTTGAACTCTTGGCTACGACAACGAGATGCTGGAGGTGCTGTGTATTGTGGGGAGCTAGGAGGCCAGTCTCAAGTGTTTCTTCAATTATGATTGTACCAGCTTCTTGTCTTAAAAGCTGTACTGTATTT
Organism: Holothuria leucospilota; assembly: GCA_029531755.1. Lineage (NCBI taxonomy): Eukaryota > Metazoa > Echinodermata > Holothuroidea > Aspidochirotida > Holothuriidae > Holothuria > Holothuria leucospilota. The sequence goes on along the minus strand of CM055961.1, from coordinate 55,460,344 downwards.
CATCAAAGTATACAAGAAAGTAAAACAGTGCACAGGATAAATTAACTCTTGCCAGAATACACAACTTTCTGTGGCAGAAATTAGGTCTGAAGTCTGCAAGTATTTGACAACTGCATTTTAAGACTAAAAAGTGGAAAAAAGAAATCTTTTGTGAGGATGTATCCCAAGTACATAAACTTTGCTCTCCTACTATTAATTCACTTAACACTCAAAGGTCTGGTGACATGAAAATACCTGTTTTTTATGTAAAAAGTTGTGAAAAGTAGCAAGTTTGCTCATCAATCTCTAAGAACTAAATTGACAATTTTACAACATAATACTAACAACATAAACTTTAAGCAAAATATACAAATCTGTGGGGGTAAACACTAGCTACTTGAAAAATTGACAATAATGTAATGAATAAGATCATGGACAATGTGTAATGATTTGTGCCATTATTTTTGCATACCGAATGAGTTACCTCTTCAATAGTCCAGAATCTTCAAAGCTTATATTAGTTAAACTACAACAAACGAAAAAAAAGAAAAGAAAATTTCTAGAGAGGTGCATGTTACTGTCACCTGATAGTTTCTAGTGAAAGTGAACACTATGGTTGCAGCTGGGGACTGTGGATTCTCCCCAAAAATGTGTCAACTTTAAGCATCAACTTACAGTTTACAAATGTGTAACTCAAATGGGTTACCTAGTGGCAGTGTCTTCTGTGGGTGGGCTTAGTGATTGTGAGTTAAGCTGCATCTAACAAGTACACTGAACACCCAATACCCATGAAATGATAGAAGTAAAGAGACTTGTCCACTAATGATGTCTTGGCAGCATGGATCTAATAACCCATTTTTGTAGATCTTGTAAAGTGTCCTTGCCATGGGATGTAGTGTAGAAGTTTGATAAAATTGGAAGATGAGTGTGCAAAAGCAGATAAACTATAAATAAATCCAAACCTTTTTAACTAATATCTGACATTACCATAGATTCAATGGCATTTATACTTCTGTAACAATGAGGGTTTCCTACCATCATAACACTGTATGCCCTGCTCTTGGGTAATGCTTGAACAATTATCAAACCCAACTCACACTACTCACCTATACTCTGCTAAACTATTGCACTATATATACTAGTTTACATGGCCTTTTGGTAATTTGTAGCACCCCATTTAGTCCCCAGTGGTTCTCTCATAAAATAGAAAACTAACCTAGAACAAAGGCTCTACCCACATCATGAAGAATAAATTCACTGGTGAGCTGATACATGGCGAGGGTTATGGATACAGGGGATGACCTGTTTTGTGAAACTTCAAAGATGAAGACTGGGGATCAGGACACCCTCTCATTTCTTTACCAAACTCTATTCCTACTTTTTTATCATGCTTGTTTTTTGTCAAATTTTACAATAGGTGACTTTAAAGCTATTAAAATAAGACCACACAGAGCAGGAAGTAGGTAAAGATGTGTACCAACAATGTCCTCTCTCTGCAAATTCAACACTACAGTATGGTTCTTAGAATGCTACAAAGTCACTTTTAACAAGGTTGTTGACAAAATAACCGGATGTGTACATGTGGGAATATGTATAATAAACTCTACCTTCTAATAAATTCATGACACTTTCGTTGAAGTACTTAAAACCTCACCGTGTTCCATAAAAGCAATGAGCACTACACTGTAAAAGTCAGTAACAGAAGTAAAGCTTGATGGGGAAAAAGTTAGAGAAATCCTTTGTGGCAATTGAAGGGAAAATTGACGGAAGGACCTTAACTGAGCTGTGTTTAATATTGAGAGGTACATTTGTGTCTGGGTTCATTAAGCTATGACCTGTTTGGAGTGAGGATAATATCACAAATCCGAGCAGTACCCTTGGGACTCTTGAGTCATTCATCCTCCTTTATATTCTAGATGATGTCCCCATCACTGGCAACCATCTATAGTATTACACAGCAACAAATATGACTGCCTCTGAATAGAATTCAATGGAATCCCTCTGGGTTACTTCCATATGGAGGTGTTGATGAAGCAATCAATGAACAGTGGAAACGTGTGGTTAACAGTATTGATCTGTTTCGATCCAACTCCAACTTGGCTTGTTCGTACATGGTGTAAAATTGGGTTGTCTGTCCCATCGGGATGAACGCAGCACAGAATGTATGCTTACATCCCCATACATCCTCTCACCTAGTTTTATTAATTACCAGGCAAATTTACATAGGAAAGGCTGACTTAGTATGATTAGTGGCTGGATTGTAATATTGATTACTATTGATTACACAAGTGTTAGCATATCTAACAGTAATATTCACACACACACTGCATAATCTCTATATATGCCTCAAACACATACTTTTTCTGACTGAACAAAATTAATTGGCACCATCATCCCATATGAAATGACAAAGGGCTTCTTATAACTTGTCCAGTCAATGTGAAATTTCACCTCTTGAGTTTTAATCTGGTCAATCTGATGTTTACATGTAACTGTTGAAGCACTGAGGCTATATTAAGTACTCTTCATTCCATTACTAATTGATGAGATTTCACATTCCATTACTCTGTTTCCCCTACAGCATGTAAAAAGAAAGAAGATGATGCTAAAGCGCCCCCACAGAACAATCATGTCAAGAAACCACGTCTTGTATTCACTGATCTACAACGAAGAACACTTCACGCAATTTTCAAAGAGAACAAGAGGCCATCAAAGGAAATGCAGATGACGATAGCCCAGCAACTGGGTCTGGAGTTAAGTACAGTGAGTAATTTTTTCATGAACGCAAGACGGAGATCGCAGGACAAATGGCAAGACGAGATGAATGCTGCAGCCAACAATAATAACAATAGGGTAGCAAGCAGTCAGACACCAGTACCGTCAACACCAACATGTGCAACCACAATCACGCCAAAGACAGAGTTTAAGGCATGATTAACAGTCTGTTATTATATCGATACCTGAAACAGTTTTATACAAAGTGACCTAAGTCCATCTGTCCTCTCAAATGAGGGAACAAAAAGCCTCATCAAAAAGTTTATCAATTCACTAAAAAGTACTTACCAAAAAACACAGGTTTCTTTAAAGATTTCAAGTGCCAATTTAAAGCTTGTCAGAATACGGCAAAGACATGCAAATACAATTGTGCAGAATGTGATATGGCTGAAAAACACTAACAACAATGAAGTATAAAGTGAGAAATTTCACTTGTAATTCAAAAATTTCATAAATTTTGGCCATACCTTGCTTCAAAACCAGCACAAAACAAGATTGAATTGACAAACTTTAAAAAAAAAATCAAAATCTGAGGCTTAATAAAAACTTCAGAGAAAATACTTCGTAGAAAATTTCTTTCCACAGTAGAATTGTTATTCTTTCAAAAAGCTGACTTTTTTAATACATTTTGTGAGTGTGTGTATAATTTGGACTTTTGGAGTTCACAGTGCAACTAAAAGTTTGTTTGGTTTTCTTTTGATGTTAATGTTCTGTATATTGACAATGAGTAATAAGAATACCCTCATGTGCTTTCAGTATGTGGTAGAGAGAAAGGCTTCCTAGCTCAGCTGGTTAGCTGGAAGGACCACATAGTCAGTCTTGTCTGTAGTTTGTGGATGAAGGATTATGCTCCTTTAATGTTTATTATTGTGTGCAAACCAGTTTTCTGTTGTGTCACATCACACAGCAGTCACTATCAAACAACTGAATGACTGTAATGTTTGTTCATAACTGCAAGTTGTGACAAGTATTTGGTTTGGACTTCTACTGGGTTTCATTACTATGATTACCATATCAGGGTCATTTCACCATATAAGGAGGTACATACCTCCGAAATGATGGTTGGAATCCCCCAGTAATATTCTGTCCACATTAATGTTGGCACTTCATGCATCTAGGTATTCCTTTGGGGGCAAGGGGGGTAATATGGTAATATATGGAGGCTGTATATATTGGACTTGCAATAACCTCTATTTTATTGATAACTTATTATTTATAGTACTGTATTCTACCTCCTACACTTAAAGTGCTTCAGGTTTCTTTGCTTTTTAAAACTAAATTTTAGAGTAAGCTTGCTACAAACATTAGCTAGATATGTAGCTCACCATAGCGCTATTGAAACAGGATTGGTAATTTAAGGGCAAGAGTATTAGTCTGTCAGGGTATCATCACTAAATATAATTAGCCAATCAGTGAGCTGCGCAATCTTGAAAATTCCTAAAAAGACCGACTGACTTTGTCAGTTCTAAATATTAATAATTTTACCAACTTAGGTGAGGATATTATTCATCTTCTTTTTGCCAATCCATCGTACTGTTCCACTGCTGATCTCCTTACATTGCCAGTTACGAAACCTATTTTTATTTGATAAATGTAATACCATTTCTATGCATTGCACTTAAGGGTTCCAAACAATGCAATAGTAGGAGTCAGGGTTTAACCCCTACTTAGAGGAGGGGCTTGCATGGTGTTAATAATGCAGCTTTATCTTCTAATAAAATACATTCTCTTTTATATTGTACATTCCACAATTATTCCAGTCCAATTACATTTAATTATTGTGTAATAACATGCTTGAAATCATTGGTTTGCAGTGTGCCAACAATTTTGATTTTATTTTTCTTTGTTAGAAATCCTTGTTTGGTAAATATTTAATTTCAGTGTTTCTTTAACTATCCTCTCTCTTTCAATGTCCAACTCTTTCAAACAAAACCTACCCTCATTTTGAAATGTTTTAGTTCGTTTTTCTTTAATTATACATAAAACACTGATACAAATCCTTTGATTGTAAATGAAATAAAAGCAGATTCTGGAGAACCATATATCTTAACATTCCAAGTCAGTTTCATTCCATGATCACAGCTGTATTCCAAAGTTATGACTCATAAGGCATTAAGTACTTACATACCAGGCCAAATAGGAACATTCCTCCCAGTAAATTAAACCTTGAATATCTGAAACAGAAGATTTATAAACAGTCATTACCTGTAGATAGAACTCCTAGTCTTTGACCAGGAAGTCATCAAAATGCATTAAGTAATGTTCTGTTTAGATCAAATATTTTATATATGCTTAAGTTTATGAGAAATTGAAATAATATCTAGGTCTCTGGTATCTTTTGATGTTTTTCATGATATAGCTATTCATGACACAACTGGTAAGACAAAGGTAACAGTAAATTACTTGCAACAAAGTTAATCCATGACTCAAAACCCTGCAACTGTGACTAGCAGGGACACAACAATGAAGCCAAAATTTTTGAAAAGTAGGTTGGGTGGGAGAAGTGGGGGGGATGGAGGGAGGGAGGGAGGTGAGAGGCATCCAACGTCCAGGATTTAGAAGATGCAGGTCACTGAGGACAAGCTACTGATGTTTCAAGTAACAGGAGGCACCTCTAGATGTAACATCTTTCCTGATTCCTTCCATTGTAATTGTCTATTTACTGTCCTTCATGTATTTTGTTATTTACTTTGAGGCTCAATTTTCCTTGTTTGCAGATTTTTTGTTTCTCCTTTTCAAGTCACATTTGGTGTGTGAACATGCAGTTTGTGCAATATTGTAAATACACCTAGGCAGAGGCTGTTAACACCCCATATAGAGGGCAGTATTCTCCATCCAAGGACAGTCCTGTTTCATAATATACAGCTCTGTTAAATCAAGGGAATGCGAGCACTGCAATCAAAACATACAGGGAACAGGCACAATAAGTGAAACAAAAGTTATTTATTGTCACATATTTAACATCATAATTTTGACAATATACCTAAATTATGATGATATAGATGTGTAACAGGTTAGGACTATAGCAGGGTGTTGCTGAGGTTGTCCTCAGTGGTTTTATAGCAACTAATAGGTTATTAGAATGGCAAGTCTATGTAGGCTTGGGAACACATGACCACAGAAACATATGAAGTTATGGTTTTCATTTCTTAAGTTCAAGACCCATGAGAAAGTTTTAAGTCTTCATCTTTTTGTCAGTTTCTTGAGAATACAAGGGAGGATAAGGAGTGATCATTAGTCACACACACACACACACAGTAGTCACAAAAGGTCTACATGGACACCAAAAAGATTTGTAATTTGCCCTTATATTGGTTGATTTGTTCAAAGAGGCTCTGTCCATGTAATCTTTTTTTTTTTTTACTTTATTCAAATCCTTTTGAAGTGTGAAATTTTATTGTGAAGATTTTAGATTGAAAAGCAGATCCTTTCATTCTGTCTTGTTAATGTGTATATTGGAAAGAAAAGATTGTTAATACTTGAAATATGAGTGAAAGACATAATGACAAAAATGTACAAAAAATATGTTCTCTTATTTTTGTTTCTTACAAGAACTGCAACTATAGATAACAGTTCATGTACCAGAAGTCTCTATACTTCTCTTGGATTGTGCAAGCCTTTCATTGTCATAGCTACAATAAATGGTAACAGGTAATTTATTAGCCACCTCCTTAAATGTATCTGGCAGGGTTAATGTAACACCCTTTAAGTTCTTCACATGAACAAAATGTCTGGACATTGTTTACCAAAAATGTCTCAAGAAATCAAAATTGGTAGTGTGGACGGATTGACAGAGTGGAGGTGTATATACACACTGTTTACTGGCCTTTGTGGCAGCTTCTTTGGCAATACTTCTTGGTGACACATAAACCTGCACCCTGTTTTGTAAAATTCCTTGACATTTACCTTTTCCACAAATAATTGCTTATACTTGCAAGTGTATACATAAGTAACAACCATTTACGTAAACACAAAAGAATATGCTTCTTCCCCTAATAGCCTTCACAAAAGAATGCTTCTCAGTCAGACAGCTAAAGTCTTATTTCAAAAATAGAAAAAGTATCTCACCTCAAGCTGCCTGCAAACTCTCCTTTTGTTAGTGACAGTTACAAGTCCCTTGCAGTAGTGAGCTTACCCAGTAGCATACAGCCAGTACATTGAATGATGGTGGTTGAGAAACACAGCAGATCATGTGCTAACATCAAACCATTAAATCCTCTCAGGGAGGCCTTGTATATCTGTATGCAAGGTCTCATCCTCTGACACTCAATGTATCTAACCCCCCACCCTACCTTTTTGCATGATGCCAGAAACTTATCATTACCCAAAGTCATGTGGCAGGAACTTAAGGATAAGGAAATACTGTGGAACTTTTTTAAGTGTAACTGCACATGGTCACCATAATTGGTACATGGTGAAGTAAAGAAATTTTGGTACACCTACTATTGCCACAAACATTTCAAAATGATGGCTACAAATTTTACCGATTTCAAGACAAGTATGAGAAATCACCTTTACATACTTTTGGAAAAAACTTCACATTTACATCACCTAACATGAGACAATGTTGACATAAGTAAAAATTATCTGATATACTATACTTCTCTTGGATTGTGCAAGCCTTTCATTGTCATAGCTACAATAAATGGTAACAGGTAATTTATTAGCCACCTCCTTAAATGTATCTGGCAGGGTTAATGTAACACCCTTTAAGTTCTTCACATGAACAAAATGTCTGGACATTGTTTACCAAAAATGTCTCAAGAAATCAAAATTGGTAGTGTGGACGGATTGACAGAGTGGAGGTGTATATACACACTGTTTACTGGCCTTTGTGGCAGCTTCTTTGGCAATACTTCTTGGTGACACATAAACCTGCACCCTGTTTTGTAAAATTCCTTGACATTTACCTTTTCCACAAATAATTGCTTATACTTGCAAGTGTATACATAAGTAACAACCATTTACGTAAACACAAAAGAATATGCTTCTTCCCCTAATAGCCTTCACAAAAGAATGCTTCTCAGTCAGACAGCTAAAGTCTTATTTCAAAAATAGAAAAAGTATCTCACCTCAAGCTGCCTGCAAACTCTCCTTTTGTTAGTGACAGTTACAAGTCCCTTGCAGTAGTGAGCTTACCCAGTAGCATACAGCCAGTACATTGAATGATGGTGGTTGAGAAACACAGCAGATCATGTGCTAACATCAAACCATTAAATCCTCTCAGGGAGGCCTTGTATATCTGTATGCAAGGTCTCATCCTCTGACACTCAATGTATCTAACCCCCCACCCTACTTTTTTGCATGATGCCAGAAACTTATCATTACCCAAAGTCATGTGGCAGGAACTTAAGGATAAGGAAATACTGTGGAACTTTTTAAGTGTAACTGCACATGGTCACCATAATTGGTACATGGTGAAGTAAAGAAATTTTGGTACACCTACTATTGCCACAAACATTTCAAAATGATGGCTACAAATTTTACCGATTTCAAGACAAGTATGAGAAATCACCTTTACATACTTTTGGAAAAAACTTCACATTTACATCACCTAACATGAGACAATGTTGACATAAGTAAAAATTATCTGATAACCTTAACTGGGAAGCAAGACTGATTACTTACACACAAATAGTAGGTGGTCACCTTGTGGGGTTTGATCTGTTAAACTTTATGCACTTTAAAATTCATTTGAACACTTGGCCAGTTGCCCTACAGTTTTTTTCTGTTACATGTATGGAATGACTAAGGATTTGGCTTGGTCAAATTGTATTATGACAGAGCAATTCTTAAACTGTTTGCAAAGTTAGAAAATTGAAATGCTCCATGATTATGCTTCATGATTATGAATTCCACAAACTATCATACATTCACTTTTTCCTCCCAATCTGTAAAACATAAGTACACTCATGTAAGCAAAATACAACACCTCACATTGATAATCACTTTTCAACACATTTATTCTTTTCTCTCCTGGCTTTTTTGCATATAATTTAAATATTAACCATTATTGGCAAAGCAAGTCATACAATGGTCCTTCTGTGACTCCACACATTTTAAACAAAAACATTCTGGTACAAAAATGAAAGTATCTATTAAATCAGGAGTACTTCAACAAAGTCAGTATAAAATGCAGTGCACTTCAGACTACCTGGGTAACAGCATGCCTCTTTTAGTAGTTGTTCCATTGTTTCAACTTAACCCCACCACCACCCATATAAAGTTCAGCCGTTTTCATCTAAGCATAGTTTGAAATACCACCCTGTCATGATTTACCTCCATAATGTGAGGACATGCGACCCCTCTGTACTTCTTTTTTGAGTGCAGTCAAATGAAAATGAAACTAAGACGTGTGATAACACTGCATGAAAATTCATCTTCCCTACATAAATTTTGCTAGGTGCTGTCATCCAACATCACTGATACTTTATTCCAAATGAAATATACTGGTAAGTAAAGTGCCAAAACATCAAGGCAAAATAAAATGTCTCATTACTGTCTTACTGGTAAAGAAATATGGCCTCCACACCCCCCCCCCCAATCAATATTTTGTTTTGTGTCTGACTTAACACAACTGACATGAACAGGTTAATTACCAATAAAAAAAATTAGGAACTACGTGCCACGAAGTTAGGAGTATCTTGTGTTGCAACCATAACATTTTCCATAAAAGAATATATCAATGTGATATGAATAAACCTTGGGTATTCATGCAAATTACATTTCTCCAATAAGCTTCATCACTTCAACTTTCTTCAGTTTGTTAAACATAGGTAAATCCTTATGTCACCTATTACAACTAATTGAGATGCAAGAGGGTATCAGCACAATAAATAAGCAACCTTTCATGGACAAAGTACCCCATTGTTACCATAGGTGGTATATTTGCAAGTTTCTCTGAATGTGAGCTTCTTTCTCATAATGCAAAAATATCTTGAGGTATTTTTTTTTGCTCACATGAAGAATGAAACCTCCAATGAGATCTGATTTGTCTGAGTCTGTCCTTGCAAGTTAGGAAGGTGAAAAGGTTGAGGGGGAATCTAACAGATGAGGGGAAACCAGAAAGGTGCATCTGCAGTCAATGGGTATTTGTGCAGAGTACATAACCATACACTTTCTTACTGGATGAGAAACCAGTCTTCACAAATAATAATACTGATACAGCTATTGACGTTCTTCACATGACATCATAATGGGCCCGGGTTTACCTGTTCCATTTTGGACATCAAACGTAATGCACACTCAAAAACTACACTGTGTGCAAACAGTATTGGTCAAAGCATAAAATGTTTTGTTCCTTTGTTTTAAAGAACATTTTCTTCATTAAACCTTGATGAATCGATTGTACATACATGTGTAGACGTAAGTTTGCATGTAGGCTGCACATGTTGGGTTTAAATGCTCTATAATAATCACATATAAAAAATAAAATCTTGTTTTATCTTTAGTCGCTCAACGAATATGTAGTGAGCACTACGCAATCTAACATGTGGACTCAAGGAGTTGAGTATTTCTTCTGAAGAATTCCAGAACCAATCATGCTCCATGATGTACATCTGTTTGAAATCGATAACATTGTAGAGCCTGCGATTTTCCTTGACATTTATGTGACAAACTTTTGTAATCATCAAGGAAATATTCTGTAACACTTTGAAACATTTTCTTTAAAGCGTTGAACACTACTTTTGTACACAGAGTACACACTGCGCACAGTAAGTTTGACCTCCAATATGGCCGACTCTGTGGTTGTCACATGTATCTGTGACGTCTGTGAAAACTTCTATAGAATGAAGCACAAACCAACTCCCACAGCCATGTTAAGTTCCAAATACAGTCACCACAATTTAACTTAAGAGCCAGTATCACTGAAGTACTCAATTTTCTTTAGCCTCTACAAGAAGAAATGGATAGTTGCTGATATGTCTCATCTCAGATATATGATTTTAATTTGTATGGAGTATGAACAGAGGTTGTCACAGAGCAACATACCCAAATGATATTTCAAATAAATATGCAAGACATATTACAATCAGAACTTGTAGAGCACCCAATGTGATCACATATAATGGCAATACCAACAATAGTTATACTGCATGATATTTTGTGTTCAAGGATGCAGCAAACCCCAAGCTTGTGGCAAACTTTTTGTACCAACAAGGTTGTTACAAATTGGAATTCACACCCCCAAGAGAATAATTCTCCATCTTTTAGCTGTTGTATGTCCAGACTTATATGGTCACTGGAAAACTCTACCTTGGCTTTACAACTACAGAGTATGCAGCTTGTCAGGAACATTCCTATTTTCCTCTTCTGGCTGGACACATTTGAACAATGAAATAGCTCAAGCCCACCAATGTCCATAATGATATCTTTATGTCCTTCTTATGAAACTTTAACCATAAAATGCTGTTCACTGCAAGCTTACTTACAAAACAAAGCTCTACAAAATGGTGACTCACAGACTATAGCAAAGCTTACTGAAAGAACATAAACCTAATTCACTGTCAAGTCTCATTTACTTCTCACCTACAATGGAATCAACTGTTAACTGTCTCACACCAACCACATAGGATAAACATTCCTTCAAGTGACTATTTCAAATGTTCAAGCTAGCACACCCCTTTTCATTCCAGAGATCAGATAAGAGATAAGGGCATACCACATAACTTTCCAAAAGGTGTAACACAGCCGGCTTTGAAAATATTTTAATACTGCAAAAAGTGCCAATGAACCAAAGTTGTGAAGTTACCCAACTCTTTCAAAGCTCCTACCTCACTCAGAATGTGTAGATATAAATGTACAGATGGTATCATTTCTCCCCCACTCTTTGCTGAAAGTCAAATTCGTCATACTACTGTGTAGGTCATTTTTTAGCAAACTCTTGTTCTACAAAGCTGTCACTTTTAAATCCTACTGATATCACTACAAACCAATCACATGTAGGCCATCTTTTATTTCTATATTGATTGTGTGAAGAAGTCTGAGCAGGGCAGAAGGACCTTTTACCACTGCCCACCCCCACCCCATTCAATTTACTTTTTGAAGAATTGAAATACCATTACCCACTTAAAACCCACTCAATTAAATAATGTTATACAGCATCCTCAAGTCATTAAGGGGTCATTACCTTTAAACTGGCTGCATTTGCTATTAAAGCACAAAGACAAGTGAATTTTACAAGCACACGTTCCTTGTTGAGTCTGAGTATGGGAAACTGTGATCTAAGCTGCACTTGGACAATTCTGGTTTATCAGCAGGTACTCACCTTACTTGTTGCTTTTAGTTCTTATCCCTCTGTCATCGTGTACTGTATGACTTACATTTAACCACTCATTTTGCAAAGCAGATGATTTTAAAAATTATCAAATGATACACACTGCTGCAGCCTTAAAGGCAACACTTCTTTCAAGCTCAGAAGTCTAGAAATAACTTTGAAATGGCACCAACATTAAACTGTAAAAGGATATTTCAAGAAATAATTTTGCATTGACAGCTGTTGTATGCACTTAATCTAAATAAATATTGTAACAATTGTAAGCACTTCTTGAAAATAAGAGTAAGTTGTGACCACTGCTCTCTCTCCCAACAGCACCTAGGCATTGGGAAACAGGACAAATTTTAACAACAAATTTTGCACCATTGTATGCTTGAGCCACTCTATGTCCTTGGTGTTCTAAAAATTAATATATTAATTTAACAATGTATTTCTAAGGCAGCTGGTGGATACCACCATTTAAATGGGTCATATTAGGATTATTTTCCAAGACTAACATTGTCTAAGAAATCAGTGACAGTCAGCATTCTCAAACCTTATGTATGCCCACACTTTTTCTCAAATTCTAGTAACTACACTACTTCATATTATGTGGTTTACTACAGCAATAAGATGTTTTGCAACTGTGGCACAGAAGACAAGATATCCACACACATGCATACCACTTGCTGGACAAGCCCTTTTCTGATTCCAGGAAACACCACACAGCAACTTTGCATTAATCTTGATGTATGCTTACGCCCATAACCTTGACATTATACTACCCCTTGTTCAAATGTTTTCCATTCTTTTACAAAGTTTCAAGGTGAACCAGATGTTTTAACTTCTGAGCATAAACAATTCCATTAAAACAGCTCTTGAAGAACAAGAGTAACAAAACTTCTTTGATTTTGGGTATCTTTTAGCAAAATCACAAGAGCTGATGCTATACACATGAAACTCCAATGTGATTGTGCTGACATTGTATGGCGATGTACTTGTTTTATTCCTCCCACATCACAAAGAATAAAAGTTTGACACAAGTTTATGGACAGGAGTCACTTTAAATTACACTCTGCTGATACATGGCACTACCTTCTCACACTGCTACCATACTTCATATTACTGCTTCTTTAATCTGTGCCATTACTACAGCCATTAGATGAAATATCTGTACTATAAACTCCTATTGCACATGATTATTTCTTTGATATTCCTCACCTACCACCACCAAAATCCTTCCTATCCTCTTTAGAAGAGAATGCTATTCACAGCAGCTTCCAGGTCTGGATCAGGGGGTTTACCTTCCTCTGTTTTGGGTAGCAACGAATCATCCCCTTCCATCATGATATCCAGCTCAGCCTGCAAGCTTGCTACAGTGTCATTCCCATCAGAAGCACCCACTGCAGCAGGACGTTCATCCTGTGGTTGCCCCATGTTGCCATAAGAGGCAAATTTACTCAAGGTGTCAACACTGTCATAGAAGTCATCGTCATTTGAATGACTTTCAAACACAGCACTGGGTAGCGTTTCCCTGAGGTTACTTCCAGCAGCAGCAATACCCGTCAGAGCAACAGTATGCTGATGCTGGGAATGTTCACCCTTGTCCCTAGGGCTAGTCTTTTGAAGTCCCAAGATGCTATTGATTGTACTGTTCATCTCATCTTGTAAAGTATCCTGCAGCATATCCATTGGCTCAAAGGGACTTGCAGTGCCTGTCCTTAGCATCATCTTATCTTTAGTGCTACTATTCAACACATCATCCTCAAAGTCAAATACACTCAGTGCATCCTCTGAAAAGTTGGAACCCTTGCTACTACCCCTCCCATTTGTTAATCCATCTTTGTTATTTTTCTTGGATTTGCCCATTTTTTCCATGTCTTTAGTTTCTGTCTTTTCTGGTACAGTGGATGGATTTGGAGATTGTTTCTTGGATGCAGGCTTCTTTTTCACTTTTAAATCCTCCATGGATACATCCAAGGGGGACTCACTCATCAGGAGTGCCTGTAAGGTGGAATGTCTACGAAGCCTCACTCTTGGAGATGAAACATCAGGTTTCACAGATGAGGTACCAGCTTCTGATCCTGCCTCAGATTTTGGAGATTTCAGATCTGGAGAGCTGACGCTGGAATGTATGGTGTCTCCACTACTCGGAGCTGGAGATAATGCAGGCTGATAGGACTGCTTGGGAATTTTGATGGTTATCTTGGTCTTGAAATCATTCTTTGTGATTTGTGGTTCTCTAATGGGAATTTCAGTACCAACAGGTGGTTTGGTCTCTAGTGGTTTTACAGCTGAAATACTCTCCACATGAGATCTCTTCTTAGGGGGAAGCAAAGGCTCCTGTATTGTAAAAATCACAGTAAGTAATCCTTACCACACAATCCATGCCAGTGATACATCAATACATAATTATTTCTGGCCCTTTCACTGCTATGAAAAAGCTGGAAAATAACCATGAGTGTGTATTTTGGTCTAGCAATCCACCATACACGCATACATCAATTTTATATGGAAGCTTTAATTAATATTAGTTTAATATTCACATGATCATTTACATCAAAGTTTGTGTAAAATATACTTCAAAATAAGTCACATAAATGTAATCTATCTTTTCCTCTTACCTGTTTAAGTGTCACTGGGGTATGAGTCTCATATGCTGCACTTAAGAAACGCTGTTTCTTACTCTGATGTGGTTTAATGATGGCGAGAAGACGACTTTGAGTTTCTGTGGATAAGAAGAATTCTCCACATAACTCTTGAAAATTGCAGATCATTTGTTGGAAAAACTTCAAATCCCAAAACAATGTATCCAGCAAAGCACACAGTATAGCTCTTTGTATGATGCGTTCATGTCCTCAGGCAGGGGTGGGGAACCCTTTTCCTCTGACAGGCTGTTTTGATAGTCATTATTCCCTCGCGGGCCGCAGACAGTGAGGGTACAACAAGCTTTCCTCATAAGGTGTAGACCAATGGGCCCCATCAGCCCATGTGAAAAGTGCACCCAAAGTGTGCTGAAAAACCCCTGTATTTTAAAAACCAACTTTTACTTTTTCTTCAGTGTACATTGCAAAATTATCCATTTTTTAATGTTTGTTCACTCCTCAGTGGTACAGCACTACCCCCTTCCCAGATCTACCTCTGGGAATACGTATAATGCCCACTGAGGTTCACACAGTAAGAGATCGACTTGGGCATGTGATATTGCCCTTCTTTTCAATGCTATGTAGTCTCCCACGCAAAGCTTCCATTATCAGGTTACCACTAGACGTAAAGGGATTCTGCACCCGATTTATGTCTGTGGTGGGCATGTTACATTGTCCATACTTACAGTTTAGTAATATAAAGACTCATTGATATCAGGGAGTTGCCATTAGAATGCAACTCCCTGATAGTATAGGGCCTACTGGTAGTGTGTCGCGTTAAATCTCCGGAAAGTGATATTAGCAGGATAAATGGTGGGTACTGTGGGTTAAAAGATTATTATCATTCACTTTCCAAGTGATTTGTATTTCCATGTATGAATTCCCTTGCAGGCCGCATACAGCCCGCATGCCAGAGGTTCCCCACCCGTCCTCAGGTATTGAAAATACCACAAACATGTCTCACTTGGACTGAGTTTACATTATAAGATTCAAAAGCAGAAAAATACTAATATGAAAATTGCAGCCCGGAGTCTTTGTGGGATGCACTATGAATATGAAGTCTATGCAATCATAAAACAACTATTCTGACTGGCTGAAACAGCAACTTTCGGTACAGTGAAGCCATCAGAACCACAAACAAAACATCAGCCATAACAATTAACCAGAAAGCCAAAAGGCTTAGTGATTCCTTGCCGAAAGGAGGGTGCTTTGCTACACTGAGGTTCATCCATCAAATTTATACTTCTCTACTACATCATTTTTTATGATGTGGTCACAATTTGACCTCTTCTCATGTCAGCTCATGTCACATGACCTTTGAACTAAAACTTGAATAACCAAAAAATGCAAAAAAAAGAAGGGATTTGTCTGTGCTTCCTCCCTTGTAATGACATGTTTGCAAAGTTTCAGTTTTGACCTCTGAAGACCTCAAATGGCTTGTGACCTCCATGAAAAACAATAGGGTTTTTCTTCACACCATAACACATGAACATACTTAGTATGAAATCTATCCAAGATTCCTACCTTGAGATATCGTGCACACAAGGTTTTCAGACTTTGACCCCTGGTGACCCCAGATGACCTTTAACCTCCACCAAAAATGATAGGGTTCTTCCTCTTACCATAACACATCATGTATACTAAGTATGAAATGTATCCAAGCTTCCTACCTTGAAATATCATGTAAACGAGGTTTTCAGACTTTGACCCCCGGTGACCCCAGATGACCTTTGACCTCCACCCAAAACAATAGGGTTCTTCCTCTTTCTTTAACACATCCACATACTTAGTATGAAATCTATCCAAGCTTTCTACCTTGAGATACCGTGTAAACAAGGTTTTCAGAGTTTGACCCCTGGTGACCCCAGATGACCTTTGACCTCCACCAAAAACAATACGGGCCTTCCTCTCACCAAAACGCATCCACATACTAAGTATGAAATCTATCCAAGCTTCCTACCTTGGGATATCGTGTAAACAAGGTTTTCAGATTTTGATCCCCGGTGACCCCATGACCTTTGACCTCCACCAAAAACAATAGGGTTCTTCCTCTCACCACAACGCATCTAAATACCAAGCATGAAATCTATCCAAGCTTTCTAACTTGAGATATCGTGTAAACAAGGTTTTCAGATTTTGACCCCCGGTGACCCCAGATGACCTTTGACCTCCACCAAAAACAATAGGGTTTTTCCTCTCACCACAACGCATCTACATACCAAGCATGAAATCTATCCAAGCTTTCTAACTTGAGATATCGTGTAAACAAGGTTTTCAGATTTTGACACCCGGTGACCCCAGATGACCTTTGACCTTCACCAAAAACAATAGGGTTCTTCCTCTCACCACAACGCATCTACATACCACGCATGAAATCAATCCAAGCTTTCTACCTTGAGATATCGTGTAAACAAGGTTTTCAGATTTTGACCCCCGGTGACCCCACATGACCTTTGACCTCCACCAAAAACAATAGGGTTCTTCCTCTCACCACAACGCATCTACATACCAAGCATGAAATCATTCCAAGCTTTCTACCTTGAGATATCGTGTAAACGAGGTTTTCAGACTTTGACCCCCGGTGACCCCAGATGACCTTTGACCTCCACCAAAAACAATAGGGTTCTTCCTCTCACCACAACGCATCTAAATACCAAGCATGAAATCTATCCAAGCTTTCTAACTTGAGATATCGTGTAAACAAGGTTTTCAGATTTTGACCCCCGGTGACCCCAGATGACCTTTGACCTCCACCAAAAACAATAGGGTTTTTCCTCTCACCACAACGCATCTACATACCAAGCATGAAATCTATCCAAGCTTTCTAACTTGAGATATTGTGTAAACAAGGTTTTCAGATTTTGACACCCGGTGACCCCAGATGACCTTTGACCTTCACCAAAAACAATAGGGTTCTTCCTCTCACCACAACGCATCTACATACCACGCATGAAATCAATCCAAGCTTTCTACCTTGAGATATCGTGTAAACAAGGTTTTCAGATTTTGACCCCCGGTGACCCCACATGACCTTTGACCTCCACCAAAAACAATAGGGTTCTTCCTCTCACCACAACGCATCTACATACCAAGCATGAAATCATTCCAAGCTTTCTACCTTGAGATATCGTGTAAACAAGGTTTTCAGATTTGACCCCCGGTGACCCCACATGACCTTTGACCTCCACCAAAAACAAAAGGGTTCTTCCTCTCACCAAAACGCATCTACATACCAAGCATGAAATCAATCCAAGCTTTCTAACTTGAGATATCGTGTAAACAAGGTTTTCAGATTTTGACCCCCGGTGACCCCACATGACCTTTGACCTCCACCAAAAACAATAGGGTTCTTCCTCTCACCACAACGCATCTACATACCAAGCATGAAATCAATCCAAGCTTTCTAACTTGAGATATCGTGTAAACAAGGTTTTCAGATTTTGACCCCCGGTGACCCCAGATGACCTTTGACCTCAACCAAAAACAATAGGGTTCTTCCTCTCACCACAACGCATCTACATACCATGCATGAAATCTATCCAAGCTTTCTAACTTGAGATATCGTGTAAACAAGGTTTTCAGATTTTGACCCTCGGTGACCCCAGATGACCTTTGACCTCCACCAAAAACAATAGGGTTCTTCCTCTCACCACAACGCATCTACATACCATGCATGAAATCTATCCAAGCTTTCTAACTTGAGATATCGTGTAAACAAGGTTTTCAGATTTTGACCTCCGGTGACCCCAGATGACCTTTGACCTCCACCAAAAACAATAGGGTTCTTCCTCTCAATATGGGCCATCTATGTACCAAGTTTCAGAACTGTCCAACTTTCCCTCCTTGAGATATCGTGTAAACAAGCAAAGCTGTCACATACGCACACGACATCACCATCGCATAGATTCCTTGCCTGCCTTCGGCAAGGAATCAAAAATGGCTAAAAAAAATACAATCAGTTATTGATATTTTTTTCCATGACAGTTTCTGGCATCTCTGGCATGTCACTACTTTGCTGGTATAAGCTAAAAAAATTTGAAGTATGTCACCCCAATCAATTCCTTGAGAGCTGGGTTTTTTATTTTTCCAATTTTCAACCCTCCATCCTAGAGTTCCAACAGCAGGTTTGGCACTGTTAAAGTACACATATTTCTGTTCACAAGGAATCTACCTCACAGACTAGCACCCCAGTCTTTAACAAGGCAAGTGTAAGAACTGTTTGGGTGTCAAATATTTAATTATTCATGGTTGATTGCAAGTGGTCTGAAAATACTACACGTGCGGATGACTGAATGTAAAATACACACTGGGGAATTGCCTCTGAAACTTATTTTTGATGTTGAGGACTGGAGTCCTGAAATCAGTCACAATTCAGACATATGATAAGAAATATTATGGTTAAGCAAGAATGACCACATTCTAACCCACTGTTTCTTAAAAAGCACAACCCTTAAAGAATGACACCTTCCTCCACTGAATAAAAACTACTGTACCTACCTGGATTACTGGACAGTTGTTTCTCATACTCAAAGTTCATTCTTTCATCCTGTAGCACCATTCTGTCCAGCATTACCATTTCTGCTGATGGACCTTTCCTCTGTTACACAAGAAATAAGATATGCTCTTAAGGTTTCTTTCCCTTCAATATTAGGAGCAGCATTTTTTACACACAAAAACTTGGTTTTTGTTTTGTCTAATATTTTCTTTAAATATTTTATTGAGAGCCTTAAAAATATGAGAGGAAAAGTTCTACTTCTGGTATTATTTGGTGCCACTGATTAAAATGATTAAAATTTTCTAGGGGTATAATGGAGTTCACAACAAGTGACAACCTTACCTCTCAAAGATCATGATTATATGAAAGAATACAAATAAAGATCAATTGTAACAA
The DNA here is from genome assembly GCA_029531755.1 of Holothuria leucospilota. NCBI lineage: Eukaryota > Metazoa > Echinodermata > Holothuroidea > Aspidochirotida > Holothuriidae > Holothuria > Holothuria leucospilota. Next base: position 55,440,798 of record CM055961.1, on the reverse strand, counting down.
CAATGGGCAGAGAATACCAGAACCCATCTAACCTACTTCTAATGTGGACTTCATAAATTCTTTAGGCTGATACATACTCCATACTCCAGTGCAGCACTACAAAGTTTTGTGTAAGACTAAGTTTGCTGGACTTCGGTATGCAAGATGTAAAATTGTTTAACACTTTGAATCTATATACATGGTCCCACCTTTTAATGTACATAAAATTCCAGGCTTTTTCAAGGCATGTCACCTTTTTTTTTTATGGTCTCAGTATGTTCAGGTCTAATACTTTCACACAAAATTTCGGGCATAATTGTACCTGGCAGGTTCTCGGCCGACAGAGGATGCCAACCTCCACCCTGAAAAAATTTTGGCCCCTTTTTCCTATAAAATTTGAGGACCAGAGCACCACTATATTTACTACTATAGGAAGGTAATATCTTAAGTGGCACTTTGGCATGTATATTCCATGAACCCCAAGCAAATATGAAACCCAGTTATGGAACATCTCAATTTTTGGCCTGAATAAAAGCTAAAAGCCAGCTTCCTTTATACTCATGTGTACATAATCATGAACAACTGGACTAGGGTTGCTTTCCTGACTGACCCTGAGTAACCTCTGCAAATTTATAAACTCAAAATGGTCATGATTATCAAAATTTCTGGCACTTCTATTATAGTACATATATGAATCTTTGAAGAGAGGCTTTGAACAACCCCCAAAACCCCCTCAGTACTTCCATGAGTTTTGGCACAAAACACTGAATATATACACAATGTTTCATGTATATCAAACAATCTTTGAAAATTTGATCTCCAATGACCTCAAAATGGCATTGAGGTTTTTTGGAGTCGAATGGTTATTTGTTATTACATCTTCCAAGTTTGAATTCAATCCTACTTTAGGTCACAAAGTTATTACAAATCAATGATTTTGACCTCAAGTAACCTCCATACCTCCACATGACCTTACCATTATTTGGCTTCAAACGGTGATACACACACAAAGTTTGGATTCCATCTGAAATTCCAAATCAAAAATTTTCCCCCTTTTGATCTCTAATGACCTTAAAGGACCTTGCACCAAAAATCTGTGTTCAGCATTAAAGAAGCACTACTTGAGGAACATTATGACCAACTTTCAAGAACATCACATGCTCCGTGAGAGATACATTTTTGACATTCTCACATAATAGCCTGTATTGAACCCTAAATGACCACTGACCTCCACTTCCTGTTGGTTAAAAGTCACCGCACACCCAATGATCATTGTCTTAAAGCAGGGGTGCCCAACCTTTTTGATCCAAAATCTACTTTTCAAGAAGCCACCCTCCCGAGATTTACAAACCATACACTGTCATACAGTTACACATAGAAAAAATTATTTTCTTTTTTTCCCACCTCCTCGTGGTTGACTTAGGATCAGTCCGCGGGCTACCAGTAGACCGCAATGACCTGGATGGGAACTCCTGTCTTAAAGTTTCATCAACATTCATCAAAAATTGAACATATGAGAGCTTGCTGAACAATTGTTGACAGACATGATGGACGGATAGAGTGACAGTGGCTGACTGCAATAGCTCAAACAGCTATACTGCTGGTTTAAGCTTTTGGATCTCCAAACTCAAAATTGATTTTTAATGTGAAGCTTCTGATGTTCAGACTACAACAATCACACTATCTCATTTGGCAGCTGCTATCTTGCAATCTCACAACTTAATTATTTGTTACTTTTCAGCTGATGATCCACTTTTAACCTATTATTTTTAAAGAAAGTATGATTATATGCAATGCACCTTAGTCTGTAAAATTCCCTAAAGCTATGCTGCTGACTGTAATACCACACCACCTCTCTCAGACAGGTATACTATACTACAGGATTGTAGCTTTAGTGGGTTATGCAAGGCTGCAGTGAATAGCAAAGAAACACAAAGAAAATACCACATATGGGTTACTACTGTTTTCTTTCTCAGCAGAACTTTCAAAGCTTTGCTAGAACAACGAAACACAACATGCAAAATCTGAAAATGCAGAAAACACAGAACAGTGTCACTTCTGCATGTATGAGATTCATCAAGGTTTCCTTTTTTGAAATATTGTGTTTGCATGGTTTTCAAAGTTTGACCTCTGGTGACCTCAAATGACCTTAAGCCTCCATGAAAAATGATAGGGATCATCTACTCTACATGGGCCATCTATACACACATGAAACCACCACTGCTATGATACCTTCAAAAGGTAATCTTAAGTTTCTAACCTTCACCCCCTAATGTAAAGGCAGCAGCGGGCTATTCCCTCTCATCCAGATATCATGCTCCAATAGTCACATGGGGACCCCTGAACACGTCTGCCACTATTGCCTTCTTAATTGTGGGCATATTTTAGCTACCAAGCAGTCATTCAGAGGCATTTCACTGCCATGCTGCTGGAGGCTACACAAGTTGAAGATTCATGTATGTACTGTTTCCAAGAATACAATGAAAGTTGTTTTGACCATACAACTTTGTAGCATAAGAAATTTGGAGTATGAACCAGCTTTCAATGCATTTTTTGGAACACTGATAGTAAAAGATTCTAACCAGGCTTTCTTTCAGCAGTAGATACCGATACTTTGCCAACATTTCCTCCTTTTTCTCTAAAAGTTGTTGACTGTGATCTTCAAAGGCTTCATCAACTGAAAGAAAAGTCAAAACATAATTGAAGTTAATAAACTATCATTACTAATGGAAGAAGTTGCTGGCCGATATTCACTATTACACTGCAACTTACACAAAGTGGCCAAACAATATCTGTTTAAACCAGACTTTCTATTCAATGCATGGCCCATACAAAACACTATAATAACAATAAGGTACACAAAAGAGCATTCAAATAACAAAGCATTGCTATACAAAGCTTACTTCAACATGGAAAATCACAACATACACAAAGCTGTGAAATGTAGATAGGAATTTCCTACTCAATGACAATGAAACAAGAGCCCAAGGGCACTATGGTTCCTTGACTATAAGATGATATTGTATAAAGGGAGTAGTGAGGGAAGGCGTGTGCCCCTTCAACATGGTCAACACAATTTCGGCCTGATGAAATCTGCACACCCTACTAGTGCATCATGTCCAAAAATTTGGCTCTTATGAAATTGAACTGTGATGAGGTACTGCATTTTCGTGCAGAACAGGGCAGCAAAAAAAGCAGAAATCTGCAGATAGCAGAAAAAGCTCATGCCTGTATAGCCCTTTTAGAGGTTTCAACTCTCATGACCTTTCACTAAAATGTCAATAACTTGAGTTAGGAGCATCGTAGGAGGGTAGTATGATTGCCTTTTTGGTTCGTCTCAACAAGACAAATCCCAGCGTTACAAAAAAGCCACAAAAGTCAAATGAGGTCAAAGTACGTCATCACATGCACTTCACATAGACAAACACAACTTTCCATTATGCCATCTCTCTAAAATGTTTCACTGGCGTGTTATCAATAAAACATCACTTTCTGACCTTTGCACCCTTTCAGATTAAGTCGGTTACTGTTACAATAATTCCGCCTCCTACCCATCTATCTTATCCTAAAATTATGTCACAGTTTGAACTACAGACACCGAGTTCCAGCTACTAAAAGAAATTCACTTTATTGCCTCTGGTAATCCCACTGACCTTTGACCTCCACCAAAGACAATAGGGCACATCTACTCAATATCATACACATACACACCAAGTTTGAAAAAAATTGATCACTCGGTTATTGACTTATCACACCACATACCTCACATTCCAATGTATCACACTCATGACCTTTCACTAAAATGTTAATAACTTGAGCTAGGAGCATCGTAAGAGGGTAGTATAATTGCCTTTTCGGTTTGTCTCAACAAGACGAATCCTGGCATCACAAAAACGCCACAAAGGTCAAAAGGTCAAATGAGGCCAAAGTAGGTCATCCCATGCACTTCACATTGACAAACCATGGAGTTGTTAGGAGGGAGATTCGATGTTCTATTGACTCTGAAGCAATCTTCATTTCCGACAGTTTATCTTGTCTTTCTTCTCAAAATTCTTATCTCAATACCCACATCAGTGCATTGTCCAAATGACAATGAGAAGACACATCTCTTACGTTGAACTCCTTAACTTTTCACTGCCAGCCATCATGCAAAAATGTGAAATTTTAACCTTTCGTTGTTATTCATCACACTAAATACCATTTCATTTAAAGTCAGCTAAGAATTTCTTTACAACTTACTTTTCAAATATGTTTCTTAATGATGGGAAAATTTCCTAAAAACTACGAGAAATGTATAGGCCTGAACAATCTTTCCAGCAGGTGACATTTTAAAATCGTGGGGGCACAATTGAAGTACATTATTTGAGCATTTGTTGCCAGTCATTTTACTGAAAATCCTGATTAAAGTTTGTTCATTGGGGGAATCAAACTTTACTTCAAAGCATGTATAGACAATGGCTTTGTCTCGGGATTACTTGGAAAAGAAAGGGGAGATCATCATTAAAAGGGTTTAGTCAACAGAGTCTGAACAATAGGAACAAAGGGACCTGTCAATCAAACGGCAGTGCCTGAAAAGAATTAAATCATTTTCAAGTACATATTGCCCGACAGATTTGGCTGTTGTATCTCCTTCCTAACAACTCCCTGAACAAACACACCTTTCCATTATGCCATCCCTCTAAAATGTTTTGTTGGGGAGATATCAATAAAAACATCACTTTCTGACTTTTTCACCCTTTCAGTTTAAGTTGTTTAATGTTACAAAATTTCCACCTCTTACCAATCTATCTTATCCTCAAATTATGTCACAGTTTGAACAATGGACACCGAGTTACTGCTACTAAAAGAAATTCACTTTATTGCCTCTGGTGATCCCCAATGACCTTTGACTTCACCAAAAACAATAGGGCACATCTACTCAATATCATACACATACCCACCAAGTTTGAGAAAAACTGATCACTTGGTTATTGAGTTATCGCACGACATGCCTCGCATTCCAATGTGTCACATACACACACACACACACAAACATACGCCAACTTGACTATATAGGTTTCTTTGTTAGCACAAGGAACCGAAAAGTCTACACATCAATATGGCTTCCACTGACCCAACTTATGCAAAGTTGTTTAACTATCAGTGTGTAAGAGCAACTTCCCTAAAGTAAGTAATGCTATAAATCTGCAGGAACTACTCACATTTATTGAGGTGTTCAGCAGTAGGTGTCTTATCCTGACAGATGTGAAAAGCAAGTAAGCGTGTCACTGCATCTTCCTTGCAACTGAATTCTTCTTTTATTTCAGATTGAGTTACTAGTTTCTGATCTTTATCAAGTTGCTGCTTAAATCTGTACAAAAAAAAAAACCATCCAAAGTAAGTTCCACCATCAAGTGTTAAACAAAGAAATATCTTCAACAGAGGCAGTCACCTTTTTCTTGTTGCAGCTCACAAACTGTGAGCAAGATTCTCCCATTGTTATGTGATGACATGTGATAAGGTTACAACGCTCACAAACTGTGAGCAAGATTCCCCCATTGTTATGTGATGACATGTGATAAGGTTACAATGCTCACAAACTGTGAGCAAGATTCTCCCATTGTTATGTGATGACATGTGATAAGGTTACAACGCTCACAAACTGTGAGCAAGATTCCCCCATTGTTATGTGATGACATGTGATAAGGTTACAACGCTCACAAACTGTGAGCAAGATTCTCCCATTGTTATGTGATGACAGGTGATAAGGTTACAACGCTCACAAACTGTGAGCAAGATTCTCCCATTGTTATGTGATGACACGTGATAAGGTTACAATGCTCACAAACTGTGAGCAAGATTCTCCCATTGTTATGTGATGACATGTGATAAGGTTACAACGCTCACAAACTGTGAGCAAGATTCTCCCATTGTTATGTGATGACATGTGATAAGGTTACAATGCTCACAAACTGTGAGCAAGATTCTCCCATTGTTATGTGATGACACGTGATAAGGTTACAATGCTCACAAACTGTGAGCAAGATTCCCCCATTGTTATGTGATGACATGTGATAAGGTTACAACGCTCACAAACTGTGAGCAAGATTCTCCCATTGTTATGTGATGACATGTGATAAGGTTACAATGCTCACAAACTGTGAGCAAGATTCCCCCATTGTTATGTGATGACTATGGTACGGTTACAACGCTCACAAACTGTGAGCAAGATTCTCCCATTGTTATGTGATGACACGTGATAAGGTTACAACGCTCACGAACTGTGAGCAAGATTCTCCCATTGTTATGTGATGACACGTGATAAGGTTACAACGCTCACCAACTGTGAGCAAGATTCCCCCATTGTTATGTGATGACATGTGATAAGGTTACAACGCTCACCAACTGTGAGCAAGATTCCCCCATTTTTATGTGATGACATGTGATAAGGTTACAATGCTCACCAACTGTGAGCAAGATTCTCCCATTGTTATGTGATGACATGTGATAAGGTTACAACGCTCACAAACTGTGAGCAAGATTCTCCCATTGTTATGTGATGACACGTGATAAGGTTACAACGCTCACAAACTGTGAGCAAGATTCTCCCATTGTTATGTGATGACATGTGATAAGGTTACAATGCTCACAAACTGTGAGCAAGATTCCCCCATTTTTATGTGATGACATGTGATAAGGTTACAATGCTCACCAACTGTGAGCAAGATTCTCCCATTGTTATGTGATGACATGTGATAAGGTTACAACGCTCACAAACTGTGAGCAAGATTCTCCCATTGTTATGTGATGACATGTGATAAGGTTACAACGCTCACAAACTGTGAGCAAGATTCTCCCATTGTTATGTGATGACATGTGATAAGGTTACAATGCTCACAAACTGTGAGCAAGATTCCCCCATTGTTATGTGACGACACGTGATAAGGTTACAATGCTCACAAACTGTGAGCAAGATTCCCCCATTGTTATGTGATGACATGTGATAAGGTTACAATGCTCACAAACTGTGAGCAAGATTCCCCCATTGTTATGTGATGACATGTGATAAGGTTACAATGCTCACAAACTGTGAGCAAGATTCCCCCATTGTTATGTGATGACACGTGATAAGGTTACAACGCTCACAAACTGTGAGCAAGATTCCCCCATTGTTATGTGATGACACGTGATAAGGTTACAACGCTCACAAACTGTGAGCAAGATTCCCCCATTGTTATGTGATGACACGTGATAAGGTTACAACGCTCACAAACTGTGAGCAAGATTCCCCCATTGTTATGTGATGACACGTGATAAGGTTACAACGCTCACAAACTGTGAGCAAGATTCTCCCATTGTTATGTGATGACACGTGATAAGGTTACAACGCTCACAAACTGTGAGCAAGATTCTCCCATTGTTATGTGATGACACGTGATAAGGTTACAACGCTCACAAACTGTGAGCAAGATTCCCCCATTGTTATGTGATGACACGTGATAAGGTTACAACGCTCACAAACTGTGAGCAAGATTCTCCCATTGTTATGTGATGACACGTGATAAGGTTACAACGCTCACTAACTGTGAGCAAGATTCTCCCATTGTTATGTGATGACACGTGATAAGGTTACAATGCTCACGAACTGTGAGCAAGATTCTCCCATTGTTATGTGATGACACGTGATAAGGTTACAATGCTCACGAACTGTGAGCAAGATTCTCCCATTGTTATGTGATGACACGTGATAAGGTTACAATGCTCACGAACTGTGAGCAAGATTCTCCCATTGTTATGTGATGACATGTGATAAGGTTACAATGCTCACGAACTGTGAGCAAGATTCTCCCATTGTTATGTGATGACATGTGATAAGGTTACAACGCTCACGAACTGTGAGCAAGATTCTCCCATTGTTATGTGATGACATGTGATAAGGTTACAACGCTCACGAACTGTGAGCAAGATTCTCCCATTGTTATGTGATGACATGTGATAAGGTTACAACGCTCACGAACTGTGAGCAAGATTCTCCCATTGTTATGTGATGACATGTGATAAGGTTACAACGCTCACGAACTGTGAGCAAGATTCTCCCATTGTTATGTGATGACATGTGATAAGGTTACAACGCTCACGAACTGTGAGCAAGATTCTCCCATTGTTATGTGATGACATGTGATAAGGTTACAACGCTCACGAACTGTGAGCAAGATTCTCCCATTGTTATGTGATGACATGTGATAAGGTTACAACGCTCACGAACTGTGAGCAAGATTCTCCCATTGTTATGTGATGACATGTGATAAGGTTACAACGCTCACGAACTGTGAGCAAGATTCTCCCATTGTTATGTGATGACATGTGATAAGGTTACAACGCTCACGAACTGTGAGCAAGATTCTCCCATTGTTATGTGATGACATGTGATAAGGTTACAACGCTCACGAACTGTGAGCAAGATTCTCCCATTGTTATGTGATGACATGTGATAAGGTTACAACGCTCACGAACTGTGAGCAAGATTCTCCCATTGTTATGTGATGACATGTGATAAGGTTACAACGCTCACGAACTGTGAGCAAGATTCTCCCATTGTTATGTGATGACATGTGATAAGGTTACAACGCTCACGAACTGTGAGCAAGATTCTCCCATTGTTATGTGATGACATGTGATAAGGTTACAACGCTCACGAACTGTGAGCAAGATTCTCCCATTGTTATGTGATGACATGTGATAAGGTTACAACGCTCACGAACTGTGAGCAAGATTCTCCCATTGTTATGTGATGACATGTGATAAGGTTACAACGCTCACGAACTGTGAGCAAGATTCTCCCATTGTTATGTGATGACATGTGATAAGGTTACAACGCTCACGAACTGTGAGCAAGATTCTCCCATTGTTATGTGATGACATGTGATAAGGTTACAACGCTCACGAACTGTGAGCAAGATTCTCCCATTGTTATGTGATGACATGTGATAAGGTTACAACGCTCACGAACTGTGAGCAAGATTCTCCCATTGTTATGTGATGACATGTGATAAGGTTACAACGCTCACGAACTGTGAGCAAGATTCTCCCATTGTTATGTGATGACATGTGATAAGGTTACAACGCTCACGAACTGTGAGCAAGATTCTCCCATTGTTATGTGATGACATGTGATAAGGTTACAACGCTCACGAACTGTGAGCAAGATTCTCCCATTGTTATGTGATGACATGTGATAAGGTTACAACGCTCACGAACTGTGAGCAAGATTCTCCCATTGTTATGTGATGACATGTGATAAGGTTACAACGCTCACGAACTGTGAGCAAGATTCTCCCATTGTTATGTGATGACATGTGATAAGGTTACAACGCTCACGAACTGTGAGCAAGATTCTCCCATTGTTATGTGATGACATGTGATAAGGTTACAACGCTCACGAACTGTGAGCAAGATTCTCCCATTGTTATGTGATGACATGTGATAAGGTTACAACGCTCACGAACTGTGAGCAAGATTCTCCCATTGTTATGTGATGACATGTGATAAGGTTACAACGCTCACGAACTGTGAGCAAGATTCTCCCATTGTTATGTGATGACATGTGATAAGGTTACAACGCTCACGAACTGTGAGCAAGATTCTCCCATTGTTATGTGATGACATGTGATAAGGTTACAACGCTCACGAACTGTGAGCAAGATTCTCCCATTGTTATGTGATGACATGTGATAAGGTTACAACGCTCACGAACTGTGAGCAAGATTCTCCCATTGTTATGTGATGACATGTGATAAGGTTACAACGCTCACGAACTGTGAGCAAGATTCTCCCATTGTTATGTGATGACATGTGATAAGGTTACAACGCTCACGAACTGTGAGCAAGATTCTCCCATTGTTATGTGATGACATGTGATAAGGTTACAACGCTCACGAACTGTGAGCAAGATTCTCCCATTGTTATGTGATGACATGTGATAAGGTTACAACGCTCACGAACTGTGAGCAAGATTCTCCCATTGTTATGTGATGAGATGTGATAAGGTTACAACGCTCACGAACTGTGAGCAAGATTCTCCCATTGTTATGTGATGAGATGTGATAAGGTTACAACGCTCACGAACTGTGAGCAAGATTCTCCCATTGTTATGTGATGAGATGTGATAAGGTTACAACGCTCACGAACTGTGAGCAAGATTCTCCCATTGTTATGTGATGAGATGTGATAAGGTTACAACGCTCACGAACTGTGAGCAAGATTCTCCCATTGTTATGTGATGAGATGTGATAAGGTTACAACGCTCACGAACTGTGAGCAAGATTCTCCCATTGTTATGTGATGAGATGTGATAAGGTTACAACGCTCACGAACTGTGAGCAAGATTCTCCCATTGTTATGTGATGAGATGTGATAAGGTTACAACGCTCACGAACTGTGAGCAAGATTCTCCCATTGTTATGTGATGACATGTGATAAGATAACAACAGGCCTGCGGATTTCACGCGAACGATCGTTCGCGGTCGCGTGTTGGTTACGTGACCGCCAAACCACGTAACCGAAAAATCGGTTACGATGTCCCATTTGACACTCAAATTCAACTCTTCTGTGACCTAAAATTTGAACATTCATTAAGAGGCATTTTAATTTCAATCAGAAGATATTATCTGATAAAATACAGACTACCAATTGCGACACTTTTCTCACATTGCTCTTGTCTCATATCACAAACAATAAAATAGATCGCATGAGGCTCGCACCTTGCAGCACATGCTATCGCAAATCGCAATTGCAGAGTCCACACTAGCTGACTGGTATCACGCACTACGGCGACCTGTCCAGCCATGATTCCCGGTTGTACACAATGCGACACTGCACAAGCTGTGATTACGGCCCCACTGCATTGACTTCGCACATAGCCCGATATCATGAAAGTTGTTTAAAAAATTATGCCACAGTTAACACACAGTATATCAGTGGGGACTCACTGAGTGCGCGAAGATTTCTTCGTAACGTTCCTGCAATGACGATGTCAAAGAAACTTCTTGCTTATGCAGCTAACTGATACTGGAGATGATAAAAAATGGATGTGTCAGACTGATATTGGTTTTATCTATACTCAGTTTGATCATAAAATAAATGAGAAATCAGTATGTCCTTCAACAGTAATTTACTATGATTCTACGTGTACAGTAAAGCCCCGTTTTTCGGAACTAGGTATCAGATTTAACAAGAAAAATCTTCATCACAATTACAGTAGAATCCACCAAGTTTTTAGGGCTTTACTGTACAAGTCAAAATTTAACGTAAATTCCTGCAGAACTGCACTTATTTCCTCGGGACTTTAAAAGTGACGGCAAGATGTCAGGAGGGCTAAAATAGCCAACATGTAGGCATAGAAAACAATTTGTTATCTCTTTGTCAAATTTGGAAGAAAAATCGTACGTATTTGTTTTTAAATTCTTGCTAGGATCCATGAGTCGGTATAGGCTCAATTTCTCCTTATACTAAAATATGTTAGGTTAGCATAAGTCCTAGTTTCACTAAATCTGAAATGTTAGTTTCGTAGTGAGCTTCATTCCTAAAAATAACGAGAGTAGACCTTACAAAAACATTGCGAATTTCTGTTTGGGAGTCTCCTACACATGTGTCTCTAATACTTTTGGAAATTTATGCCGAATTTATACGCTAGATACCTCTCCAGATCGTTATAGCTTCTCTTCAGCACATACACTCATTTAGTGTGTACAAAGCATTGGTCATTCAGAAGGGCGTAGGCTTGAATTTTGGGAATCAAATCCAGATGTTTTAGAAGTCTAAAAATTTATTTGTCGTATGATCGGTCACAAAAAAATAGTAACCAAACACTTTGGGGGATTTTGTCTGCAATTTTGCCAGCCTTCTCGGAGTTATTTGGGGAATGTGTTCACACGCTTTCTTATGGACCCTGTGTACTGCACTTGAGGCAAAAAGTTGAAACCCTGTCGGTACCGTACATCCGAATTTTACCCATATCCGAAATACATTCGGTCCCGATGTGTTCGGATAAATGGGGTTTTACTGTACTCCAAACCATATGCTGTTACCTCACGACATGGCGTCAGCACACACATTTACAGCATCATGTCATTTTGAAATATTGTTTTTCGTATAAATTGAACACATGTTGTGCACTGTGGCATTGACAGTGCAAGTGATCGCTCATTCGCTCGTACACTCTCTTTATATTGGGAATACGCAAAAATGGGTTTTTGAGACTCAACAACATGGGTTACGTTAGGTTACGTGGATCAAAAACCGCGTAACCTAAAAAATGGTTACCATGAAATCTGAAATCCTCAGGCCTGTAACAACGCTCACAAACTGTGAGCAAGATTCTCCCATTGTTATGTGATGACATGTGATAAGGTTACAATGCTCACAAACTGTGAGCAAGATTCCCCCATTGTTATGTGATGACATGTGATAAGGTTACAATGCTCACAAACTGTGAGCAAGATTCCCCCATTGTTATGTGATGACATGTGATAAGGTTACAATGCTCACAAACTGTGAGCAAGATTCTCCCATTGTTATGTGATGACATGTGATAAGGTTACAATGCTCACAAACTGTGAGCAAGATTCCCCCATTGTTATGTGATGACTATGGTACGGTTACAACGCAACTGTATCCAATCCTGTGTTCAAATGTACGTGTACCACTATTTAAATATTTTAACTGAACAAAAACATCCTTCATCTGATGAAATTTGACAATGACACTGACCTGCATCAGGAAGTCTAACAGCAAACACAAAGGATTAACCACTACTGTGACATACCAGGGAATCAGCTGGGGGTGGGCATATAGAATAATTGCTGGTAGCTTTCAAAATACTAGCACATGTGGATCCAAATATGAGGATCCCCCAAATGCATTTTCCACTCAACCAGCTGAAAACTTAGACTTTTTTGAACTAAAGCTAAGGCCATGTGAGTAAAGCCTGAAGCATCTGCAGGAATGAAATTTGGCAATTCAGAGGGTTTTTGGGTTCAATCTCTGGCTGTGTCAAAGCTGGGAGTTGCTACTGGATGGACAGGACTGGAAAAAGTGTTTATTTCTCAGGAAGGTAGTCAAATTTTCCAGAATTCCTTTTGTATTTTAATATGAGAAAAATGTAAATTTCCCTCCTAGTACCCAAATTTCCTGGACATGCTGGATGGAGATACATCACTTGAAGTGTGGTTTGCACCTCGAAGGTCACAAAGTAAACTGTCTTCTGTAGTTTTTTTGACATTTTTACAAGACTTACACTGGATAAAGATGTAAAACACTAAAGAGATTTGTCATAGATGTCCTTCTTTTGCAAAAGGATTGAGGTCTCTTCTCCACTGCCACATTGCCAGTGGTCAACAAAACAGAAGGCCTTCACCATTTGACCTCTGATGACCCCAAATGACCTTTGACTTCTACCAAAAACAATAATAATTTTGTACTCAATATGGGGGCATCATGTTACCCCTCTTGAAATATTTTTTTTTTTTTTTTTACTACTTAACCTACAATGACCTAAGACAATCTTTGACCTCTAACAAAACCAAATGGTCCATTAACTCACAACACACCCACATGCAAAGTAAAGAAACTATCCATGCTTCCTATCTGAGATACCATGTTTAGAAAGTTTTTGATTATTGACCTCTGGTGGGGTAAGAACCACTGATACAGGTAACCCCAGTACTGTATACTTACAGTTCTGTTCTGCTTGGCAGCTTCACTTTCTTTTCCTCCTTTTTGATCAAGACCTCCCCACCTCCTGATATCAGTTGCATCAAGGTTGGAGTAGATTTAGAGTTGCCTCTTTTTGGTGACTTGCTTTCCTTGGAGTTGTTTCCCTAATAATAAGAGACCACTAAGAACACTGACAGACTGAAATGATACTCAAAACTTTTTCAGCAAATGAAAAACTAGCCACTTCATTGTATGAAAAGGCAGAAAGCAAAGATCACCTCTACCAACTGTCTTCTTGAAAGGAAACATAATGAGCACAATCTAACAAGCCTCAAATTAAATTCTGGGAAGGGAAACTGGCCAAGTTTTGAGGGCAAATGAAAACTGCCTTGTATTTTTTTGAAAGAGCATCAAGGCAATTTTAAGACAGCATCAGAAAAAAACATGGTAGTGGAGTGAGAATTCCAATGGAAACAATAAATAGAGCTCCTGAAATGCACTAACAGGGGAAAAAATATGTTGAAAAAAAAAATCACCCCAGACAGTAACTGTCATTACAAAATAACACATTAAACTGAAAAGTTAGCCCAGTACCTGCAAGAATCTAGCTGAATACTGTACACTTCAGAACCTGTAAGCTTGAAAGGACACAAAGGTGTCAATGTTTTTTTGGAACTTCTACTGTTTACAGGGTAAACTGGAACCCTGCCTTATGATTTTTGGACACTGGCATTTAGTAATGGAATCAAAGCTCAAATATCATTGAATGAAAAATAGCGTCTTAAACTGAAAAGTATTTCAGACATTGTTTTAAGGACTCAACAGGGGACCAAGGTAACTCCCAAAATTTAACAAGGGCACCAAGGCAATTTTGCTACAACATTTGAAATAACCATTTTAGGCCAAGTTTTGGGCCTCTGGTGGCAGAAAGGGACGTACAATGATCCAAAATAGGGGCAACGCAGTAAACTTGTTGGTTGACCTTGACTAGTACACAGAAGCATGGCAGCCAAGTAGGTTGTTCATAAAGCTCAAGGTCTGCATGTTCATAACTAATAACAACACATACTAAATGCCCTTGCACAAGGCTGGTACTATACCCAAACTTAGTTTATTTCAAACACTTCAAGGGAGGAAAAGGAAGCATGGTGGTAACGTTATACCATGAAAACGTTGCCCCCCCCCCCCCTTTAGCCTGGGAACCACCTGGGTTTTTCCTAGGGACTGAACTTTTTTTTACAAAGTTATTTACAGTGGTACTCAGAGGATCAGTGCTGCAAAGGGTTTCCGCATGTCTGAGTTTGTCTTCAACTGCCTCAAATCTTTGCCTCAGTACAGCTGTCAAGCACCAAAGCTGGGAATGTTAAATGGCTGTCTCAGGAGCAGCAGTTGGAGTAAATTGGTACTCACCTTCATTGTCATATTCTGAACCCTACACAGCAATTAGCCTGAACACATCCATATGGTATAGGAAAAAATCCTTTCCACCCCCGAGATGTTCAATGATTCAAAGGTGTACTAATGCAATTCAGTTAAAGGATTCCCCTCTACCTGAGGTTCATCAATATAATAACTGTTTAGGGTTCATTCAATGCAACAGTTACTTTTCTTACAACAGTAACTATAATACAGCAGTGGTAAATGTTATGAAACATCTGAGAAATTCCCTTGCAAAGCACACAGACAAGCACTTACCTGAGTTGATTTTCTCTGAGCAGCAAGCTGTTCCACCTTAACGTTGCTTAAATTCACACTGTTAGCGTTGTCAACCTGCTGCCTATAAGAAAACATCTGCCGAGAAAAAAAAACACCATCTGGTAAACATCAATACTGTTACCAAAGATAAGTTAACCAGTTAATTGCGTATGACGGATATATATATGTCACGTCCTAACTTCCACTACTGCGTATGAAGAATATACCCATCTATAATATATTTTTATACACAAATTAATTCCACAGTGGGACAAAAGTTACAATTTAATTCCACACTTAACTGGTTAAACCTCTAAATAGATCAAATGATAACCAGAAAGCCAAACCATTTTGGGATTCCTTCCCGCCTGAATGCAATTTTAGATGCTGCAGATGCTGTTTCTAGTTGACACAGTTTCACTGTTAAGTTACTATGCTTTACATTAGGTACAGAAAGTTAACATTCATGGGCATGCTGGTTGATATCATGTTAACATAATAGATTATCAGTCAGCTTCAAGCTTTTAATTTGGAGATTACGTGTCAGATATGACATCCAAACATGTTTCATACTTTATCAGCATGTTTATAAGGTTTTCACATTTTGACCTCTGACCTCCCTAAAAGATAACAGTTTACGCACTCATTATGGAGGACCTACATGCCAAGTATCATTATCTTAATAAAGTGCACTATTAACTTAAAGTTATATAATGCTCTGCATAAGCATGAAATACTAGTGTTGGACCAACTATCAGTATTCACTATCAGCATCTTCCAATATTCTCGATTTTCGTCCTGTATCGGTATTGGTAAAATTTATAGTTAATGCTTATATTGCCTAACCAATATTTATTGCCCTTTATGTCATGAAAATGGTACACAATTTGTGTATTTCTGAATGCAAGTTCCAATATTTGCTTATTTCCCAAATATGGTTACTGGATCAGTATCAGCCCATACAGAGAACTGAAATATCAGTATCGATAATATTGGTTACTTGCCTTATCGGTACAACACTAAAAATAAAAAAAAGCTAAAAAATGCATGTAAGGAACTAACAGTAAGGGGGAAAAAACCAATGTCAGTGAAGATATGAAACCAGAATGCCAGGCATTCATACTCGCGAATCTAAAACTGAAGGGAAAAACAAAATCTATAGATATGTACGGGATCGAACCACAGACCCTCGATAGAAAGTCTTAACACCCTATCCAATGCGCCACCAAGAATAACTAGAAAAGAGAAAGTTTAATTATTGTATAAACTCTGGACAGCACCGTGCATGAATACATGCTTACAAATGTGATGGAATCATGCATCTAGTGGAGGGTTGTCTTTTAGTTATTGTCTTTAACGATGGCAAGTGCTCACTCGAAGATAGCACTTTCATGTTTAACTGGGGATCTTTCAACAGTTCAGCAATGCCAACCATCCTTTGGTTGCCATGAACGACACAGTGGAGGCTTCGGCAGCATTGACATGGATGTAGGCATCCATAGGCAATAAGCTAGTCGCTGGTAGGGTTACATCACCTACGCCTTAGGAAACCCTAGATTTGTACAAAATACTCTAAATCAAAATTGTGTTTGTGATTACTGTGATTCCATTTTTAAGATAAACTAATTTATGTATTCTCTGGTTCCTTTAAAACTAGTTGCTTGATACCATTGCTTAGTTCTGAATCTAAATAGTACTTCTTGAGGGAGAGTAAGCACGTTGTTTGTAGCAGGAAGCTGCAAAATGATAAACAGGCGATGAAGCTTCAAATTAGACTTAGGACAGTCACTCGGGAGAGATAAAAGCATATTTTTTCTTCAAATTAGATTAACAATGATTTTAACAATCATTTTTTTGTCACTTAACTTGCATTAAGTGTGGTTAATAAAAATTACATTATTGTACAAGAAGTACGGGACATAACAAGACAAGAGAATGTCATCATACTGGGCTTAATGACTGTTGCAAGTCCAAAACATGATTACTATACTTCGCTATTCGCTCGTAACAACAACAAAAAGATCCAATATTTAAACTACAGCACCAACAGGTGCAGAAGCTCATACCAGGCAAGTTAGTTTAGGAGAAGTAGACCTGTCTCTACAATCTCTTCACAAATGAAAATGATCCTAGAAGTGCAACCCTTCATCCCACTAAACAGATCAAAACTCAAAATGGAATACCAACCCTGCACTCAGGCTTTGACAAATTCTTTTTGCATTACTTGTCCATCAGGCAAACTGTTCTCTTAGTCTACTTGTCCGCATGAATACCTACTTATCCACTTCTAATATGCCTTGTGGAGGAGACTTTGCAAGGGTACTTGCATGGCGGGCTAAGATACTGGACAATGCATTTGCCTCAGTAACATTTTACTTGTCCCGGACTGTCGGGTGGGGAATTTGTCGAAGCCTGCCTGCCTGCACTGTACCAACTCAACTGAAATACACAAATGCTGTATGTTTGACCCATTGGAGTTACCAACTTCAACAATTCCTACATTGGAACTTTTCACAAACAGTCCATTCTCTCACCAGACACAGTCTCTCTGCACAAGGTTTTAGTAGAGGCAGCTTTCAAATACCAATCATATATTACTTAATCTAAATGAACTGACACTGCAATCTAAACAAACTCCAAAGAGTTGACCTTTCTTTCACTTATAGAGTTAAAGGGATGCAGAAGAAAGATTTTGTGAAATTGGTAAAAATGGGTGGGCTGCAACAAAGCCAGTAAAAAGGTTGCAAGGTTATCTTGATGTAATTTTTAATCTTCAAATGCCAATCATACTTACTAAGTCAACTGAAAAATGATTTAGATAAAATGAGGGCTAAATTTTACACTTGGAAAGAGTAATTGGTACTTAAAAGATGGGGGTTTTAAATTGTCCCTGTGTTTAACAAATCACCTGACTACCCATTCTGTGAAAATGACAGCATTAAGTTACATACACATGGCAAGAGAATTTGGGACTCGGTTCCTGAGGCCAAAATTCCTGCCCCGCAAAAAGAAATTGCCAGATTTCAATTTCACTTACTCAGAGTACTCCTACATTAGGCAGCTAAAATTTCCCCTGTGTATTCCCCAGTCAAGTGTCTACTACTTTCGTGAAAATGGGGACTACACTCACATGTGGGTAAAGAGACTGGTACTCAAAGTTGGTCCAAGAGGCCAAATTGCTGTTTTTGGCAATTTGGGTCACTTTCAACGGATTAGTGCAAAAAACTGACAGGATCTTTTGTGGAGAACGCCTGACATATTATGGCAATCATGTTCCTCTAACAATATAAACACTAAAAAAGTAGACCCTGAATGTGTGAACAAAATCAATTTTCTTGGCATTTTCTGAGTTTCAGCCTGTGGCCCAAATATGGAGTGTCCACCAGCTTTAAGAATAGATCCAAAACATACAGAAGAAAAAACAGTTAAGTAAGCATAAAAGCAATTAAAATGAATTAAAACACCACCCAAAATGATGATGATAAAGTGGTAGCCTGTTCTTCAAAGGTATACATGTATGGCAAAGTCATTGCCTCTTGCAATGAACCTTGAAATCATAGTTGTGTTACTTGTAATGCTTAGACTTAACCATGAAATACTACAAATTTTGAGACTATGGGCCATGTACTGTGCAGACCCTAACCATTAAACACAAACATTATCTTTGGAATCCTAAAGCTTGCTCTTTATTTTACTTCAAATATATTAGATAGAGAGGACACATGAGCTGGGAAACTGACCTGTCCTTCTTGTTTTAGTTTCTGCAAGAGTGGCTGGTAATGTGTCAGGAACTGCTTCTGCTGAGCTGGTGACATGCTTTTTAACTTCTCCTCAAGCATTTTCATAGTTTGATGGTATCGCTGGGAGTTGGCCTGATCCTTTTGTAAAAAGAATGAAACCATGTAAAAACTTCTGACTTGTGTACACTGAGTTTCCTACTAGGCCATCATTTATGTCCAAGCATCCTGATGGAAGGTATGACTTCCTGTTTTATATGTCTAGTAAATGACACCTGATACAAATATTTTGCAAAATATAAAATTTTAACTAATTTTTGCTTGTTTTTTTTTTTGAATTTTCAGCATTGTACCAACGATTGTTGCGCATTTCCGCAAATATGATCTAGGCCATAGTGGACAATCAAACTTAAGCTTGCAAATGACAACATACTGGCTGCAAATACAAGCTTGTAAACATTAGGAAATCAGCCTACGTGGGCTGGGAGTTGTGACAACTGCCACTAGGGCACTTATAAGGAGAGGCTGTGTTTTCATGATTCACAGAAACTGTAGCTCATTGCATTTTTTTTTTGTATTCTACAGGCCACTTATGCCCCATGAGCTACATGATTACATCAGCAACTTCCCAGCATCTTAAATTTTAGCAAAGTATAAGTCAAACTGTTGACTACTAACATTCTGGAGTGATTGAACATTCCAATTACAGTGAGCAGGCTATTTGTACAACACTATGCCTACTGTTAGGCCTTTCAGCAGGAACTGCCAGGAAGATGACCACGCTTTTTCCAAACATTTTTTTGTTTTGGCATAGAATTACTTGAGTACTTACTTCGTAGTGTAAACGATCGCAGGTAACTTCCAAATGTAAATCCAACATATGACATGTCCAATGAGTATTCAAAATGTACAAATTCATACTTCTGATAGTTTTCATCAGTATAACCTAAATCATGTTTAAGTGGTAGTCCAAGCTCTTCATTGTGTACAATAGTAAAGTATGTATGCAGTAACTATGCATACTAGCCTGGTCTAGCAGCTTTGCCAATCAGAATACTCTTAAAAGGTATGAAATAATGGAAGTCTTTGTGGCAAATTTCAAAGCAGAGTTTTGATTAGTGAAGATACTTTACCCTGCTACAATGTGTGTGAGTTCCTCTCTGAGTATTCATAGTTTGGCCACTTCTACCTCTAGAAATATTTTATGGCTTCCTTTGACAGTTTCTGACTTCTTTCCAATTTTGAACCTTTTTCTCACTCTTTTAGTTGTCAAGAACTTGTCTATCAATACTTTGATGCCATTTTATAGGTTACAACACTAACTAAAAATAGCTGGTATCACACCACTCTGTAAGTTGTAAAGGGTCTGTGTGACACAACATTCATTTGTCCACTTCTGATGTCATAAATTACTTCATGAATTCATTCATGTCTCTTTGGAACTAACATCACGAAAGACAATACAATCTCGGTAGCTACAGGAAAAGTGAGCTTAGCTCAAGTATCAGATTTTAAAGGGGCATATTGTGCTTAAATTGCACCAACATGGCAAAAAAAGACATCTTTTATCATTATTCAACACCCAGTACCACAAACTCTGGTAATAGTATTATATCCCAAAATGACCTCACATGAATGTTGCACAATGTTCTAAGAGAACCTCATTTCTTAAGAGTAAAGTTACCCAGCTTTCTAAACTTGAATTGTTTATTACTCTACACACTTAATTCATGGTTTCAAAGGTATGGATGTTTTCCATACAAAAAATTTGGTGTAGTACAACAAACAGGCCAAAACCAACCAAACATGCAACATAATCAGCATTATCAAAAGGGTCATATGGCTACATGGACAGGTTGACGTTGTACATACAATACTACACAATGTTTAAAACAGCAATTCATCAGCTTCAAGATCAGGTATTACAGCTATGCTTATCACCCCAGTACTGATGAAAAACTACTAGTTTCACTTTCTTGGTAGTTATGTATTATTTCCCTCACAATATCCACACAAAAATTTGAAGAACCAGAAAGCCAAAAGGCTTCGTGATTCCTTGCCAAAAGGGGGGTGCTTTGTTACACTGAGGTTCATCCATCATATTTATACTTCTCTCCATCATTTTTTATGATGTGGTCACAATTTCACCCCTGCTCATATCAGCTCATGCCACATAACCTTTGAACCAAAACTTGAATAACCAAAAAAGGAAAAAAAAAAAAAAAAAAAGGTTTTTGGACTTTGACCTCTGCTGACCTTGAATGACCTTTGATCTCTGCCAAAACAATAGGGTTCTCCCCCTTGACATGACAAATCTACATACCAACTATGTAAAGTGTCGGTCATTCCTACTTCAAAATATCATGATTACAAGGTTTTAGGCCTTTGACCTCAGGTGACCTTGAATGACCTTTGACCTCTGCCAAAAACACTGGGGTTCTTTCTCTTGACATGACAAATCCACACACCCAACTATGAAAACTGTCTGTCATTCCTATCTCAAGATATCACGATTACACGGTATTTGGACTTCGACCTCTGGTGACCTTGAATGACCTTTGACCTCTGCCAAAAACAATAGGGTTCTCCCCCTTGACATGACAAATCGACATATCAATTATGAAAAGTGTCGGCCATTCCTATCTCGAGATATCACGATTACAAGGTTTTGGACTTCGACCTCTGTTGACCTCGAATGACCTTTGACCTCTGCCAAAAACGATAGGGTTCTTCCTCTCAACATGACAAACCTACATACCAAATATGAAAAGTATCGGTCATTCCTATCTTGAGATATTGCGATTACAAGGTTTTTGGACTTCGACCTCTGGTGACCTCGAATGACCTTTGACCTCTGCCAAAAACAATAGCATTCTTCCTCTCAACATGACAAATCTACATACCAACTATGAAAAGTATCGATCATTCCTACCTCAAGATATCGCGATTACAAGGTTTTTGAACTTTGACCTCTGGTGAACTCCAATGACCTTTGACCTCTGCCAAAAACAATAGGGTTCTTCCTCTCAACATGACAAATCTACATACCAAATATGAAAAGTATCGGTCATTCCTACCTCAAGATATCGTGATTACAAGGTTTTTGGACTTCGACCTCTGGTGACCTCGAATGACCTTTGACCTCTGCCAAAAACAATAGGGTTCTTTCTCTTAACATGACAAATCTACATACCAAACATGAAAAGTATCGGTCATTCCTATCTTGAGATATGGCAATTACAAGGTTTTTGGACTTCGACCTCTGGTGACCTCGAATGACCTTTGACCTCTGCCAAAAACAATAGGGTTCTTTCTCTTAACATGACAAATCTACATACCAAACATGAAAAGTATCGGTCATTCCTATCTTGAGATATGGCGATTACAAGGTTTTTGGACTTCGACCTCTGGTGACCTCGAATGACCTTTGACCTCTGCCAAAAACAATAGGGTTCTTCCTCTCAACATGACAAACCTACATACCAACTATGAAAAGTATCGGTCATTCCTATCTTGAGATATCGCGATTACAAGGAGTGTCACAAACACACATACACACACCCACACACACACACGACATCACCATCGCATAGATTCCTTGCCTGCCTACGGCAAGGAATCAAAAGGCTAAATTTTCCCATGGGTACCGAAGTAATGTGATCTTTCACAATGTCAGTTAGAATGTAGTCATGCGTGAGTGTAATTATTCCACTTATGATGTCATAGATTGTACAGTACTTCCGGAAAAGCACAACAATGGGCCCTACAAAGCTGTAAGTTCATGTTCACCACAATGCAGCAAACTAAAATGCCATATTGCACTGAGGTTTTGATGATAAATATGGGTAATTCCATAAATTAGGGTACCAGTGGTAAGAAAATGCTTTAAATGGGAACTGTCTTGTGAGTTTAATCTACATGGTCACTGTTGTGCTTTTATTTTGCTACAATCACTAAGTTAATAACATATTTCCCACAGAACTGAATTATGGAAATTAATTTTCCCAATATTTGACAAAAAGGACACAAAATTTGGGCTTTTTGGGGCAAAAATTATGACATTTAAGGAGTTACCATTTGAAAAGCTAGATTTCCCTTTATTTTAGGCTTTCCTTATTAAATTTTTGCAACAACATTGTTGATGACATGTCACTCGTGACAAAAAAACACTTGATTCATAAACATATTCACATTTTTGCAACACGACTCTACAAAAGGCATGTTCCTCACGTAAACTTTGGTGTCCCCATTTACACGAGAAACGTGTACCCCTTTTCAATAACACTGCCCAATTGAACTATTCCAATTTTCTAAGTCTGATGGATTTTTCAAGCCTGGACAAGCTTTATGCATTTAAAAACATTCCAGAGAAATTTCCAAAAGATATGCCACAAAAAGGCTATTTTCGATTCTACTCAATGATAAGGTGTCCCCTGAAAGTTTACATAGGACACGTTAAGAAGTGAATAACGTAAGCTCCAAACTCGTTATGTTTTATTTTTTTGAGCTGAATTATTAGGTTCTATGAGCTTCAAAACATGCAGTTTAAAGAACTTTGCACACTTTTTGAAATTTTGAATTATCAGACAATTTTCCGTTTGGTGTCCCCTTACCCTGTTTACATCAGGAACACATGTTTAAGCACTGTGAAATAGAGATAAAATGACAAACTGAC
This sequence comes from Holothuria leucospilota, assembly GCA_029531755.1. Taxonomy (NCBI): domain Eukaryota; kingdom Metazoa; phylum Echinodermata; class Holothuroidea; order Aspidochirotida; family Holothuriidae; genus Holothuria; species Holothuria leucospilota. Next base: position 55,417,020 of record CM055961.1, on the reverse strand, counting down.
TAAAAAATACTTTTAGCATCACATTATGCAAATCATCTTAAGAATACACAAAAAATAATATGAAGCAGATCCAGATTCAGATGTTTTTAATGTGATTTTTCAGTATTTTGGTGTCCCCTTTACATCAGGAACATAGATTTTCCCATAAATGAGGAAAATTTGAGGGTGTTCACAATTCAGGCACATATATGAATGGAACTAACTCAATGTCATTATCAAAGTAATTAATATATAATATAGGTAAAAAAAATATGTCATAAAAAAAAGGTGATTTATGAATTTCAGGCCAAAAATGCCATGTCATAGTTTGGTACCCTAATTTATGGAATTATCCATATGTTCTATTCCAAATAATACCATGAGGTTCCATATCTTACATGCTGGAAAAAAACAGGTTTGTGTTCCTATTTAATCTAAGCAATTCTTGGGAAATTTATCGTTTTGACCTCTGGTGACCCCAGATGACGATCTTGAATTCTCGTTTTTGACCGCTGATGACCCTCCACAAAAACAAAAGGGTCTATCTCCTCACCATAATGCATCCACATATCTATCCAAAGCTTTCTATCTGGAGATACCGTGTTAACAAGTTTTTCAGTGTTTGACCCCTGTTAACCCCAAATAACCTTTGTCCTCCACCAAAAACGATAGGATTCATTTTCTTACTATAATGCATCAACATACCAAGTATGAAATCTATCCAAGCTTTCTACCTGGAAATATCGTTGTTTACTAGGTTTTCAGACTTCGAATCCTGGTGACCCAAGATGACCTTTGGCCCCCACCAAAAACAATACAGTTCATCTTCTTACCATAATGCATCCACATACTAAGTACCGAATCTATCCAAGCTTTTTAACGTGAGATACCATGTTAACAAGGTTTTCAGTGTTTGACCCCTGGTGACCCCAGATGACCTTTGACCTCCACGAAAAACCACAATGTTCATCTTCTCACTATAACACATGAACTGACCACGTATGAAATCTATCCAAGCTTTCTACCTGGAGTTATTGTGTTAACTAGGTTTTCAGACTTTGACCCCCGGTGACCCCAGATGACCTTTAACCTCCACCAAAAACAATACAGTTTATCTTTTCACTGTAACCCATCCACATACTATGTATGAAATCTATCAAAGCTTTCTGCTTTCTGCTTTGAGATAACATGTTCACAAGGTTTTCAGTGTTTGACCCACAGTGACCCCAGATGACTTTTGACCTCCAACAAAAGCAATAGGGTTTATCTTCTCCCTATAATGCATCAACATACAATGTAGGTAATCTACCCCAGCTTCTTAACTTGAAATATTGTGTTAACAAGGTTTTCAGTGTTTGACCCCTGGTGACCCCAGATGACCTTTAACCCCCACCAAAAACAATAGGGTCCATCTTCTTACCATAAAGTCTCCACATACTGAGTATGAAATATATCCAAGCTTCCTACCTGGAGATATCGTGTTAACAAGGTTTTCAATGTTTGATCCCGGTGACCACAGATGACCTTTGACCTCCACCAAAAACAATAGGGTTCTTCCTCTCAACATGAAGCATCTATGTACCAAGTTTGAGAACTGTCAGTTTCCCTTCTTGAGATATCGTGTTAACGAGCGAAGTGTCACAAACCACACACATACACACACACATATGCACATACCATCATGAATGCATAGGTTTCTCTTATCATCGAAACCAAAAATGACCCAAACTTTTCATTTGAAAAAAAAATAATAAATAAAAATTGGTCAGATGTCATTTCTTAGACGTATAAAACATTGTGAAGGCTAAACTTCAATCATGGTATTTGTACTTCAAGGACTCAGCCCTCCCTTATACGTGTTTCAAGAAATTTGCAAGTGAATATCATGCATCAAAGATACACATATAAAAGGCTGTTATGGGTGTCTGTACAACTGAAGCAATATTGATGGTCTTTTCTTGATGTCTCAAGATGTAATGAGTACATGACTCAGGTGTTGATTATTTTATAGTTTTAGGTACTCTTCAAAAATGTTTGCCTTTCACATTTATTGGAATATTTTGCCCAATATGACTCAAGTGATCTTTACTACTGAAAAAGAGAAGAACAAAATCAGGAAATGATAAGAGAGCTTTCATGGACAGTAATAAAATTATCAAACATGAACACTGGACAATGTCATGAGTACATTATTACCTTAGTTAATGGAGATGGCTGGACACCACTACTACTCTGTGAGCCAACATGTAGAGGATGCAGCTGACTTGCAGGCATGGACTTACTCAGGACAGGGTTTTCCTGTAATTTAGCCTTCACAAGGGATGCATCTCCATTGAAGCTGCTAGGACTAGCATTCAAGGACTGAGACAACTGAGAACTGGATTCAGTCTTCATTTTTTTGCTGGATGTTTTCTTTTCTGACTCACTGGTTTTGTGCTTTCCTCCTCTGGGTGATTTAGGACTGTCCTGCTTGGTAGTAGTAGAAGTGATGAGTGCATTTTGAATCTGTTCAGGAGCTGTAAGCCCAGATGATGTGGATGGAGTGTACTGAGAAGGAGGCTGAGTGACCTGAGAACTAAGATTAACTGAGCTGCCTGATTTTCCATTATTGGCAGATCCTTGTGATGAACCTTTCAGCATTGCTGAAAAGGCACCAAATGCCTTCTGGTGATCCTGAGGATTGATGCTGTTACCAAAGGACTTGGATATTACCGATGTCACATCAGAAGTGGCAGATGTCAGCAAAGAACCTGCATGATAGCAAAAGCAACCAGAAAGCCAAAAGGCTTAGTGATTCCTTGCCATATGGATATATTGTAACAAGCATGAATCACCCACATGACAAGTATGAGCTCCCTCACAGTTATCCTACTTGAGATATCATGTTAATTAGGTCAAAAGCTTTTGAAATCCTGTGACCCAAAATGACCAACATGCCAAATATGAACAATCCACAGGCCAAGTATGAGATCCCTCACAGTTATCCTCCTTAAAATATCATGTTTTCTAGGTTTTGACCTTTTGTGATCCCAAATGACCTTTGACCTGCATGAAAAATAATAGGTATCATCTACACAATAAGAACAATCCACATGTCAAGTATGAGATCCCTCACAGTTACCCTTCTTAATATATAGTGTTTACAAGGCTTTGACCTTTTGGCCTCTGGTGACCCCATATGACCTTTGACCTCTACCAAAATTAATAGGGATCATCTACTGAATATGGGCAATCAACATGCTACGTGTGACATCCCTCACAGTTACCCTTCTAGAGATATCGTGTTTGCAAGGTTCTGACCTTCCGTCCTCTGGTGACTCCAAATGACCTTTGACCTCCACCAAAAACATTAGGGATCATCTACTCAATATGAGCAATCCACATGCTAAGTATGAGATCCCTCACAGTTACCCTTCTTGAGATATCGTGTTTACAAGGTTTTGACCTTTTGACCTCTGGTGACCCCAAATGACCTTTGACCTCCACCAAAAATAATACGGTTCATCTACTCAATATGGACAATCCACACGCTAAGTATGAGATCCCTCACAGTTACCGTTCTTGAGATACTGTGTTTACAAGGTTTTGACCTTTTGACCACTGGTGACCGCAAGTGACCTTTGAACTCCACCAAAAACAATAGGGATCATCTACTCAATATGAGCAATGCACATGATAAGTATGACATCCCTCACATTTATCCTTCTGGAGATATCCTGTTTACGAGCAATTTCCAGGGTATTTACAATTTGACCTATTGTGACCCCAAATGACCTTTGACCTCCACCAAAAATAGGGATCACCTACTTAATACAGGCAACCTACCTACCAAGTATGAGATCCCTCGGAGTTACCCTTCTTGAGATATTATGTTTACAAGGTTTTGATCTTTTGACCTCTTGGGACCCCACATGACCTTTGATCTCCACCAAAAACAATAGGGATCATCTACTCAACATGGACAATCTACATGCCAAGTATGAGATCCCTTGAAGTTACCCTTCTTGAGATATCGTGTTTACAAGCAAAGCGTCACATACACGCATATGCACACACATACACACACACACGACATCACCATCGCATAGATTCCTTCGGCCTTCGGCAAGGAATCAAAAATGCATAAAACAGAATAGCTGTCAACCACTCACATCCCAATTTATAGAAAACATCAAGACTATAAAGAAATCCATTTCTCAGGTTAACGCAACAAAAGGTTTTTACTCAATGATGGGAATATGTGTTTCAAACGTAAAAGGTCTACAGTTAACAATACTTCCATATCTCAATAGACTGAATATACCTGAACCACTAGAACTGAGACTAGCAGATCCACTGGACTGATTTTCCTCAACCAAACCCCTAGCTTGTAGATTCTGCTGGGCAATCTTCAGTTGCTGCTCCAACTGGGCACGCTGTGCTTTTGCTTTCATGACCACTTTCTGCCTATACTGAAGCAGTTGTTGCAACTGCAGAGTCTCCTGATCTGTGCGTGCTTGCCTGCTCAGTAACTGCTGTATACGGGCCTGTATCTGCTGTAGCTGCTGCTGTGCCCGGATATTAATCTGCTCACGGGTCTAGGTTATACAGCACGAAGATGATAATAAAAATAAATCAAGTTCATGTCAACAGAAAGTGATAAATTATAATAATCTAATAATAGGCTTGGACCTTATTTTTACTCATATTGTACAATTTTTTCTCACAGATCTTTTGGGACAATGCAAATTTGTACTATATAAAACTGACACATCATATATCATTAATTTCATTTGCTTAAAGGGAAATTTGAACAGGTTTTGCAACTTATTTCACCTTTTAATATGACAAGCATGCATACAAGGTAACATTATGGCTTTGTGAAACTCTCCTTCCTTATAGGTGTTCTCTCAGATTCCACTTAAATCAGAGACTGAAGATGAATCTCCATAACAGCCACATATCATCCTGGTCAAATTATTTTGACAATTCTTTATTAATTATGAGACTTAAATCGCACTGTTGTCCCAACACTTACTCAAAACATGCAAAGTGTTTCCTATAGTGAAAGCATGCAATGTTCCACAGGCAGACAGGCCTGATGTTTAAGAAAATTTTCAGGTTATCCTTCGGACAACCTGACAACAAAATTTTGGTTGTCCGAAATAATTTTTGGTTGTGCGAATTAAAATGACAAAGACAAACAAATTGTGTTTCATGTCACTGTGTCTGGTGTTCTTTTTTTTGCCCCCATGGAGATTGGTTTGGCTGTTAAAAAAAGACAAAATATGTGTTCACTGTGTCACTGGTGTTTTACTGTCTCTTGACCAATGAGATTGAACTAGTTTTGCGCGCAGTGAAATGTGTTATGAAATAAAGCACAAACTGTATACTCATATCACATGGTTGACTCCACCGTGTGATACTTACAATTATCATCTGCGCTGCCATAGTAAACAAAACATTCCATTCATAAATTTTGTGAAGTTTCCATTGATCGTTTTTTCTGCGCAAACTTCCGTAAGTACGCTCAACAGAACAGCTTGAAACTTTCGTGGAGACTTGAGGTGCCAAACACACGTGCACATGCAAGCCTCAAGCAGTAGCAGGAAGGGCTTTACTCTCCGGCCGTTGGCACTGGGCAACACTAACAGCATTGTAGCACACGTTCACATCACGTACATACACATTTCGCACTGTTGGATTTATGTGGATTAAACTCGAACATCGAGTCATGATAAGTCAAATTTGTTTAAACATCTTTGTATGCAACGACTGATAAAGTTGTTGGCACAGCACAAAATTTTGTTGAGCAGTAAGTTTTAGTATCAACTTTTGGCTGCCATCTTCATGTGACAGATTCGTTCAGAATCATTAGCGGCAAGTTCAACTTTGATTATGCTAGGCTAGGTTAGGCCTGAACTAACAAACAGTTACTGTATCGAATGGCCACTGAAAAAAAATCAGCGGATGTTTGACTGTGGACTTGTGCGTATTGTGTGTGTCTTTGTGGGTATGAAATTTTAATTGGAGGTGGGTTTCAACCATCGACAAAAATTTAAACACATGGGTCAAGGTTTATTTTGGTTTGTCCCAGTATGTCAAAAGATGCATTTTGGTTAGGCCTGTAATATATACTACAAGTGCGGGATAGCCTACGTGGCTTGCACGTCGCCTTGTGGTGCTAGCAAGCCGATCGCGCATGTACACTACATGATCTCACACAGTTAACTATGTAGTCTACAGTACTGTTAGTTCTGTAGATAGATCGTCCATAGTATAGTGCCTGTGCATGTAACAATGCAGGAGTTATTGTTCGTTCTTTAAACGGAACAGCCCTCTCTGAAGTTGCACCAATGAGAATTCTAAGACAACTCCCTCCCCATGCGGGAAGTACCAAATTGTTTTGTTTTTAATTTTATTTGTTCGATCATGAATGGCGGATGATACCATGGTCTTACTATCACATCTTTGGGGGATTTTTGGAGTTACAGTACTGTTTTGCTTGATGTCACTCGTTTAAAATCTACTCGTCCATCGGACAAGCTCAAAGGCAGAAACTGGTTGTCCGATGCATTTTTTACTCGTCACCGACGATCGGACGACTGTTAAATTTCAACCCTGGCAGAGGCAAGTATCAACAGTACTGTCAGTAAAACCGGTATAACTTTTATCTTAGCAAGATAAAGACAATAAATACTAGAAATATTATGAGCTGACATGATACCTACCAAAGAATGCATCTGCCCAGATCTTTGCATCACAGCTGTGTTTGGAGACACCTGAGAGTTTGAGTGCTGCTTGATTGTGTCTGGGTGTGGTACTTGAACAGTAGTTGCAGCAGCAGTGAACTGACTACTCATACTAATATTTGACTGATTGCCTTTTTCTGCAATTGCACTTGTCCCATTTTCTGAGTCTTGCTGTTCATCTTTGGAAGAACCTTCTTGGCAGGAGGCTTGTGATGGTGGCACTTCCCTTGACTGTGTCACAAAGTTTTGAGTAACATTCATCAGGCCTTTCACTGTAGCTTGCAATTCTGCATTTGTGACCAATGTCTTCTTCTGACTGTTTAACTCAGTGGTGTTTGAATTACTTGTAGTAGTTTTCAATGAGAACTGTGGAGATAAGAAAGTTGGACTACTATTTGATGCAGGAGATGAGAGTGATGAACTAATACCACTGACTTGGCTCACTGCTGACACGTGAACTGGTAAGGTGGAACCAACTGCCATCTTGGGACTAGCTTGCAAAACAGAGGTCAGAGTGCTGTTGTTACCACTTGGGGTAGACTGGGTTGTAAGGATTCTACTGCCTATGCTGGATTGTATAGAAGATACTTTTGTTATTTTCTGAATATCAAGGAAATCAAGGTTAATTCCAGAACTGCCAAGGGAGTTACTCTTCCCAACAGGTTGCCCATCATTTGATAGGAAACTTTTGGGAGGATCCAAAGGTTGATTGTTCACAACATCCAAAATTCCAGACATGTTTGGCAGGTCAGACTTGTTAGCCTTTGCACCTTGTATAGCATTTGAAACAGTGGCTGTAGGAGTACTGGTGCCGCTTGTATCATGTTTGCTTGTAAAAACTGGAGCAAGGACCAGACCAGTGGTAGGGGTACTGCTAGAAAACAGTTTATTACTTGTCTGGAAAGGCAAGGAGTTAGCAGGCTGTGGCTGTAGATACACATTTGGTGGCTTGGTAACATCATTGCTTGACACAGGAACTTTCTTTACAGAAACTTCTGGTTTGGATACATTAAACTTATTCTTCATAAGTTCCTGCAACTGTTGACTAGCTTGAGGATCCTGTTGGAGCAGCTGACGGAGCTGATTAAGGCTACGTAACCTTTCGTTATCACCCTGTGCTCTTAAGTCTTGGACTAGTTGCTTCAAACCCAAGTCTTTGCCAACCTGTTGCTTAGGCACTGCCCGTCGAGGTCTATAGTGGACTGTCCCTGCTTTGTGGGAGATGACTGGTGCAGGTTCAGCAGAACGTGGTGTACTGGGAACACTGCCAATAGCTTGAGCATTTGACCTTGAAGTTTGCAAATGATGTGAAGCACTCAGAGAGGTACTGCTACCCTGTTCAAATTGAGATGGACTTTGGTTGGTGCTTTCTACTTCAGAAACTGAGGATGCAAGTGCTCCTGATGACACTGATATGGATGAAGCTAATGAGGTAACTGGTAAAGGGGAACTGGTCTGAATGGATGGAATTGTACCAAGGCTCTGTACATTCTTGGACTGATTTGTAGCCGAGGAACTGGTCACTGTTGTAACTGCTGAAGTAGCAGAGCCTTTTGAGCTGTTTGAACGTTGCTGACTTTTTCTACTCTTAGGTTTACTTTTTACTTGCTTGCCTTTAGTCTGCTTGACTTGACTGACAGCAGACCCAGAAGAGCCAGGTACTTGAGAACTTACACTTACATGTGAAGAAGTTACAGTGCTTGTGGATGCCTTATGCGTTAAGGATGACTGAGTGGTGCTTGAAGGGGCTATGGGTGTTGTAAGGACAATGATATTTCCTTCGCTGGCACTGACAGTGATTACTGGTTGGCTGGTAGATGAAACTGTAGGAATCAGGGCTGCTTTGACCTTGTTTGTCTGCTGAGGCATGCTGTGTTGATTCTGAATGATCACTTGGGAAGAACCAATTAGACCCTGTTGTTGCTGTGGTTGTACAATCTGACCATTCAACTGAATGTTTCCAATCAAATTTCCAGGCATCTGTCCAAGGACTGTTTGAGAATTCAGAACCAGTTGGATCTGCTTCATTGCTGTTGATGCCCCTCCAGACTTAACACCACCACCACCACTCCCATCATACATCACATTACCCTGTTTGAGCACTATTTTAGGTCGCAGCTGTGGCTGCGATCGGTGCAACTGAAGTACGTGAGTTCCTAACTGGCCTTGGGGGATGATATTGGCTTGACCTCCAATCACATTTGCACCAATAATTTGGGACTGAACTGGTCCAAGAACAAGCTGCTGCATATTTCCAGCTCCCTGTATCTGTGGAGACTGCCCTAGAAGCACTTGCTGCAGTCCTGGTGGCTGTTGCTGTGTTGTTGGGTTCACAGGCTGAATCGGAGCACTCAACTGAATACCTTTTGAAGCAGGTTGAATGCCTGGTTCCTGTGTAGGGGGCTGTGGTGAAAGTTGCTGCTTTCCTGTCTGTACCAAATTTTGCGGTACAGTCCCCATCACTTGAGATGTTGTTTGCTGGTCGGGTAGTTCCTGGAATATACTCTGTTGGTTGTTCACAATGTTACTTGATGTTGTGAGCACATGGGGTACCTGAATACTGACTGGCTGTACTCTGCTTCCATCTACTAGATTGGTGTCATTGCTTGCTGGTGTGAGGTTCCCAGACAACAGTTTACCCAGTGGGTGATCTTCAGCTGTGTAGTGGATCATTTTCTGGGTGGGAATATCAGGAGTAAGAGCACCATGCTGAAGAGGCTGGGAGGACTGTGATATCAACCGTTGCACTGCTGATAGAGCTGTCTTGGCAGACGCAGAGGTTTCATGCGATTGCATCCCATCCTCTCTTCTTTTCTGAACGTCACTTTCATCACTGATAAAATCTTCTGTGAGGTCTTTCACGTTGGTGTTGTTTGCAGTAAAGTTATCTTCATCGACAAGAGACTCCAATGTCACTGCTGATCTTTGCTCTGGAAGTCCTCCCATCTCAGAGGGATTCAAAGTAGCTGTAAAGAAGGTTTCTTGGTCCAGACCACTAAAATCTGGTTCAAGTTCTGCCTCTGCCATAGCCATGCTGAGAAAGTCTGGGTAGGATGGCTTGGAGGAAGATGAGGTGGATTCAACATCTTCTGCTGCAAGGCCCACATTTTCCTGTAGCCAAAAGAATCACAATGGAACAGGTCTAGTAAGTCAAATAATGTGACACTGTTATAATCAAAGGAGGATTAGGAGTTTGGTGATGTCTCCACCAGACACATGAATATGAAAGGCTTACAAGACACAGGACATAAAGATATCATGTTTTTGTACTTGCAATTCGTTTTTCAACCCTCCCCACAACCATCCTTACTAATTAATACACATACAAGTTCAGAGTTTTATCCACGTGTACAATGAGTTTGATAACCTGATGCAAGGGAATGTTACTCTTACTTACTGACACTACATGAACCAAATATGAAGCAAATTTATCAGACCTTCCATTTGAGATACATCCTTTAATTTCTAATTAAAGCACAATAAAATACACATCATACCAGTCAAGGCTGAAGTCAGAGAACCTTCCAGTTTGTAAGATACTTTAAATCAGTTTAAGACAGACTTGTATCACCAATGGTAACCTTCACAGTTCCAACTGAACTTGTCAAGGTGATGGAATGTTTCCATTTCACCTTTAACCACCATGTAGAGTAAAATAAGTATTTTTGCTGTGTCAAATGAGGCAAACTTTGCACTATCATGCAATCTAAAAGATATCCCCTCCCCTTAACCCTGCCCCAGGCCACCTAATATGGACTCCCAGATTTGAAAGCTTTTTTAAGCATGCAACCAGTACCAACCTGGAAGTAGGCTTGATCTACATATCTATTCATTTCAGTGGCCACCATCTTGATCTTTGTAAGAGTTTGTGTGTTTACAAGGTATGATTTCAGAAACATTCTAGTGTTATTTTAACAAGGCTTTTCAGAAATAATTATCATCCAATGTTCTAGTGTCTGTCAACAAAATGGCTTTTCAGAAACCGGAAGTTGTGATATTTTGTGCATGAGTAAATGACTTTTCTTTTCACATACTTCAACATTCTGGAGATTAACTAATCTAAAGGTTAGCTGAATTCCTCCAATGGAAAACCACACATAAAAATGTAGAAAGAAATACATGAGCACAAAAAATGATCCATATCATTGATAAGATACCTGTAATAGAATCAAGTACCTAATCAAGTACTATATATACTATGGGTCACTCTAATGACATCTCTGCAGGGAGAAAATCTGAATCTGTGCTGGAATTTGTTATTTTGTGTTTGAAATTGTCAGTTTTCTTCATTTTGATATATTGTATTGCTGTGTAGTGTAATGCTTTTAATTTAACAAAGTATGTCTCACTTTGCTGGCCCTAGATTTTCTTACTATGCATTTCTTTTGCTAACATGGTCTTACATAAGGCAACAGGATATCTTAGTAGTTGTGATCAAAATGACTAGATACACATACTTCTTTCTTGTTCTGATACATACCACTGGTTGTTTTGCTGTCTGACCATTTTGATTGTCGCTTGTCAAGAAAGCTCCAAGTGCATCAGGGTCACTAATGGAATGACAGAAAGTATCACATTGTAAGATCATTTACCAGTCAAGTAAGCCACTACTCCCATGCCATCACCATTAATAACATTTCAAAAGTAAGTCTGAGAAATGGACAGTATACACGTAGGGACTGCACATGTACACACTATAGTACTAGCTCTTGTAGTGGTTTTAATGGTAGCATCTGGGGCACATAGCTGTGACGGGTCATCCACTTTTTGCCCTCATTTTCAAATACTGTATGATGTGGTAAATGAGAAAGACAAACATCTGAGTCCAAAGAAAGAACATTTTATAGTCTTGAGATTGTGATGACACAACACAAATAGATGGCAATAATTCAAGTTATATACCAGTTTTACATACCTTCACAAATTTGATTTATGTAAGAAACACACTCTTTGGCAAAGGTCTCACCAATGCCAAAACTGACAGCTGCATGCTGTCACTTAATTAAAATAATGTCAGGGCTCAAATTATGCTTGAAAAAGGGCACAGCCAAAATTAGCAAATTGGCTGTCCGTCTATGTTATTTCATAGGACATTGACTGAGGGGCACCACAGCCATCAGTAAGGGCCCGACAGCCATGGCTGTCGGTGCTGCCGGTTATTTTGAGCCCTGTAATGTGGAGACATGAATGATTTAAACTTTCTTATTACTTAGACCTTCCTACTGTACTTATAAATTACATGCATGTATGCCTCATAAGATCTACACAGCCTTCAGGGTTTTCACTCATCATTTTTTTTTCAGGAGTCAGACCCTTCAAAATAAATTTACAAGAGTCAAATTTAAAAGAGAAGGGTTCAAAATAAATTTAAGTTTAATACAACAAACTTTATTCCTGTTTTTTGTTTATTTTCTATATTTGTGATGCTTTTCCACTATCTTTTTCTTGTAAGACATGATATTCAATCTGTCGATTATAACTAAATTAATTTGCACAATGAATGCATTGGCAAAATTGCGTTATCAGTACTGATTGCTGGGGCGAAAAAGCTGTGCATCAGTTTGATCCCAGAGGTTTTGCGTCTGTGCGTCAAAATGAAAAGTTGTGCGTCATTGACCTGGTTGCCTGAGTCAATGAAATCACTGAGCCTTGCATTAAGCAGATGCCACATGATTTTTACTCCATGGGCCATGAGACTTGGAACCTGGTGTGCTTCCAAACACACGACTGGCATACAAGTTGTACTTCTCAAGCAGAGGGCTGCAACTTATCCCACCACAATTAAATTCAAAACTAGGTAAATTTTTGTAGGTGAATTTTTGGACAACACAGTGAGCCTTTTCCTATTTGTGTACAAAATACTGACAAAACATCATGAGCTCATTTCACAATTTTTTATACATACTACAACTTGTAATACCCGGGTATTCCCAGTCTTCAACAAGTGCTTTCACCATGTCAAACATCATGTATTCAAATTTCAATGATCTTCAGATGGCAAAATGGCAACAAGCTCTACCAAATCTACAAGAACACTAACTAAAATGTGGATTGAACTGGTGCCTAGTCCAAGCTTGGTTACTGTAAGGCTTGCATGAGAAATGCAAAAACATCAAGATGGCCATGGAATGTCTTGGCCCATATCCTGTGAATCAATGTTGGACATGGATCAGGTTTATGATAATACTGTACCTATTAAGCAATAGTCAGAGATGCCAACTTTCAAATATGGTTTCCAGTATTTTTCACATCAAAAAAGCATATTTTGAACATAAAAAAAGTACTATTTTCTTCAAACTAACATATACTACCCTAGCCTAGGCCTAGACTATAGCCAGGTTCTGAGGTTAGTGAACTAACATTTCTCGTTAGGCTGAGCCTAACATTACAGCTTTGCCCACATACTGTAATTTGGACTACTTTTAATGATGAAATACCACATTTTGATGTATTCGGGCTTAAATGCTCGTTTCCTTGGCTTGGGGGGAATAATTTCGTCATTTATGAAACAAACAACGATGGCCTCATTAATCCAGAATAAGCAGTTTCATGTGCAGCATATTTCACCGAGTCCATCACGGTACGTTACATAACAATATTATACAGTTATAAAGGTGCGCTGGCACTAGCAGTACACATGCCTGTGTCTCCAGTGTATAAGTAACGAAACAGTGTCAAAGTTAACATCCCTGTATCTAATTTGGTCGTATAGACCTTATGCATTGACATCACACTGACTTCATTTTGGGTGAAAACGAAGCACACATGCACCAATGGCTTGGATTTCACCGCATGTGTAGTAGACTTACGCGCGTACATGATTGGTTGACAAATCAGCTGTCTGCATTTATTGGTGTAACTTGTAATGATACGCCCTTTTCCTCCATTTTCCTCCAAACGAGGGAGCACTTCCTTTGTGACATCATATGCATAAGGTCTATTAGGGAGGTGGCCATAAACAGACCAATGAATGGTTACTGTGCACTACTAGGCAGCAGGTCGGGGTCGTGATATTGTGACCTCTGCTGTATAGTCTCCCACTCCAGTCGCACTTTCATTTACACTGTTATTTTTTAGAGATCTGATTTCCGTATTTTTAGCAATCCTATTTCCGTATTTTTACTGGGCAAAGCGTAATCCCGTATTTCCTACCAAAATACGTACAAAATATGGGAAAACCATACTAGTTGGCATCTCTGAATAGGGCAAGACCTTGGACTATGTCTACTTTATCTACAAACTGAAGTGACTGACATTCCTTCATGAGTGTGCATGTTCAATAATTTTCGCTAAACGATCCATGTGTAATAAACGTTTAGTACAAAGCTACCAGGGATTAATCGCACAGCCCGTTTTTCCATATGAAATAAAAAAAATCTGCAGTCATTACAGAAAATTAGATGTTCACTTTAACCCTTTTTGAAAAAAGTAAAATACAATATACAGATAGCACACACGTAAACATATGACATCAAAGTTAAGCTTCTATGAGGTTTCGTGTTTGAGGTTCATGGAAACTATATCCCCCAATACATCCCCCTACATATTACCCTATTGAGGTCGTGCATTGACGTCGTAGCACAGTTTTGTCGTTCATTTTGGACGGAAAAAAAGAACTGCCTACTACAGCTGGTTGCTTATTTCTTCCACTGTCTTTCCAAATCTTGAATTCCTTTAGGTGAAACTTCCTTTTTCTGCTCTTGGAGACATGTGCAACAAATGATAAGCACTAAATAACAATTTTGGCCAAAAATATTATACACCAGTGAGGTAAAAGGCCCTTTTCAAACCACCCTTACGTCGTAAGTCAATGTAATAAGGAGCACTTTGCCATCCAGAGAAATTAATTGTGTGGTATAAAATACGTCATCTGCACATTCTCTATAGAACTGTGTCCAGCAATCGAATGATCATTTTTATCATTCTGATAGAAACAAAATTTGTTCCAGACTACTGTCAAGTACACTGTTCATAGACAATCCCCTTCAACTTTTTGCTGTCGATGAGTGTTTCAAGAAAACAACCAGAAAGCCAAAAGGCTTAGTGATTCTTTGCCATATGGATATATTGTAACAAACATGAATCACCCACATGACAAGAATGAGATCCCTCACAGTTATCCTACTTGAGATATCATGTTAATAAGGTCAACACAATTTAAATCTGGTGACCCAAAACGACATAAATGCTAACAATATGAACACTCCACAGGCCAAGTACGAGATCCCTCAAAGTTATCCTCCTTGAAATATCATGTTTACTAGGTTTTGATCTTTTGTGACCTGAAATGACCTTTGACCTGCAAGGAAAATACTAGGGATCATCTACTCCATATGAACAATTCACATGTCAGGTGTGAGATCCCTCACAGTTATCTTTCTTGTGATCTCCTGTTTGCAGAGTTTTACCTTTTGGCCTCTGGTGACCCCAGATGACCTTTGACCAATGACCTCCACCAGAAACAATAGAGATCATCTACTCAATATGGGCAATACAAAAGTTAAGTATGAGATCCCTTACAGTTACCCTTCTTGGGATATAGTGTTTACAAGGTTTTGACTTTCTGACCTCTGGTGACCCCACATGACCTCTGACCTCCACATAAACAATAGGGATCATCTACTCAATATGAACAATCCACACACTAAGTACAACATCCCTCACAGTTACCCTTCTGGAGATATCCTGTTCACAAGGTTTTGACCTTTTGACCTCTGGTGAGCAAATGGCCTTTGACCTCCACCAAAAATTAAAGGGATCATCTACTCAATATGCGCAACCCCCATGCTAAGTATAACATTCCTCATAGTTACTCCTCTGGAGATATACTGTTTACAAAAATTTGACCTTTGACCTTTAGGTGACCCCAAATTACCTTTGACCACAAAAATAACAGGGATCATCTACTCAATATGGCCAATACACATGCTAAGTATGAGATCCCTCACAGTTACCGTTCTTGAGATAATGTGTTTACAAGGTTTTGACCTTTTGACCTCTGGTGACCCAAAATGACCTGTGACTTCCACAAAAAATGACAGCGATGATCTACTCAATATGGCCAATACACAAGGTATGTATGAGATGCCTTATAGTTACCCTTCTTGAGATATAGTATTTGCAAGGTTTTGACCTTATGACCTCTGGTGACCCCAAATGACCGTTGACCTCCACCAAAATAATAGGGATCACCTACTCAATATGGACATGCTAAGTATGAGATCCCTAACAGTTACTGTTCTTGAGGTACTGTGTTTACAAGGTTTCAACCTTTTGACCACTGGTGACCCCAAACGACCTTTGACATCCACCAAAAAAATAGGGATCATCTACTGAATATGGGCAATCAACACTGTATGAGATCCCTTACAGTTACCCTTCTTGAGATGTAGTATTTACAGTTTTGACCTTCTGACCTCTGGTGACCCCAAATAACCTTTGACGTCCACCAAAAACAATAGGGATCATCTACTCAATATGGGCAATACACGTGCTAAGTATGAGATCCCTCACATTTATTACTCTGGAGATATCGTGTTTACAAGCAACTTCCCGGGTATTTACCATTCGACCTCTTGTGACTCCAAATGACCTTTGACCTCCACCAAAAAACTACAGGGATAATGTACTCCATTTGGGGTAAGCCACATGGTAAGTATGAGATCCCTCACCATTACCCTTCTTGAGGTATAGTGTTTACAAGGTTTTGACCTTTTGACCTCTGGTGACCCCAACTGACCTTTAACTTCCACC
Source organism: Holothuria leucospilota (assembly GCA_029531755.1). NCBI lineage: Eukaryota > Metazoa > Echinodermata > Holothuroidea > Aspidochirotida > Holothuriidae > Holothuria > Holothuria leucospilota. The sequence continues at coordinate 55,400,557 of CM055961.1, read as the reverse complement.
AAAAACAATAGGGATCATCTACCCCATATGGGTATTCTACGTGCCAAGTATAAGATCCCCCGTAGTTACCATTCTTGAGATATCGTGTTTACAAGCAAAAGCGTCACACGTATGCACACGCACGCACACACACACATGACATCGCCATCGCATAGATTCGTTTTGCCTTCGGCAAGGAATCAAAAATGTATTATTGAGCTAATAGAGGTGATATGGGAACTCGCATGTGAGTGTAAGTCAAAATTAATATCAGACCAATTTTGAAACCAGTAAGGTGATAACAAGGTAAAACATTACATAAAAGTCAAGCTACATTTACAACGGTAAGCCTATAAGGTCATGTGATTACATAGAGAATGCACAAACCACATTTTGGTCATAAAAATCCATGTTTATGTGATGGGTGTAAGGATGTAAAATTATTTCATGTGGCTGGCTTAAATAAGATGCACTCCCCAAAATGTCTTACGACGTCACTATTAAAATTTGTGGCAGTTAGCTGCTCACAATGCCATGGAGGCTGGTAGCACATGTATATACAGTACGACAGAATGTGTGCATACTGAGAGCGATTACTATGATACGCTTGTTCTGTATCTAGCATGTCCATTCTGTGAACTGCACAAGCATCAAAAGGTCAGATGATTGATGAACCAATGCCTAAACGGGCTGCTGGAAATTTACAGAAATGTACATAGACTGATTTTGATTTTGAAAGTATTTGAGATAAAAGTAACTGCCATTTCTTTAGAGAATGTTTCAAACTTAACACACAAGTTGGGAAAGGAAGGCTACCTTTGAATTACTATATCCTATAAAGGCTGCCTAAAATAAGCAAAAAATAAGTCTTTGCCCGAAATAATTCTAATCAAAGGAAATTTGGTATCAATGGAATCGGCATTATGTGTACAATATCATGATATAATGCCTCCAGTCACACATGTTGGGGGTTTTGAGTAATTTGCATAAATTGAAAATGGCCGCCATTCTCAACTTTGAGAGTCTGTATCTCCTTAAGGGTTGATGTTATCGCCCATAAATGTATTACCGATGGATAGAAACATGATACCAAATTAGCAAATTATCATATTAAAAATACTTAACGACATATCCATGACGTCTAATGGGTAAAATCACGTGATATTAGGTCATAAGGACTCGAAATGGGGTATAGGCCACAAGCCACAGGGCACTTCCTGTGCACTCCCACCCCACCACTCTCCGACCGATCTTTGATTTGGAAACCCTATGGTTCCCTGTACACGTAATCAAGTGGTAGGAGTAAATATTCTGGGTCTCACTCATTCAAAATGGCTGCCAAAAACAAAATGGCAGTAAATATTATGAATATTTTGTACTAAATAAAAATAAAGAAAATATTCGTAAAAAATATTTTTGAGGCATTAACTCTTAAAATTTAGTCATATTTTTTATGACATTAATTCCAAAATTAATTTTTGGGACTGTATTGGTGAGATTCAGGTCAACCAAGATGGCGGAAAAACAAAATGGCCACCAATGTAACGATCATAATGTATTAGAATAATCACTAAAAATAATCACTAAAAATACTTCTGACGTAGTTGCCCTTAATATCTGGCCATATTTTGTGAGAAATAATCCAAAATTATTTTTCAAAATATTTCTTTTTGGGATTCAGGTCAACCAAGATGGCTGAAAAAGCAAAATGGCTGCCAATGTAATGATTATGTCATTATATTATAATAATGAGAAAAATAATCACTAAAAATACTTTTCACACAATCCTGTGCCCACATTCTGTTGAAAATATTCCCAAAGTAATTTTCTGGAGACCTTTGCAGGATCCGGTTCAACCAAGATGGCGGAAATATCAAAATTGTCGCTGATGTTTAAATTTCAATATATTATAAAAAAAAGGGAAATAATACTTAACCAGAATGCAAAAATGCATTGAGGTTTCGATGATATATGTTCTATTCCAAATAATGCCATAATGTCCCATATCTTTCAGTCAATGGTCAAATGCTATCTTAACATGTTGGAAAAATACAGTTTTGTGTTCCTATTTAATTTTGGGAATTCTTGGAAAATTTTGCTCTTTGACCTCTGCTGAACCCATATAAAACTCTTGGGAATTCTTGGGAAATTTTGCTTTTTTACCTCTGGTGACCCAAGATGACCTTTGACCTCCACCAAAAACAATAGGGTCCATCTTTTCAACATAACACGTCCACATAGTACTGTAAGTATGAAATCTATCCAAGCTTCCTACCTGGAGATACGTGTTAACAAGCTTTTCAGTGTTTGGCCCACGATGACCCAAGATGACCTTTGACCTCCACCAAAAATGATTGCGTTCATATTCTCACCACAATGCATCCACATACTACGTATAAAATCTATCCATGCTTTCTCCTTTGAGATATTGTGTTAACAAGGTTTTCAGTGTTTGACCCTCAGCCACCCTAGATGACCTTTGAACTCCACCAAAAACAGTGGGGTACAGCTTCTCACTATAACACATCAATTTACCATGTATGAAATCTATCCAAGCTTCGTACGTGGAGATATCGTGTTAACAAGATTTTCAGAGCTTAACCCCCAGTGACCCCAATGACCTTTGACCTGCACCAAAAATGATGAGATTCTTCCTCTTACTATAAGGCATCTACATACAAAGTATCAAATTTATCCAAGCTTCCTACATCGAGATATTGTGTTAGCAAGGTTTTGAGGGTTTGAACCCCAGTGACCCCAGATGACCTTTGAACCCCACCAAAAATGATAGGATTCTTCCTCTTACTATAAGGCATCTACATACAAAGTATGAAATTTATCCAAGCTTTCTACATCGAGGCATCATGTTAACAAGGTTTTCAGGGTCTGACCCCCGGTGACCCCAGATGACCTTTCACCTCCACCAAAAATGATAGGGTTCTTTCTCTTACCATAACACATCTACATACAAAGTATGAAATTCATCCAAGCTTCCTACCTTGAGATATTGTGTTAACAAGGTTTTCAGAGTTTGACCCCCGGTGACCCCAGGTGAGCTTTGACCCCTACCAAAAACAATAGGGTTCTTCTCAATATGGGGCATCTATGTACCAAGTCTGAGAACTGTCAGAGTTTCCCTTCTTGAGATATCGTGTTAACGAAGTTTTCAGGGTCTGACCCCCGGTGACCCCAGATGACCTTTCACCTCCACCAAAAAAGATATGGTTCTTTCTCTTACCATAACGCATCTACATACAAAGTATGAAATTCATCCAAGCTTCCTACCTCGAGATATTGGGTTAACAAGGTTTTCGGTGTTTGACCCCCGGTGACCCCAGGTGAGCTTTGACACCTACCAAAAACAATAGGGTTCTTCTTCTCAATATGGGGCATCTATGTACCAAGTTTGAGAACTGTCAGAGCTCCCCTTCTTGAGATATCGTCTTAACAAAGTTTTCAGGGTCTGACCCCCAGTGACCCCAGATGACCTTTCACCTCCACCAAAAGTGATAGGGTCCTTTCTCTTACCATAACGCATCTACATACAAAGTATGAAATTCATCCAAGCTTCCTACCTCGAGATATTGTGTTAACAAGGTTTTCAGAGTTTGACCCCCGGTGAACCCAGGTGAGCTTTGACCCCTACCAAAAACAATAGGGTTCTTCCTCTCAATATGGGGCATCTATGTACCAAGTTTGAGAACTGTCAGAGCTTCCCTTCTTGAGATATCGTGTTAACGAAGTTTTCAGGGTCTGACCCCCGGTGACCCCAGATGACCTTTCACCTCCATCAAAAATAATAGGGTTCTTCCCCTTACCATAACGCATCTACATACAAAGTATGAAATTCATCCAAGCTTCCTACCTCGAGATATTGTGTTAACAAGGTTTTCAGAGTTTGACCCCCGGTGACCCCAGGTGACCTTTGACCCCCTCCAAAAACAATAGGGTTCTTCCTCTCAATATGGGGCATCTATGTACCAAGTTTGAGAACTGCCTGATTTTCCCTTCTGGAGATATCGTGTTAACAAGAAGTGTCACAAACACACACACACACACACATACATACACCCATACACACGCACATACATACACGCCATCATGAATGCATAGGTTTCTCTTATCATCGCAACCAAAAACTGTATTTGTGACCATTGCTATTTTGATTTGGCTGTATTTTGAGCCCAATAATCCAAATGCATTTTTAAAACATTTTTGTTGAAATTCAGGTTAACCAAGATGCCGGAAGAAGCAAAATGGCCACCAGTGGTACTATTACAATATTTTGTATTAATCAGGAAAACAATCCTTAAAAAATATTTTTAACACATTTAAATCTGCCTATAATTTGTAATAAAAATTCAGGAAGTATTTTTCTGGACATATTTTACATGTTCCAGGTCAACCAACATGGCGGAAATAGCAAAATGGCCGCCCATATGATTATTATGTAATTATAATGTATTGAAATAATGAGAAAAGTATTTATGAGAAATATGTTTGACACACTTGCTCTTAATATATGGCCTCATTTTATGCTAAATAACTAAAATTACTTTTTAGAACCTTTTTCTTGGAATTCACACCAACCCAGATGGCAGATAAAGCAAAATGGCCGCCAAAGTACGTTTACAATATAGCATAATAATAAGGAATATAATCCGTAAAATATACTTGCAACAAATTCAAACCTATTTAAAGTATGTTCATATTCTGTAAGAAATATTCAGAAAATATTTTTCTGGACATCTTTTTCTGGATCCAGTTCAACAAAAGATGACAGAAATAGCAAAATGGCCCCCCATATAATTATTATAAAATTATAATATTATAGTAAAATAATGAGATAAATATTTATGACAAATATGTTTGACACATTTCCTCTGAATGTATGGCCTCATATTATGCCGAATAACTTAAAATTACTTTTAAAAACATTATGGTTGGAATTCATTGCAACCACGATGGCGACAAAAGCAAAATGGCTGCCTACATAATAATTATTATATATATATAAATAATGAGAAAAATGTTCATAAATAATATTTTTGACACACTTGTTTCTTAAATATGTCCACATTTTATGCCAAAATAATCGCAACTAAGTTTTCACAATATTTTTGGTGGAAACCAGGTCAACCAAGATGGTAGAAAAAGCAATTTGTTCACCACTGTGACAATGCAATATATTATAATCTGAAGGAAAATACCCAGTTTGGTTATTTCTGCCATCTTGGTTGAACTGGATCCAGCAAAAGATGTCCAGAGAATACTTTCTGAATATTTCTTACAGAAAAGGAACAGACTTTAGGTCTGAATGTGTTGCAGATATATTTTACGGATTATATTCCTTATTATTATGCTAGACTGAAAACATACTATTGGCGGCCATTCCAACAAAAATGTTCTAAAAAGTAGTTTTTAGTTATTTGGCATAAAGTGAGGCCATATATTAAGAGCAAGTGTGTCAAACATATTTCTCATAAATACTTTTCTCATTATTTTTAATACATTATAATTAAATTATCATCATATGGACGGCCAGAGCTGCCAACCTGTCACTACAAAAAAAAAAGTATTTTTTAGTTACAAAAAACATATTTTTAGGGGTAAAAAAGGATTTTCAGAGCAACAGAGCAATATGGCTTTTTCGCCAAATAACCTGCTTTAGCACTAAGCCATACTCAGATCAAATAAGCAACTGCCTCTCAGTGTGAGTTTGTTCACGAGAATAGGCCTAGGCTAGGCTCAGTAGTCTCTATATTTAACCTTGTTAGGATAGCATAGCAGCATGTGCAATCAACTACGAAAGAAGACGTATCATACAAGAAAGTTGCGGAAGCTTCCAAAAAATATTGGCAATTAGAGACCTACCGTAACATTTACGCCGTTACTCAGTAAAAAGTGTAGCCTAACATTACTCATTAGGCCTAGCCTAGGCTAGAAAATTTTTAGGCCTTATGCTACGTGAGGTGTAATTAGCCTAGGCCTAGGCCTATTCCTTAAATTTTTCATGCTCATTTTTACCTTGCATAAATCACGATCCCACACTACATGATTCTGCTGCATAGTGCCTAGTGCCAAGCTATACCAGGCCTCGAATTCTAAATTTTTAAGGGCACAGCCATTTTGGCCTCAAGGATCAGGGCAAACCTGGGGGCACCACAGCCAAAGGGTAGGGCAGCAAGGCCAAACTTTACTTTGTTGATAGGGCACCAAGGCCATACACTATTGGCTCTTATTTTACACCTCCACCAATTACTTGGGCTTTCTGAAGGAAAGTGGCCCGACAGGCCTGTACAGAAATTTTTGACATGACTCCCGCATTTGCATTTACCTATTCTTTTTCTTGAATTCTACCCCACCTTTCCTTTTTTTTTCAGTTGAATTTTAACTCTCCATTCTGGCTGACACTATATAACACATTCGTGCTGGTGTGTGTTAAACCCCATCTAACTAACTGACTCCACCAATTACTTTTGCTTAATATGCTTTTAGCCGACAGTCAGATTTTTTAGTTGCTCTATGACTGATAATTTCTCGTAACTGAGCCTTTCTTTGTAGCCTACAGGCCTAAAAATGAAGTTGATCGCTGTATGGTCGCTATTTGATTTCACAGCACATAATCGATAGCTAGGCCTACAAGCAGTCAAAAAATTTATATTTTTCAATTTATACCCTCACTTAAACATTGAATCTATCTTTCTGCGTTTTGCTGCCTCAGCGGTACGCCTGCTGACTGTTTATATATGTTGTGAAAGTTTTATATCAACTTCCGGTTTTACGCTCCCCCATGCGTTACGTGAACAGTATAGGCTAGATTGCTGCATTATACGTTTTGCCGTTCAGTGCCAATTCTCGTCATTTTTACGTTCTTTGAATACTAAAGGCCTACAAGTTTCTTAGTTTAGTGAGCACTCATTATAGGGCAGGACTACAGTACTATAGCTGTCACTTTTTAGTTTTAAATGGCTAAACGAACGATCGGCTGTTTATTCTACCAAACTTTTTTTCTCCCTATGCTTTGCTTTGATACTTTTTCATTCAAAAGGATGTTTATCAACCTGTTTGATGACCAAATAATGCTTCCAAAATAAACTGTCAGCCTCATATATAGCATATAATTCTGTGAATTGATCCTCAGTGAAACCAGGGAGTTAACTAATCCCCAAACACCAAACGTAGTGGCTTTGTGCTTGTTATCCTGTTTGAAGTAGTAGTCAAAATTAGTACACAAAAGTACTTTACAAATTGATTCAGGTTTCCCAGCTTAGACCGTATTAAAATCTTAGTCCAAGTCACACTGCAGAGCTTATGTTAAAACAGAAATACAGTTTCGAAAATGCCATAATATTTCAAAAGTACCCTGGCTATTGTTTCGTGCAAGGCTCACACGTGTTTGTTTTGAATGATTTAGTTTTCATTGCAATACGTAATGCATGCACGCACGGCCGTCATACCTCCACCTATTAAATTATCGGTTCGATGCATGTCATGTCATGCCGCACGCGAATGGAGCACAGCATTCAAAATCGAGTGGGTCTAACTTTTGTGCACAGCTTTTCGCGCTACGATTAAGACATCGTTTTTGCGTGAATAATACAGTACAAGGCACGCTTTTACTTCGTACAAGTTTTGCTTTCAGTAAAAACACCCATTGTTACTACTGAAAACTTATGAGGTAACAACTGGAATGATTAGCAGTGTAAGCAGCCATTGAAAATTACTGTACTTCCTGGTACGTACCACGCCCATGCTCTTCCGATATCTGGCGACTTACTCTAAACAGTATGTTTGTAGCCTAATGTATGGGTGTTTGCATACAATTACGAACCTACACATACACTGATTTTAGCGTTGCGTTCATCGTGCTTGTCTACTTGAACTTCTGTACAGTACAGAACACGGACATAACTTACAGATACCCGTTTTTGTGTACATTTCTGTTATGTACAACAAACGTATGAGAGTTAGTGACTGCGAATCGATAGTAACATTCGTTTATGGATAATTTTTAGCGCGGTGAAAGAACTGTGTTAAAATGGTCACAAATGATTGATCACGGATCTACATTCTTGAAAGTTTGTAACGGGTGGGAAGGCATGGCTTTGAGACGATCAGCTGAGGCTGTGAGGGGCACCGCAGCCATAGTAAGGTGGCACTTACGGCCATATTTGGCCGCAAGTTATTTTGAAAACTGCAGGGCACCAAGGCCAATTGAAGGGGCAACCACGGCCATGGCCGCGGTGGCCGCGGTTAAATTCGAGGCCTGCTATACTCAATGCAAATCGGCAATTGCCTAGTTTTCGACGCCATTATTCCTTGATAGTATCCACAACGATATCATCCAAGAAAGAAAATGCATGTATGCACGAAGACATCGACCCTATGTAAGTATGTATGTATACACGGACGTACGAACACCGCATGCATACTCCTTTCACACAAACTGCACATCCTGTATGCATTAGCACAAACAGTGAGTATCTTATGGCCATTAGCAAACACGTGCAGTGCGAGCGGAGCATGAGAAGATCCATGTAGGCCTACAGTACTGTACGCATGGTGTATGGTTTGTTTGCATCATGTGTGCAAACGTCCATTTTGCAATGTGCATGCGTGCGCCTGCGCAGCAAGCTGTAGAAATCACTTACAGAGGGCAATAGCACAACAATGCATATGCTCGTTATCACTGACAGCCAGATTCGCACACCATACTCAGAACTTTCAAAAAACGGATTTTAGCACAGTAAAACGTACAAACGTATTTCTCCCTAAAAAACGTGTTAATACGTTTAAAACATACTAGTTGGCAGCTCTGGATGGCCATTTCGCTATTTTCGTCATGTTGGTTGACATGAAATGTAAAATATGTCCAGAAAAATACTTCCTGAATGTTTATCACAGATTATGGGCAGATTTTGCATTTAAATGTGTTAAAAATATTTTTTAAGGATCGTTTTCCTTATTAATACAAAATATTGTAATTTCACCACTGGCTGCCATTTTGCTTCTTCCGCCATCTTGGTTACCCTGAATTTCAACAAAAATGTTTTGAAAATACATTTGGATTATTGGGCTCAAAATACAGCCAAATCTAATAGCAATGGTCAAAAATATAGTTTTTAAGTATTATTTCCGCTATTTTTATAATATATTGAAATTTAAACATTACCAGCCATTTTCATATTTCCACCATCTTGGTTGAACCGGATCCTGCAAAAGTCTCCAGAAAATTACTTTGGGAATATTTACAACAGAATATGGGCACAGGATAGGTATACTTGTGTGAAAAGTATTTTTAATGATTATCTTTCTCATTATTATTATATAATGACATAATCATTGCACTGGCGGCCACTTTGCTTTTTCCGCCATCCTGATTGACCTGAATTCCAAAAAGAAAGTTTGAAAAATAATTCTGGATTATTTCTCACAAAATATGGCCAGATATTAAGGGCAACTGTGTCAAAAGTATTTTTAGTGATTATTTTAATACATTATGATCGTACATTGGTGGCCATTTTGTTTTTCCGCCATCTTTTAAGACTAAATTTTAAGAGTTAATGCCTCAAAAATATTTTTTAAGAATATTTTCTTTATTTTTATTTAGTACAAAATATTCATAATATTTACTGCCATTTTGTTTTTGGCAGCCATTTTGAATGAGTGAGACCCAGAATATTTACTCCTACCACTTGATTACGTGTACAGGGAACCATAGGGTTTCCAAATCAAAGATCGGTCGGAGAGTGGTGGGGTGGGAGTGCACAGGAAGTGCCCTGTGGCTTGTGGCCTATACCCCATTTCGAGTCCTTATGACCTAATATCACGTGATTTTACCCATTAGACGTCATGGATATGTCGTTAAGTATTTTTAATATGATAATTTGCTAATTTGGTATCATGTTTCTATCCATCGGTAATACATTTATGGGCGATAACATCAACCCTTAAGGAGATACAGGCTCTCAAAGTTGAAAATTGCGGCCATTTTCAATTTATGCAAATTACTCAAAACCCCCAACATGTGTGACTGGAGGCATTATACCATGATATTGTACATGTGGTGCCGATTCCATTGATACCAAATTTTCTTTGATTAGAATTATTTCCGACAAAAAACTTATTTTAGGCAGCCTAATAGGCTCTAAAAGGAAAGTGAGAAGTGCGCTAAGCACAAATCAGCCAGAATTATACCTGGCAGGCCTCTATATGATACCATGAACAGAGCATAAACTACACAAACTCTTCAATTTTACTGGCTTGTTACAGAACACTTAATGCCAGCTTTTGTGAACGTACTGTAGTGATAATGGCTTCTCCACTGGCATCTTATGCTAATGTTTAGGTTTAGGCATTGCCTAATATTACAGTAAAGAAATTTTAGACAATAAACAGATGTTGAAACCTCACAATTTTGTATGGTCAGATCTACATTAAACTGGTTGTAATTTAAAGGGAGTTATGAAAGCTAAGTACTACGTAATATCTGTTGCTGTTATGGGTGTCAACTGTTGATCTCGCTGATACCAATGCCAAACTGATAACACCATTATTAGCCAATTACACCAACGGATAATCAGCTCAACACTGCAAAACATGATGCAAGAGGAAAGTAAACACAAATCCCCCTTTTCATGCATGTATATGCTTTAACACACTAAAAATTGTAAAGACTTACTTAATCACATCCAACAGACAAGTGCCATCTTCCTCCATTTCCAGATACGAAACTACCTACAGCATAAACCAAAAAAATTGTACAGTAGATATTAAAGTTGACACTGAGCATGGGTAAAAAAGCCTTGAAGCTGGGAAACTCCCTCCATGAAAATTGTGTATTTCAAGGGAAATTTGGCCACAGGGCATAGCTAGGATGAAATTTTTAGGGGGGCCTAGGTACCAAATGGGGGTCACGGCATTGATCACAGTCCTTAATTGTTACAATCACACACAATTTGGGGGTTACAAATATCCAGGTCCCCCCCCCTCCCCCAGGCCCCCGTAGCTACGCACCTCATTTGGCAACTGGCAGGGAAGTGACTTTTTTGGATACAGAAAGATATAGAAGGAATTGGGGAAAGGTTGACTCCCTTCCCTGGAAATTAAACCTTTTTTTTCTGACTGGACCCTGAATACACGGCTACAGTACTTGCAACAAACAATCAACAAGCCTTTCTATACTGGTACGTATGCAACTCAAAGTAATCCGAGTCAATCACAATTTAATTATTTTGCATTTTCATTTTACCATAATGAGAGTTGTTTAATTGTACAGTTCACATTATCTATCCATGTTGACCAATGGAGGTCACGTCTGAATTTAAAACCAGAAAGCCAAAGTCTAAGTGATTAAGTGATTCCTTACCATATATTGCTACAAATATGAATCACCCACACGCAGTTATCCTACTTGAGATGTCATGTTAATAAGGTCAAAAACTTTTGAAGTCTTGTGACCCAAAATGACTTCACCTCCACTTAAAACAATAGGGATTACCTACCCCATATGGCCATCTACATGCTAAATATGAACCCACAGGCCTCACAGTTATCCATATCATGTTTACAAGGTTTCAACCTTTTGACCCCAAATGACCTTTGACATCCACGAATGATGATAAGGATCATCTACTCAATATTAGCAATCCACACACTAAGTATGAAATCCCTCACAGTTATCCTTCTCCAGATATTGTGTTAGCACGCTTTTGACCTTTTGTCCTATGGTGACCCCAAATGATCTTTCGCCTCCACCAATACCAAAAGGAAGTATCCCCTGAACATGAAGAATCCAAATGTCAAGTGTGATATCCCTGACAGTTATCCTTCTGGAGATATCACCATGTTTTCAAGGCTTTGACCTTTTGACCTCTGGTGACCCGAAATAACCTTTGACCTACACCAAAAACAATAGGGATCATCTACTTCATATGTGCATTCCATATGCTAAGTATGAGATCCCTCACAGTCACCTTTCTGGGAGATATTGTTTACAAGATTTTGACCTTTTAACCTCTGGTGATCCCAAATGACCTTTGACTGCACCAAAAACAGTATGGATCATGTATTCAATATGGGCAATCTTCACACTAAATATGAGATCCCTCACAGTTATTCTTCTGGAGATATTGTGTTTACAAGGTTTTGACCTCTGGTGACCCCAAATAACCTTTGACCTCCCACCAACTAGAAAGCCTAAAGGCTTAGTGATTCCTTGCCGAATGGGGATGTTTTGTACCACTAAGGTTTATCCCTCAAATTTATCTTCTTGACTACATCATTTTACGATGTTTTAAAAATTTGACTTCTGCTGACCTCACATGAACTTTGAACCCCACTAAATATAAAAAGAAACACAAAAATTCTTGAAAGGAATTCAACTCCAATGGATCTTGGATCTTGAAAATTCTTGGGAAATTTTGCTTTTTGACCTCTGGTGACCCGGATGACTATCTTGGGAATTCTTGGGAAATTCTGGCTTTTCGAACATTAGTGACCTCAAGATGATGATCTTGGGAATTCTTGGGAAATTTTGCTTTATGACCTCTGATAACCCCAGATGATGATCGCAGGGCTTGAAAATTTAAGCTTTTCCTCTCTGGAGCTGAAAACAGCTTCTGACGACCTTCATTTTGAAGCTTTTCTGGAGCTGTTTTCTTATTGTCTGGAGCTGTTCTCAATTTTTCCAAGAAACCACTGTTCCCTGAATGTAACCATTCTCTGATCATCTCCTAATGTACTTGTGCATTTTTAAAAGAAATTCAAAATAACAGACAGAAAATAAGACAAAGAGCATTTTTTGGTGTAACACCATGCAGCAGTACTAAGCATGGTGTGGTCACTCCATCTCTGAAAACTTGGAATGGCTGAGTGAATGCTAGCCTACAGTATGGCAGGTTTAGATTGACCTCAATATCACCTTGAATGTGGAAAAGGTGGGGGGGGGGGGTGGCACAGGAATTCATAAATTCTATTGCCTAAAGCATCTGGAGATATTTTGCTTTTTGACCTCGGGAAACCCCATGAAACAATCTTTCAAATTCTTGGGAAATGTTGTTTTTGACCCCAGTGACCCCAGATGACAATCTTGGGAATCCTTGGGAAATTTTGTTTCTGACCTCTGGTGACCTCAAATGACCTCTGATCTTCACCAAAAACAGTAGGGTTCTTCCTCTTAACATGAACAATCTATATGTACCGAATATGGAAAGTGTTGGTCATTGCTATCTTGAGATATAGTGTTTACAAGCCGTCTACAGGGTTTTAGCAGTTTAACTTCTGGTGACCTCACATGACCTTTGATCTCTACGAAAAACAATAGGGTTCTTCCTCTTGACATGATGAATCTATATTACCAAATATGAAAAGTGCTAGTCATTGCTATCTTGAGATATCGTGTTTACAAGCTCGGCGGCACATACACACACTTGACATCATCGCACAGATTCCTTGCCTGACTACGGTAAGGAATCAAAAATGACAGGGATGTACTCAATATGGGGAATCTACATGCTAAATGTGAGATCGCTCAGAGTTATTCTTCTGGAGATATCGTGCTTACAAGGTTTTGACCTTTGATCTCTGGTGACCCCAAATGCTCCATATGGGCAATCCACATGGTAAGTATGAGATCCCTCACAGTTATCCTTCTTGAGATTAAGTGTTTACAAGGTTTTGACAGTTTGACCTCTGGTGACCCTAAATAACCTTTGACCTGCACCAAAAACCAAAAGGATCATCCACTTGACATGGGCAATCCACACAATAAGTATGAGATCCCTCACATTTATCCTCCTGTAGATATCATGTTTAGAAGCAATTTCCAAGATATTTTACCATTAGACCTCTGGTTGACCCCAAATGACCTTTCACCTCCACCAAAAAGAACAGGGATCATCTACTTACGCAATCCCCAATCCACATGCTAAGTATACTGTCCCTCATTGTTATCCTTCTTGAGATATTGACAACCGCGTGTTTGGTCTAGTGGTAGAGTATCCACCTCTCCTGCGGGAGGGCCCGGGTTCAATTTCCTGGTCGAGTCATATCAAAGACTTTAAAATGTAACCTGCTGGCATTGTGCGTGATGCTCCGCATAAGCAATAGAGTAAGGGAAAACAATCCAGTGCCGCACAAGTGGAAAAAAGACTGTGGGAGCAGCCAGATTAAACCAACAGGTTATAAGCTGAGGCGTTTAACCCCATCTAACTAACAAATTCTTGAGATACCACTTTTACAAAGTTTCAGCTTTTTGACCTTTTGTGACCCCAAATGACCTTTGACCTCTACTAAAAACAATAGGGATCATCTACTCAATATGGGCCATCTACATGCAAAGTATGAGATCCCTCACTGTTATTCTTCTTGAGACAGCATGTTTACAACCAGGCGTCACATACACACATACATACACATGCTATCATGACTGCATAATAGGTTTCTCCTTCATCAAAACCAAAAATAACAACAATACACTTGCCCTTATACAGCGTCAAATCAGGAACAAAGTGTAGCTGCTCTGCGCTTAGGTATAGTGAACATCGCAAGTGGCATTTGATATGTACATACAATACTATATACATGCATGCAATGACATAATATTTAAGTTTATCCTTCCTCAAAACCAAAAACCTGTATAGTACTGTACCTGCAAAATATGAAGATCTCTCAGGTGGGATCAACTTGTATGTTAGCCATGTTATCAGTATCAACTGATGCCACAATCTGTATTCTGAAAAGGAGATGCAAACAATTACAAGTGTTAAAGTAATTGTAACAAGTGTTAAAGTAATTGTAAAGTGTACAAGTGTAAATCTCACCACGTGATGCATAATCAGACTGGAGTTACCTTGTTGGTAAGGGTGTATCCCCTTGCAATCAAGAGGCCAAAGACAATGAAAACTTTCTGCTGACTCAAAATGGCAACAAAGCCTTTGGAATATTGGCCAAAGACACAGGTTACACTATTCTTTTCCAGAAGGAGATATAAACTGGTGGTCCCCTGACTAGTCAAACCAGAATGCAAAAATGCATTGAGGTTTCGATGGTTTATGTTCTATTCCAAATAATGCCATGATGTCCCATACCTTTCAGTCACTGATCAAATTCTATCTTAACATGTTGGAAAAATACAGTTTTGTGTTCCTATTTAATCTTGGGAATTCTTGGGAAATTTGCATTTTGACCTCTGGTGACCCCAGATGACCTTTCACCTCCACCAAAAACAACAGGGTTCATCTTCTCACCGTAACGCATCTACATACTAAGTATGAAATCTATCAAAGCATCCTGCCTTGAGATATCGTGTTAACAAGGCTTTCAGTGTTTGACCCCCAGTGACCCCAAAAGACCTTTGACCTCCAGCAAAAATAATAGGATTCATCTTCTTACCATAATGCATCCAAATACTAAGTATGAAATCTATCCAAGCTTCCTACCTGGAGATATTGTGTTAACAAGATTTTAAGAGTTTGACCCCAGTGACCCCAAATGACCTTTCACCTCCACCAAAAATAATAGGATTCTTCCTCTTAATATAAGACATCTACATACTATGTATGAAATTTATCCAAGCTTCCTAACTTGAGATATCGTGTTAACAAGATTTTAAGAGTTTGACCCCCGGTAACCCCAAATGACCTTTGACCTCCGCCAAAAACGATAGGGTTCTTCCTCTTACTATAAGGCATCTACATACAAAGTATGAAATTTATCCAAGCTTCCTACCTCGAGATATCGTGTTAACAAGGTTTTCAGAATTTGACCCCTGGTGACCCCAGATGACCTTTGACCTCCTTCAAAAATGATAGGATTCTTCCTCTTATCATAACGCATCTACATACTAAGCATGAAATTCATCCAAGCTTCTCATCCAAGCTTCCTACCGCAAGATATTGTGTTAGCAAGGTTTTCAGGGTTTGACCCCTGGTGACCCCAGGTGACCTTTGACCCCCACCAAAAACAATAGGGTTCTTCCTCTCAATATGGGGCATCTATGTACTAAGTTTGAGAACTGTCAGAGCTTCCCTTCTTGAGATATCGTGTTAACAAGGTTTTCAGCGTTTGATCCCCGGTGACCCCAGATGACCTTTGACCTCCATCAAAAATGACAGGTTGCTTTCTCTTACCATAATGCATAGATCTACATACAAAGTATGAAATTTATCCAAGCTTCCTACCTCGAGATATTGTGTTAACAAGGTTTTCAGAGTTTGACCCCTGGTGACCTATGACCCCCACCAAAAACAATAGGGTTCTTCCTCTCAATATGGGGCATCTATGTACCAAGTTTGAGAACTGTTGCAGTTTTCGTTCTTGAGATAACGTGTTAACGAGCAAAGTGTCACAAACACACATACACACATACACACACACGCCATCATGAATGCATACGTTTCTCTTACCATCGAAACCAAAAAACAGAAGGAAAACTTTGACATACGTTACTAAATGATCCATGGTCAACATGATATGGGCTCCTAAATGAGCCCAAGTGGTTTCCTGACCACAAATACCATAAACTTAACTACAGTGCTATCCTGTCCCAATTGACAATCTATCACAATCTATCATGCAAAACTCATTGCAAACCAATCCAACTCATCAACCAAATATCCACAAAACATTCCATACGGAAAAGTAATCTAGTATTTATTTTCCCAGATAACTGAACCATTGTCTACATATTTTTTGTTGAGTAAACTGAGATCACAAACAAAATAATCATGAAATAAAATGTGTAGAAGTTGCTTAAAAGTTTTCGTTGCAATGGAATAATATCCCCCAGAGGTCTCTTTATGATTTCCTTTATGAAACTGAATCTCCTTTCTCACTGCCCACACCAGCATTAACATTTATGTTACCATACAATAATATGCTCTGTATATAGAGCCCAATGTGTGACCTTTGACTATACCACAACACTGGTCATACTGTGACAGTAAAAATTTGTGATACCTAAGCCTACTCATCTTTCTTTCTAAAATGGAGCTCACCCCGCCTGTACCTGTGTCCGTGTAGGATACAGCATACTGTAGTACAGTGCACACTGTACAATACAGTGTATGTAGGAACGTGTTGTAGACTGGCAACTTTACGTACGCCAGTCAAAATCACCAAACTGTACTGAAGTATACATAATGGAAATGGACATTGTGCAGTTGCACTACATATCCTAACGTATGTTGTGTATGTACTCTACAGCCTATGCTGCACACGTTACTTTTTGCTAACTTGATGCACAAGAATAACACATGAATGACAAACTATGTACGCAATCCGAATGTAAATACATCCGTACCGAAACTCCTATGATCACATATTGCAAATTAACAAGTAGATTTTTGTCTTTCTAGTCTTTCCTTTTTAAATTCCAAAAGGTTTTTTTAAGTTGGAAAAAGGATTAGCTACATGGAATGTTAGAGATAGATGAGGTTTTATGGCTCAGTTTCTAACCAACTGGTTTAAGTCGGGCCGGCCACAGCCTTTTTCCAGTTGTGGCTCATTGGCTAGTTTTCCCTACTCCATTGCTTATGCTGAGCACCAAGCACAATGGCAGTTAGGTTCCATTTTAGGAAGTCTTTGGTATGACCCGCACAGGAATTGAACCCCAGACTTTCCGGCTGCAAGTCGGATGCTCTAACCACTTGACCATGCACTTGGTCTAATTAGCTACTTGTAGAAACCTACCTCATTTGCATGAAGGACACTTTTAGTCAAGATAGGGCCAACTTTTTGCGCCTGGTCATTTCGTTTTTGTGAGTACATCTTGCCATTGAAAGTGCCAGTAGCTGTTTTTTCCACTTTATTTTTCAAGTTAATCCTGCCTACTGTAAATGCAGGTGTGCTTATTTTGTACGTAACTACTGATGAACCATTTGGCTGCACAGCAATTAAGATGGTGCTTGTGGCCATGCAGTGTTGTTTACAGTTTATTTGGCAGCCACATCTTTTGTGTAACTCATATTATTAGCGGATTATCATGCTGTAAATGTTTGCAAACACTGCGTGGTCACACCAGGGATTTTACTGATACTGTCAATAATGTGTAACATTGTACTGAGATGCAAACTGACTTACTGAAGCAGTGGGGCAATCCATCACGTCTATCATAACAGATGTGAAACGTGCAATTAATGGAAAGTGGTTTGTCACTAAATGATTAGTTGACAGGCTATTAATCGCTAACCATTCAGGGTTTCCCCTGGGTTTTAGAGAGTGTGAGGTGGTATTAGTCCATGGGGGTAATATGGTGCCAGCTTTGGCACCATCAGTGAGTGAGAACTATCAGTACATCTATAGCTAGTACAGCACAAGTGGCATTACAGCAAATTTCTGTGAGGTGGTGGCCAAAAACTGTGAGGTGGCCGCCTCACAAAATGAATGCCAAGGGAAACCCTGTCATTGACAGCACTAATTACAAGGTATGTCAACTGATATCAAAGTCATACCTCAAGGCATTCACACCATCAAATCTAATTGCTTCATTAAAAAAATCTTGAATTTCCCCCCGATAACAATGATGTCATTGAGGAACATCACTTTTTTGGTGACACGATCATGCCAAAAGTCTCTGGCCTCCCCCTTACAAACTCTTATTACAGAAAATTTCTGGATGCCCTATTACCCCAGCCAAAACCAATCCAAGTAAAGAAAAGAAAGGTGGCACTCAGACTTGGTGGTGTAGCATTAACTGAAGGAAAAATTATGAAAAGTGCAAAAGTCATTTAAGTGATATTACGTGTTTAAGAAAAAGGAAATACATAATAATGCCTTTTCCACAGTATATAGTCCATCCAAACAATAAACATAAATATCCCTTACAGAAGTAATTCTTATTATTGTTCAATTATCATAAAAATAACGACAAAAAAAAATGAAAATCAAAAACAAACAATAAAGATAAATATCCCTCACAGAAGTAATTCTTCCAAATATTGTTCAATTATCATAAAAACCAGAAAGCCCAAAGGCTTAGTGATTCCTTGCCGAATGGGGATGCTTTGTTGCACTGAGGTTCATCCCTCAAATTTATCTTTCTTGACTACATCCTTTTATGTTTTAACAATCTGACCTCTGCTGACCTCACATGACCTTTGAACCCCAGCAAATATAACAAAAAAGAAAATCTGAAGTGTCTTGAAAGGGATTCAACTCCAATGGATCTTGGATCTTGAAAATTCTTGGAAAATTTTGCTTTTTGACCTCTGGTGACCCTAGATGATGATCTTAGGAATACTTGGGATATTTTGCTGTTTGACCTCTGGTGACTCCTGATGAATATCTTGAGAATTCTTGGGGAATTTCACTTTTTGACCTCTGGTGACCCCATATAACAATCTTGGGAATTCTTGGGAAATTTTGCTTTTGCTTTTTGGCCTCTGATAACTCCAGATGATGATCTTGGGAATTCTTGGGAAATGTTGATTTTTGACCCTAGTGATGCCAGATTACAATCTCGGGAATTCTTGGGATATTTTGCTTTTTGACCTCTGGTGACCCCATATGGGCTTGTCTACAGTAAAGGAAAATATTCAGTGTGTGTTTTTTGCTTTGATGATATTTTGAAAGATGTCACAATGGTTTGGTGATTTTACAGTTCACCATACTTGGAGGACTATAGAGAGATAATAAAGACAATTTTATCGATGTCCATCTTATATGAAGGATGTTTTGGGCAGAATTTGGGGCTATTTTGGCCTTTTTTACCACCTATAAGTGTTACATAGGATGTGGAATAAATTTATGATGTGAGTGGGACCTTTGCAGATGTAACTGATGCAGGTTCTTTGTCTTCATTCATAAATGTAATGTACAAAATAAATGGTAAATGATAAATGAATATTTTTAGGTGCACAAACACCGCAAAATTTTATCAGCAATTTGGAGTAAAATTTTGAGACTTGTCCGTCCATCTGGATATTAAATCTTAATAGTTGATATTTTAACTGAAAGAAAAGATTTCCAGAATTAAGGTTATGATGTAACACTTAAACTTGATCATGTGCAGTACCACAAATAAAATAATCCAGCAGTAAATGCATCATAGTCAATTGCGGAGCACATGATGGTTACGTTGGTAACATGTCTGTCCCGTAATGGTTACGTTGGTAACTATCATATTAACAGGCCTGTAGGACAC
Organism: Holothuria leucospilota; assembly: GCA_029531755.1. Taxonomy (NCBI): domain Eukaryota; kingdom Metazoa; phylum Echinodermata; class Holothuroidea; order Aspidochirotida; family Holothuriidae; genus Holothuria; species Holothuria leucospilota. Next base: position 55,380,432 of record CM055961.1, on the reverse strand, counting down.
AAATTACCAGAGAATTTAATAAAACTGCATCTGTTTGCAGATGGCTATATTTGTCACTGGTTTGTGTGCTTTCCTCCATCTTTTTGCTTACAACAAGGGTACGAGAGCCTTCAAGGCGATGTCCGTCCAGATGTTACCAACGTAACCATGTCCTTGTCGGTAGTATAACGTAGGCACATGGGGGCATTGGTTTTTGATGAATGTTTCACACGTCATCAGTTTACACTTCAGGAAAGAGCAAAACTTGTGTCACAATGCATTCAAGTGTTTAAAGTGCTTAATTTTCTCGAATATAGTTTGGTTACGTTGGCAACGAGGACGGACATGTCCGTCCTTGTTACCATCGTAACCATTGATCTCCATACTAGTCCATGTTTAACTAATGGTAATGCAATTTCAGTGAAAAAAGTGTTTGTTCTTTATCATTCTATTAAATACAGGGTTTATTTATACATATTGTCCTCCTTAAAGATTTCTGGAGCAAAGAGTTTCCATGTCTGTCCCCGTTACATACGTAACCAGTAACACTTACCACTTAAAAAGTGGTGATAGGTGAAAAGAACTATCTTCCTGCTCTCAGGAAAAAATTGAGACTACCAATCAAACGAAATAACACAACAAAAATTTACTCTTAGAGGACTTCAAATTTCACCACCTTTGTAACACTTTTATACCCCTTTATTGTAGACAAGCCCATATAACAATTTTGGGGAAATTTTGCTTTTTGACCTCTGGTGACCCCATATAACAATCTTGGGAATTCTTGGGAAATGTTGCTTTTTGACCTTAGTGATGCCAGAGTACAATCTTGGGAATTCTTGGAAACTTTTGCTTTTTGACCTTTGGTAACCCAAGATGACCTTTGACCTCCACCAAAATCAATAGGGTTCTTCCTTACATCATGACAAATCTGTATACCAAATATGAAAAGTGTCGGTCATAAGGTGTAGCGGTATATCGATATTATTGATATTAGTCGATATTTGCGCCTTAGTAATATCGTCGATATGCGTTTTCAAAAATATCGATATATAGTAAAGTCTATATATAGTACTAATATCGATATTCTACTATTCACTTGGATACCGATTCTTCTAAAATAGCGACACTCAACACAAATATCGATATTTAACAGCAGTGACTCATGACTGATACGAGTGTTAGTTTAAAAACCGATACCTAAGCATCGATAGAGTCAAGTTACCAACGAATCTTTGGCCTAGCTTACGTAGGTCTAGGTTCACCTCTTGTGACCTTCGTAGCACAATACTGAGCTGTTCAGCACAATGCTACGAGCATATGGGCATGTTGTATGAATTATTTCTGCGGTTTGCATACGCAGTGGAATACTTCAATGTAGGCCTACTGTGTACACAGTAGATTAGGTACAGACTGGTGATCGACTGCCAAAGTACATGTGGGGCGTAAATGGCTGAATATGTACAGAGCTAGCTCATGAGCCATATCAGTGACACGAAAGTTTTTTGTACAGAATTGGTTACTGCATGCAAGTTTATTCCGAGACCTTACAAGTAAACTAATTTTTCATGATATTCAGACTTACTGTAGGATGATATATCTGAGACTATCTCACAGAGTAAAGTTCCACAAACAGAAAATAACGTAACATTTTCGCAAATACATTCGTTAGAAGTTCAGTGTTGGTACACATACTGTACACCGCATGTGATTCCATAGGCCACAGGGTTTAGTACAGCTTCGTAATTTTTCGTTGGGGAAGCTTTACGTTAATTCTGTTGACAACATGAATGTATGCAAACATGTACGAACACGCCGCAATCAGTCCGTACATGCAACATGTGTAGTACTGTAGAAAATATTTACAGTTTGGACTCTTCCAAACAAACTATGCAGCAGCATACATAGGAGTATTGTGACCTTTGACTGGATCAGGGTACTTTGATACGAGGGTTTTTTTAACTATTTTGTGGGATGTATATTTTGTTTGTTTGGGCAGAAATTTGCGAGTAGTTTCGACTGTAATATTTTTCCATACATTAAAAAAAGATTGCTGACGCTACGATGGGGATAATCCTGCAAAAATAGCTGCGTAAAAGTTCTTATAGCTGCGCTTGAAAGTTTCGGGAAAATTCTGACATCCCAGGTACCGGACACGTGCGAGAGTGCCGAGAAGCTGAAGTGAGCTGCAGACCTGCAGCGGACTGCACGGTGCCTGGATTTTCACTACGAGCAGTACTGCATTCATAGATTATTGGAATGTCTGAATACAAGAGATCAGCTAGGTATAAATATCGACTGCTAGTAACTTAGTGGTTATAGTTGAGTGTAATACCGACGAATAGTTGATATCGAAAATATCGGCCGGTATTTTAGATATACTGTATAGTGACTAGCTAAACAAGGCCGTTTTGATGCAGCATTGCATAGTGAACTACTTGCGAGGTATTTTACGAGAGTTAGGTGAAGAGGTACTTCTTTGTGACAAACAGAGAAGGCCCCTGGCTTACGTAAGTCCAAAAGGAACACTTTTTACTTATCCCAAAACTTGCGAATCAAAATATGCCATATTTTGTTTGAAAGAAAAATATTTAAAACACAAGCTGTTGATAGTGGAAGGAATCTGCGTAGCACATGCTAGTAAGGGGTGGGAATTACGCTAATGTTTGGGCCACTCGTTTTGAAAATGTTTGTATGGTCAGTGAAACCAATAATCACAGATTTTGAAACTATTTTGTACTAGTTATTTAGGGGCAGACCTCCTACAGATTTTTTTTATAGATCATGGCTGTTGCTTTAGCGAGATGGGATATTTGATCGTCTGGTGTGATGCTGAAGTAACACTAAAAGCTATATAAGACATATTCCCAAAGAAGTAATTCAAAGTTACTTCGCGACTGCAAATACTCAAATGTTAAATGCAAACACAGTTTTTTTTTTTTTTTAATTTTTCTGCACAAATCTTGATTTATTTTTCGCTACCAACGTAGTAAAATTCGGCATTTAAGTCGTCAGGGGCCGGGTACATGGTAATACCTTCCCATACTTCGTTTTTTCATATGTATAGAGTGCGTACCCATTGTGCGAAAATATCGATATTATCGATATTTTCAGGTCGGTATATCGATATTTTATATTGGCAATACCGCTACACCTTAGTCAGTCATCCCTATCTCGAGATATCGCGATTACAAGGTTTTTGACCTCTGGTGACCTCAGATGACCTTTGACCTCTACCAAAAACAATAGGGTTCTTCCTCTCAACACGACAAATCCATACAGGCCACTCCTATCTTGAGATATCGTGATTTCAAGGTTTTCAGTCTTTGACCTCTGGTGACCTCAAATGACCTTTGACCTCCACCAAAAACAAAAGGATTCTTTCTCTCAAGATGACAAACCTATATATCACATATGAAAAGTGTCCATCATTCCTACCTTGAGATATCGCGATTACGAGCTTTTCGGCTTTTTACCTCCGATGACCTCAAATGACCTTTGACCTTCACTAAAAACAATAGGGTTCTTCCTCTCAACATGACAAATCTATATACCAAATATGAAAAGTGTCAGTCATTGCTATCTTGAGATAGCACGATTACAAGCAGCGTCACAAACACACATACACACACACACACGACATCACCATCGCATAGATTCCTTGCCTGCCTATGGCAAGGAATCAATAACGACAAAAAAAAAGGAAAATCAAAAATGCTCAAGAGCAGTCTTTATTTCACTCAATCCCACCACTGGCTGAACAGACCAATGGGAGTGCTCTAATATATGAATATGCAAAACGCTTAAGGCACCGTGTCAAAAGTTGGCCTCCCGGCCGCCGGCAAAGCCACCCGCAGGCGCTGTTAGGCAGTCACAACAATATACAACCTTAGCAACGCCATTACAGCTTGCGCAGCCGGCTGTGGTGGCGTTATATTCCGTCACGATATGCTTCGTTGATTTCAAATGCTAAGATATGGCCGGCAGGCCGCTGCCGCCACTTTGGCTACCGCGTAGAATCGCCGAAAATTGCAGTATAAAATATAAACCTGTAAGGTTTGCATTGATAGTAACTTTCATATGAACTTAACCGGCAGCCTTATGACAAACATTTACCTCCACAAGTTCAAAAGAAAAAATATACATGCATTAATTACTTGATGAATACTTGTGATATTGCAATTATCTTTCCGTTGCAAATTTTTCGATCGTTCGAGAAGCAGATTCCACTTGTGATCCTGTAGAACGCAAGGGATTTACGGAGTCCCAATCTTAAGCACATGGGCATTATTGCATGTGTATGTCTAGCGCTAGCGGTGAAGCATATCCATACCTATAGTAAAGTGTACCGTACCTAGCTTTATACGTACGTTCACTGCATATAATTCCATTCTAAGTCAACTACTCATGGTACCAACATCCTAGGTAAAAATCACAAGGTTTAATACGCGATCATCGGCAGTTTGAAAAGTTCATGCGAAGAAACTGAGGGAAAAGTTGCGTTAGGGAAATTTTAAGGCCTTGCAATAAACTATGCAAATTGGATCTTTACAGACTTCCGTTCGCCTATGTCATACAGTACATACAGTATCTTAAGCTCTGCTAACGTTAGTGGTAGGCTACAGCCTAACAGTAACATATACACCTATATAGCCTATGGAAATATTTCAGATCAATCTACACTACTCGGGGTAATCCTGCCGCGAGATATGGACCTTATCCAAATTATCTTTATACGCATCTTTCCCCGCACTCAGGGCAAAGAACATGTCAGACAAATAAAATGCGTTTTTCCGTGTTTTTCAGAGTGTGTTGCGCGTGCGGATTTATAGTAGCAACTTACAATCCAAGGCCGCTCCTGCACACTAAGTAGCACACCTATAAATGCGTAGAGCTCAAAATATCAAAGTGCTTCATAGGCTACTTGCGGTATACGTGGCATATCTGAGACCACACTCACTTGTTTATTCATTCAATTTCTTCCTGTCATTTTTTTTTTTGCTTTAAAAACACAACAAAATGTGCTATGAAAGTATCCTAAATTTTGTAAGTATGTTACTATGAGCTTTTGGGTAAAGACTGGGGCAGCGAATTTTGAAGTGTTGAGGGAGCTAATCATTGAAGCGGCCCAATATGTTCAAGAAAATAAGCCTTTTAAGGTGGCCCAATATGCCCATGGCAGAAAAAGTGCAGGGGATAATGCCCCCTTAGCCCCCCTCCCCAGTCTCCGCTGTCCCTGAATGAGAACGACCACATTTCCTGCGAAGAAGTCTCCTCTCTAGAAAACGTGCACATTCCCCGAACAGCTTGCCGTCAGGACAAACGATGCGGCCAAAAATTTTTTCGAAGTAGCAAAACGATCATGAGATTAACGTTGCGGAGGATGACAATTTCGACTTGAATGGACTATTTTGCTGGGAGGGGGAGAGGGGGTGTGCTATCCATAGACTAAAGCCTACGCCTCTGCCAGGTAGTCACTTTAGACTGGGGATGAACAGCATGATGTGAAACTGAAAGGAACTTTAGCGTTTCAATGTGGGAGGCAAACTTCCCTTCAGTTGAGAGACAGAAGCCGGGGTTGGGGGAGGGGAATCGAGCCCTTTTTGTCAAAAATGTGAGGGGACGAAATTGTGCTTATGCCCTGATATTGTTCCAGGACTGACAAAAACTCCCTTTTGTTCCCTCCCTAAAAATAGTTTTGCAAACGAAAAATTTTACTAATTTTACAAAGGGAAAAATTTTCCTTCAAATAAGCGCAGTACAAACGTTGCACCAAATTGCATATAGGGCCCCTCAAGTACTGAAAATTTCTCCAAGGGGAGGGGGACATCCAGGCCCGTAGCCAGGCAAGGTAGGCCTACTGAAGGAGGAAGAAATAGTTTCCTTGGGAGAGATTTTAAGTTACGAGGAAGGCATTCAAACTGAGTTTAGACAATGATTATTTTGAATTTGCAGGGGCGAATTTTTCTAGGGGCTCACCCTCGCTAAGGCTTGGGGACAACCATTTCCTTGGACTCATCCCCCAGGACGGTGGTACAAAACAATGTTCAGTTAAGACCCCTCCCCACTGAGATAAGATCATCTTCCTACGCCTATGTTTTCATATTGCTCATTGTAACTTAAGCAGTTTTGAGTAATTTTTGCATATAACAAGGGAATTTTGTTTCAAATGTTAAAGTCCTCCCCCCCCCCCCCAAAAAAAAAAAAAACCAGAATGCAAAAATGCATTGAGGTTGCGATGATACATGTTCTATTCCAAATAATCCCATGATGTCCCATATCTTTCAGTCACTGGTCAAGTGAGCACTTGCTATCTTAACATGTTGGAAAAATAATTTTAGGTTCATATTTAATCTTGGGAATTCTTGGGAAAATTTACATTTTGACTTCTGGTGAACCCATGAGATGATCTTGGGAATTCTTAAAATTTTGCTTTTTGACCCCTGTGACCCCAGATGACCTTTGACCTCCACCAAAAACGGAAGCATTCATATTTTCACTACAACGCATCCACATACTGAGTATGAAATCTATCCAAGCTTCCTACCTGGCAATATCGTGTTAACGAGGTTTGCAGTGTTTGACCCCAGTGACCTCTGACCTCCACCAAAAAGTGATAGGGTTCATCTTCTTGCCAAAATGCATCCACATACCACGTATGAAATCTATCCTAGCTTCCTTTCTTGAGATATCATGTTAACAAGGTTTTCAGGGTTTGACCCCCAGTGACCCCAGATGACCTTTGACCTCCACCAAAAACAAAAGGGTTCTTCCTCATACCATAACGCATCTACATTCTAAGTATGAAATTCATCCAAGCTTTTTATCTTGAGATATCGTGTTGACAAGGTTTTCAGGGTTTGACCCCCAGTGACCCCAGATGACCTTTGACCTCCATCAAAAACAATAGGGTTCTCCCTCTTACCATAACACATCTACACACAAAGTATGAAGTTCATCCAAGCTTCCTACCTTGAGATATTATGTTAACAAGGTTTTCAGGGTTTGACCCCCAGTGACCCCAGATGACCTTTGACCTCCACCAAAAACAATAGGGTTCTTCCTCTTACCATAACACATCTACACACCAAGTATGAAATTCATCCAAGCTTCCTACCTTGAGATATCGTGCACACAAGGTTTTCAGGTTTTGACCCCCAGTGACCCCAGATGACCTTTGACCTCCACCAAAAACGATAGGGTTCTTCCTCTTACCATAACACATCTACACACCAAGTATGAAATTCACCCAAGCTTCCTACCTTGAGATATCGTGCACACAAGGTTTTCAGGTTTTGACCCCTGGTGACCCCAGATGACCTTTGATTTCCACCAAAAACGATAGGGTTCTTCCTCTTACCATAACACATCTACACACCAACTATGAAATTCATCCAAGCTTCCTACCTTGAGATATTGTGCACACAAGGTTTTCAGGTTTTGACCCCTGGTGACCCCAGATGACCTTTGATTTCCACCAAAAACAATAGGGTTCTTCCTCTTACCATAACACATCTACACACTAAGTATGAAATTCATCCAAGCTTCCTACCTTGAGATATCGTGCACACAAGGTTTTCAGGTTTTGACCCCCAGTGACCCCAGATGACCTTTGACCCCCACCAAAAATGACAGGGTTCTTCCTCTTAATATGGGGCATCTATGTACCAAGTTTGAAAACTGTCAGAGTTTCTTTTCTTGAGATATCGTGCACACAAGCTAAGCGTCACAAACACACACACACACATACTTACACACATACGCCATCATGACCGCATAGGTTTCTCTTTCATCGAAACCAAAAAGGGAGATTTAAGAGAGGGTGGTGTTTGGCTATCAGTTTCGGCATTTTTTTCAGCCGAAACACTCTCTAAAGTTTAGTTGGGACCACGGACAAGTCACGGCCCCAGAGGAGAAAAGTCATTTCACAGGGCCAGCATGACTCGACTGATAACCGTAAATCTGAAGTACACATTCTTGAAATCATTTGTCTAATTCCCAGTCCACGTGTGATATTCCCAAGATCTTGGAAAAAATCCCTAGCAAAACTAAGTGGCATTGCAATGATTGCACCGTTTCCTTCCGGGTATAGGTCAACATAGAATTGCTTCAAGTGAACATAGCCTAACAGAGCGTTCGAACTACGTCATCGCGAAGCATGCTGCCTGGACAAAAATATCAGAGACGTGAATTTGCAGCAAAAATACGCATTTTATGTAAAGTACACCCATTACCATGTGTCAAATATTTAATTATAACACTCCAAGCACACAGATTTCGAAAAGATGCCCAATGTGCTACATTTTCGAGCAATTTAGTTTTCTCAAAATGGCAACCACAATCTCTGATAGTTGTTGATGTTGCAATAGTCAGGGTAATCCTGTCAGAGGTAACTTATTTTGCATGTAGTCTTTTCAAATGTGAAGGAAGTCACTTTCTCAACCAAAAAAGAGGGCCAATCAGTCAGTTACTCTTTTAATAGATGGCTTGGTAAAACCTGGTAAAACTTAGATCATTACAGCATTATCCCATCCCGCATGTATGATAAGCCTTAAGCGACAGTGGCCCCAACTTGCAGGGCCAGATTTTACGAATGTGGGGCCCTAGCTGGGCACGAACCTAGTGAAAAAAGAACTGGTATGATAGATTGGGCTCTACGAGTAAACCTACCTCTTTAGCGGCTGGGCGCTTATATACAGACCATAAATGTTCAACAGTTTTAGGCTGAATTTTGGGGGCTCTGGCCTATCTAGCCCAATCGGAAACCCGGGACTGCTAACTTGACAAGACTGTTAATGACCAGAAATGTTCTACGAGTTGGAGGAAGGGCAGGGCCATCCCCAAGGATCGATGAGTTGTGGGGTGAGGGTGCTGGAAATTTTCACCGAAAAAAGGGTTACGTTACGGACAAAAATGAGAAATGCCTGTGCCAAGAAAGGTCAACTCATAAGAAGTGGCGTTGCCAGGATTTCTCACACAGATCGGCAAAGTCACTGTTTATTTATTGATAAAGCTAAAACAGATCGATACAACTATTCATCAGCATTTTTAGTGTCATGGTCAACATGTCGAGATTTTTATCATGGTCACATCACGGTGGGGAGTATCTACCATTCACACTTTTTTGGAGAGGCGGTTGCTTTTTTGTTGTTGTTGTTGTTGCTTTTTCCTTTTTCATCTCAGCTCATAACACTTCCTAACAACTCACTCTAACACATCGTTTGTTGCCGAATTCATGTTCAGAGTTTGTGCAATGGGCCATGTCAAACCCATCCTGATGAGCCAGAAATGGCTGCTATGTTCATTTTAACATAGCAGGCAAAGTCATGTGCTGCTGCACCATAACAACTAACTGTTGCCGAAACTAGATGGATCAGCAACATGAGATTAAGCAGGCATAAAAATCAGATTATTACATGTTCTGCCAAGAATGTCACAAAGAATGACAGCTAAAGCTGCCACCCGCAAAAAGTTTTCTTTAAAGTTGCAAAAGATGTTGATCCTTCTAGTCAATGGGTCTGATATACCACCATTAGTTTACATCCAAGTCTGAAACAACCCAGTCATCTCTTGCAGAGTTACAGTCACAACCCTTTAGGAGACCAGTGCCCAAAAGAATTCTTACCTTTGCCTAGGGCAGGGATTAGCTAGCCTGAATTTGCATGGGAAAACGTTGCAAAAAAACCAAGAAATATCCCACAAGAAATGTGAAGAAAAGTTTGCTGAGCAGGTATTAATTTCAAGTAATGGTAAGGGGTACCACCAATCTGACCTCATGTGACAGCCTTCGAGGCACACCTCTTTTAGGAAATACCCAAGTCTATTTCTTGTGGTGGGATGCAAATAAGCAAAATTTTTTAACCTTGGCTTTTTTTTTTAATTGCAGAGTTTTCGCACTATTCTCACTGCAGGGGGTAAATGGAAATGATCGGCTTAGCCCTATTGCCTTGCAAAGACTCGTTTTACCGCTAGTTCCTCCATTAAGTCATAGGGTGTTAAAAATAGTTTGTCATGGACGGACTTTTGATACAGTGTCCGACCAGGGTTTGCGTTTCTCTGAAAAAGTCGTAAATTTTCATGATAGTATTTTCTTTTTCACGACCATTCAAAATTTCGCGTCGTAATTTTTAAAATTTCTGGCGTAAATGATTAAATATACAATACCTACCGCGATAAGCCGTAAACAGAAATGTTAGGCCTAGCCTATAGCCTACAACAATGTATCACAACTTATCGATAAATTCAAGTGTGAATGAAATAAGTTAATACCGAAATGTTTTTATGATGAGAAACGATCCTTGGATAATAAAAAGTATTTTCACTTCCCTCAAAGAGAAATTTGGCTGAAAATATCAAATATATTCTGTGTATGATCCAGCAACAGGTGTAGCTTTACCTAACGTTAGCAATATTAGATTAAACACAATGACAAGTGCGTGTCCATACAGTGTATATACAGTATGTATGCATATGACTGTATGACAGTGCTGTCCGATCCGAAACGTTCGTTGTCACTTGTCATCAAAAGTTGCAAGACATTGGGATAAACCATAATTTTGGAGGTGTTCCTTTTGTTAATTATTTGGTTTTAAGAAACTCAAGAATTTTCAGCAGGTGAGTGTTTAGTGAGCCGAATTTTCTGTCATAAAGACGGGCAAGTCAAAATTTATATTTACAACTGAATTGTATTTTTGGTCGTAAGTAAAATTTCTGTCAGCATAAAAAACGCCCATTTCGGCGTAAAACGCAAACTCTGTGTCCGACCATGACAGAATTTTTGTGTAACAGCACAAATTAACTAATAGCTACATGTAGTGAAGGACCTATTAGTATTGATAACTCGGCAGATTTTTTTGGCAAAAAATATTACCACGGGTAAAGAAAGAAACTTGACAGCTGATTTTGTGTCATGGACAGACACTGTTGCATCAAATGTAAACAACCTTGTGAAATCATTATAGTACTCCAAGATTTTCCTTTTAAATTCAAGTTTCTTGTGTAAGGAAGTCCACCCTTAAAATAAAACCACACAAAACTTAAGATGGGTGATGTCTAAAATAATTATTTTAAATGAATGTGATTAGTTAAGAATGTCCATGACATGCTTTATAAAACCCCATACATAAAATAATATTTATTCCGAGACGTTTGAATGTTGTCATTTGTCAAGTATTTTTCCTATTTATTCCAATAAGTAGTCATGTCTGTCAAAAGTAGGCTGTGGGGCAAATTTCAACACTGTATCCTTAAATAAAAATTTGGGTCTCACAGTCATCATCTAACCAATCACCCTCTTCTTCAAGTTCATTGAAAGATTACTTGCAGAAATTTAATTTCAGTAATTGACCAACTCATCTTAAACACAATACGTTTCTTAATTTTACAGTCACCTAGGGTGACCATTTCCACATTTACAAAAAGGAGGCCGTAACTGTTTTCATCCATGTCAGATCAATGCCACACTCACCAGCTTTGTGAACACAGATCAGGGAGGTGGTAAAAGCTAATACCACCTCCCTACACAGATGCAGATGCGTTACATACCCACCAAGCTGCAAATCGCCATGAGGCTATAATGATATAACTGACTGCGCACTGTAGGATTGTAATAAGCCTATGATCATCTGCAAATGTGGCTTATGAGTGTTGCCTATATTTCGAAGTACATCCACGGTTTCCTTTTTTCATGTCAGTCGAAAAATAGTACGTGATAGGAATAAAATTATTCATGATTGACCGTTTCATTCGAAATTTGCAAGATATGTCCTCCAGTATGGAAAGTATGGCAATTGCACACCCGAGATTTTTTCTAGATTTTTATTACACACTTGAAAATTCAAATTGCACACCTGATTTTTTAAGCCAAAAGCAATTGCATCGTATAACCCTAGGTACAGTAGGCCTATATGAAATACTGACTTGGCCTATTGAATGATCACAAGTCGTGATCATGACATGCTGATGACAAGATTGAATGATGTATGCAGTGTCGGCCATCACTCAGCCAAGACCTGGAGTGAGGCATATTTGGAACTTATGATCCCGTATCAATCCCATGTAATATTGCTCCGAAGTAATTTATTTCACACTTGACTTTTCGTGTGCACACTTGAAGTGTGCATTTGACACCTTGTTGCACACTGAACACTTCAAATTTTTTCGTGCACGCCCGAGATCTCAGCAAAAAGTGGCATACTTTCCAATCCGGTTTGTCCTTGCGACAGCGCAGATCTTCAAAAAGGACTACCGTACAAATCAACATCCAGCATTGAGTAACGCCGGACGGAGGACAGACTGCCGAAAAGCTGGACAATCCACCGAAAGCTGAACGTATGGTCACCCTACAGTCACCTCACCCAAAAATTAGATATCAGGAATATTTTATTGCCAACTCTGGCATTATAAATGCAGGCATTCAGCAATAATGCACCACTGCATAACCATACTGGCTATAAGCCACCATGTACAAAACAGCACAGTTCGCAAAACAATTTAAACCAATCTTACCTAGATATGACTAAACATGAAATATGCCATACAACCTGCTACGAGGCCATTCCACGTGACGTAAGTCACAGCATTTGCAGAAATTTTAGTGGAAAAGCCCCCCCCCCCCCCCCCTATGGACCATAAAAGGAATATTACTAGTATTCCAAAAAGTACTTTTTCCTAAAATGTCATTAAGATATCTCTCTTCTGAATTTCACAAATCTTCAATTCCACCCTCGTGCTATGAACAATAGCACCCTCAATAAACGTCACGTACTGTAAGTCACTCAGAGAATTGCAATTTTTCAAGTTGATTAACAAAAGGTGAGAATCCTGTGCAGTGTTAGGCAGGAAGAGATAATTAGGTTTAGGATTGGTTATAGAAGATAATAGTCTATGTAAAACAGGTCAAGTTGAGTTCTTAGAATTTTTCATGAGACGGTACAAACAGATGTTTGTCGTCACATAAGTCACAAAATGGTGTCACATGTATACAGTAAGTCACAAACAAACAGTTTCCAACTGACTAGTCATTTAGCTTGTTGTGGCAGACACATTATGCTATACATCTGACCTAGAATTGTCATTTATGTGAAATAACAATTGTATCTAGAAAGACAGGGTCAAAATAATTTCATTCCAATGCACTGAAAAAGAAAATGTACTCTCCATAGCTCATATTGCCAGCCATAACTTACAAATAATTGTTCCAAAAAATATTAATTTCAATCAAGCTATTTAAAACTCTGCTATGGAAAAAGTGCAATAATTCTAAGAATACTTGGGTGTTTACTTGTGTTTACATTTTCAGAAGTACTGTAGTATTAACATAGACAGAGACAAAGAACTAATCTTAAAGAGATTTTACAATTCACATCTTTTTGCACAGAAGTACATGCACTGGTACAGAAGTCTTCCATTTTGTGTGGCATTTCCATAAGTGCTATAAATTGTGTAACAGTGGTATCAGTGGTCTTTCTCTTTTGCATTTTGTTTCTTTCTTTTGTTTGTTACTGTACAGTAGCTGCTGAAGATTATTGACAGGAAAATTTTCACCGATTTAGTTTCAGTCTTAAAAGTTTTTGAGAGCAATTTTGACCAGAAACTGTGAACTGAGAGAAAAATTAGGTAAACTGTGTACTTTAGATCATTCAACATGGCCAAGCTAGAAAGCTGAAAGAAGAGAACTGGCAGATGTTATCAAAGTCAAGTCAGGGCATTTTTAAATGTGATTAGCAAAAAATGGCTCCGTGAGCATGACATAATAAAGACAAATTTGGCCAACAATAACTGTAAAGTCTTGTTTGACCTGATCAAATCTAGGCCACACTCTCATTACTTGTACAGGGTCCTCACTATACATGACATGGCTCACCTACGGGAGACCTGTAAAAATGAATATGAGAAGGGCCAAACAGAGGCATACCTAAAGTATACTTTTTTGTAATTCAGTGTATCAGCAGATAATTACATTCCATAGGTTTCCATTCCCTGCAACTCTTGAGAAATCCTTGTAACTCCTGTAAAATGGCTTTGATGAGAATGGTGATGATTGTTGGCAAAGCTGAACTGTACTAAGAAATTTTCCACATTAAGTGATTTTTATGAACATATTGCAATGCATTACATCCCTCCAAGGCTAGTACAGACCAAGACAGCCCTTCTTCCTTCCCCTCTACTACAGTGTATGCATCAAAAGGACAGTCAAATACATACAGTAAGGTTTGTTGTGGTGCCTGCTACTGTATTAAAATTATATGAAAATTGCATAAAAATCTTATAATGCAATTTTCCACAGTCTAGAAAACATGATAAAGGTGTACTGTGCACTGTGTACAGCCACTACAAGACCTCTGAGTGAAGAGTAGTGAGGATGCATAGCAGTTTAAATTTGTTGGATGTGTTTTATTAAACTAGATTGAAAATTTGATGTTGGGTAATTATTGTACCCTACTGGCCTGTGTAGGTGTGTATATTCATCAGAACCACAAGGGGATTGAGTCTCTTAAGCAATACCTCTTTGAATGGTACTATATCTTCTTGATACTCACTTCCATCTGTATGATCTAAACATACTAAATGGCATTTCAAATTCAAGACAGAGAGTGCAATAATTTGTTTCATTGCCATTTTGCAATTTAAAAGAATACATTTTGGCTTCTCTTAGGTTTCAATGTACCCAGGTCAAAATCAAATGCCATACAATTTGGCTTCATCACTGTTCTGAGTGTCACTGTTCAATTTTAAGGGTACTAGTCCTGTCGCCCGAGACAACCAGAAATTCTGCAGGACTACCAGATTTTGCAAACACAGAAATGTATGGTTGTCTACCGGGACAACCAAATCTTTTGAGGAAAGTGATGTTTACATTTAGCAGCTTGATGAATTGCACAAGCAAGGAACTTTTAAAATTGCATAAAAAGATTTGCAGCAAAGTGCGGTGATCATGCACATTCACCACAACTTCCCACACAGTCACTTTATCGAAATGTGTACAGCACTATCAAGCCGAAGTATGTGCCCCGTACAAACTCCACTAGTAGGCCTCTAGGCCTGCACTGTACACAGAGAAGCTAAATTCCTTCGTGTAAGCTATGAATTTGTAGTGCTGATGTTGTAACACGGGTGCTTTCAATCTAGAGATGTTTAATTTATTAACCTGCAATGCAAACATAACATTAACTATGTCCACAATGTACACTAATGCATGCCACAAGAGAGCACTACTCTTATACAGTTGATATCTGTTTCTTTTTTTTTTTGGGGGGGGGGGGGTCTAAAAGTGGAAGCCACTTTGGAAGACTGGTGGTAATATGTTGGTTGCAAAAATGTTTACACTTGGGACTACCTTATTTTGAGCAGGACAACCAAAGTTTACAATGTGGCAGTCCTTCGGACAACCATTGCTAATTTTCCTTAAAATCGAACACTGAGTGTGGTTTTGAAAATACTACACGATGGCTTGAGACCAAATCATGGGACTATTAAAACACCTGAGGAGTCTTTGAAGTGCTAGGATTGGTTAAAAATAAGTGATTTCTTATATGCATAGAGGGGCAGAAATGCCAACTATCATTCACTTATCATATTGTGTTAAGGTACTAACTTGAAACTGTCACGTAAGTCACACCACCCTTTGTGACTTACGTGATGTCACGTAATTCACACTTTTCAATCTTTAATAGAAAAGAAGTTTTGGAATCAAATGTTTTCAAATGATTATAAGTTACTTTAACCCCCCACCCATGTATTTCATCATTGTCTCTGGCACTGCCTATTTGTTGTAAAAAAACCTGCATGTTTTTTTGTCACGTAAGTCACAGTGACAGTGACCAGATTTAAACATTGTGTTTGATCCACACAGCTGATAAATTATGAGTGCAATGCTCAAGAAATGAATCATGTGATAGCTTTTCAGAGCAGCAATCAAGAAAGGCATGTTCTATTTAGTTATTTTGCTTCATTTTTCTTCAAATTACCTTTTACCTATAATTCAGTATTTTAAAGGGAGAATGCAGTCACCCCAATAAAGAATTGTATAGTAGACTATCCTATTTCCTGAATGGTTCTAGTCCGCAGTCTGCTGACCAAGTATTTGGGAAGCTTTGGGGCTTCCCATACTAGGTCAGCAATATACCCATTGTCAAAATTGGGCTACCGTGACTTCAAAAATTTTGAATGGTCTCGATCTTTCTCAAATTCATGTATACTCCTACATAATTGACCTTTACAGGGCCTTATATGTTTAAGACCCTTCATTCTAAGATTATTTGCACTTAGTGTCCAGAAAAAGACCAAAAATTTTGATTTATACAAACAACCCTGTTTTAAATGTTTTTTTTAATATTCTATGAAACTGCTAAATCGTGTAACTAGGACGTTCACACTATTGTATGCTAAATAGCACGCACTGCTGTTCAATTGTGACATAGTCCATAGCTATAGTTACGTTCATACACGCGCATATGCGTATATAGCAACAATCACTGCAGCAACGCACGCAGACGATATTACTCTCACAGTAATATGCGGCCAAAAGTTTGTGTTGCAATAGCCTAGGCCTAGTTCAGGGAACAAAGTGTATGTGAGAACTAGGCCTAGGTATCCTAGGCTAGAATGGTTCTTGAGAATCACGTGACAGTATTTTTCTCACTCAATTGTAAAATTTGCAAGAAGCAACTGCTTGGTTTACCTTGAATATGCAATATTTATTTCCTAAAATATTATGAAAGATATTTCAAGGAGATATAAGAAGAAATTTGTGACATTTAGCTATTGTTTCAAAATAAGTTTGGGGCAACTGCGTTTGACTTTTAAGTGTTCCATATCTAAGACATTCTTTGGTGTTGGCACTTTCCAAAGGAATGTCTGAATCCATGAAAGTTTTACTAAAATTGAAAGTTGCACCTGTCTACTAATCTTTAGAGTTGAAATTAGACACCTAGTACTGAGTTCTAATTTTACCCTATCAGGACCACTTGTCATGGAATGGCCCTACGTAGCATGGTGGTACCATGAGTCGGTCAATTAGGGAAATTTTCACTAAAAACATACACATAGGGTAGTAATATGTAATTTAAAGGGGAATTTTCATGATCCCAGACAGTTCCAATTCTCCCAACTATGCATCTTCTAGCTCCTCCCATAACTGTATGAGGCTCTTCCTTGTGCAAGAATAAACCTGTTTCATTGCTTAAGGCCATGTCCTGGTGAGCATACAGATGTGCCAAGAAGTAACTACTTGACATTCTGCGCGAAATAATCTTTTAAGCTTCTTTGGCCGCGCAGACAAGTTTGCACGGGATTACCCGCAGACATTCTATTGTCCATTCCTGGCAACTGACATCGATACCCCTGTGGTTTTCGCGTAACAAAAGAAGGCTTATAGGCGTGAGTGCAGAGTTCCTTTTCAAAGTTTTTGCTTGTACACAATGCACAAAACAAACAGTGCAGGACATCAGTGTATTCGTTTCTTTATTAAACTGAAAAGAGTTCCGAGTTTGCTTCAGAACGGTCACCAAAACAAACGTTAAGAGAATAAGAACTCACACGAGTGAAAGACATTACGATGAACACTTGTTGTGTACACAGCAGTTTTACTATAGTGAAGCATGCGGTAACAAAAATGTCAAGTGTGATGTCATGCTGTTGCGATTTGTAACGTGTTTGATTTCAGTGGGCGTAGCGAGACGTCACACTTAATGTTTTCTGTTTATGTCTGTCCGATCCGGGAATTTTTTATAGTGCAACGAGAGTACATGGTACAATTTGAGAACAGGCCAACATGAGAACGTTTTCATTCAAGGAAAAGTGGTAACATTTAACTGTGGCACATCCCGGATTTTCCAACTTCGGGCACCAGGGCAAGTACGGCCACATGACAACCCCCCTCCCCCAAAAAAATAAGAAAAGTGCGACGTATTCCCTCCGATTCATTATACTTTACTTATGATGTCATCCGTTGTTTTTTTTTTCTTCATTTTAACGCGCGCTCCAGTAAATAATCTGCTAAAATCTTGCAAAGAATTTGACTGGCATGGAATGATTTGCTGAAGTTACTGTACAACATCCATGGACATGAAAGCAACACCTCGTTTCCACCGGAAAATGGTGGGAATGGCACTTGTGTGGCCAATATACTAAGACTTGACAATATGTTTCTAATTGAGATTTCTTACCGTAGAGACTACGGAGGTGATCCAGCGGTTTTCGGAACTCTTGTAATCCAAATAAATTCCATAGAAATTTTGTATAAATCCAAGTACAAATTCCCAATGGAACTCTCCGCCCTAGAACGTGTGCTGGGACTGTGGGAATTATGACAATTTTCAATGCTAGATGCGACTCGGGCCGCAGTAACAACCATGGCCCCATAGATTGTTTACCAAAGATAACAGCAAACCGAAGCATGTCTCAAGAACAGTAAAAGTTTAAAGACTGTTCTAAAACAAAAATCAATTTGCCTGCAGTATATATCTTTCAATTTTTTTTGTCGGCCTCGGTTTCATTTTTATTAAAACTACACATGCACCGTCCCGACACGCTGTTACTAACAGGGCTTTGCGTTCAATCCAGTTTGGGTGAATACATTGTTAACTCCCCATATGAATGCACAGGCCCTGCCGTTTGCTAATAACGTTTTATGTATATGTACCGCGCAGTTGTGTATTAGCTGCAGTATGGGCTGTTGGCCCTTCCACGTGTAGTGATAGTGGGGAAAAGGGATTAAGGGGAAGGGATCGCAGAAAAGAAGGGGTTGGTAGGAGTGGGGAGCTAAAGAATCAGTTCAAGGGAAAATGCAGTCACGGTCACCCCACTTTTGCTTAGTGTACCCAGGTATCCTATTTCATGAATGGCTGTTGAAAACCATGTAACAATATTTTCTCACTGAATTGTGAAAATCACGCAAATTACGTATCTCATTGGTTTACCGTACATTGAATATGCAATTTACGTTCTGAAAGATACCTGAAAGGAAATTTTATGAGGGTAGTTTTGAGATTTAGCTGCTGTTTCAAAATAAGTTTGGACAGTTGTACCGCAATTTTCATCTTTCTTCCATGGATTATTACACTGGATTATTACACTGGATTAATATACTGGATTACATACGTCGATTTCTAGATTCGCTGATTTCTTCAATGTTTCATAAAATGGTAAGCTCTAATTTTAACTTTGTTGGTGTTAAAGGCAAGGTGCTGCAACTTCCCGACATTGCTCAGCCAAAAGACTTAACGCATCTTTGCGATGTTTTTGTCCTTCTTGAATTGCTCTTCCTTTGATCAGGAAAACCTCAAGGCAAAACACAGGTGTTTGAGCCCAGTGGGGGAGGGGGGATGCACCCTCTCCCAGAACTTCAAAAAACCTAACAGCTTAGGCCGATGTAAGAAAACTCGTACAAATTGTCTTGGGGAGAAAGATTTCTTTCTAGCAAGCACGGCTTACCCCCCCCCGCTTACCCCCCCTCTGCCCGTCATCCGCGAAAAAGACAAGGAAGCTTTCTTTACCGGTAAGACCCTCCCGCATTCGGGGACAACAGGATGGGGAAACTCAAGCACTGCCTTTCGTTGGGGATGGGCAGTTCACAGCAAGATACCAAGGCCTATTTATTTTTATTAAGAAGTGCTTTTGCAAAGACGTGCATGTGAGAAGGGAAGAATTGTTGTGTGATTTATTTTTCCTGTTGATAATATGCTTGTTTTGAAACTTGTATAGGACTACGTGTCAAGTCGAACCTTTTTTTTACCTTTGCCCCGCCTAGTTCATGCGAACTTTATGGGCAGGTTGGGAATGAAAGATGATTGAGAGTTGTGCGGAGGATGGAATTCTGATGAATTTGCGTTGATTTTGGGTGGGGTTAATTTGGTGCACAGGGTCGTGGAGACGGGGGCGGGAAGAGGAGAGGAAGACTTGAGAACATTTGAGCCAATTTTCGTGAATGCATTGAGAGTGGGGAGATTTGTGGGTGTGTTGTGAGGGACGTAAATAAGGAGACAGCCCAGGCCTACGCTCGGAAACTTTTCGCGGCCCAGGCTGCCGTGGGAAGGGTGTGTGGATGATGGGTGTGCGAGTTAGGTGTGTGGTGTAGGTGTGCAGGCAACCAGGAGCTAGGCCCTAAGGCTTTTTGCGGTCCAGGTTGCTGGGTGGTGTGTGATTAGTATGTTACGTTGCACCTGGGGAGGTGTAGAGTCAGGGTTGTTCGGTTTAAACCGGGGCGGTTTAAAACACTCGGTTTAAACCGGTTAAAACCTGGTTTAAACCGGGCAGTTTTGACCACCTATTACCGGTCAAAACTGGTCAAAACCTCTTCAGTGTTTAAATCAAGTCAATTTAAATTGAATTTAAAGAAAAAGCATGCCAGTTACTCATGTGCCAAATAGTTGATTCAATTTGACAAAGATTCAGAAGAAAAATTAGTCCCATGGGGGCTATTGAAGGCTTCTCTCTCATTTGGCCCCTTCAGTCTCAAAAGTCAAAACATCTAAAAATCAACACTCTTGCTGTCTTGCAGTTGTAAAATTATTTCATTGGCTTGATACAGTTACACTACAAACTCTGACACAGGATTCTTATGAACTAAAATCAAATTTATTCTTCATGGTGCCTATTTTGAACTCAAAATAATGAAAAAGCAAACACAAGAATAACCCCATTAAGAATACTGTACATTCCCAGTTTACCCACTCAATTACATGAAACCTAGAAAGTATCAACTGTCCCAATATGGATTGCCAAATCACTGGACATGCAAGGCGCATTGCCCAATGTAATTTAATGGAATAGTTAATTCATAATTATTTCAGGCAAAAGAATAATATTTTCAATCAGAGAAATTTAATTCAACCTTTTAAAGCCTCCTGATCATTCAAGGTCACATGATTTGATGTGTGATCATGGGCTGTGACCTAAAATATTTTGTCTAACAGAAGGTTAATGGGTTTTTACCAGTTTTGACCGGTTTAAACCTAGTTTTGACCGGTTTAAACCTAGTTTTGACCGGTTTAAACCAGGTATAAACCGCTTTGTGGTCAAAACCGGTTTTGACCACTTATATAACAACCCTGTGTAGAGTAGAGGAAGTGAGTATTCTAACAATTGTTGGTATCTACTTGCTACAGATAATTTGTGAATCGATTTCTCTGTCTTTTCCACCCAATTTTCATTAAGAGGAGTCGGTACTTCTCACACCACAATCACAGAGGTGGCGCCAGGATTTGCCCGACAGGGGGACCAAGCTGTGGCTTTGTGTCCAGTGTGCATCGTAACAAAAAATAATGTAAAAGTTTTTCACTTCAACTTCTGTACTGTAAAGTACCTAAACCATCTGTTCAAATTTCTCGTTAACTGCTTCCTAGCTACTCTTATGAAAAATGCAGTATCTACTGTACACAGTTTCTTCGTGATCATGACAGTAAAAATTTTTCTGATGCATCTCTTGGGCCGAGATTTCACCCGCACAGTACCGGTAACTATGTACGGTACGATACGGCACACACTGCATGTCGTTACCACATACGTATACAAGAACGTTCGTTCGTAGCCTGGATATTCGTTGTGCCGAAGCAGTGCACGTGACTGTGGCACGCTCCACTTTAGCAAAATGGGGTATACCAAAAAAAGGAGGATAATATTTTGCTCTTTTTTGTCATATGTTTGGAAACTTTGTACGCAAAAAATTTTGCAAATAGTTTGAATATCAATGAAAAATTATGAGCAACATAAAGATAGGTACCATTTTAATATTTAAGGGAGTAACAGGATAGAAGTAATAGGAAAGAAATTTTTTTCCTGTGCACACGGCGCAAGGTATCCCTTGAAAGAATGTGCAGAATGCTACAGCTGGCGAAGTGAATTTTGTTTCCAAAAAAGTATCTCCACTAAGAATACGAAGTTTTAGCGATTGATTTGATACAAGAGAATGTTATTTTGGTTAAAACATTTGCATAGCTTATCCATACATGTATAACTATATTGCAAAAATTTACTTCTTTAGATAATGGAAGCATGTCATCTTAATTTAAGTGCAAACACTATTGAAATTTGTTTTATTAACGACGTGCATTACATTTGTATGATACAGTATATGCAATCTACTGAATGCATGAGTCTTTCAACCTTTTAAAAAGTGGGTTAGATGTTGTTGGCAGATGGTTTAATGTACAGTGTACTAATAACCCTACAGTACGTTACTAGTTTGAATGTATGTATTTGTGGCCGTAGAGGCACCTTCATACATGTTCTCCCTTTGAATGAGAAGGCTCTATTTCCATTGAATTTAGTCTGGGTGCAGTATCGATTATTCTATTGTCTCTTCTTTTGTAGCTCGAAAGTGCGAAACTTGACATTGTCTCTTTGAACCCACTGCTCTTTCCGGCTTAACTATTGAGGTGACAACCACAAAGTTAAGAAGCTTAAAGTTTCCGTGAAGATTCGCGCAGATACCTATCTTTTAACAATACATACTCCCCTGCGATGGTCGCAGTGAATTCGTGGATCGTGGGCGCGATCAGGTAGTTACTTTTTGGCACATCTGTACAAGGCTATAAAATGTAATAAAAGTTCTCTCTCTGCCTTGTGTGGAATGTGAGCTACTCTGCATCTTTCAAATTTTCAAACTTTGATGTCAATCAAAGAGCATTCACCAACTGAGAATTTTGATATACATACTGTACACTAAAAATATACTTTGGGGTGATGGCAATCTGTCTTTAAACTTATCCATTATTCTCATGAACATGTTTTCTCTTAACCCTGAAAGTTAGAGTGAATATCGTTGGCAAACTTTCAAGAGACAGAAAAATTACCACCACAAGTTTCAGATGCTTTAGGCTCAAGAACGGTACCTTGAGTCCGTCACCCAATTAAGCCCATAAGAGTGATATCAAAATATATTCCATGAATGATATCACCATTATAAAAAACAAATCATAAGATGATGGAAGGAGCCCGTCCACAGTGATTTGGAGAATTTTTTAAAATAGTTTTTTAGCCTTTAAAGAAGGTCTCAAGCCACCAAGCCACCTGACAGTGTCCGCGCTCGAACCACTGGTCTAGGGTGTCTTTGAAGAGGTACCTAGGCCTACAGGGGAATACGTAGTCAAAATTAGCATTGTTTTAAGAAGCTAGGCCTACAAACTACAATTAGACCAAGGCCTAGTGATAGTGACTGCATGGGCCTTTGTTCTGAGTAAAACAAGGTTTGTTCAGTTTTTGAAACACACTTCTGACAGAGTTGCAGCTGGTACACACTGACTAAAGTTAAGCCTGGCTGTAACTGTTTACTGTAAGCACCTTTTTAAGATAAGCCATGTCACATCTGTTACCTCTTGCTACCCTGAAAGTACTGAATGTTTAGGGCCTAGGCCTAACTGTAACTTTAGGCTATGAAATAATTTCTGATGGGCATTTCATATAAACCTTTTGGTCTAGGCTAATGACTTATGTAAGACCTACATTATGTTATTGTTAGACATAGCCAGTACAAACAATAGCAATGTGTAACGTTAATGCATCATTTGTAATTTTAACTTGTGAGTTGTAAACTTAGCCATTGACCGCTTCTACATACTGGTAGTGGTATAGCCCAGTTAAACACATAACAAATATCCCCATGAGTTAACGTTAGGCTACTATTTTGTACTATTGTGAGCAGGGAAACAGTCGAAGTAAAACTTCGTTGTAACAAGGCAAATCTTACGCATAACCTCGTTTTTACTTCATCAGTACATGAATTGACATTTATATTTCGGTTATGGGTCAATAAGAGTTAATATCACATTGAGAAGAAGGTATGAACGCGACATCATTTACACAAACTGAAGTCTTTTACGGGGCAGTGCAAAGAATGAATCCCGGGAAATTCGACCAACATATGTTCGCAATCAGTATTTGAAAGCCTGATAGCATTTCAACACGACCTGCTACAACACATAGCATCATTGCACGATCAAAATACACACTTCAACAAACAGGCTGCGAAAGTCCTGTTTGCATCCGTAAACGCAATCTAAAGAAATGTTTAAGAGAATTTCATCGGCCAAACGGAACTTAGAGCACCTGAGCCTACGTTTTACCTCTAAAATTTATCAGAAATAATATTCAGGTTTCCACTCACCGTCAGGTTGCAAGCTTGCGTCGAATAATAGTCAGCTTAAAATAGTACAAGGACTGTGATTGGTCAATAATAACGGTATACTTAGTTTGCATACATTTGTACCAATTGGAACGTGTTTAATGTTCAGGGCTGCAATGTCTAAAGACAGATAATAGGTGGGTGTCCCAAGCTGGCGATCAGGAATTCTTTAGATTGTGACATGAACCTGTAAATGTACACATCTTACTAGCTACGTATCCAAGCTTTCATATCATTTATCCGGAAGGGTAAATCTAAATCTAAAATCGTATTTGGGATAGCCCATATGATGCGTTTGTATATAATTTATTGAAACGTCAAATGCATTCTAAGTTCGTAGCTCATATCGTACAATTGGTAGTTTTGAAAAGAAGAAACTTTGGTAAGAATAACATGTTGGCACATAACATTTTTTATGATGGGGAACTTTTCCGTGACGAACGTAGACTTCGGTTGGTACGTTCCACGGCGCAGTTGCGATGGCGTGTTATGGAGAGCAACTTGATCGGCCGGGAGCTTGAGATAGCCATTGTTGTTGAGTTAACCACTAAATCATTTACATTATTAGGAACGAAAGGTTTGGTGGTCTCATTTCTATCAATGGCACAACGGAGACAAATGAAACCCAATTCTTACATGCCGCTAGAATCCAATAGGCTTGTTGAGCCAAAGTTCCCTGAGAAAAGGCCGTTTTCTCGGGTGAAAAATGTAGATCTTATGTCGCCTGATGGCTAAATCCTCCTATTGAATTCAAACCTCATGTAACATCTGGTGCCATAAGGACAGGTGGGGCCCTAAATAGCCCCCCAAAAGCACATAGCCATATACCCGTTTTTAGTGATTAATTGGCTGGGGTCCAAAACGGCCTTTGAGATCATGACTTCAAAATACAGTAGGACATGATGGAAAAGTCCTTCCATTGTCAGGGCCCTTAGCCTGGGGGGGGGGGTCTAGGTGGAAATACTCCACCTATATTTCCAAACCGTTAACCTACTTTAGAAAAAAAAGTACTGAAATGCTGAAAATTTCACTGACCTAATTATGATTTCAAGGCTAAAAGAACCAAGGAAGTTGCATGTGAGGGTTCCTTCTTCGCCAAATTTTCCCGGGGAGGTCCCCGGACCACCACCATGGACGCATTCTTATGTATTTTCTCTCCCCGGCTGAGTGACGAAGAGACCCTCTTTCTCCTACAGAGCTTGTGTAGGACAATTCCAACCAGGAAAGTCCAAATTATCCTGAATAACTTGGTTTGGGTTATATTCCTCCACGCAGATATGAGAAAAACTGATAGTTTAGTTAATAACTGTTTATTCTGAATCAGTGTCTGAATCAATCTGTAATCTGTACAATCATCTGCAAATCTGAATCTGAATCTGCAAATCTGTATATCTGTATATCTGTATATCTGTATATCTGAATATTCTTATCTGAATATTCGTATATCTGATTATTCGTACATCTGTATTCGTATATCTGTATTCGTATATCTGTATTCGTATATCTGATTCGTATATCTGGTGACTGTAAACAAACAACGAAAACACCTTAAATATACTGCAAAATATTATGCCAAACATTCTCAAATAACTTCAAGCTTTATAAGTTATAGCCAAACAATCAGCGTGATAAACACCAAAACGAAAACTTTTTGGCAATTCTGAATTCAATCATTCGATCAAGTTGCGACCGACATTTTGTTAGCCCGTATAAATCAAGACTTGAAATTGTCCACATAGGCTTAGAAAATTGTTAACATTTTGCCAAGCTGTAAACGATAATGATGATAATGTATTTTAAGCTCACAGCATTGTAAATTGATGTAAGCTTGCTCCATGCGATAAACTACGTACGCAACTATACAACGCAAGCCACTTGACCTTAGTTATATAAAAATATAAATTATTATAAATTGAATTAATTAAATGTAAGTCACGAACGAATTCTTACGTGAACATAACCGCTCCCTAACCCACAAACTCAGTCAACGGATTCGATGTTAAGCTCCTCAGAACAATTAGCCTATACGAAATGAAGCGTAAATATGCGTCAATTAATATTCGTCAATAATGAAAACCGCCAATATGTTACACAGTATATGAGTGAGCACTTTAATCTTTACTGCACTCAAAAGTTTATACGCCTTAAACATTTTAAATGACTTAAATATAAGTGAAAAAGAAACTATAGGCTACGCATCCTTAATGCGTACATAAACTAAGTAATCCTCTTAAGGAAAAAACTATCGAAGCTGGCCTGGTGAGCCCATACTTTTCCGGTAAAATTCAATTGATTTACATATGTACATTCAAGGAGCAAACGATATCACATATAAGTAACAAAATATGATATATTCTCTTCTTGGGTTTAATCCTTGAGTAATTGTAGATTAATGTTACTGCTATACAAAGTTTGTTCATTCCGCAACTTTCTTATATAATGTAACAAATATTAATTTAATCAGTCAGTTAATAGAACGGAATTAAAACATATTGCGTACCACTTTGTAACTTCTTCTGTGACTTCTGGTCCACCTTTGCGGGCATAAAACATGTAGCCTACGTGACTTGGCTGCGGCGCTTCTTGCCGGTCCAACGTCTCGCCGTTAATTAAATGTGTTACAAATTTGAAATTTAACGATGCATAAATGCGACGCACTACACTCGGCAAAAGGCAAGATACATCATAAACGCATGCATCTCGCGGATACGTAGCGCGCGCAAGCGAAGCAAGCGTGAACTTAAATATTAAACTGAACGTAAATAACCAAAAATTACTTAAAATACGCGCACGCAAGCATTTTGAGAGCAGAATACTCAGCCAAGAAATTGAGGGCGCGCTCATAATAAAAATAATGAGAAGTCGTTAACAGCTTGAATACACCTGCATACGCGCAATCTAAACATAAAGTATGGTCCATTATTAGCCTACCTATAATTAAGCTAAACTCAAAAGCCTGTAGACTATAAAGTAAATTTTAATTTAAGTCAAAGCTAAATTTGTTTCTAAAGCACGAAATATAAAAATAATGTTTAGATGCAACTCAGTACAAACCGGTCTTAAATTTGTCATTTCCCTCCATGATCCGGGAGTCATTTTCTTGCAAGACCTACGCTACGGCTACGTGCCAGCCGATGGTGGATGTCCCAGTGGCGTACTACGAGGGAGCATCACGCACGGGCCACCGGCATTGTATGGGTGCCATGCCACAGCCGAAAAATTAAGTAAATAAGTAGAATTTCAAGTAGAATTTCATGCACCAGGATGGCACCCATCCATAGGTGAAAAAAGATGTGTCAACTAGGCACACCACTTGGTGCTCCGCTTAGACGGTGTCATGAACTAGAGATTTTGCCCAAGCTACGGCCCTGATTTTCTTAAACTTTGGAGAACTAAGCTCACATTCATAGCATTTCCTAACTTTACCTGACACAAAAGTATAACTCAGGAGAGGGTGGTTCCTACCATTAGAGCTAAAGAGGATTCAAATGGCCACATAGCCTGATGGCTCTTAACACAACCCGTGTATAGTAGGCTATATACCAATTTTACTGGGTTTGCAGTCTAATAACTGTCTATTGGACCATGATACAATACTGAGAAATTGTATGATGAGTCAAACCTAGCCAAATGAATTGACTGTGTCATCTTAACTGCAGTAGCTATTGTATTTCTGAAAATATAGAAATTCAAAAATGAAATTTTTCACTGCAAGGAGGCATTTTATCGCACTCTGGGCCCACATATGGGCCATGTTTGAAGAGTCCATGATTGAGCTAATAGTTTTTCGGCCATCGGTGTGTTAGAAGTAGGAAGCATAGCCATGCAAACTCTTCAATGATTGATCAGCTGGGGTCCAAAATGGTCCTTTTAAGTATTTCAAAATGTTACTTATATGGAATAGTCATTCCATTGTCTCACTTATACTTTAGATAACAAAGCTGAAACTGATGCCGTGAAATTCTCTAACATTACCTGTCACAACAAATTATCTCAAGAGTGGGTGTTCCATGTTATTTTTGTTTAAGAGGGATTCAAACTTCCTAAGAGATCGAGGCCCAAAACAGATCCTGCTTGTTATACTATCTTCATCGGGTTAACGTGTGTACTAGCGAAACTGCAAACAATGTTGTGTGTAGGTTTGGTCAGCACTGGTCAATACTCAACACTTCCAGTGGCGCCGCCAGAGTGGTGATGGGGGCACTACAGATGACGTCGTAATGCTACCGCAGTTAACCCAAAGTCTGCTTAAATTGTACCTTTTTTATTCGTCCCTGCGGTTGTATACAGTAGAGGGGATACTTCCTTGATCACTATATAAAGGTGCCGTCCCGGGTGAGGGGTCTAAGGGGAGGGATGCCCCCCTCCATTTGAGAATTTTTTGTTAATTTAAGGTTGCTTAGATGCAAAATGGTGCTATCTTTAAGATATTTTGGAACTGATCATATATGGCTGGAAAATGTCCATAATTTAGTCAATTCCTTTGGTTAGTTGAAAGAAGAGAGTATGTTGTCTATGTAAGAGAAAGGTATGTTGTCAACAAACTCTCCCCCTCCCCCCCCCCATTTTGGCTTCTTTACTGCCTTCTATTCCGGCATAGTTTTTTTTTTCTCAAAAATATGTTCGACGATTCCACAGAAACATTCTTGGACCATTACGAAAATTTTCCTTTCCTTCATTGTGCATTAGGTTGGCAGACACGACTATAGGGCCTCCTGGAAGATCTGGATTACTTATAAAATATGGGGCACTGACATGATGCTTATTACCTGACATCCAAATGATGCTATAGAATGCAGTGGCGTAGACAGGTTTATTGTCGGGGGGGGGGCAAGAACACCAAGATTTCCCCCAATTAGTGATCTGCTTCCTAATAATCAGTGTTCTCCGCAGGTCCAAATTTTGTCCGGGTGCTTTCCTCTGACCTGGCTGATGTGACTGATTGCCGTCGTGGGGACGGGGTTTAAGGGGAGGGGGTGTCCCCCTCCCCTTTGGAAAATTTTGCTCATGCAAGGGGGGCTAGATGCAAAATGGTGCCACATTTGGTGCTAAATGTAAATTGAATACATCACCAAGAATTCCTATTATTTTAGGAACCTTTTTTTTTATCTTGCTTGTCTTGGTGAATTTTTCTTGAGTCCTACTGGTAGTTTAGAATTACAATGGGTGAAGTACAGTAATTAAGTGAACCCTGGTACACCTTTCCCTTCATCAGTTCACCACATTCACTACAATCAGTCCAAATTTTACGAGGACCTGTCCTATAGCACTTGACCACTGACCCATTCTAACAAACTGCATATACCACAATGCTGCTCCTTTAATTATCAAGAAACATTGGAAGTATACAGTAAAAGGACAGAGCCCCTTGTCAGAGGTCCAGAGATCCCATGCTGTATAAAACAGATAGTAAAACATAACTAGTACAACTATAAGCATGGTGTCATCATTTTATCTCTTAAAACCTTAATGAGGACTGGTTGTGCCAGTGTGGCATATACTTTTAAATAAGCAGGGGCGTCAACCCGTATTCAAATGTGGGAGGGGGGACGGGGGACATACATGACTTAGCACAAACCAATCCCTTTGGTTTTGAAGAGGGGCGTCTTCCTATAGGCTCTTTCCTCCCCCCCCCCCCCCATGATAACTGACGTGACCTGTTCTAATAAGCATTATCATTCCAAAGTTAACATGACCATTATAGATGAGCTGCCAGGTGAAATACACGGAGTCCACGGAATTACTTCAAGATGTTATTTTCATCATGTCCCAAAATAGCTGAAACAACGCTTAGCAGCGTGGATCATTGTCGGAGATCATGGACCCGACCAGGCCCGTTGCTAGGGTGATATATTTGGGGGTGTGAAGGTTCCAAATTCCGACGGTGAAATTTAAGGTTGCTTAGATGCAAAATGGTGCTATCTTTGGGATATTTTTGGAGCTGATCGAAGTATAGCAAAGGTGTGAAGGATTAGCAAGTGCGTTTTCAGAATGCTTTATAGTCGTAAGTCTATTAACAATCACCATCTATACAGATAATAACTTCAGCGAAGCGCTCGGTAAAATTTTTTGAAAAGTGTTTAACGGCAACAACGTACTTTCAACCTACCACATCATGCTACAAATTAGACTGAATGAAGTGGCGTGCCCAGGATTTTTCTCAAGGGGGACATGAGTAGTATGTTGTGTGACCGCTGGCCTGGGGGAGGGGTCTAAGAAATTTTTTGAAAAATTAGGTGTCCTTACGTGAAATCTGGTGCCACATACGTTACCTTTTGAAGTAAAATTTGTGTTAAAAAATTTAAGTTTTTTTAGGAACTAAAAAAAATAGGCATCAGTGAGGGTGGGCATGGCCGAATGGCCCTCCCCTCTGCCACTGATTGAATGATCCCATATTGATGCGAAGCCCCTAGAGATGTTTGGAGATGTATGTCTGTTTTCGGAAAGTGTTGTGATCAGAATAGTTCCATGTATAATTACCTTTTTAATGGTCATGAGGAGTGCAAACCGTGACGCATGCGCGCAAAGCGTGCCGAAATTTTGTCATTAAATAAGATTTCTCTAACGAAATCTGCATTCAGAATCTGCATTGAGACACTTAATAATTGTCCAACAAACCATGTATGCCACTCAAAAAGCCAGTCAAATAGAGCCACGAGACTACTCTTTAACGCAAATGGGGGGGGGGGGAATTTGACATCGTGTCCCCCACCCATCGAAATGCAAGTCCCCCGTCCCCCAGGATTGACGCCCATGTAAATAAGTAAAGTGTACTGGTTGAGAAATTTAAAATTTTACCAGATCATGCGCAGAATTCACCATATATTCACTTTCAAAATTTCCCCCAAGATTTTCCAGAGGGGGCAACTCGCCCCCCTGTCCCCCCCCTCCCTGGCTACGCCACTGATAGAATGACGCCGAGCACTTTACGACCATCGTAATTTTACTAATTTTGAACGAAAATGAAGACGAACAGCTTCCAGCAAAGTACCCCGCGGAGCGGACGAAGTTTTTTCGTTCAGCTCATCGCTGCGAAAAAACAAACTCTGAGGGGCGGCAGCCTACAAAAGGGGCGGCAGCCACAGAGGCGCTACGTAGGCTACCAGCAAAGGGGAACAGGAGGGAGAGTATAGGTGCAGGGAGGTGATATAAGACCTCCCTGATAGGTGTAGCAAAAGGGGTGAAGGAGTGAACAAGCGGGTTTTAGGTTTCGTCGTCGTAAGTAGGGGCGGACTGACAATGAACTGGGCCCCCGGGGAAAATGGGTATGGGGCCCTCCTCCTTCCCAATCTGAATCAACTTTCCCTCACCGACACTACTTATAATGGCCACAACCTATCCCACATAGGTTACCAACTCAATACCAGTCTTCACATTAACAAAGATCACTTTTCAAAAAGTCTAATGTTTAATTAAAGTAAACAGATCATGTTATGTTTAAATACAATTATTACAATAATATGATTTAAAGGGAGAATGCAGTCACCCCAATAAAGAATTGTATAGTAGACTATCCTATTTCCTGAATGGCTCCTGAAAATCATGTGACAGTATTTTTCTCACTCAATTGTAAATTTACAAGGAACAACTGCTTGGTTTACCTTGAATATGCAATATTTATGCCCTAAAATATTACGAAAGATACTTGGAAGAGAAATAAGAAGAAATTTGTGACGTTTAGCCATTGTTTCAAAATAAGTTTGGGGCGACTGCTTTTGACCTTTAAATAAAACATAATACACATTTATTATACATGCATGTTACAAGCAGTATACTTTAACAAGTAACAACTTTTAAACTTTAAATAATATCAAGTACTTAACCAAGTTATTATATGATATTTATCAACAAAACATAAAAGTTGCATATTTATGACTTGTATAACAATAAATGTTCTGGAAATTGTCAGACAATTGTTCACCAATCAGTGTCTGTAAGGTTGGAGAAATACAGGTAGTAAAGAATACTTACATCAAGAGAAGTGCACTCAGCTCACTAGAAGACTTTTCAATCCTGTTTATGATGTTATCTTTGTCAGTTTTTAGTTTGCGAGCAATGTCTTTTTCAACTGCATTAATAAGCATCAGGGATTCCAAATGGCTTTGTGTTAGCTTTGATTTAAGTCTTGACTTCAAAATTTTGAGCTTAGAAGAGGATCGTTCACATGTGCACTGTGTGATGCATTAAAATTTCCGAATGACAGTGTGGGCCCCCTATCTGTGTGGGCCCTCGGGCAGTGCCCGGTTGCCCGACTGTTCAGTCCGCCCCTGTACAGTATGTTCTTAACAAAGAACCATTTAGAGTTGATTATCAATTAAGTAAGCCACTAATTTCTAGTCGTCTCGGATAACTATAAACTTTGTTCCCTGCCTTGTTTACATTTAGAACACATCTCAGCTCCTGCAGGATTTTTATCCAGTGAAGCACATCAGTAATATTGACTTTGTGCTCAAACTAGCCCTTCTTACAAGTCTAAATGTACCTTACTGAAAGCCAAGAGCATTAAGCCGCGGTCACACTACAACGAATTCGGATCGGATTCCGATCCGATTTTTGTGAGTTTTTATTAAAATCTTCTCCATTTCAGGTCGGAAAGAACCCAAAATTTGCCAACCTGTGTAATTATATGATTTTTATCGCAGGACTACGAAAATTGAATTTATACGAATTATTTCGTGACGTCACATCGACAGATAGCTTTTATCGGACTACGCGTGTCCGATAAAAGCTGTCTGTCGGTGTGACGTCACGAAAAAATCAGTTAACATTTCATTTTCATAGACCTCTGATGCAAATCATGTATTAACACTTGTTGGCAAATTTTGGGCTCTTTCTGACCCGAAATGGAGAAGATGTTAATGAAAACTCACAAAAATCGGTTCGGAATCCGATCCGAATTCGTTGTAGTGTGACCGCGGCTTTACACTGCAAAATTTCCATTCGAAGTTTTCCTGAGGCTTCTGAAATACAAAAACCCAGGAGCTTACAGGGGTTTCCCCTCCTGGACCCCTTTCACTTTAGGCTGCTCGCTTCGCGCTCGAGGTGCACGCTACGTGTGCACAGTTTCATGCTCACGTGTACATCCTACGCTTATGTATGTGCATTTTCGCCCCCCCCCCCCTCCCATCGCAACAGAGATTTGCGCCCCTGAAAAGGGCTATGCCAAGCAACTCCTTTTAAGCATCTACAGCCACTGAATACATTTTTCAACAGTCATCATCTACTTTAAAAGTCATCACGAACAGACTCTTCCAAGCCAACATTTTAACGTAAACTAAGCCTTCATGGAAATATCGTGCACCGACTGAGTGTTGCTTATAAAACAACCTGGAGACCTGGAGAGTGTTATTGTCTGTACAGCAGTTAGCCATAAAGATGGTCATTGTTGAAAAACTTGTTTTCATGGTAAGCAAAAAAAAAAAGAAAAAAAGAAAACGTGAATCGTCAGAACTACTGACCGCCATTGGGGCGTTCTATTCTGGCACCCAAAGATATTGATGAATTACCAGATAGAGGCCAGACTTACCCGACGGGGGCAGGGACGTCGCCAGAGCATTCTGAATGGGGGTGTGCCATGTTTGTCCGACTAAAGGGAGGAAATGCGGACAGAAAAAAATGACGCACCTAGCGCGAAGCAGGTGAGTGAGGGGTCCAGGGACCGGCTTTAGGGCCTCGGGTCAGGCCCAGATGAAAGGCCAGAGGGCAAAGTCCCAGCAAATTTTGAACATTTTCAAAATTACAGGCATTAGAATGAAGCATTTAACTATCCTCAAGGAGTTCAATGGGGATAAATAGCAGGGGCGGATTTAGGGGGGGCAGGGGGCCCGGGCCCCCCCCCCTTCCAAAAATTTTTGAAGTATTTTTTCAACTTCATAAAACAAATGACTAGGCCCTATTCCAATTAAATAGGCCTTTGTGATGTGTCAGAGTGAAATTCAGATTTGTTCATTATTTAAAGTTCTACCTCAGAAAATAAGTCTTACGTTAATAATTCTGTTACTGACCTTCAGCTGATAACATTTTGGCATATATTGGTCACAGTAACTTTTTCCGGGTATTGCAAGGTTTACCCTTGAGCGCTGTATTGGATTGCTAACTTCAGTCTATTACCGGCCCGGTCCACAGCATTGGGAACACTGCTTCTACTTTCAAAGGAATTTCAGAATTCTTTAATATTTAGAGGAATATTTTCAACAACCTCAGGCTTTTAACTATAACTTGCTGCATCATTAGCGTCTTCTTTAAGCTTTGTAATTTACTTTAATGAAATGTAATTTGAATTTAGGGTAATGAAAGGGAAAAGAAGACTTCAGTTCGGGAAACTGCCATCCTAATATGTGGACAACAAAGGCTACTCTCTTCTTTCATCCAACCAAAATTTAAATTTCACTAAATTATGAGCTATTTTCCAGCCATATATGATGAGTTTCAAAAATATACTGAAGACATCACCATTTTGCATCTAAGCAATCTTAAATTAACAAAAAATTTCTCAAAGGGGAGGGGATACCCCTCCCCTTAGACCCCTCCCCAGAGAAGCATGTTTCACCCAACCAAAATTTAAATTTCAAGAAATTATGAGCATTTTCCAGCCATATATGATCGGTTTCAAAAATATACTGAAGACATCGCCAATTTGCATCTGAGCAATCTTAAATTAACAAAAATTTTCCTTGTTTCACCCAACACAAAAATTAAATTTCATTTTAAATTATGAGCATTTTCCAGCCATATATGATCTGTTTCAAAAATAAACTAAAGACATCTCCATTTTGCATCTAAGCAATCTTAAATTAACAAAAATTTTCTCAAAGCCCTCCCCTTTATGAGCATTTCAGCCATGCATGATCGGTTTTAAAAATACACTAAAGACATCACCATTTTGCATCTAAGCAATCTTAAATTAACAAAACTCAAAGGGGGAACCCCCTCCCCTTAGACCTCTCCCCCAGGACGGCGATCACTCATCACGCCACTGAATAGACCACTAAAATCAGGATTTGAACATTTTTCTGTCATTTCTTTATTCGGACTAACAGCCGATGGAGTTGTTGATGCAGTGAATTTTGGTGGGGATAACGGCTGATTGAAGGATGCATGTGTTTTGAAACAGTATTATCATTCAAGCTGTAATTCAGGAAGTAGGCTTAATTATTCCAAGTAGCAGTGGTTGATGCGCGTTGAGCGACCCGAAAAAGTATTTCATTTTCCAGACACGTTAGAAGTTTAGAAACCAACTCATTGCATAGGAGTTTTTTTTTTTAAAAAAAAAAAACACTTGGGAAAGCAGGGGGGGAATATGGAGGAGAAATGCCCGCCAGCACCACCTCTGTTTGCAGACCACTTTGAAAGCAACTGGATGAAATCATATCAGCAGTGGCAGATCCAGGAATTTTCATTGGAAAGCTATTCATGCTTTACGTGCAGGACTGGAGTCGATCTCGGTCTCACTGCAGTTAGGAACTTCAATTGGGTTTTATGTCAGAAAAATACAAATTTGTCATCAGTGGCGTAGCTAGATATTTTTTGTGGGGAGTCAAAAGCAAAAAAATTCCGACAGATCAGTGGCGCCGGCACGGGGGGGGGGCATGGGGGAGCGCGTGCCCCCCAACCGATTTCACAAATTTTTTTTAATGAAAAATTTCGGCGCGCTTCGGGCGCATTCATCACTTTTTTCACTCCAACTCATGACCATTATTAAGGTTAAAACACATACAACTATTCTGATCACAACACTTTTCCGAAAAACAGAAGTACATCCCCAACATCTGTAGGGGTCTATGGTATCTTTCAGTCCAACTTATTTGTAGCATGATGTGGAAGGTTGAAAGTGCGTATTTGCCGTTATACATTTTTCAAAATTTTTTTACCCAGGGCTTCGCGGGCAGCCTCTACCTGTATAGATGGTGATTGTTAATACACTTACGACGAAAAAAATATTCTGAAACGCGCCTTTTAGTCCTTAACCCGTTTTGCTTTACCTATCGGGGGGGGGGGGTTCTAATATCACTTCCCTGCACCTATACCCTCTCTCTCTCTCATTCCCCATTGATGGAAGATGTTCGTCTGGATTTTCTTTCAAACTTAGTAAAAATACCGTTGTTGTAACGTGCTCGGCATTTTACTCTATAGTGCCATTTGGATGTCAGGTAATATCATATCAGTGCCCCATTTTATATAATTAATCCAGAGCTTCCAGGAGGCACTATACAGGTTTCTGTCAGTATTAGATACCCTTTTATAATGCACAATGAGACAAAGGAAAATTTTCGTAATAGTCCAAGAATGTTTCTGTGGATTCCACCCACGTATTTTGTCGTAAAAACTTTCCCCGAATAGCAGGCATTAAAGCCTAACCAAAAGGGGGGCTTGGCGAGGTTTGTTGACAACATACCCTTCTCTAAGACAACACACTCTCCTCTTTCACCTAACCAAAAATTGGAATTCACTAAACTATGGATATTTTCCAGCCATGTATGATCAGTTCCAAAAATATCCTAAAGATAGCACCATTTTGCATCTAAGCAATTTTAAATTACCAAAATTTCTCAAAGGGGAGGGGGACACCCCCTCCCCTTAGACTCCACCCCCAGGACGGTACCCTCATGTAGTGACAAAAAGGATTCCACACTGCTGTATACCATCGCAGGTACGCACACTCTCTTCTTTCTCTTAACCAAAAATTAGAATTCACTAAATAAGGATATTTTCCAGTCATATAAGATCACTTCCAAAAATACTCCAAAGATAGCACCATTTTGCATCTAGGCAACCATAAATTAACAAAAATTTCTCAAAGGGGAGGGGACACCCGCTCCCCCAGGACGGCACCTATGCCCCCCAATCACCAAACCCTGCCCGGCGCCACTGAGACAGATTATCTTGATAGTTGTACAATTCAAAATTCTGGAGACCTTTTTTTTTTTTTTTGGCTTTCGGGGCAATTTTGAGTTTTGAGACCGACTTTCGATTTTCATGTTGACATATCGATGTGTAATTCTGCTTAAAAACATAAGAAGTGTTGTAAGTGTTTCAAATGAATTGTTTTTATTTATTTCCGACAGAGACTAGAAATTTCCGACAGAGGCCTTCGGAGGCTTTGTGGGGGGGGGGGCGACCTGTGAAAAAATACGCAAAGAAAACGTAGGATTGATGGCCAGAGCGCGCAAAGAGCCGGGAAAGTTTGACAGTTTGTGGAAAATTTACGAAAGTTTTGATAATTTGCGCACGATTTGTGATAGAAAATTATTAAAATAGATCCACCACTCAGTAGAAAAAAACACCTCATCCTACCCCCTCCATGTATAGCTTAAACGCCTTCTAGGTTCATTTACAAAAAATGGCAAATTCTCGAAAATCGCTTTTCAGCATGCGCTCGTGCTGGCGCCAATGCCTCTGTTCATACAGGTGGGGCCCTTCTTTTATCCCAAACGTTGTATATAGCATGAAATTGCACACTGCGATTCAGCGTCTACCAGCTCGCACAGGAACCCAACGGTATTGTTGCAAGTCATGACTCCAGTTGCTATCTTTCACAATGCAGTTGCCTCGTGAAAGACCTTTTCTAAGAATTTAATGACTTGACTCAAGCTCAGTTGAGGTGTACTAAGAATTCTAGACGTCCGTTGGTAGAAAGGTACCTAAAATTCCCTCCTCAAACCATGCTCGGCTGACACTCTATTCGGTTTGCCTTCTTTGGTTGCTGCTTTTCCTCCCTACTACCTATCATTTCTTCATTTTTCCGACTGATGTAAAATTTTGTCGTCTCACCGTAACACGATATCACACTGCCATGAACAACTTTTGGCATGCATGAAAAGCTTACTGTGGTGCAGTTCGGCCGAAGGAATATGTTTACGTTTCATGTGTTTTCACGGGTTTCTTAAATATCACATGAACATGCATCCGCAGAAAAAAATTCGGGGGGAAAAATTTTTAGGGGGGCCCAACTTTGTTCATGGTAATATTTTACTCCCAGAAAAGAGTTTAGATGCTGCTTTTCACACAATGTTGACAAAGGCGTAGACAGGAATTTGTCAAGGGGGTCGGTTGAAGCCCACAGACAGACTCTCAGCGCCCCTCGCCACCATGGGTGGCGCGGAGCGCAAGAAAATTTTGGCCTAAAACGCTTCCCAGATCGCTGAAAATGGCACTTTCAAGGCCTATTTACCACATATAAAAAGGGGAAACACTAGCAATATCGTAAATATAAACTTTAAAAAATACCAAAAATATGCTGGGGGGAGGGGGGCTGCTGGGGCCTGAGTGTTGATATTTTTATTCAATTCCTGTTTTGAAAGTAGAAATTCACACTGAGTGAACTGTTAAGAAATGTTGATGTTATATTTTCTTCCTTTATTTTTTCTTTTTTTCTTCGTTTTTTCAAGTTTTTCTTTTTCGGGGGCAAGTGCCCCTTGTGCCCCTTGTTCCCTTGCCCCCCTTGCCCCCCTCCGGACGCCCATGAACATGAGTTGTGTACGGCCTATATATATTCCCAATTTTCCTTTTAACAACAGGGTTAATCTTGATTACAAAAGATTTTGAGAAAAACAATACATTTTCTATGGTATATTTTTACTTGTATTTTTTCGGACTGGAAACGTGTATTTCATTTTTGGACTGAAAACTCGTATTTCATTTTCGGACCGAAAACGTTGTCGGACTGAAGACGTGTAGGACTGAGGGGTGCAGGGCTGATAAAGGAACGTGCTATGCACAGAGGTGCCAACGCTGAGAGCATGCGCGAGTGCGTGTCGCTCATTCGATTTTCCGATTTTTTGTTTTTAAATGAACGCGTCACAGATTTCTGCAGGGGTGGAGAGAAGTGTGTATTCGACGAAGTGATGGATTTATTTTAATCATTTTCTATCAAAAATTATTTGAAAACTATCAAAATTTTCGTAAATTCTTCGCAGTCAATTTTCGCGCTCAACGCGCGCTTCAGCTTTGTTCCTGCGTTTAATGTCAATACGGTTTCGAACGTATTCGCATTATTCATCGGTAAGGGCTCTTCAATTGATTAAGCTAATTGTTCGCGTGCATGCATAGACGTGATAAAAGAGGAGCACAGCATTTTGAGAATGTGAAGTAAAGGATTTTTGGCTTCCTTTACTCTTGAGAAAACATATTTTATGAAAATGAAAACCTCAACGAGTTTCAGTATGAAAGGAAGCTACAGTGGAAGCTTCAGTATGAAAGGAAGCTACAGTGGTACACATGCCGTATTAAAGGAAAAAATGAAAACATTTTCTGTCGTTCTATAAAACATACGCTAATAACTTGTTGGCACAAAATGCCCTGGAAATGATTCCGGGAGCTGATGTAAAATGCTGTAAAATTGTACAGAAAATCTTCATTTATTTTCAGTTGAAGTCCCTAGCAATGGGAAACCCTGGAAAATGCCCTACCCGTCTCAAGGAAAATTATTTCAAAGACAAGGTGGTTTGTATAATTGATTGTGAGAGGCCAAATGCCCTTCTTTAAAACAGTGTTAAGAATAAAATTCCCAGAGGTGAAAAAGTCGGCTAATTTGACAGGAGAGTCCAAGGTTGGTTTTTGAGGTGTCCAGAAATACTTGAGAACTTTTGAATATGTTATGATGTTAGCCAACTCGATTTAAGCGTTCGCTCCAGATGACCCAAGAAATACACTTTTCACGTGATACTTTATTTGATCAGGAAAACATTGGTCAACTACAGGCCCTAGAGAAACGGATTACGTGTCACTCAACATTGGTGTGTCAGATAATGCCGTAATACTATTGTTACCGACACAAAATGATTCTTTAAATTATTTTAGGGTTTTATGTTTTCTTCATGCAGGTACAATTGGCTCTTTTGATGGCCTGTCAGGTTTTCTGCAGTACAAGGAACATTTAAAGGACACTTCGCGTTATTTTTTCTGATTTTTATTCATATAGTCTGGTTACTACAAAAGCTAGGCAATTTTAGCTGTATGACACATAAGTCATAGTACTTTGACATACTTGTACTTAAAATAAATTTTGATGTACATTTCTTACTCCCTGATATTTTATCAGAAAAGATTTATGACCAAATTATGACTGTGACACTGAGTGATGTTTTCAAAAATGCCTTTATTTCGTTATACAAATTTCTATCATTGTCAGCACCAGTTGTACCTCTAATGTAAGGAGCTTCGGTGTCTTGGAATCATTAAGTTATAATGTCGGTTTACAATGGCAAAGAAACATTAGAATTGTCTGCATCCTTAAACAAAACAGTGATAACGGGACCGTAGCCAAGGGACGAGGCAGGCAAGGCAACTGCGCCCCCTAAAACTTTCTTTGCTCATAGAAAATGAAAATATTACCACAATGAATTTTAATACATCTCTCCCTTCCACAAAATATTTCCCCTCTTTTGAATCTATTCCCCAGCGCCCCCACCAACACTTTCAGTATCTTGTCTGGCCACAGACCTGGTGATAAGGCAAAAACTCAGTGCTTGATTTTCTGCCATAATTGAGGAATTTGTCAAAGCAAAATCAAAACATATCCTTAATGTGAAGAAGTGAATTGAATCTGAAATACCCGAAAGTAAAATTTGTTCAACATTACTTTGAAGTTACATCACGCAGTGTTATGCATTACATTTATAAATGTAAATCACATAGATCATCATGCTTATATCTCTAACTGATTATAAAACTATGGTATCGGTTGAAAATGAGGTTTACCGTTACATTTCCCACAAAGCCTGAGCCTCCTTTAAGGCTATGCACAACCCTGTATATATACTACGGAACACTCTCAAAATGACGTTCTTCGGTGGCAGCTTTGGATAACATAGAAATCAGCACATCCATAATTAAAAGAAAATACAGTTTTCAGCATTAATGAAAGACAAGAACTAGTACGAGTGACTTGCTCACACCATTTACAAAATCCGCCCTTCTCATATCATATTTCCTGACAAAACACTATTTCTTCCTCAGATCTGTTTGCCACCAGGGTGGTTGTGCGCTCAGTTACATCCGAGAAAAAGTTCATGTTCATGCAATATCTTAGATGAATTGATGTAAACTGCACTTATGAGACGACATTTGTTACTATTCAGTGTCATTAATTAAACTTACTCGTTAATAACACTACACTTAATATTGTCGAGTCCTTCTATATCGGAGAAAGAAGTTAAGCCTGATTTTATTTGTTTGTTGAGCCTTAAAAGAAAAGATTTCAATATTGGTTTACTTGCAGCATAAATACCATACGTACACCCACGTCTCAGTCGATTTAAGAAACTGATTTTGCACATTTTGAATGTTGAACTTCATGGGAAAATTTTCCAGTGAACATTGTGGGCTATTAAAAACAGCAATATAAAACAACTAATTCTTATTTTAACCAACACTTACACAGTATCAGTACACAAGAGCTTTACATCTGTTAACCAGTTACGATATTTTGGGAAAATGTGGAGGCGGCCCCCACATAAATATAAGCTAAGTTGAATAATTGATAACACGGAAAATTTAATTTTCAAACCTAAGCAGTAGTGATATTTGAAATACCCTTCTCCTTTTTCAACACGACATGCCTTCTTTTTTGAATGCATTCTCCTTTTTCAAAAAGTCCCTTCGGCTGGATACCGAAGAGCGTAAACTAACGTTACCCCAAATGGGTTCTACTCCTCGAAGGAGCTACGTTCCCAGAAGAGACACGAAGACTTTACTGACCAACCTCTTGACCTTCAGACCTCTACATCATGGGTCTGCCAGGTATGGCTCCATTCTAGACTAGCTGTGAAGAACATATACCACCTATGATCTTAGCCAAAAGGCCGAGAAGCATATAGGTAAGATTTTATTTGAACTTGAGTAGGGTAACGTTGTTTAACTTCT
This sequence comes from Holothuria leucospilota, assembly GCA_029531755.1. Classification (NCBI taxonomy): domain Eukaryota; kingdom Metazoa; phylum Echinodermata; class Holothuroidea; order Aspidochirotida; family Holothuriidae; genus Holothuria; species Holothuria leucospilota. Next base: position 55,338,470 of record CM055961.1, on the reverse strand, counting down.
AAATCTCTGCAAAGCTTGTTTATGATTATGAACAACAATTATATAAATCTCTTCATTGTGAAGTTCAGAACAAGCTAACTTCAAGTTCTCTTTCTTGTTAAAGTGATCAAGGGTTAAATCCAAATGGGAGTCAAATTTTGCGTGTTATAGAAGTAGAATTTGTCCTATATGTATGAACAGCAGTTCTAAAGTTGCTATAACAATGGAAAAGGGAAATATGATAACTTAAACTCTGACCTCCCTATTTAAAAGGATAACCACTTAAAGCCCCACCTCTTTATATGATAGTAGATTAATCCGTTCTTAAGTGTATTACAGTAGTTGCTCTCCTTCTTTCATATTACAACATTGTAAAGTAAAATATCTTTTGTAACTGCAGGTAATACCATTTTCTGGAAGATGTGTATAAATCATTTGCCCGGCCTTTTATCTGAACTGGTTTATTCTTGTTTAAATGGTAAAATGAATTACTCAATCCATTGCTGTCATGAGTTTTTAATAGTACCACACTCTGTAAGTGCGACATGCATCCATCCAATTTCCTCCTTAATATCTCATGTTTGCTAATTTCACAGTCTGACCTCCGATCACCCAAAATGACCTTTGACCTACATCGAAAATGATAGAGTGCTTTTAGTTTTACTCAATTGGGCATCTTCATAGTTACGTATGAGATTCCTCAATATTACACTTCTTGAGGTATCGTTTTATAAGCGTTTGTAAAATTCTTATAGTTTCACCTCTAGTTACCTCAGATAACCTATCTGTACCAAAAATATTAGGGTTTGCCAAGTAGGCTATGAAAAGTACCCATTCTTCCTAAGTTGAGATATCTTGTTTATAAGCTTTTCATCCTGTTGGCCCCTAGTGACCTCAAATGATCACTTACCTTCACTAACACAATGGCCTTTCTCTCAATATGACCAGTCTATAAACCAAGTATGATAATCACCCATATTCCTTCAAGATGTCAAGCTAAACGTCACAAACAACACGCTTACATACACCCTCACGTATACCCCCACACATGTATGTAACCGCCATCATAATTGCATAGATTCTTCCGGTAAGGAATAGAAGCTGTGGGATAGGCCCCGTACACGATACTTCCAATAACTCGTTACAGAGAACAAGTAAAATAATAAATTATTTTTTAACTTTTCAACCGGCATTACATTCTTATTTCATTTGTGCACAAACTGTGACTATGTTACTGTTTTTATTTCTTAACTGAAGTAGCATATACAAGGAAATCATTCGATTGATTAAAAAGTGAGAAAAATTCAACATTTACACCAGCGCGAAAGCAGGACAATTAGAGTTCAGATATTGGACATTTCAAACGCTCATTCAGATGGCCTTTTGAAACACCCTTATAAAGCTATGCTGATGGCATCTTCGTATAAGGCAAAAACGAATATAAAAGCTGTACCAATGAGGAAGGCCACATTCTGAAGGAAAAATGTCCACATAGGGTCATCGACGTTCTTGATGTGTGTTATTTGGGGCATCTGTGAAGGAAACGCATGTAAGGATATGACATACGTGAAATATACATGTAAATAGCTTGTCACTGAGTAGGACAGCATGCTGTAAAACACAGGGAATGAAGGTTAGGCCTACTAGGATAATATTTGGCAACACAAGATCTTAACTACATCAACGCCATATTCAGCCCAGTCATATCTTGTTAAGTAAACAAAATGAATGGACCTTGGAAGTAATATTGACGTAGTTCCCTACAGCACTAAATAAATAATGACAAAGAACATTTGAGTCTATGATTAAATATGATGGGGAAACGTACCTTCTACAAGTTAGGTTTACTCATTTTTACGAACTATGAAGCAAGGTTTACATGCGGAAGCTTAAAGGCATTGTCTGGTGGCAGTTTGTAGGGGTCTTATATAGAAGAGAAATTTTTTTTCATTACATGTCATCCAAACCCCTTCTTGAAGATTGGTTTCTTTTGTCAAGAAATACTTCCAGGTTTCCTCAAGGTTACAGAATGTGATCCCAAGTGGTCAAATTGCCTCAAAATCCTTTTGTTGTTCTTTATAATGGAATTACTTGTTTTCCATGAAATTTGATACCGTTAGAATGTTTAGATATTTTGCCGTATAGATCTAGTGTAAACCTACTCCATTTATGGTATAGCAAACGAAGTTATGAAATATTCACTACAGTGGTATCAACAGTACAAAGAAATACAAAAACTGCGTCTAATCTATTTGTCCAGATGACATCTCAGATTCCCACCATGCACTGTGAAAGCTGAAAGTACAGCATTTCTTCAAATATAGTTCCCTCCAAATGCAAGTGATGCTATTGTGATAAGGTTTTCACTGCCTAATACAAAGATTTCCCTGCATTGTCTGGAAACATCTAATTTGGTCACGAGAACATGCTTTTAAGTTTCTTACCATGTCTGCAAGGGCAACGTAAAGGAACATCCCGGCAGTAATTGCGAAGATCCACTGCGTGGCTGCTTCCGTACTCGCTAGGGAAATTCCCAAATACAACCCAACAAAAGAAGTCAAGGCCGATATAAAATTCATAAAGAGGGCCCATTTTAACTTTATTCCACTCTTCAGGAGAATGGCAAGATCGCCTGCACGAGAAAATGTGAGACGGGTTGAACGTCAGTCATTTTGTTAAAATTTGACCATGTATAAAAAGTTAAAAAGAAAATGGTACAATCAGTTAGACTAGTTTACAACGAATCACGAACCAGTTGCACCGCAGGTAGCTGGCATTGTTCTGTATGTTAAGCATTTACTGCTTCATAATGGTATTGCACAAAGTTAGAGACTTTTTTTTTCACTCTTGGCAAATTGAACCCATTTTTCATGTATGTAAAGAACGCTAACAATTCTTCTCAGTTGAAATTTACAACTAATTGTGATATGCTATGTTATATCTGGATTTTCAAAGGTACAGTAGAATACACGCAGTGGTAGCCTTAAAGGCCGTCGTAGTTGGGTGAATTATATGGGTGAATAAAATTTATTATAACAGTATTAATGAGTGACAATGACGAAAATAATCTTTGTGAATGTGCGCGAAAATTTAGAAAATCGCCCCATTCGTTATAAGATAACAAATTTCGGGTCCTGCCCGCAAAACGCAGCAGATTTCGGTTTTGGTTTGAACGCACCTTTAAACTATTTATTGCTTCTAACTCACCTAATTCATGAGGAACTTCGTGGCAAAATACGGCAATTGAAGTGGACAAGCCTGTCCCAAGTCCGACAGCAAAGGCAGCACCCACAGCCAACCCATCTCCGAAGTTATGAAGACTGTCGCCTACAATCACCATTACTGGCAGGGCACCGAACTCTGTAAGGGAAATAGTTAAGTAGCGATAAACGGTAGCTCACAGTAATCAATCCAGTGTTCCACATCATCATGGGAAAGGTTTAATACCACAAACGAGGCAAGGAACCATCCAAATACTTTCGTGAAATTACAAACGAAGGACACCTGAGTGAGTAACCGAGTTTGCAGATTTGTATCTACACGTTTTGTCAACTATAAGAATTACACCTTGGTAGATGGGAAGGGCTGTGATCACAGAAAATGGCGGGGGTACATGGTAGACGACGGAATACTTTTGTTCCCCCCCCCCCTCTGCCTCAGTATTTGATCAATCTCGCTTAGTTCTCATTGTAAGAGATTGGAACGTGAAAAGTAGCTATTTGCGTTCTCCCCATCAAAAGGACAACCAGGCCTGTAGAAAGATCATTTATGAATAAACAGAATATGGAAACCTTAGGAAACAGCTTTGAAATCGATATCTGGTAGAGAGCGCTATGAAAGAACGAGAAGTGGTATACTACTACAATAATAGCACAACATCTATACTACAGAGGGCGTCGTAATGAGTTGGTATGGTTGGTATTGGGGTGCACCACAGAGAATGATGTCGTAAGCAAACTCTAGATTGCCACATTTGCGCAAAGTGCATATGAGAGCGAAGCTCCCAAAAATGCCCAACATGGTAGCAAATTCACTCCTTTACAGAGACATACGGAACGACTCTTTACAAAGAAATGTTTAGGTGAGATCGGGGACAGGCGGCGGATTATCATGACATAGAAGGGTAAGAGCAGTCCCCCCAAATTGTAATAGTCTGGTAGTCTATCCTATTCCATGGATGGCTGTTGAAAATCATGTGACTTGTATTTTTCTCACTAAATGGTGAAATTTATCGGGTGCAACTAATTGCTTTACCTTGGATATGTAATATTTAACTCCTAAAATATAAAGAAAGGTACATGGAAGAGAAATAAGCAGATATTAGTGAGAATTAGCTGTTGGTTCAAAATAAGTTTAGGACGACTGCTCTTGCCCTTTAACTAAGCGGAGCGCCACCATTAGTGGCGTGTAGTATAGCCAGGAAATTTCATAATCCATTCCAAATTGGGGGAAATTGCACTTCCCACGCCATCAGTTGTGTCGAAGCATAACTTTCTGTTTTGAAACCTTCCCCCTTTTTTTAGAATGAACAATTTAAAGCAGACCCTAGTAGAATATCTCCACAAATGAATGGAAATGTTCTGATTCTTTTCCGATTCCGCAAGGACGGCTTTCCGGAAGACGTGCGGTCTAATTGGAGTTCTGTGGCTGGTTCTTGGTGGGGTTCTAATGGGTAAAGCTCTCAGAGGCCCTGGGAGAGTTGCAAATAAGGGACACTACTTGACCGCCTGGGACTCATAGGATGCGCTTTCAAGGATGAGAAAAACCTAAGCGCGATGACAAACCAGAAAGCCCAAAGGCTTAGTGATTCCTTGCTGAATGGGGATACTTTGTTGCACTGAGCTTTATCCCTCAAATTTATCTTTCTTGACTACATCGTTTTACGATGCTTTAACAATTTGACCTCTGCTGACCTCACATGACCTCTGAACTCCACCAAATATAACAAAAAAGGAAAAACGGAAGTGTCTTGAAAGGGATTCAACTCCGATGGGTCTTGGATCTTGAAAATTCTTGGGAAATTTTGCTTTTTGATCTCTAGTGACCCCAGATGATGATCTTGGGGATACTTGGGAAATTTTGCTTTTTACCTCTGGTGGCCCCAGATGACGATGTTGGGAATTCTTGGGAAATTTTGCTTTTTGACCTCTCTTGCTTTTTTTAACCCAGATGACCTTTGACCTCCACCAAAAACAAAAGGGTTCTTCCTTACATCATGACAAATCTCCATACCAAATATAAAAAGGGTCCTTCATTCCTGTCTTGAGATATTGCGGTTACAAGCTTTTGGGTATTTTAGCTCCAGTGACCCCAAATGACCTATGACTTTCACCAAAAACAATAGAGTTCTTCCTCTCCACATGACAAATCTATGTACCACATATGAAAAGTGTCTGTCATTGCTATCTTGAGATATGGTGATTACAAGACATTTACAAGGTTTTTGCAGTTTAACTTCTGGTGACATCAGATGACCTTTGACCTCTACCAAAAACAAAAGCATTCTTCCTCTTGACATGATAAATCTATATCGGCCATTCCTATCTTGACATATCGCGATTTCAAGGTTTTCAGTCTTTGACCTCTGGTGACCTCAAATGAACTTTGACATCCACCAAAAACAATAGGATTCTTTCTCTCAACATGACAAATCTATATACCAAATATGAAAAGTGTCGGTCATTCCTATCTTGAGATGTCGTGATTTCGAGCTTCTCGGCTTTTAACCTCTGATGACCTCAGATGACCTTTAACCTCTACCAAAAACAATAGTGTTTTTCCACTTGACATGACAAATCTGTGTACCAAATATGAAAAGTGTCGGTCATTCCTATCTTGAGATATCGTGTTTACAAGCTTTTCGGCTTTTCACCTCCGGTGACCTCAAATGACCTTTGACCTTCACCAAAACAATAGGGTTCTTTCTCTGAACATGACAAATCTATATACCAAATATGAAAAGTGTCAGTCATTCCTATCTTGAGATGTCGTGATTTCGAGCTTCTCGGCTTTTTACCTCCGGTGACCTCAAATAACCTTTGACCTTTACCAAAAACAATGGGGTTCCTCCTTTCAACATGACAAATCTGTGTACCAAATATGGGAAGTGTCGGTCATTGCTAACTTGAGATATCGTGTTTACAAGCCGTTTACGAGGTTTTCGCAGTTTAACCTCTGGTGACCTCAGATGACCTTTGACCGCTACCAAAAACAATAGTGTTTTTCGTCTTGACATGACAAATCTGTGTACTAAATATGAAAAGTGTCGATCATTGCTAACTTGAGATATCGTGTTTACAAGCTAGGCGTCACATAGACACCCATACACACGCACACATACACAAACACACACACACACACACGACATCACCATCACATAGATTCCTTGCCTGCCTTCGGCAAGGAATCAAAAACTGGTATATCAGAAGAAATGCCGTTGGTTCATTCTGCTTTAAATTAAGAGATCACTCTAGCAGAAATGTGGACGTAATGCTTGATCTCATAGGGATACTCAATGGATGATGATGATGATGATGGTGATGGTGGTGGTGGTGGTGGCGGCGGCGGTGGCGACGGTGGTGGGGATATAATGTACTGTTTCTTATATACCTTAGTAAGTATCAAAGCGCTGTACAAATATTTATCCCGGTTCAACGATAACTCTTTCCAGTAGAGATTTTAATCCTTTACAACTTTTTTTATAGAAGCAATCCCTCTGGGCGGCAGTAATGATTTGGATTTTTAGTTGTAAACCACGCTCAACAACAAGTTACCTCACAGTAACCTATTTAACCAATGGATGGGGAGGCAATTAAGATAAAGCATCTTGTCCAAGGACACAACGTAATGAACCAAACAAGACTCGAACCAGCAACCCTTGGATAGCAAATCTATCTATTGGCCCTAGCCAATAGCCCACGACACCCTCTAATTACATAGGGACAAGCATCCTGACACCCAAACTTTTGGTTATGATAGACACAGGGGCTTGGGAAGTTCATTCTTGGCCCTAGAGTCCCACGTGTCCCATACAGCAATGTGAGACTGGTATTGATATCACCTCAGAGTTGACACTAAGTTTGCCACTGTGAGTATCAAAAGATGGTATAGATTTTACTCACTTGTTAAAAAGTTCTGCCTTTTGCCGAAAATATTGGGAGATGAAGAATCCATGTGATTAGTCTGAAGAGGAAAAGAAAGTTACTTTTAGGTTAACAATGAACTGATCAAAACGTGTTAATTCGACTTCAGACGTCTAGGAGGTTTCTTCAGTTATGGTAGGAGCCAGTAAGGGTTGGGAGTACAAACTTTCCCTACGGTTTGAGTAATAAATTTTTAAAATGTGAGTAGATCAAAGTTGACAAAATGCCTAATGGAAAGTCTCGAAGTAGGCTGTCCCTTACCTTCTAAAAAAGTTTTGTAAAGGACTCTGCCCGACCTTCCAAATTCGGGCACAGACCAGGGAGTTGCTATTTGTCAAATAGCAACTCCCTGCGCCTACTCGGTCAAAGATTGAACACGTAAACATAATAAGCCCTCCTGTTTGAAGATCATATTACACAGTCGTCGAGCACTAAGAACGATGTCGCCTTAAAGCGATTAATATGATTGAAATACTGACAGACAATTTTTTCTTCTTCCATGTTTTCCCCCTTCATGACGATTCAAAACAACCTATTATTCTACTAGATCCCCTGGGGCTTGCTTTTCAAAGTTCTTTTTACTAGTCGCAAGTCCTTTGCGGATCGTTCTTTTAGCGTCGCTGGACCTAAGTTTTGGAATGCCCTACCGATCTATATTAGGCGGTCTTCGACCATCCTTTCTTTTAGGGTGGCTTTTAAAACTTATCTTTTCAACAGATCGTTTTCTTGACTCTTGAGTTTTTTTGTTCTTTGTACAGCGCCACGTCATTGAGTGCACTCAATGGCGCTCAATGTGGTAAAGAGTAATGTGCACTATATCAAGTTTTTCAACCTTAACCTTTAAGTAAAATCCCCTTTAGATTCGTTGTTCTTTTATCTAATTTTGCAGAATGTAAGGAATCATACATTTTTCATCATTTTCGTTGCCCAGGGGAGAAGGGCAAAGACCATGATTGCCTTCAAAATATAATTAGCTGGGCTATAACGTTCGAGTCCGGACTCGGACTCTATTCCTTTTTTCGTCGGACTCGGAATTGGCCCCGAATGGGAGGTTCTGAAATCGGAGTTAGCCCGGAATGGGCTGCAGCTGTACTCGGACTCAGAGCCGATTCCAGCCAATTCCACAAAAATAAAAGTTGAATATTTGTTTCCTATAGGGCTACATTATTAGTGGTGTACAGTTCAACACATGAATGGTCAGATACAGTCAATCAAAATACAGCTTGAACGAGGGCATGAAATTGACTCCTTAAAATGCCCCGTTTTCATTGGAGTGTAATTGCCAAACAGTACAAAAAGCAATTTTACGAGATGCTACGTTGTTAAATAGCCCGACTCCGAATTGGCCGGGATCTGAAGAACCTGGAATCAGAATTGTCTCGGAATCGAAGGGTACTGGATTTGGAATTGGCTCGAAATCGGGTCAGGTAGACTCGGGTACAACCCTGACAATAAGTGAAGATGACTTTTGACCAAAAGTCGTCATTTTTCAATCTATACTTTGAAACTGCACAAAGATTACGTTTCGCACTTGCGTTAAAAATGATGTAAAAATGGATGAGCTCTTTTTCTTACCAGAGCCGCTTCTGAAAATGATTTCGGTGATTCGCCGTTTTCGACTTGTTTTGCTTGTCCCATATGAAATTCTTCAGGATGAGAGTGTTCGTGTTCCTAAAAAGTAGTAAAAGAGGACATTATGTAGTTGTCAAATTATGTACGCATTCTACAATTGATTTTTATAACCATTTTGCTATGTCGCATGTATGGGATTGATACGAATAGAAAAAAAACCTGAATGATTGAGAATAACTTACCGACCAAAATCCCATTAGGGTCTCTGTGAGGTAAAACAAGTATATAGCAAGGAGGCAGGACAGGCATTTCCAGGCATACGAAAGTTCTGGGTCTAATGGTGAGTGGACAGTGTCCCCCTCGTGTGCATGAAGTCCCAACGCCTAAAAAAGAAACATTTAATGTTTTGTTGGTTGTGAAAGCATGTGCACTGAGTCACGTGACAGAAGATCACGACGACGATCATTGACAGGTAAGTGAAATGATGCCATTGTACAAGTATCAACTCACCAACGGTAGTAAGTGTATGAGTGCGTCACCGGCTAGAACTGCTACGGCAAGAGAGATGAGGGTAAGGATGAATTTTTCATAGAAGCTCGGAGGACAAAAGGGGATGATGAGACCGCCAAGGATGGCCGCTAGACTAATGACGAGTACAGCGATAGTACCATAGATCCAAACTGTGAAGGTAATAACAACAAGACAACATATACATTGTGCCACAAAGCCATAATTATACAGTACCATGTATGGCAACGGTGAAATACACCCTTAAACACGGTTTGTATTACATAACAAACCCATAGCCTTAATAGTCATCCAGAGACTTGAGTTCAGTCTACCCAAGGTTATCAATGGATGTCATAAGAACAGTTCCATAGGCGCATGAAAGGGGGGGGGTGAAGCGCCCAGTAAAAAATGTGAGGCTACGGTATACCCCCACTTTTACTGGACGAATACCCCTAATTTTTTCCACCCTCTGAAACTTATCAAACTTTTTTAATAAAATATCAACTTAATATCTTTGATAAATATACTGCAAAACGTAGCCCTAAATTCCACCTAAGGACCCTTAAATATACAACAAAAATTCCAGAGGGGACAACCCTCTCCCCTTAGACCCATTCCCCAGGGTGATAGTCTTAAAATGTCAACTCCCCCCTCCCCTTCACCCGAGAACAGCTTCCTACGCCTTTGTGTTCGAAGGTGTGAATAATCCAAGAAAAAGTGTGATATTTACGCTTTATAAATGCAAATACTAACACAGGGCACATCAGCAGCGATTTCAACTATTAAGACAGATCGGGTCGTCCATGCAGCCTTCGTGTCATGAATGACATATAGCTGGCGTACTCTCTAAATGTAAAAGAGTGAATTTCACTCTTCGACGATTGCCTACAGTAACCGCTCTTTCTTCGAGTGAAAATTTCACTCTGCTGGGAGTGGTAATTCACTCCAGATGAGTGAATTACCACTCCGGGCAGAGTGGAATTCCACTCGAAACAGAGAGTGGTCACTGTAGGCAATCGTCGAAGAGTGAAATTCACTCTTTTACATTTAGAGAGTAACGGTTTTCTTGCCCGAAAATAGACTTTAAATCTACCACAAAGTGTGTGTGTATTGCCATACCCTGTTACGGTGAGCGATTGTTGCTTTATGCTTATTTTAATCTCTGTTGCGACGGGAATCTGATCAGGGAGAGTTTTTAGTCTCCATTCTGTCTTATTAAATAAGTAAGGCCAGGGTTTCAAAACTCTTACAGCTAGACAATCCTTGATAAAGTAACTTGAACAAGTCCAAGCCGTAATGAGCTTGCCGGGAATTAAGCTCAGAACCATAAATCAGTGCACCACAAGTTCAATCAGGGGGATCGAAGCTCTTCGGGCGAGGGGGAACTGTCCCCGAAACCAAAGGTAGGGAACTACACTTTAATTTCGTTCTTTGCCCAAATATAGAAACAACAAATTAGAAAGGAAATGGAATGTTACTGCGGATAACTTTTGTCAAACAAATACAATAAATAGATAAAATATAACTTCTTGTACACATTGACAACACTGCAACAAGACTATAAGAATTGCCCCGCCAACAGGAAGTGACATTCATACCACCCATGACAGAAAATATCACTAAAGATCAACACTAAGCTGATCAGATATACCATACCCTCAGGAGTAATTTCTACTGCATTAGTCGAAGGAGTAGTACAGGATCCTCTAAGTATCTGTTGTACAAGTGATGGGCAAGTGTCGACAAATTGCTGCTCTGTCATTCCTAGTTCGTGGTCAACACCATGAATGTCCAACAGTTCTTCCCCCGAGAAACACTGTATAAAACATAATGTAATACCAATCAAATACAGCTGATATACATATTTCCAGTCGTTCAGTCGAGCAGTATTGCATCAAAGTTTGCAACATATTTCTTTAGTTGCCAACTTTGATACAATACAGACACTACTCCACCTACCTGATTTTAATTTTCTTCAACAATTAAGTAAACTACTGAGATAACATTGGAAAATTATCCCGTTTGTGATTAAATTGTGTGTAAAAATGCCAAGTGTAGTAAAATCCCTCTATTACCCGATTTAAGAACGAACTGTAGTGGCTTCGCGAAAGACATAGAAAAGCATAATGCATTGCTGTTTGTTATCCATGCAAAACATCACGGAATATTGTGCCGTCTACCTTTTTAATTAAATTTTAGGGATTTAAGTAAGTTGGGCAAATAATATGGAAATGGAAATGGGAATTTTCCGGGAAAGTTGTTCAGGGGGGTCATTGGGTGGTTAATCAGGGGGTCATTGGGTGGTAATTGTCCGGAAACTTTTGAAACATACATTAATTATTGTCATGGGGGTCAACACGTGCATGGGGATACGTCCATTCCCCCAAACTATTGAAAGTGGAAGGAGTGTCCCTTGCCCCACTTTTTGCAGAAACCTAATGCAAATAGTAGGCAGATTTTGATTCCATGTCTTGCAATATAGGTGATGCAAGGAAACCAAACTCGAAAATGGTGGAAATAGCCATTTCATGGATTAAAACGGTGAGAAAATGCCTCAGATTGCACCAAAAATCATCTGGCCTCCAATTCTCCCGGGGTCCTAAAGTGAGCTCGGTATACCTCTCGTCGTGATTCGCGCTTGAAGAGTTCTGGTCAATGTCATGCCTGCCCCCTTCCCGACTCTTCTCGTCGGCGTTATTCCATACGAGAAGAAATAGTTTCGTAGACTTTTCACTTTCAACCCAAATGATGACTCTTGTCTGGAAACCCGCTGTTGTAAGCTAACTCTATGGGTAGGTAATGACGTTCATTTATGCAGAGAACTGAATGATAATCATCCGTATCGCACCATCGCAACATTAAAAGTATTCGTTGAGTGGCCGCAAAATAAGTTCGATGTTCTCATCCCCTTCAACCTCACACCCTATAAGTTTGGAAAATGGAGGATAGAGAAGGCCTCGAAGGGCTGGCCTAGCGAAGGGGCTTTTCACGTTTACGCATAGTTTTCCTGAAGTAATATGCGTTTAACTGTAAAACATGTAACAACAAAAGGCTCACCCGAATCATAAACTCATGTCTGTAGTACTAGGCTTTTTACATATCAGCCTTTATCTTCTTACCGTTGAAGTGATATTTTCTAGCTCCGTCACATTACCGTGGTCATGTCCGGGTTCGGTAGCTCTTCGACTTCGCTCCACTTCCGTATCGCTCAACAACACACTTCTCTTCGCATGACTGTGATCGTGGCCGCTTGTGGCACCGCCAATAGATAGTGCTGTTAGCATTTCTTCAAATTCTACAGAAGAACGACACCCATTAAATTATTTACAAGAAACGAATTTTACAAGATGCAATCATATTTTTATAGCTGATGAAATTAGAGTAATTTTGTTTCGTTACAGAGTGGACGTAATTTCAGAGTGTCTACAACCTGAAGCAATCCGTCCATGTGTAAATACAGGGAGACTGAATTACTTAGGCTGCTCTTTTAGCGAGACACAGAGAGAACGAGTCTAAATTAATAGTCTCTGATTGTTCTAATCCGAGCAAAATGTGTGACCTGCATGCATCTAAAACATCCTTATAGGCAGGAAAGGTTTCAAATTTGAGTTTAATGGAAGCCACCTACTCAAAGTTTTGATCCATAAGCCTTTCCGGGACCACATTTGTGGTGACTTAGTTTCGCAAAAAAAATTGCCTAAACTGCTAAAGGGGTGAATTGGAAGCCCACAGACTTACAGCACATTGCACTTAAATTCATCAAAACGGTTGTTGGAATATACCGTCATATTACATCAAAATGAATTCGTAAATAAAAGCAGAACAAAGTAATTTGATGGGATTTAACTACTAACAAGGAATACAAGTGGTTTTAGAACTCAAGAAAGTTTATGTCGTGTACACACTACGAATGTCAGAATGTGAAATGCCCTATACAGTTATCGTTAGCTACAATATTTAACGCACCAAAACTGAAGAGTGTAGTTGTGTACTATGATGAAGAAATGTTACAAAGATTGGAAGACTATCCATAAACCAATAATTAAAAAAACATGAATAAGGTGGTGATGGGCTGTTCAACTATCGACTGGCTGTTCAACTGTTCGACTATCCTATTTCCTGAATGGCTCTTGAGAATCATGTGACAGTATTTTTCTCACTCAATTGTAAAATGTACGAGGAGAAACTGCTTGGTTTACCTTGAATATGCAAGATTTATGACCTAAAATATCATGAAAGATACTTGGAAGAGAATAATAAGAAATTTGTGACATTTGACTATTGTTTCAAAATAAGTTTGGGGCGACTGCTTTTGACCTTTAATAATACATTTGCCAAACATAAAATTTCACACGAATTACTTTGTAAGATGACGTTTTTAAGAAATACCCGTACAGAGTCAATTGTGAGTTTAACCATGTTTCTACTTGGAAATCCTGTACTATTGTCCGTTAATATGTTGACATACAATTATGCTTTAAAACTGTTATATGATCAATACAGTAAGTCGCAACGCCCACGGACGTTAATAATCACAGAACGCGAAGCAAAAACTTGTTTGTTTTAAGTTCTTATTTTCTGTCTGTCTGGGTTGCACGAACACAAAATATACTTTCGTGAAAACCGTTTTGATCAGAATCTTGCACTGAATTTATTCTTCGTCACTTCGCCTTAATTGCAAAACCGTCAACCCAGTTCAAAACTTACCGTAGGCTATCACCCATGTAGGGGTAACGCGGTAGAAGAGTTAAACACCATTGTGCGGTAGGTTTCGGTGCAAAATAGGCAGTAAAACTAGTCCTCCCCACGTGATACATTACATTTGGCTATAAAAGAAAGATTCTAGCTTCATTGTCGAGCAGGGCTTGTATTAGAAAGATCCGGGACCTTGGACGTAGGACCTAACCCATGTAAAACCGGAAGCAAAATGCGTTTTGAAACTCTCAAAAATATAAAAACCGTACATCAGCGTCATTTTTTAAATAGGGATTAATTCAATCATGCTTTTAAAAGTTATTTTAAATACTAAGCAATGTGGTGGGTATGTTATAATACCAAATACACTCCTGGCTTCAGTTTTATACGCATTCGCATCAAAATAGCTAAAATTCAGGTGCTGCTTACCTGCCTCCGGAATAACATCTTGGTTTCCATACATTTGAAATATGTCTTTTAAGAAAGTCTCTGGATTTATCTGTGTAGGTGTGCCAATACAGAACCCCTGCAGTAAGTACGACACCACAAAGGAAGCAATCTCGAACACTTCCTCTTCCGTAGCACCGTCGTGATCAACTACATTATCATGGAACAGGGATTCGACATCAAAACACTAAAATTAAAGACAAGAGGGTAATTCACGGAGCTGCATATCTCATCGCTAACACGCATGTCATTTAGTGGGGTAATATCGACTCTCATTACCAATGAGGCTAATACATATGAAAAAAGGTTTGTAACCTTTGACCTCTGATACTGACCTTTACTACTGGATTCTACGAGACACAATTTCCCACCCTGGGGTACCGTCCCACCAAGTTTGAAGGAAATTGATCCGGCCGACTTGTAGCTGTTTTTGAAATAAAAAGTAGACTTCAAACTCTTGTCACGTGACCTTTGATCTCAGTTGCCATGGCAACAACATATATTGGTAGAACTTTTTATCCCTATTACACGTATAAAGTTTCATGTCCGTGTAATGTTTCCTCTTGGAATTATAGCCAAAAACGAGTTCTACCCAATTTGACCTCTGACCTTTACTTCCAGTAGTAAGTGTTGCACAAAGGTTCACCCTGGGGCACCTTCTCCAGCGAGTTTGAATAAAATCGGCTAAACCGTTAGGAGATACTAAAAAAAAAACAGAATTGGACACACACGGACACTTTTTAACCCCTCCCTCAGTCATGGACTTCCGGTCACTCTTGGGTATGCTACCATGGGTTAGCCCCTTACACTAGTAACTTGGGAAAATTAACCGTTTCCATGGCAAAGGTTGCTATTTGAACTCAACTGGCATTACCGTATATAGCTCAACTGGCAAAGTGAATATCCTCCTCCACACGAAGCCATGATATAAAAAAAGAGGAGCCAACTCATTACAGTGTAAAAAAAGAGCAGCAACACATTGCTCATGTACTACATAAAGCTAATCATGATACTTCATAGTCTGCAGATATGTGCACTTGAAATCACGAGATGACAGAAGACCTGTAAAAAGTGTAACTCATTCGACTATATTTTTAAGCTCATTTTATTGCTGACATCTTTTGATTTGATTTGTATTTTGTGTCCTTTTCTTCTTGATTTTTTTGGGTGGAAATCACGTGTGTAAACTTCGAGAGCTAAAAAAAAAAAAAATGAAAAAAAAAAAAAAAGATATCCGAGCTTTGCGGCGAATGCAGAATGAGGGCGAGTTACTGTAGTCAACTGGCTTACACTGGAATTATCAGTGCCAATACAACCAGGAAGTTGTTACGGCCATAACAGCTCTTTTATGGCCGTAACAGCTCCCTGATACAACTAAGGCTAGAAAGCGTCGCGAGAGAAAAATTCAAAATGATGCAGCAAGGGGTAAGTATATGCGTGTAAAGTAAACTACCGTATACGTTTACCGATTAAGTTCTTAGCTTTTTTCACATTGAAGAAACTTCGGCAACTTTTTGTAGTGTGAAGCTTACTTCCACATGTTAACGTCGAAAGTAGAACACAAAAAGGAAATTTACAGAAAACCTTCGTTTAAAGTGAAATATTGATATCCTGATGGAGGAATTTTTTGTAACTTTGAAACCATGACTTAGGCCTACTCCTGTGGAATCATTGAATATTCCAAATAAGGTAGGCAAGAAATATGATACTGGCAAACAGAAATCCCCAATTCATGAACAGTTTGTCACCAAATTTCCAAATGATGCCAAGGTGGATGAAAAGGGTCCAAGGTCCCGTCCCCCATGTTTTTTTTCAGTAAAAAATTCTTCTGGGCTGTGCCGTTCATTTCCTATCACAAATCCGCAGACTATCAAAATTTCAGTAAATCCTTCGCAAACTTTCAAGCGTCACCTCTATTTTTCTTTAATAATGTCCCCCCAAAAATTGTTTGTTTGTCCTCGACCGCCCGTAAGTAATTTCTCGTCCGCTGGTATTATTTTTTTACTTTCATATTTTTTTGTTTGTTTTTGCCTTTTGTGTTGTACACAAACCTATATATTTTCCAACGAAATTTTGTTCTTAAATATATACTGAAATACCTTGCACTGAATGGCCCATATATGTGGAATATCCAATCGGAAGCAGAACAAATAAAACGCCCCTTCACACACACATACACACACACACACACACACACACCCACTCACCCACACCCACACACACCCGACGGAAATCATAAGCCTGCTTTTTCCTGGAATTACGTTCCGTGACACTGACTTCCCTATTTTCAACACTGGCTGCGGAGAATACCTACGTACGTAACTCGTTCGAATATACACAATTTTTCGCTATACAGCTATATCAGTGGCCTCGCAGCGTATCCGCGGAGATACAGTCCACTTTATCAGCTATTGCTCAAGAACGTTGTTATCAACGCTGTACAATGCGACTAAAATGGTCGCATTGGCGACTAAAAAAATTTTCAATGCGACCATAAGCTCAATTCTTACCGCCAACGGCGACCAAGCATTTAGCATGTCAGTCGCCAGCTTATTCATTTATTTGACTTAGCAGCTTCACTGGGAAGGCACAGTGATCCATAAATTTCATTTTTTGCACAAAAAACTGACAAACTTACGTAAAATATTTTTATTTGCAAAGAGAAACTGTAGAGTAACGTCAATAGATCCAGTACAACTTACGAGTTCTCATGACTTCCGGGTTTTAAATACCTTATACATCGAACAGTTATGAATAATTAATATCGTGATGTCACGAGCATACTGACAGAAAAGACTGCACATGTGCTACACAGTGAAGTAATGCAAAATGTACGGCCCTGCCTGCAACACGTGTTATCTTGCGGTGTTTTGTGTGTGAATAGAAGTGAGTGCGAAGTGCAGGGTATAGGGCGGGCAACGGGTAGGACCAGCACACAGGGGTAAGTAACCAGGTCTTAAACACTAAATATTAATGATGACATATTTATTTTATATAACAGGATTTATACTTATTTAACAAAATTACAAAAAAAAAAGTTCGCGCCTAAGTTTTTTTTCTTTAGGAGCCAGTGGCTACCAATTTTTTTTTTTTGCTGTGAACAGCGTTGGTTGTTATACTCTCGAGACTCGATGCACGTGGCTACTGTTATACCTTCATACTACGAAAATAGAAGAAAAAGTTTCCTTCAATTAACATTACCACTCCCAGACGTGTCAGGTTGGGATTGATGTGCTCACTGCCTACGTGAGCGACTGAAATGTAGAAACCTTTCATTCACATAGGTGTGAGATCGGAGCGACTTGCAGCATGTGGCGGAGGGGGTGGGTGATGTCAGACGAAGTTACTATGTTCTTTCTTCATTTCATAATGTTTGATGGAAACTGAATGTTTTATACGGTAGGTGTGATTCAGAATAGAGAGGGCACACTGCAATCTGTATCCCACGGTTTCTCACCTGCGATACTACAGTAACATGCTCTGGTCTTACCTTCATAGCAGGTGTGTGTCGAATATGTACTCCTAAATTGAAATACATACTCTAACGTTGGTATTATAAGCGCAACAAATACAGGTGGGAGTAATACACGTCCGTCAAGCGGACAGGCTCTGGTCTGAATATAATGCGCATACATGCGCTAGACATGCACTACAAACATTGAGTAAAAGTTGTGTTTGATCGGGTTTGCCTCGATGGCCTGGGTCAGGGAGAGTGAGGTACGACAGGAGCGCTGTCTTCTCGGCCCTCTGTGGAGCGTGGACTTTGAAGGGAAATGATACCACTTGCACATCCCATTGTCATGCTATTATGTTAACAATAAACCTTTGACAGTTCATCCTACAAACACATGTCCATATGTTTCATTGAAAAAAACGCCCGCCTGACGGCCCTTTTGGGCAGGTCTGGAGGACAAACAAACAATATTTTT
This sequence comes from Holothuria leucospilota, assembly GCA_029531755.1. Lineage (NCBI taxonomy): Eukaryota > Metazoa > Echinodermata > Holothuroidea > Aspidochirotida > Holothuriidae > Holothuria > Holothuria leucospilota. The sequence goes on along the minus strand of CM055961.1, from coordinate 55,320,196 downwards.
TTTGGCCTAAGGGCCCAATACGGAGGCAGGGCTGAGGGGGCGGGCCACATTTGAGAAAAGTCTATTACACCACTGCGGTGATAGAAGGAAACAAGTCTACTGTAGTCCGGGAAATGTTCCTTTACAAATCTAGTTAAACCTTGTTTGTGACACAGGAGAAAACCGTGTAATTTGGATCGGTTGGTAATTTGAACCACCATCACTGCGAGCAGTTTCAAAATAGATGGCAGCATTCCACTTTAACATTCGAAAGAAAGTCTCAATATAGAAGCATCCTAATTTTAGCTCCAAATTTTCATGTTGCATGTAACTTTATTATCAATTTTTCCAAAATGATACATTCGATGTTATTTTCGGACATGTAAATTTTGCTTCATTTTTGACGACTTGCTTAAGAGGGTGTTGTTTGAACAGGTGTTTCGGCAGCTTTTTTATTCAACCTAACTGTGATATAAGTGCATTGAAGAAGCTACCACCAGTAGCCCCGTGCTATAAAAAAATGCAATGACACTATGACACTTACTAATGTGTAAATTTGGATCACAGCTTCAGCATATGAGTACGTACGGTGTGGTTCAAATTACAAGTTACAAATTACAAGTTACAAAATTGTGGTTCAAATTACCATATTTTACTGTTACAAGTTCAACGTGGTTCGTATTACACATGAAGATGGTCCAAATTACACATGTAATGTATGTGTAAAATGGACCATTAGATTAAAATCCAATTTTTACACAGTGTATGCATGTTCCGGCCAACTTGTTCTATGAGCAGTATTAGCACATCAAAGGCGATCTAGCCTGCTGGTGTTTTTAAATTGTCCTTCTCGTTTTCGATTTCTTCTTTTTCTGTCTTTTCTTAAGTGGTCCAAATTACACGGCTTCCCCTACCCGACATATTATTTTTTCAACGGTTTCTGGTTAATTTTTGGGTGCTGATATTCCAATCCGGCAGGTGCCAGTGCAAAGCTATGGAATATTTTTGCTGAAATGCCAAAATTCAAAATGGCCGACAAACTTTACTGCGTGACGTGACCGTGAATCTCCCCATTAGGTGTAAGCAAATTCTGCAAATACTAAGCCAAATCATATTTGGAAGTGCACAGTACGAGTAAAGAATATTTCCCATTAATTATTCGGCGGTCTGGTTGAGTATATGTGACGTTGTGCCGTGTACATGTCCTTACCATCGATGCTTCAATGTTACTTTTTTGTGCAATAACGTAGCTAATTTTAATGAGACAGAATGACCTACATAACAACACTCAGGGACTGTCACGTAACAGACAAATACAGGCTATGGACTGAAATGCATGGTCTTTCAATATTTAGCCAGAATATGTGCATGTTACAAACCAAAGTGTTTTGGCTTGTAGCCTGGACTAACGTTATCATTAATCCAGGCTACAAGCCATAAAACTTTGGTTTGTAACATACGTAATAACTTTCAACCGTAATTCTGGTCAAGTTTTTGGTGCTGATTCCAAATGCGGTTAATGCCAGTTAAAAACTGTTGGGCACTTTGACGAAACGCAAAAATACAAAATGGCGGCCAAGTATGACGTTCTGATACGTAACTCTTTGCCATGTGCCATTGAATTCTGGACGTGTACACTTGCAAGTAAAAAATACATGTTAACAGTATTTCCCATTTATTATTCTGCCAATGGCTTCATAAACCGGATATTATATCGTGAATAGGATAATTTAAAATGGCCGCCATAGTAATTTCTGTATAATGAATACAGTGTTGTGTTTACAAAGTTCTAACATGGTACACAAAGAAAATAACTTCTGTAATAATTTTATTTTTCAGTCTCACCAGTTTACTCTTACTTCGCCAAACATGACACATTTCAAGAGTTATGGGTGATGAACCATTTGAAGATTTGGAAGAAAGGGTGAATCAGGGGCGGACTGACAATGAACTGGGCCCCCGGGGAAAATGGGTATGGGGCCCTCCTCCTTCCCAACCTGAATCAACTTTCTCTCACCGACACTACTTATAATGGCCACAACCTATCCCACATAGGTTACCAACTCAATACTCAATTGTTATTTCCCTGGCAATGCCCGGTTGCCCGACTGCTCAGGGGTGAACGAATTATTCATGCAGTGGTTTTCCATCACTGCAAATAACATTTAAGGTTTGGAAAAATAAAATTCACCATTGGTGACTGAACTTTGATTACGGTAAAAAGTGGACAGACTCAAATCATGTCCTTCAAATGTAAGATATTCGTATTGTTTAAATTCTACATAGCAGAATATGGCCTTGTACAATTAATCACCCTATAAAAGTTCTCTGAGAGGTACTGAGGACAGGTATTTTTTTAATTCAAAAAGGGCTAGAGGTAAACTAAATTTGGATAATTTTTATTGTCTGGGATGAAAAAATTGGACATTTCCATATTTTACATTTGTTATATCTTACACAAAGAGCCTTTATTTAGGGCATAGAATATTGCTAAGGCAGCAGTGCAGTCTTATTGATCAGTTTTGAAACTTTGGTTTGACGTCTCCATACAGCAAATCACTCCGGCGTATAATTGTTTCAGCCACAGCTACAACAGCACAAAATAGATGAGGAAAAGCTAATTGACCGTGAGAATTTAATAGGCCTAGTTTAGATTGTGGTGGACATGTTTATTTCAGAATGGGTTAACAGTTACTAAGCTACACACACCCACACACACACACACACACACATATATATATATATATATATATATATATATATATATATATATAATATATATATTATATATATATATATATATATATATAATATATATATATATATATATATATATATTATATAGTGATCACTCAAGCTCATGCAGGGGAGAATCCAAAGGGATTTTCTGGCCTCAGCCTCCTTCCCCCTTTCCGGTATCACTTTCTTCTTTGACACGGTCACAAAGCTACACTACAAACAAAGTTTATGTACATACTAATTTGATTGCTGGATGCCAGGAAATACCATTTAACAGTATCTAATTTAAAATATTCTCCAGAACTCCGCAACCCACATGGAGGCTTCGTTCATTTGACGATCGCAGCTACAAACTTACTTTCATAGAATTACCCCCTCCCCTTTTTGTGAAATTCTGGATCTTCCCTTGAAGCTGGACAACCAAAACAGACACCATCAGCTCCATCAGGATAAAACACACAGTCTCCGTGTTATCTCCCGATGATCTCTGTTTGTAATACGTTATTATTATTATTATTATTATTATTATTATTATTATTATTATTATTATTATTATTATTATTATTATTATTATTATTATTATTATTATTATTATTATTATTATTATTATTATTATTATTATTATTATTATTATTATTATTATTATTATTATAATTAATATTATTTATTTTAATATTTTTATTATTATTATTATTATTATTATTATTATTAATATTATTATTATTATTATTATTATTATTATTATTATTATTATTATTATTATTATATTATTATTATTATTATTATTATTATTATTATTATTATTATTATTATTATTATTATTATTATTATTATTATTATTATTATTATTATTATTATTATTATTATTATTATTATTATTATTATTATTATTATTATTATTATTATTATTATTATTATTATTATTTATTATTATTATTATTATTATTATTATTATTATTATTATTATTATTATTATTATTATTATTATTATTATTATTATTATTATTATTATTATTATTATTATTATTATTATTATTATTATTATATTATTATTATTATTATTATTATTATTATTATTATTATTATTATTATTATTATTATTATTATTATTATTATTATTATTATTATCTTCTTCTTTAGGTGAAATCCTAGCGTTTCATAAGATCTTTGGGACGATTTGTTGCACTTAAAAGCCTACTTCGCATCTCAGCGCCTCGAACTGGCGGGATGGGGGTACGAGGTCACAAAAATCAGACTCTGGCAGCTAAGGACGGCTTTGAAATTTTGGTACCGTATGTTGTCTTTCTTTATGAATCTTGTAAAAATCCGACACTACCCATAGTATGGCATGATGTCCTACCCCGATGTTTATTCGATTATGGTAACAAAGGTCCAGCTAAAAGCCTATTGAATATCTGTACAAGACAAGTTGCAAGTCAGCATGGTAACTGCTGGTGACTTGCTTAACATGGGTAAAGGCTAGAGGGAAGATGGTAGAAAAGCAATGTCAGTGGCCTGATGGGATTTCATGAAAGAAGACAGAAAGGCATCACAAAGCCCTGAAGATAAAAGCAACGGTTAGTGGTGACTCTCGATCGATGATTACAGAATGATACAGGTTTTGAATGTGCGAAGCATGGGCGTGGATCATGGGGGACGGGGGACGCGTCCCCCTCACTTTTTTGGAAGGGGGACATCTCCAAAAAGTCCCCCACTTTTTCAAAATGATGAAAACTAAAACTGTGATGAATTGTATTATAACATAGGTTACGAATTGACACTACATTTTAAAAGCTAAATTTCGCCCAAATATGTCACCATTTGCCATAAAGTCACCTTCTAGTTTCCTTTTTTCAAAAGGGAGGGAAACACCCCTCCCCTTAGACCTCTCCCCCAGGACGGCGATTCGCAAATGGTGAAAGGTCCCCCCTCCGTTTTGGAGATTGATCCACGCCACTCGTGCGAAGCACTTACAGATACATTTAAATTGGGGGATATGATTGCAAGGGTGGCGTCAGGTGGTGGTAGAGGGACATGGCCCCCATCGGGAAGGCTGGACTCCCCTGTTGGGGAAATTTTTTCAGTTTTCGCCTTGATGGGTTCGATAAAGCATGTTATCAGGTTATGTCCGACGATGGGAGTCGCCTTAAAGGGTTACAAAATTTTCAAGGAATGATTGTCAAGGAGCACAGATTTTCCAATGAAACCCCAACATTGTCCAATATTCTACAATAAAATTTCAACATTTTAAACTTTTTCTCAACAAATCCAGATTTTTCAAATTTTCTTTGATATGGACTCAACATTTTTCGGGTGTTAGTTGCGCCATCGTGCAAATCTTGGTGCTACCCCTGATCCATTGATACCCCTTGAATGAGGTATTTGTATCAGCAATGAATACGTGGTCAAATTGGTTTAACGTGGTTTAATATTATCCTCCTAGCTATTGGAAGATGATATTGCATCTACGTAAATAGCCTGTCTGCCACATTACGTAACAGTCTCTGAGCGTTATTGTGTGGGTCGATATCTTCATTCAGGCTTATTAAAATTAGCTTTATTTTTTTTATTTTGTAACAACCTAACTCGAACTAACTAGGACCGAGTGGATAAAGGCGGTGGGCGTTTGAAGCGATGAAGCTTGGCAACAGGGGTTTTGATCCCTGCCCGTGTCAAAGTATCGTGGGTTTTTCATCCAAGAGCAATCTACGGTTTTCCCATCTGAACTGAGCTTTTCCAAAGAAACCAAATTTGACCTAAATTGCTCAGTTGATTAGCCACCCAACGTAAAGTTGTAGGTCATATAGGTTCCGCCCACATTTGTAGTCGCTTAGCGTCATAAAACAACTGTCCTTCAAGGCCTGACTAACGGCCAATCTCTTTGATGATACAGGAGATATGTGGGTGAGGAGGATGGATGATGGTAGGGGTAGGCTGTAGAACGGGTAGAATAAAGACCGGGCTGATTTGTTGTACCATTCCAAAGATAAAATTATAGGGAACGACATATATCTTTTCACAAACATAACTTTGGTACATTAATAAGTAATTTAATTTTAATTACCTAGCTATGTCAAAGTTCGAATTCTATCCAACGCACTTTTGAACTTTTGTTATTCAATTTTTGTCTTCTATTACTTACCATAGTTAGCGTATAAATTTGTAATATTGACAGGAAAGTTCCTGTTGTTCAGTGGAAATCAGGTCATTGTGAGGTCCATAGAGGTCAAAGACCGAAAACCTTGTACACAGGATATTTCAAGATAGGAATGATGGACACCCTGCACTGCCTGGCAAATCTCGGCAACGCCACTACCACCCGGGACCTCACGGACCGCCCGTCCATACAGAATGAAGAAAACTTGACAAGGACCACTTTTTCGGCAAGGAATCATAGAACAGACGTTCTCGTTTCATATCTCCTGATCAGGATTTTGACTAGATACTGCTTTTCGGTTATTATTTAACTTGAAGAGTACCATTACTTCGATTAGTTTCACTATGATAACTTAAATCTACATTTGAACAGTACATGAGTCACACACTTCAAAGTTCAATCAAACTGATATCTTGGTTTCAGGTACAATCAGTGATCAGTTAACGTAACGCGTATAACGTAACAACAATCCTCCATTGAGTTATGTGAAGTTTAGTGTATTCTTAACAATCTGTCAACAAGAGTGACTCTGTTAATTAATGACAATTCCGTACAGGTCTTCAACCCAAGATTTCTGCCAGTTCTAGCGCCGCCACCAGATTTAAATTCGTTGGTTTGTCTTTGTCTACGTCATACTTGTCTCAGAAAGACACAGGAGATGTGCGTAATTTCAAGTCAATGTTTACACTATTATAGCTTGAGCTTTTACTCTAGTGAAAGCTCAAGATGATGTTTAATACAAAAATTTTTTGACGATTCTAACACTCTTCATAGATATCATTTTTTAAGATATTTCTGCTTGAGGCAACTGGAACTTGATAGAAGGTTTCATGTAATACTGAGAAATCTTTTTTTTCTTTGTTCTTCAGCTTTTGTTTGACCGTTCAACTTAGCAACAGAGGAAGTTTTGAAAATAAGTGTATGATAAGACATCTCTGAAGGGGGAAGCAAAGTGTTTGTACTAACCAATAATCATGGGATGAATTTTGATCTGAAAACATCATTTCTGCTTTGAGCATCTACATTTTTTGCTGAGGGGCTGCCTCTAACATCGATATTGAACAGTCATCAACTCAGGTGTCCTTTAAAATGAAAGATCATATCCTCATAGTGTCTATATGTTTTATTTAAAAGTGTCAAGATTACAGATATAAAATATGGAAGACAACATTTGTGTTTATATAGTTTCAGTTTCCTTGCATCACGCACGGGTGTCGACAGGTTACATGCCACCGTCTTTTGAAAGTGGAGGAGATTGTTCCCCTCAGTTTTTTCCAGAACCCCAGCAAAAATAGGAGCACATCTTTGATTTCATAGCCTCTAATATACCACAGCAGATTCCATGAAATTAAGCCATTCTTTGGATTAAATCGTGGGATAATGCCTCACATTACACATCAAATTGTAGGGACCGAGGGATATAACATAGTCAAAGGAAAGCAAACACAGAATCGCAAAGGTAAAAGGAGACATCTGCACACTCTGGAGGCCAATGCAACGCTGTTTAATTAAATTTCCAGCCTTCCTGGCCCTGACAAAGCTCAAATAAACATTAACTAATCACAAATAAAGTAGATACATTAACCAATCACAAAATAAAGTAAAATTAACTTAACCAACCAAAATCAGTATTCAAATTAGACTTAGACAGACTTAGTCTCCACTCTTCATACAGTACAACACATGGATTATTACAGAACAACTGTACACCTGTACAAGCAGGGAGTTGTTATTTGGAAGGAGGTACAACGGAAAGTTTTAATTTATGCTAATACCCTAAGACCTACTTCACCCCGAGAAGATTATCAATGATAAGCTATGCATTCGGCTAAAGGGATTTTTTGCTTTTATTCGTTGGCTTCAATTTGATATCAATACGCTAGCAACACCATTTATGTCTAGTAATCCTGTCACAATTGACCTTCTCAGAACAATGCTTTGATGCGTAGGCTGAAACCGCCACTAATTTAGGGGCAGGTGCTTCCAAACTAGAAACGACTGTTTAATTGAAATAAGCCAATGGGGTTTGCCCCTTCCTACAGAACAAACCTCATGCAAATGAGCTGCAGAGGGAGAAGTATAATTTTGTCACAACAATCTCGAAAGTTTCCCCGAAGTCTCCGGGAATACCAGGTATAAAATCATGTTCACATTTACACATAAAACCTCACTGGTATACTCTCATCCGCGTCAAAAAGGGTCCAAACATGCAATATTTAGCGACTGGTAATGCTGTAACAGTGGCGATAAACCCACAGTCTAACAGAAGATGTAGCAGACGACAAATGTCTACTGTATGAACTACCTAATCCACTGTAAACCCTATAGAAATGCCAAGAAAGATATAAGAGGCATTACTGTGTGACCTTGGCGGTGTCAAACATCGCTTCAAAGCGATGTATCTCCTTCCAAATAACAACTCCCTGGTACAAGCATGCCTTTACAGTAACAATAACAATCATGTGCAAATCACAAGAGGGGACATTCCAGACATATACAATCTTTAAACAGTGGATGGGTACACTTGAATGACTGAGAAGGTACACAACGCAGTGTCTGCTGTAAAACCTACTGAGTACTGTACTGAAAGCAGAAATCAAATACTACATGTTACAGAGAGCCTAAAGTACCAAGCCTTAATCCCTACATTTTCCCCCACTTCAAGCATTTGCTGAAGTTAATTCATGTCCTATCTCCTTTAACTGATCCACATGGGCAATCCTTGTTTCCCCTGCCCTTTCATCCTGTATGGTGTAAGTAACAGGACTGGAGTCGAGTCCATACATCTCGAGTCCGAGCCGAGTCCGAGTCCAGAAGGGCCCAAGTCCGGGCCAAGTCCGAGTCCAGAACACCTCGAGTCCGGGCCGAGTCCGAGTCCACAGGCTCCGAGTCCGAGTCCAGCTGAATCTTGTAACCCTCTTTCGATGGGGTCCAAAGGTTGCCCTGGGGGTGGGGCGAGCTCACAACAGATGACTATATAGCTGAAACCTGTATGGCTAAAATTGTTCCACACAAAAGCACAGTCTATTGAGAATGAAACTGGACTATCAGCGTTGTTACCTGCAAACTTGAAAACTTGCGTGGGGATGACAAAGTCCTCAATGGGGAGAGGCAAGGAATGCGGTGAGGAAGGGGGAGGGTTGGGGGCTATAGCCTCTGCACTTCTTCTGCCATGGTCATTTAGGGCTACCTTGTTTTAAACATTAATTTGGCTGCTTTGATGATTAGCCCCCACCCCACTTCAAAATTGGCTCTGCAGCCTCTGCGAGGAGCAGTAAATTTTATATAGAAGGGGGAATCAAATATATACAGAACAAGCATGCAGGGAAGAGGAATGGAATAAGATGTGTATGGAACAAACATGCAGGGCAGGGAATGAAATAAGTACAGAACAAGTATGCAGAGCATACCTAAGCATAAAACCTGGGGATTTCCCTGTATGGCCACTTTGGTGTCCCATCAAAGTAACTTGACCTTTATGTGGTAATTTTGCCCACCTACAGTAGTTTGGAGCTTTGGGGTTCATAAGTACTGTATGTCACCAATGTATTTTTGGCAAGGACAATGCCTCTTTGCAAACCTCAAATTAATTGTTACATATGTACCAAATGCCCTTCAAACACTTTCTTTACTGGTATTTACAATAACATATATCCACATTAAAGAATATTTGCTTTGCTCCTAGATACCATTATTTCTTATTTACACCTGGCCAGGCTACAACTAAACATAGGCCTACAAAGTAAAAGACCACATGTATGAAAATTAATGTGCACTGCAGCTTCTGCATTGGAGAAAGATGAAATGCGCACTCACAGTTCGAATGATGGAAATCCAAATTACCAGTTAAAAACCACCTACAGAGGTCTTAAAAACAAATCCTGTTAATTTTATAAATAAACAACAGCCTTGCAGCAGTTTACAGAAAAAGTAAAGTTTGGCTATTTACAAGTTTTTTCCTTCATTGTTCACCCAGCTATAGCAAAATACATCCCACAAGTATTTTGAGCCAAAGGCCACTTTTAGTTCTGTTTTTCACTGTACCATAAAATAAATGTATTAGTCAGGACTTCAGTAAAAAGCTTGTTAGATCTTTAAAATTTTGGGACTCAAGTATCTTCCGTGAACCACTTTTGTGCACACGGCACTGATCCCACTAGCAGGCGAGACTTGAGGATCAGTAAAGATGTACGGTACCAACATGCATATAAAGATGTCATACAGTAAGCTAACAGCATACATGCCTGGCTATTTATGGTCTGATATCACTATTTTCATAAGCACAGGAGCTGCTCTTAGTTTCTGATGGATGGGGCACGGTGTTGTTCAACATTTTAAACCACCATCTTGGGAGAGAAGGGGGGGGGGGAATTGTCAAAGGAAGAGAGCAATCTTCTGCAGACGATTATTGTACATGTTGCATGGGGGCCAAAATTTCCAGAAATGGCACATGGCCGGCCGGGCATCTACTAGAATGGCTTCCTAATTTAACCTTAAGTGCAGGTCTCACTGCAGTAGCATGCTAGTCTGTTCAAAAGCTCAACCCTCCCTGTTTTATAAGACACAAGACTATGATCATTATGTATGGTTTATGCAATTCATATCTATACCTGGGCCTCGTACCTACAGCTACTAGTACTACAGTACAACACATATGCAGGTAGCCATGATAATATTTTGACAGTGGAACGTAGCGAATGCAGTACATTACGCACAAGCACTGAGTTGCACATAGTCTACATATTTGCAAGTTGTTAGCCACTGGTACCCCACAGAACTGGCTAATTCAAAGTTCATGTGCCCAAAACTAGAGTGGTGTTTTCGTTTAGTTTATATACTGGACACAGAGTGCACACTGAACAAATCAATCCCATACATACAGTGCACATAAGCTTAACGTTAGTTCCTGCCTGATCACTGAGAAGTAATTCTGTACTAAGGTTACCCATTCAAAGAACTGGCTAGTACAATTTACATGTCACAGACCGACGGCTATGCTTCAGCCTACAACTTAACTGGCTTGCATATGGTAAGTGTTGTTTACTTACAAGCATCATGCTTTTACTGTAGCCTACAGCTTCCAACAACAAAGCATTAGCGGTAACTATATTTGATAGATCTATCCAGAAAATGACTATAAAGCTGCTTACTCATACTGTGTCTTCCAAGCAGGGATGTGAGCTCCACAAGTTAGAGTAGTAAGCATGATGAAGTTTTTACAACTAAAACGACACTGTAAATTAAAGCTGTCATTGAAGGTTGGTCCCCAGGTAAGGTAGTAATAAGCTAATTTGTAACTTAATGTACTGTGAGGACCTCCTAGCAGAACTAGTACCACATGTACAAAACTTATAGGTACAGTAGGATCCCCACAACTCTAATTGGTATGCACAGTACAGTATGCACTAATTTATAAAAATATTATTGCCTATGAATAAAACTGTTGTAAAGCTAGCATGGCTTCCCACAGGGTCAGATAATCAAAGGGGCTTCAGAAAAATTGTGACCAACCAAACTTTGTAATGTGGACAATATCACCAATTCCTACTCACCCATTTCATCTCAACCCAGACTCTCCCCTCATAGTCATACATTCCCATCAATAAATATAGGCTATAGCACAATTAGTCCCCTGAATAAAATGAACTAAAATTTAAGCTCTACATGCATGTAAATGACTGTTGGTCCCACAAAGGGGGACTAAATGAGTGAATGGCCAATCTGTATACTACATAATTTCTCTTCAGTAAACTTAGACAAATCAGCATGCAGCCACCAATTGACCTATGCAGGTGCATGGACAGTTTATTCACATACTAGCCTACTGATCAGGATGACTTAATATAAAAGCAAGAAGTCCCTATGTAGCATTACTAAGCATTGTCTGACTTTTTATACAAGGTTGATTATTTCTCTCTTCTTTTGTAAAATTTGTAAACACACAGAGAGCATAATGCTGGAAACAACAATTGCCCTCTCCACAAAGTCCATGATAACTTCATGGTTTGAATAGGAAGCTTAAGGAGATTCAAGTTTACTTACAATGTGCTGCAAGGCAAGGCACAAACCTGTAAATTGTTTGCAGTGTGCAAGGTGTGTAATAATCAATAAGCATCAGGCCTTCTGTTATACCATAATGAATGGAACTAGGTTCATGGCATTGGTTCTATTCTTTGGATCTTCTTAATTAGTAATTGAAGATTTGTGTAATCCTCCTTTTAAATTTTCAGATTCAATAACTTGAACTAACTACTGTTGTTGTAATTTAATCTGTTAATTAGCTTTGATTGGAGTAATATAGATACTACTGGTTGTGCAACATGTACATCCATGGTCATGTACTGTACACAACAAGAGCCATTGGTGCAAGTTTGCAGATGTATAGTTATTCTGGTAAAGCTATATGTAGATAAATTGTCCTGATTAAGCAAAAACTCAACATGCACTTTTTGCAAATTGTGAAAGTAATTGGGCATAACCCTGGTGGACTCGACTGGACTCGGCCCCAAGTCCGAGTCCTCAGAGGTTCGAGTCCGAGCCAAGTCCGAGTCCACAAAAAATTGGACTCGAGTCCGAGTCCGGACTCGAGTCCTCCAGCCCTGGTAAGTAACAAGAGACAGTTTAGTAGTAACTACTTACGGACCTCTCCATTTAGGAGCCAACTTAGCAGAAAACTTCTTATTAAGATTAGAAAGGGGTGAGACCTTAACAAAACTTTACTTCCAACACTCACCCTAACCTTACTTCTCTTCGAATCATACTTAGACTTATTCCTTTCGTTTTGTAAGCGCATTCTTTCTTTGGCCAATGTGAAAATCCTAGTTTTTTTGTCATCATTAGGCCTACTTTGACTTCTATGCTCTAGCCATTCACCAGGTCTAACAAGTTTTCGACCCAAAAACAACTCTCCAGGTGTAAAACCTGTTGAATCATGTTCGAAAGAATTTAAGGCAAACATGGATTCAGGAATGTGTTGATCCCATTGGGTATGATCATTGCCTACGAAACAACATAACATAGAAAGAATGTTTCTATTTACCCTTTCCACTCAAAAACAACTCTCCAGGTGTAAAACCTGTTGAATCATGTTCGAAAGAATTTAAGGCAAACATGGATTCAGGAATGTGTTGATCCCATTGGGTATGATCATTGCCTACGAAACAACATAACATAGAAACAATGTTTCTATTTACCCTTTCCACTCAATTAGTTTGGGGGAGGTAGGGGGTTGTGTAAGCCCTCTTCACGCACCACAATACACAAATTTCAGATACACATCGAGATACCATCTGAGGGCCATTATCAGAAAGCAAGACATTAGAACTACCCCATGTGCAATACAAGTGCCTTGACACTCCTGCCAAAACCTTTCCTGTTGCTCTCTTAAGGGTTATCAAAAAGGAAAATCTGGAAAAATGATCTGTTACTACTAAAACGTACAAGTTACCTTCTGTACTCTCAGGAAAGGGACCAATAAGGTCCATACGTAGCTACAATATCCCAAAGATGAGTACTATTTGTAGTTTCCATGAATCCTTGTGGTTTACAATATACTGGTTTGGACAGTTGACATTGTCTGCATGTCTTAATAAAATCCTCAATATCATTTTTCATTTTTTTCCACCAATGGTGCTCTCTTATCTTTGAAATCGTTTTCCTAATTTCCCAGTGGGGACAAGTTGGAATAGAATGATAGTGTGCAATAACCTCATTTACTAAGTTACGAGGCACAACTACTTTGGCATTTGGAGAACCATCCATAAACGTAAGCTCATCTTTTTCCAACTGAAACCTTTGATCCCATTGCTTAAAGTTGTATTCCTTACTTGTTCTCGTATTACCAACAACTCTGGATCTCTTTGCTGCTCTACTATAAAAACATTTCTCTCAGGAAGAGTTAACACATATTCATGATCTTAAATGTTTGGACCTCTCTGGGGCATGTCTGTTATACAATTATCACAATGACACTCCTCAATTGCATCCACTTCCGCCTTACACATTCCCAAACACAACCAATGAAACCACTTCTCGCAACCTTCATATTGGATCCAATTAACACGATGAGAGGGGTCACCTTTACAATTCGGATGATAACAAAATTTTTTATCATAATCAACAACGTTAACAAATGCTCTAGACAAAGCATCGGGAAAAAATTTTCTTCACCTGGTCTATACCGGATTGTAAAATCAAACTCCTGTAACCTTAGCACCCAGCCCAACAACCTCCCTTTGAGTGATTTCCCTCTTAATAACCAAACCAAAGCCTGATGCTCTGTATACACAGTGGTTTCAGAATATTCAAGGTAAGGGCGCCATTTATCAAATGCCCATAACACTGCTAAATACTCCAATTCAGTTGTTGAAAAATTTCTGCTTAATTAAATTAAGCTTTTTAGTTAGCGTAGGTTGGGATACAGAATTAGGCTTAGGGGCCTAGGCCTGGGATCTGGCTTAGAATAAAACCTAGAAGACACTTTAGGCTAACCATGTTCGCAGAGGAGAGAAGTCACTCTTTCGGAAGCATTTGGGTTTCGGCTTATCCGGATTCCCACAACGCCTGTAGCCAAGGGGTGTTTTCTTCGGGCTTTTCAGGGCCGCAACCTGTCTTCCTCCTTCTTGGCCGATGACCTAAGAAGTTTGTGCAGCAGCTTCTTGGCCTCTTCACCTTCTGAAGCTGACTCAAAGTCCAACTTTGTCCTGCCTTCCTTTTCAAGGAAGCGTTGCCGTTGCCTTTTCGCCTGGCTGGATAGTTTCTGCCGACAGACTTTGCAAAGCCCCCTTCCCGCTCGAACCAAGACTCAGAGAATTCCTCAGAGCAGTTCCGAGACTTCGGGAGTCTGAGTGGGTTTCTGTGTGCCTTCAGGTGTTGAGGTAGGGCCTAGTAGTACTGTCTTCTTCTCGATGCCGTGTTAAGGGTATCAGCGTGCTGTCTGACTTTCCTGTAGTTTTCTTCATTTAGAAGAATTCTGTCCTTATTAGGATGGGTGTTCTCTGGCCACAAGTTATCTTCTTTAGAGTCTGTGGTGTCTTTAGGCGAGGCAGGTATATCCGGTATTAGATCTGTAATATCCATAGGCCTAGGTTCCATGCTCTGCGCATATCCTCGTGTAGCTTTGGTTTATATTTGTGCATTTGGACGTGAAAGAGAATACCCCAAATACTGGGCGCTGATTGGACGAAAGTTTAAGGCTAAGAGTAAAGTCTTTTTAGATCTCACACACATTTGTGCTAGTTTGCAGTTCTTTTCACTGTTTTTCGGTATTTAGGATCCCGCTTTTGTGGAATCAAAGGATGTACGAGTATTTCCTTTCTGTATACGTCAGAGATTCCGCCCGGAATTCTCAGTGTATCTAATCTACGTCTCATTTTCCGAAGAAAAGAGAAACAAAAACAAATGAAAGGGGGGTAGGTGGTTCACTCTCTGACGTTACCAAGTCGGTGAACTTTTATATTTTAGGAATGAGTGCCCGATCATGTTAAATATGATCCAAGCAAAAGCTTTAAATTATTCCACTCTTTTGGAGGAATGTGAGTCGTTCTGAGATTGACAAATAAGAGGCTTTATGAAAACCAACTAGACCGGTTTCTGTTCTTCGCTCTGTGGGCAGAACGTCATCAGTAGTAGCGTTTTGTGTACTGTGTAATACTAAGGCAGGGTTTGTCATGTTTTATAATGCAGCTATGAGCGCATCAAGTAAGATATCGTCATAACTTTCTTCTCTTTCGTTCGACTCCTGGTCTGGGGAAAACCTTGGATTTTACAAGTAAATCTTTGAGATTTGCTGCCCTTTTATAGGCTATAATAGGACGGTCGGGAAACAGACGGAACAGTTGCTGGTCACCTGCAATTATATTCCAGTGCTTTAATAAAGCTTCTCTTAGTCTTAGGTGACTCGTTTTAATGTGTAGAGTGCAGGTTGTTTTGAGAACGAGTATTGGTGCTGGTTTTTGTTTACTTTCAGAGCCATATATTAGGACCTAATATATGGCTTTTATAATCAATTCCGTTAGTGGATGAGGCTATCTTTTCTGGCGAATAGTTTCTTGTGAGAAGTTTCTCTGTAAAGGAATTTCTTTTCTCTAGAAAATCGTTCTCATTACTGCAAATTCTACCATATCTCAGTACTTCACCCTTTAAGAAGATTTTAAAAGTGGCTAGTGGGTTTGCAGAATTTCGATCGAGGTATTGAAAGGTGTGGGCTTTAGTATAGACTTTTGTGTTAAGAATGCCACTAGATTGAAATTTAGTACCTTTGAAAAACTTTAGATCTAAGTACGTAACCTCGTTGCTAGACACTTCTATGGTGAATTTCAAATAAGAGTGAATTTCTTTCATTTTAGCCACCAAAACAGAAAGTTCAAATGTCGTTTCCTTATACAGCAGTAAAATTTCATCCCTGTAACGAAACCATTTTAGTATGTTTGGATCTGTCAGTATGAATTTTAAGTCTATGCATGATGATATCGCAGATTTCGGTGAAGATTGGCTTCCCATAGCGCATCGAATTTTTGGTAGGAAAAATTGGCCATTAAACTCAAAACAGTTGCTTTCAAGGACGAGTTTCATGAGGGCACGAAGGGAAGTAGGGGATATAGGTTTTATCCCGTAAAGGTTTTTAGGTACTTTTTCAATAATAATAAATATTGAAAAATGATTTATTGAAATGTTACCAGAATGTTTTATAATATTATGAGAACATCATATGAATTTTAAGTAACATTATTACAATATTCAAGATCCAATAGGAATATCGAAATTTTTGTCTTTAATCTACCATAGTATGATAGTCTTATTACTGCATATCATTTCTGGGCTATTTTCAGTTCAAGTTTGGGTGATATTATGAAACATTTTATTCATAATATTAAAATTTTTCAGTGCAATATGAAAATAAAAATATCTTCAAAATATTTTAAAAACATTTCAACACAAAAACATACATAATGAGCATTTTGAAGTGTTTGTACAGTTTTGGCGAGCCTTCTACAAGCACCAAGAATCATATTAATTAGGCAAATCATTATCTTTCGTTGTCAGGAAAATGTTTCGGTTATATTTTGGAAAAATCACAAAAATGTATTGCTGAAATATCTTTCTAACATTTCAAAAATGTTTTGCTCTCTAATTTTTTTCTCACTTATATCCGTATGTTTGTACCAATCTACACACCTTTTTACAAATTAAAATTGTTCACTTTAACTACTTTTAGGGTTACAGAATGATACTATGGAAACATTTCCGGAATATTTAAAAAATGATTTACTGAAATGTTACCAGAATATTTTATAAACATTATGAAAATATCATAGGAATATTTTTTGCAACATTTTTACAATTTAATAAGGAAACCACATTTTTTCTCTCCGATTTGCCATAGTATGATAATCTAAGTACTGTATAACACTTCGGGGCTATTTTCAATTCAAATTTGGATGTTAGTATGAAAAAATTTATTCATATTATTAAAATGTTTTAGTGTAACATGTAAATAAAAATGTTTCCATAGTATTTTTAAAACATTTCTACACAAACACATGCACAACGATCCAAGATCCAATAGGAAAATCGATTTTTTTCTCTATAATCTGCCATAGTATGATAGTCTTATTACTGTATAACATTTCTGGGCTATTTTCAGTGTATGTTTGGGTGTTATTATGAAACATTTTATTCATATTATTAAAATTTTTCAGTGCAATATGTAAATAAAAATATCTTCAAAATATTTTAAAAACATTTCAACACAAAAACATACATAATGAGCATTTTGAAGTGTTTGTACAGTTTTGGCGAGCCTTCTACAAGCACCAAGAATCATATTAATTAGGCAAATCATTATCTTTCGTTGTCAGGAAAATGTTTCGGTTATATTTTGGAAAAATCACAAAAATATATTGCTGAAATATCTTTCTAACATTTCAAAAATGTTTTGCTCTCTAATTTTTTTCTCACTTATATCCGTATGTTTGTACCAATCTACACACCTTTTTACAAATTGAAATTGTTCATTTTACTACTTTTAGGGTTACAGAATGATACTATAGAAATATTTAAAAAATGATTTATTTCAATGTTACCAGGATGTTTTAAAAACATTATGAAAACATCAAAGGAATATTTCTAGCAACATTATTACAATATCCAGGATGCAACACGAAAACCACATTTTTCTCTCCGATCTGCCATAGCATGATAATCGTAGTACTGTATAATACTTCGGGGCTATTTTCAATTAAAATTTGGGTGTTATTATGAAACATTTTATTCATATTATTACAATGTTTCAGTGTAACATGTAAATAAAAATATCTTCAAAATATTTTTAAAACATTCCAACACAAACACATGACCAACGAGCATTTTGAGGTCATTTTTTTTTTTTTTTTTTGGTTTTGGCGTGCTTTCCACAAGCATTAAGAATCATATTCATGACCAAATTATTTTCTTTTGTTGAAAAAGAAATGTTTTGGTTATATTTTGATAACATTAAAAATAAATATTTTAGTGAAAATATTTTTGAACTCTTAATAAAACATTTTTGAAATATTTCAAAAACATTTTTCCTCCATATTTCTCTGTAACATTTTTACGCCTTAAAAAAATATTTCAAAAATGTTTAGTGTTTACTGGAATGTGCCAATCACAAGAGGGGACATTCCAGACATATACAATCTTTATACAGTGGATGGATTCACTTGAATGTCTGAGAAAGTACACAAAGCAGTGTGTCTGCTGTAAAACCTACTGAGTACTGTACTGAAAGCAGAAATCAAATACCACATGTTACAGAGAGCCTAAAGTACCAAGCCTTAATCCCTACAAAATCATCTGGCCTCCAAAGTTTGCCATGGCCCTTAAGATACTAGGCCCGCATCCTTAGCGCCTACGGCATCGCGATTTGCATTTGAAATAGTCAAGGTCATCCCGCCCCATTTTGAGAAGCTGCTGAAGATCTTGTCGGTATGATATAGCAAATTTCTCTCCATATTCTGCACTTGCATGGGTAAATATATTTTGAAGATGAATAGGGCTAGCTAAAACCTGGTGAAACGTAGTTTTCTCTAACAAAAAATCTCATATTTCCATCCTTTCATATATTGTGTTACGAGTAACAAACCTCGTTCCAAGAACTTCTACTTCGACCTGCTACGAATTGCGAAACACCTTTTCAGCACTTTCTGTTGCTTTCTTCATACGTCTACTGATAAGGCCTTCTATAGAGCCTTCGCCGTACGACTTCGAGAAATTTGCGCAGGTATCGAGAATGATTACAAAAGGAACTGATTACGTCATTGTTCTAATTTGGGGAATGACCGTCTCTTGCCCAGGACTTTCTCGATTTTCTAAAACGATTTCATTGTTCTTATAAAAGCTAACAGTCGTACTGAGAAGACCTAGAGATGCCAGACGTATTCACTGTGCTGAGAGAGATTGACATACCGCTGTCATTACCAGCTGTCCATGCATTCGCACATAAAATTGCAACGAGACGAGAGACCTTACAAAAGAAGGTAGACTATAGAGATTCTGCTGAACCTAGAATTCCTAAAAGGCCTTGACGAGTACTTACCGGACTCGAACTTGTTTTTGAGAGAGATTGCCAACGAATTCAAACACGAATCTAGAACGGTGTGCCTACTAAACCGTTTGATAACATTACCCCATCAACCGGATCTGCGAGAAGCAACGGAGCGAGTGCCACACTACTACTAGCCCAGCCAAGACTAGTGCTAAGTGCACAGAGCATTGAGAGTAACATTGTAACCACAGGCCTAGCATAAAGTTAGTATTTTTTTAAGATCTAAGGAAAAGGGGTAAAACAATAAGCTTTTTAGACTTTACATCTCATTCTTCTGTGGCTTTCTTTTCGCTGTTGCTGGTGTGTGTATTACACGTAACCGTAACAATCAGTGCCATTGGAAAATTATTGGATGTGACACGATGGTAAAAACCCTCTGTAGGAAATGGCATTTAAGGTTAATTTAACGCAAAATGATAAGCACATTACTCATAGCATTACGACTTTCAAAGACATCGTATTTAACGGCTACAATTACAGAACGACTGAAGTCGCCGCTTATTTCACATCAATTCCACGTCAAGACAGAAAACCATTAATTTGAGAAAACTAGACATGGTGCGATTCCGCAGCTTCGTCGCATCAGGGAGCATGCGTAATGTCCTGACTGGACAGGAGGAGAAACATTCTCAAAATCCTTTTAGCCGGCGAACAAGAATGTATTGTTACAAACCATTTCCTTCCGATATCACTGTTTACAATTATTGCTCATATGGAGACTTGAACAGTTTTGTAACATTTGTTTTATAATCACCTTTCAAAGGAATGTTCTTTCTTTCAAAACAAACAGGGTGAGCAAGGTGAGGTACTCCCCCCCCCCCATCCTGGTGACACCCTGCAAGTTTTAAGATGTTATAAGAACTTAATACAACAGGTTTAGGTTGTCTGCTGCATCCATTTTGACAAGCACATCCCCTTTCTTTAAAGTTGGCAGTCTCTCTAGTTGAGGTTAGAACTGAGCCTAACGAAATTATAAGAAGAAGAAGAACATTCCAATTGGGAGGCGGGTCACAAAGTTAGGGAGAAGAGATTCAAACTTTATAACAATCAGATGATTATTGCTGTCTCCCATTATCAATATCTTTGTCCTGCAAGTATATGCGGAAAGCATAAAACCATAACCGTGCTTTGAAAGTGCTTATCAAAAAGGTGCAACCTGGCAGGAAAAAATGCCGTAAAAATATTTTCTAACTGTGAGCAAGAATTTGCTTGAAGAAGTGAAACAGTAGGTTTACATAAGTCTAGTCAGTTGAACTGTAAACAACTTCCTCATACAAATCGCCCAACAAGACTCAACAGAGAATGATGATCTTTCATAAAGTCTATTCAATGTCGTCTGCCAAATGAAAGGATGTACAAATGCTACGTGGTCTTACCTTTGAATACAAGATCGGGTGATAGTTGGAATTCGTGTTATCTAGAAGACTATCCAGCTCCTCCTCCGTCAGAAGAAGTGGTGAGCCGTCAGTGGCCATAATAGCATTTACATATTCATCAACTGTATCCAACCAAAACGTTTTGTCACAAGTCATATCTATACTCCCGAGAGAAAATAGATAAAACAAAATGGACGAGGCTTCCTTAAATTCATCTTCCGATAGCTCGGTCACATTACCTTGGCCGACTGTTTCATAAACATGGTCTGTTAAAGTTGATATACACTGAAAAAAAAGAATACGAATGTGTCTATAAATTAGGACTACAAAATGCCTGTTTCTTAAATAGTTGATGTTGCGTGATCATTAATGGTGTAACGGCTTGCTAGAAGCCCTTGTTATTTTGTACTTTTAACTTAAGACATTTATGGCCTGTTACAAGACTGTACGTGAGATTTTGTTTGTTAGTTTGTGCAGGGCAGCTTTACCTATGATTCTACTGTTTTTATGTAAGACTTGTTTGTCACGGGGACTTTGTTAAATTTTTTGCACATGTCATATCCATTGCCCGGGAGCGGACCGATTCATTTTTCCCCATGTTTCTGTAATCCCCTGGCTCGCCACTACCCAGGACAGGGATTTAAGATAACTGACAAAGGTAACTAATAAAGTTTATTGTGTTGAGGCCTGGGTGTATTAGAACCTAGACAGTAATCCTCTATTGTTTAGGCCTACTTTAAATAAGAATTTGGTAAAATAAGTATCTCGTAAACAATTCAAGAGAGAAACCAGTGAGCCCGTGTCAGAAACAGATGTGTTTTACTGACGAAGATGGAGTTTAATTAGGTTTGACTGCAGGCTAATTAACACCCAGAAGCCGCCAGCCTAGTACTCCAGCCGGCAGGTTACATTACTTCATTGGACTTTGTTTATTTTCCTCCGAGGAGTTTTATTCTCTATTTCAAGTCTGTATTTGTGATGTTTTAATCAACTAATTTAATGTGGTAATAAACGAGCTCACCGTAATTGTGGTGTCGGAGTACTTTTTCCTGGTATCTCGTCGCTGTTCTAAGACCTGGCTGATTAAAATAGAACTTGCCCGGGAAAAGATCCCCACCCTGCTGGCCTAAACACTACCATTTTCAAACTGACAATCCCATATTCGTTACAATATTGTAAATACGTTACAACGAGATAAATCTCTTGAGTTACTAGAAGTGGAATTTTAGGCAAACAGTAAATATTATATATATATATATATATATAATATGATATATTATATATGTGTAACGCTGTTATAATATCCAGTGTGATATATATATATATGTTTGCAAGATATTTAAAGGGGAATTTTCATGATACCAGAAAGTTCAATTCTCACTATGCAATCTTTAGCTCCATAACTGAAACTCCCTTGTGCAGGAATAACCTATTTTATTGCTTAAGCCTATGTCCTGGTGAGCATACAAGGCTATAAAATGGAATAATGCACTCTCTTGCCTTGTTGTGAATGTGAGCTACTCTCATCTTTTTTCAAACTTTGATGTATCCAGTACGCAGTCACCTTATATGAGTCTTATTTTATACCCCCACTAAAAATATACTTTATATATATGACTGTCTGTCTTTAAGGTAGAACCATCCGAGCTGGTAGAGTGCTGAACCAGAAAAGGGAGCTTGGTTCATTCTGCATTAATCTTCTGATGAGTGAGGACCTGTACAGCCCTTACGAAACAGCGTTGTGCAGCAAACATGTAGTTTCAAGTTTCTTCCATTTGTGTGTGTATAATATATATATATATTATATATATATATATATATATTATATATATCTATATATATATATATACATATGAATTTTCTCACAAGCATTACTTTTATTCCAGCCTAATTAATGTGTAACTATGTACACAAGGCACTAAGTGTGAATCATGTTTTCAAATCCATACTCTACGAATACATCATGATGGGTCAGACTGTATAAAGGGACTGTTTAAAGGGAGAATGCAGTCACCCCAATAAAGATTTGTATAGTAGACTATCCTATTTCCTGAATGGCTATTGAGGATCAAGTGACAGTATTTTTCTCGCTCAATTGTAAAATTTACAAGGAGCAACTACTTGATTTGCCTTGAATATGCAATATTTATGTTCTAAAATATCACGAAAGATACTTGGAAGCGAAATAAGAAATTTGTGACATTTAGCTAAGTTGTTTCAAAATAGGTTTGGGGCGACTGCTTCTGACCTTGAAAGACTACATGCCCATCATTAACTTTTACGTTAACAGTTCTTTCCAACATTGAGAAATCGTAATCAAGAGGTATGGCTTGCGGGTTTTTAAAGGCGATAAGCACTTAGGCGCGAATATAGGCGTAACTACCTAGCGGTTTTAGTCCATAACCTATGAAAAGACCTACAGGCTACATCTTACTAAGCGAAAACATGCCGCTCTAAATGATCCCGAAGTGACACAGCAGGAGTCTGGTGCAACCATGGAAGTACTACCTTCAATGGTGCAATCCCTATTTCTTTTCTGGTAGTTCAAGATGTTTACAGCGATGTTTTCACAAACAGAAGCCGATCCATGCAAGTGCCCTTCTAATCATAAACTTTGTCCATAAAATCTGAACTGCTGGTAACTTTCCTGGAACACAAACTTAAAGGACAAACTTCCTTATCCCAGACAGTTCCAATTCTCCCAACTAACTTCATTCTAGCCCCTTCAAAACTATCTTCAGCTCCTTGTGCAGACTTAAACCGAGTGGTTAACTTACACTTAGCCCTTGTGTTTAATCAGATCACTCTCCGTGCGTGTTGTGTAATGTGAGCTATTCTGCGTCTTATGAATTTAATGTCAATCAAAGAGCAGTCAACAATTAGGAATTTTGGTTTTCCACAATAAATAGATTGTAAACTTCCTATGTGAACTTAACATTTTTACAAACGAAAACTTGCAGAAGTGACAGTTACCTACTTGATTTGAATCCTGTTCATTATTAATATACAATAATACAGATATTGAATCAACACTGTGGTTTTCATTACGGGGAATGTATAGAACTCTTTTTGAGATTTATCTCTTACAATAGTAATTGTTCCTAGGTAGAATTCTTAATCGAGTCTGACAGATCATGTAAATTAAAGGGAAATATTGCGTTTGTCTGACTTTTTATTCAGTGGCGTAGCTAGGGTTTGTAGCGCCCAGTGCAAGAAACGAAATTGGCGCTCCTACCCCCATTTTCGGGGGGGGGGGGTAATCTTTTGAATACTCACACAACTCAAGATCTTAAATAGAAAAAATGTCCATGGGCGTCCGCAGAAAAAAATTCAGGCGGCAAATTTTTTTTAGGGGGCCCAACTTTTTTCATGGGAAATATTTCACTCCCAGAAAAGAGTTTAGATGCTACTTAACACGGTGTTGACAGTAGAGCGCAAGGAAATTTTGGCCCAAAATGCTTCCCAGATTGCTGGAAATGGCACTTCCAAGGCCTATTTACCACATATAAAGGGGAAACACTAGCAGTATATCGTAAATATTATATTATTAAAAGATAAAATTGCTATATCAATATCATGCTCATGGCAAATGGTAGTTCCAACATTTTTTTAAGTGATCTCGATTGGCGCCCCCTAGTGGTGGCGCCCAGGGCAACTTGCCCCTTGCCCTGCCCTAGCTAAGCTACTGTTTTTATTGAATTTATCCTCGTTTGCTTGCTATCAGGTCCCGTTCGATGAAAGAGAGGTAACTAAAAAAACATTCTACCCTCCGAGCACTAATTAACGAGTAATTAACCTTTCTGTAACAACTAATAGATGTCTTCATCCAAACAATTTTGCATGCAAAACCACACCTTCATCACCCCTGATTTGAAATCCACCAATCAAATCATTTCTATCACATTACGTCAGACAATGACAAACGCCTTCTACAGCATTTACAGAAAGTTCGGAAAATACGAACGAAGTACAGTACATTAGTGGGAATTGTAACTACATTATGTCTGTATTACTGAACCAGGGAGTTTCTATTTGACAACCTAACGGAACTACCGTTATATTACAGTAGGTGGTCTTATCACCTCCCTGGTAAACTACACACAAAGTTACAGTTATTCCGTAATTCGAATTGCAGCCCTTGGGCCTTAGCAGGTTTGATTTACTTTCGAAACAGCCAGATGTAAAAGAGACTGTTGGTGCTTCGACAATGGTACAAAATGAAAATTTTATGAACATGTGATGCCAGTGGTTGCCATTTATCCAAAACAAAAGAAATATGCAGGACCTACAAGTCTATCGCAGATAAATTAACACGTTTGTAGTGTCTCTCCTGCAACGACTAATAACGCACACTCACGGTGAACCAGGGAGATGACTCTGGTCTGCATGTGTGAGTTTTGAATTGCAACGTACAGCACGTGGTGGTACAGAAACTGTGGTGGTAGTTTGTTGTGAGCAGGGTCGTTAGAATTACGGTAAGCAAGGTCAACACGTATTGCGTAATGGGTGCATATATGACCTGGTATGACCACTCTTCCTAAATGAATATGCAGCAGTACGAACGTTGCATAAGTGTGGGCGAGGCTTATCGTTCTATAATGAGCCCGTTGGGTACAAAAATTACTGCTTCTTTCTTTCCATATTTCGTGAGAGTGTTGATCTGCTGCAAGTTATTTGTGTTCCATGTTTGGAAAGGGTAAAAGACCATAATGGGACAGAGTGACGTCGTGGTATTTTTTCAAACGCAACATTTCCCTTTAAGCTTAGCATCAATCAGCATATTGCACACGTTAACGTTGTTCTCATATCCTAATAACATGTACAGGTGGCGCCAGGATTCACTGGACAGACAGGCTAGCTTCCTGACATTGGGGTTTAACATTCCACCACAAAAGTAATATCACAACAACATTTAACGGAGCCAGACCTAATATTTTGTATGATGCCACTAATTTTATGGGTAAAAAGTGTCAAACCTTTTTATCTTTTCTCATATTGACTATAACGTTATGTTTCAAACTTCCTCCTTCAGAGACCCTTTCCCACAGAGCGCAAGTTAATATGCGGCTGCTCTTAAAGAGGAGAGCCGTAATCAAACTCACCATGATTCGGGCTGAGGTGAGGCGATTTTCCATTGCAAATTGCACGAAACCGCACTCTTAAAGACACATACTCGTCAACACAATTATGACTTTTACTTGGGGGTAAGCAAAAGTGTTAATTGCTGACTGCTCTTTGATTGACATCAGAGTTCCAAAATTCAAAAGATGCAGAGTAGCCCATATTACATAGCATGCGCAGAGAGTGTTCTGATTGCACATTACTGCCCTCTGTAATCACCAGGATATCGCCATAAGTAATAAACTAGGTTTGTGCCTGCATAAGGACAAGCTAAAATGTTGTAGGCTAAAAACGTTGTGGGAGGGGCTAAAAGTAACCTAGTTGGGAGAATTGAAAGGGCCTGGGATGATGAGTAACTGTTTGTAAGGCAAAAATTACATCACGCTTTTGTCAGGGGTGGCTCCAGAATTTTCTCGACCCTGAATCCCATACAGGTGCGACAGGTACCTGAAGGATTGGCCGGTAATTTGAAGGATCATTCAACAGAGCGTTGTAGGGATGCGAGGGCACAGAGATTCAAGATCATAGCCTGATTATAGCACATTCTGCACACCATGCATATCATACTTATCGAATCGTACCGCGGTTAAGAGCTACAGTGCTGCACAGGGCCCGGAGTGAACGAAGAATTTTAGCGAAACGTAGGTGAGCTTGTGTCCATTGAATTCCAACATAAATCAACTGTCGATGCGACGCGTGTGATAACGGGGATAGAATACCACATTGTGTCGTACCCCACCGTCTATCTTACGAGTCGTTTACCGTACTGTAGACTACCATTCGATAATTACGGGAGAACAAATGTGACATTGGATCTTCCCAATGGGAGGGTGGCTGAAGGAATCTGGCCATCATCCTAATGTATGTTAACTTTTCATTTCTACGTCACCAATCCCTAGATCCATAACTGCTAACGAAAACATGTGCCGACAACGTCAAGTAGTGCACTAACAGAAAAAGTAATTGGGTATCATTTCTCGATAGCTCATAACTTAGAAAGCCTCTCACGCTATGTCGTGACCTTTGTAAAATCTGTGTTTTGTCGTTCCTTGACATTGGCGTCACGTGACAAACAAGCAAACTCGTAAAGGGAGAATTTAGTACCTTTTTACTGGAGCTATATTAATTTATTCTTTTACACTACATACAAGCCAAAGTGTTTTCAAAATATGAAGCCTTTGTATCAGACTTCTGATTTGTTTAATTTTCCAGGGAGTAGCCTGGGGTAAATTACTCCTTCCAAGGTACACAGAGCCTTACAACAAACATATATCACAAGATGACTTTGCGATTCGTTATTTAAATCATGTGACCACATCATGATTACCCTCCCACCCTCGCTGATTGCGAAGCCGGAATTTTGTGGTTGCATAATTAACGATGAAAGGAGTTGCTCTTCAACTAAACATCTAAATTACCTGAGTTACTGAGTGAGAACAATACGATAGCATATAAGTGGTATACTTACTTCTTGACATTGCTGTATGTCTAGTCTTTCATGACATTCAAAGCGTTCATGGAGGATGTCCACCATGGTTTCTGTGTCTTCTTGAGAAATATTTGCAACCACGATGCCATTCTGCCATTCTTCAAGCTCAGATTCGGTGAGAAATATGTTAACCTGAGCAAATGGCGTGTCGTCCTTCGAACTACTTCTCACGGTGATCTCATTTTCTGTGTGTCCAGCCAATCCTCCATCTTGGATCAAAATTATTGTGATTAAAATCACATGGAATGTGCACACGGCCCTCATGTTCACTAGCACACCAGCTATGTATAGACAATAGACCACCTCTAGTGTGACAGATGTGTTAGTTCCGAGTGCAAGCGGGCGGTTTAATTTAAATTGTTTGCTTTGTGCACAAGTCTATCACGAGGGTTTTTGCAGTGCAAAGTCCATTCATTGTTGAACAGAGGCACTGAGTGTAAAGTTGACCTGAAATGGTAATTACACTGACAAGGCAAAAGGATCCTTATATAGTTATGCGTTGTTCATTGCTGCAACGCCCCCTGTTTGTTCAGTGTGCAGAGCATTGTGCAAACATTTCGAATCCTGTACATCCAATAAAAACCAGTTGTTAGGTCTTCTCTGGGCAGAGTTGTTTACTCTACGGTGCACCGATTAATGTGTTGCATAAGTGCTTCGATTCTAATCTTCCCCCTCCCTCGAGGTAACTGGGTTTTCTCTTGGTATTCCGATTTTTTCCCTCCCACTTTCCAAGGCCTGCCACCAAAATCGACTGACCAACCTGCTAACCGAAGAAATCGAATGGCGTCATTTGCGTTATTCGAGCTGACTAGTAAATAAGCCGACTTTTCTTCATTGTCATAGGACGTAAACCAGGAAAGGGAAGGTCCAGTCCGCGAGACCAGTTGATCGGGCCTAGCATCAGGCAAGTCTTAAATTTAATTTAAGAAACGCATGAGATTCAATAAATGATGTTTTAGCCCACCACTTCCCTAATGACCCTTTACAGATATTTCAGGTGTATACGCTGCATAATAGCACTCTTGTAGTGTTAAGTTACCTCACAGTATGCACAACGTAGTGCCTTTTTTCACGCATGAACCAGGTGCAGAATCTGGTACTACTACTTGTTGACGCGCAAGTCAGCAACTCCCGTTGCTGACTTGCGCGAAAGATAACTTACATGTTATTGAACATTGTTATGCACTAAAACGTCAAAAATGAAAGCAATGATTTAAAAAGAAAAATATTTCAAAATCAAAAGAAAAGCGTTAAAATTCCAAGCAGTGACTTTTAATCTGAATAATTACTTCTACTGAGATGAAAATAATAAGATTAAGGGTCAAATTATTGGCATTATGAAAAACATCTTTTATATAGCAAATTAATGGTCAAAAATTCAAACAAGAGACATTGAAAAGCTACAATCGTGACTTAAAAGTCGACATGATGAGATTAAAGTTGAAAATTGCGACTTTAAAGCAAAGCGTTTGAGATTTTCAAGGTGTTTTTATTTCCAGTGTTCTTATTGTGCCACAATAATTACAAAGTTCTCGTTTAGTCGTTTGACTCTTTGAGGCACCGGTCTTGAACAAAACGGATGGGCTTCATGAGGTAAACAACCAGCCGTCATCTTTGTGTTGCTCATGCGTGTCAGGTTGAACACACTTCTGTATAAGTGAATTGATCACTGTACAAATCTGAACAGATTCCAAAAAAGCGAAGTGTCCACTCCCACTGAACGACTTTAAATTTGACCCCGTTCGCGACGTTAAAAACTCGCACAATGTGCAAGGGTAGGTCGTGAGAAGTGGAAATTCTGTAAGTGACATTTCGCTGGAAGTTGCATCGATTTCGCACAGTTTTGAACATTTTCAAAATTCTGCGGAGTACGCATCCATGTCGTGGGATGTCGTGAGAAATTGCGAGTCGTACCAGTGTACCACTGAAAATTGTGTATATTCGTAGGTTGCAACCATGCCTAGAGATGTCGCAGAGGCGAAGCAACGCTCCCTGGGGACCATGGACAAGGAGCAGTGAAGGATCCAGAACAATAGTATCACAAAGTTAGTATAAGACCTCTCTGACCATCCACCCAAATATTTACAATTACGCAACAGTCAAGTCTAGGCCTAAGTACAAAAATTGAGCATCATAGTCCGGCCCAGAACTCAGAATTTTTGTAATGGTATCTTAATGGACTCACAACTCTTGGGCCCCTGGACATTACCCATTCAGTCCACCCACTTGCTAGGCCTCTGAGATGTCGTAGCTGTCATAACTTGTGATAATCAGTGTACAATACAATAAGTGCAGGAAGTGCTATAGCCAAAATGAAATTAGCCTACATATTGAAGCGTAAGTTGCAAAACGCCCTCAATCTATTGGTATGTCACCTTAAATATTTTTGTTTACAGATTTGTTATTACAGGAATCGCCGGGTGACTGATTGAGCTAAGTTAAACCTAATAGTTTTGACCTTGATCATGCACGCGTGGCATGATTACAGGGTATTTCTTTGTTCAAGACCCTTGTGTGAAATGGTAGCCAATCCTGAAGCGAGCTGATTTCGTCACTCCCGTTGGTTCCTGTGTATAGTTTACAATGTAGGAATTTTCCATTGAACTTTACCGTATATAACATGATGGAATCCTTGCGTTGGTGAAGTAGAAATAAACGAAGAGCGTAGAGCAAAAGCAATGCCTCTATCACCAACCAAAAAAAGACGAAAGACACGGCACATTCTGTTAACAAATCGTTGTTGAATGGTGAAAAACAATTTGCAAAATATGACAGAATATGAACCGAAAGCTACAAAAACTGGACGTTTCCAACCACCTAGGTTCTTTCTCGAGGAGCCAAACTTAGATGCTACGTGAATAGAAAGTGCAAGTGACCTCAACGGTCACGCTTGTTGGCCATGAAAGAGAGGTCACGGTTAAGACCGTGAACGTGGCTCTCACACCTCAAGATTAGTTTTAATTCTTGCTTTTTACGAGCCTTGGTAATAGTAAACTTCAAATCGCGAACGCTGTGGTTAGGTGTGTTAAAATGTTCTGCAACAGGGAGCCCAGTGCTTTTGTTGCGAATGTTGGCTTTGTGATTATTGAATCTAAATCTAAATTTGGAGGAAGTTTCACTAGTATAAGAGATCGTGGGACACTTTTTGCATAATTATTAGTAGATAACATTAGAGGAATTTCATGAGTACGGGCCCCGCGATGAATCCCCTTGGGTTGGACATGCACAGTGCGTTCCGAGATCATGTGATCGCACACCTGACAACGTTTTCTACCACATGGAGAATTACCTCCTGTCGGGGTATCCGGGGAGGGATTAAGCCTGGTGTGTACTAGGAGACTACGTAAACTGCGCGGTTGCCTGAAAGCAATAACTGGGGGTTCATTGAAAACATCTCTGATAGAGGGATTACGCCACGAAGTCTTGATTCTATTGAGTAAGGGGGAAAGTTTGGGATTGAAGGTAATTGTAAGGGGGATTCGTTTGTTTTCAATCCTGCTACGGTACAGGAGCAAACAGTCTCTGTCTATTGGATGGACCTTTTTGAAGTATTTGTCAATGAGTTTGAAGGGATAACCAGTGTTGCAGTGTGAGTACGGGACCATGAGTACGGGTACGGGTACGGGTACCAGGTCATGAGTACGGGTATGGGTACGGGTACCAGGTCATGAGTACGAGTATGGGTACGGATACCAAGTCATGAGTACGGGTACGGGTACGGGTCCGAGGAAAAAGTAATCATGAGTACGGGTACGGGTACGGGTACGGGTACAATTCATGAGTATGGGTACGGGTACCAACTCATCAGTGCAGTTTTGAATATTTTCATATTACTAAAAATAATGAAGTATTGAATATGTCATGGGTAATCCACCAAGCCATTTGCTGGCATTTACTACTTATTACTGGAAATTTGACAGACTCTAAACGCCCATCCTATACTGCTCTCCTATCCCAGAAAAAATTCCAACCTTGAAAAGTTTCCCATCAAGCCAATGCTCCAAATAGACAAGACTGTTTGCTCTGTACCGAGCGGGATTGAAACAACGAATCCCCCTTACAATTACCTTCAATCCCAAACTTTCCCCCTTACTCAATAGAATCAAGACTTCGTGGCGTAATCCCTCTATCAGAGATGTTTTCAATGAACCCCCAGTTATTGCTTTCAGGCAACCGCGCAGTTTACGTAGTCTCCTAGTACACACCAGGCTTAATCCCTCCCCGGATACCCCGACAGGAGGTAATTCTCCATGTGGTAGAAAACGTTGTCAGGTGTGCGATCACATGATCTCGGAACGCACTGTGCATGTCCAACCCAAGGGGATTCATCGCGGGGCCCGTACTCATGAAATTCCTCTAATGTTATCTACCAATAATTATGCAAAAAGTGTCCCACGATCTCTTATATTAGTGAAACTTCCTCCAAATTTAGATTTAGATTCAATAATCACAAAGCCAACATTCGCAACAAAAGCACTGGGCTCCCTGTTGCAGAACATTTTAACACACCTAACCACAGCGTTCGCGATTTGAAGTTTACTATTACCAAGGCTCGTAAAAAGCAAGAATTAAAACTAATCTTGAGGTGTGAGAGCCACGTTCACGGTCTTAACCGTGACCTCTCTTTCATGGCCAACAAGCGTGACCGTTGAGGTCACTTGCACTTTCTATTCACGTAGCATCTAAGTTTGGCTCCTCGAGAAAGAACCTAGGTGGTTCGAAACGTCCAGTTTTTGTAGCTTTCGGTTCATATTCTGTCATATTTTGCAAATTGTTTTTCACCATTCAACAACGATTTGTTAACAGAATGTGCCGTGTCTTTCGTCTTTTTTTGGTTGGTGATAGAGGCATTGCTTTTGCTCTACGCTCTTCGTTTATTTCTACTTCACCAACGCAAGGATTCCATCATGTTATATACGGTAAAGTTCAATGGAAAATTCCTACATTGTAAACTATACACAGGAACCAACGGGAGTGACGAAATCAGCTCGCTCAGGATTGGCTACCATTTCACACAAGGGTCTTGAACAAAGAAATACCCTGTAATCATGCCACGCGTGCATGATCAAGGTCAACTATTAGGTTTAACTTAGCTCAATCAGTCACCCGGGGATTCCTGTAATAACAAATCTGTAAACAAAAATATTTAAGGTGACATACAATAGATTGAGGGCGTTTGCAACTTACGCTTCAATATGTAGGCTAATTTCATTTGGCTATAGCACTTCCTGCACTTATTGTATTGTACACTGATTATCACAAGTTATGACAGCTACGACATCTCAGAGTCCTAGCAAGTGGGTGGACTGAATGGGTAATGTCCAGGGGCCCAAGAGTTGTGAGTCCATTAAGATACCATTACAAAAATTCTGAGTTCTGGGCCGGACTATGATGCTCAATTTTTGTACTTAGGCCTAGACTTGACTGTTGCGTAATTGTAAATATTTGGGTGGATGGTCAGAGAGGTCTTATACTACTTTGTGATACTATTGTTCTGGATCCTTCACTGCTCCTTGTCCATGGTCCCCAGGGAGCGTTGCTTCGCCTCTGCGACATCTCTAGGCATGGTTGCAACCTACGAATATACACGATTTTCAGTGGTACACTGTACGACTCGCAATTTCTCACGACAACCCACGACATGGATGCGTACTCCGCAGAATTTTGAAAATGTTCAAAACTGTGCGAAATCGATGCAACTTCCAGCGAAATGTCACTTACAGAATTTCCACTTCTCACGACCTACCCTTGCACATTGTGCGAGTTTTTAACGTCGCGAACGGGGTCAAATTTAAAGTCGTTCAGTGGGAGTGGACACTTCGCTTTTTTGGAATCTGTTCAGATTTGTACAGTGATCAATTCACTTATACAGAAGTGTGTTCAACCTGACACGCATGAGCAACACAAAGATGACGGCTGGTTGTTTACCTCATGAAGCCCATCCGTTTTGTTCAAGACCGGTGCCTCAAAGAGTCAAACGACTAAACGAGAACTTTGTAATTATTGTGGCACAATAAGAACACTGGAAATAAAAACACCTTGAAAATCTCAAACGCTTTGCTTTAAAGTCGCAATTTTCAACTTTAATCTCATCATGTCGACTTTTAAGTCAAGATTGTAGCTTTTCAATGTCTCTTGTTTGAATTTTTGAACATTAATTTGGGTAAAATAAAAGATGTTTTTCATAATGCCAAAAATTTGAAACCCCTTTAAACTTATTATTTTCATCTCAGTTAAAGTAATTATTCAGATTAAAAATCACTGCTTGGAATTTTAACGCTTTTCTTTTGATTTTGAAATATTTTTCTTTTAAATCATTGCTTTCATTTTTGACGTTTTAGTGCATAACAAGTGGTTCAATAACATGTAAGTTATCTTTCGCGCAAGTCCGCAACGGAGTTGCTGACTTGCGCGTCAACAAGTAGTAGTACCAGATTCTGGCACCTGGTTCATGCGTGAAAAAAGGGCACTACGTTGTGCATACTGTGAGGTAACTTAACACTACAAAAGTGCTATTATGCAGCGTATAAAACCTGAAATATCTGTAAAGGGTCATTAGGGAAGTGGTGGGCTAAAACATCATTTAAATTTAATCTCATGGGGTTTCTTAAATTAATTTAAGACTTGCCTGATGCTAGGCCCGATCAACTGTCTCGCGGACTGGACCTTCCCTTTCCTGGTTTACGTCCTATGACAAGGGAAAAAAAGTCGGCTTATTTACTAGTCAGCTCGAATACGCAAATGACGCCATTCGATTTTCTTCGTTAGCAGGTTGGTCAGTCGTTTTGGTGGCAGGCCTTGAAAAATGGGAGGGAAAAAAATCGGAAAATACCAAGAGAAACCCAGTTACCTCGAGGGAGGGGAGATAGAATCGAAATTAGCCCCCTATTATATTATTATTATTATTATTATTATTATTATTATTATTATTATTATCTATTATTATTATTATTATTATTATTATTATTATGCTTATTATTATTATTATTATTATTATATTTTATTATTAATTATTATTATTATTATTATTATTATAATTATTATTAGTATTATTATTATTATATTATTATTTTTTATTATTATTATTATTATGATATTATATATTATTATTATATTATTTGATTATTATTATTAGATTATTATTATTATTATATTATTATTATTATGATGATTATTATTATTATTATGAGTATAATGAGTATACAATAGATGAACATTCCTCAGATGACAACAGTGAGCTAGAAGTGTCACACCTAGAGGAACTTAAGAGCACAGTTGAAACTTCTCTCAAGAAAATAGGAAGAGACTTGAAACAAATCAACCAAGAGCTGGTGAGAATAGACAGAGATTTTGAAAAAGCAGTAGAATTTCTAAGTAAAAGAGTTGACGAACTCGAGGAAAAAGAGAAAAATTACTTGGAGAAAATCGAATCTCTTGAAAGGAAAGTTGAAAAAAACTGGAAAGAGATAGCCAACAAAGTAGAGATTCAATCACAGGAGCGATTTTCAAGGGAAGTAACATTCGAATCCTAGGTTATCCCTCACAGGATGATGAAAATTGTCTGGAAATCCCCAAAAGAGTTTTGGAAGAAGTTGGTGTGCATGACGCAAAGATTGGAAGGGCCCACAGAGATGGTAGGGTGCTTCCATCTCGACCCCGGCACCTGCTGGTGAAAGTGTCCTTCTATCAGGATAAAATCATTGCCTTAAAGCAGCAACGTTCGAAGCTAAATGATAAAGGTTACTTCATCATCAACGATGTAACCAAGGCCGACCTGCAAGAAAAACGTAAGTGGAGCAGTCAGATTAAGCAACGGTATTCTTCAGGCACAAAGTTACGATTTTCTGCAGGAAAGTGGCCAGATGGCAAAGGAAAACCCTTCGTTTTTAGACAAGCACCAACGCAATCCTGAACTTTACGACGCAACGATTCATCCTAGTTATTTTCTGGCACCTTTTTGGTATTGGACGGCGTTTTGCTGAACCACTGTCAGTTTTTTCTTTGGGTCCCGCTAAAAGTTTGTGACCCCTTTTACGACTTTCCTTGATTGGACTGTTGTCTTGGACGTTTTCCTTTCTTGTAACATTTTCTCTTTTTTCTTTGTCTTTATTATCATCTCGTTTGAAACTACGTACTATTTAATTACAAATATTAAACGAAAGTTTATTATCATCATCATCATCATCATCATCATCATCATCATCATCATCATCATCATCATCATCATCATCATCATTATTATTATTATTGCAAAGAAAAATTCTTCTGGGCTGTGCCGTTTATTTCCTTTTACAAATCCGCAAACTATTCAAATTTCAGTTCATCCTTCGCAAACTATCAAAATTTTTGAGCTCTCCAACCGCTTTAACCGTCACCTCTATTCTTCTTTAATGGTGTCTCCCCAGAAAACTCGTTTGGGACTTCCAAAGAGTTTTAAAAGGGTTTCGGCTTTCATAAAAATTCTTATGTGAAGTTTTGGCTCGCTTTGCAACGGTTTACACTCCATACCTGATGACTATTATTAGGAAGGTAATACATGGAATTATTCTACCGAGAATTGTTTTCCTGATAAGAGGGGCAAGACCAACTTAAGGCTTCCAACCTTCAACAGGCGACTTTCTGACAATCTTATATTATGAGCAACATTTGTGGCGTGTTGTAGGCCTAAGCGTATTATTCATTCCACAAGCTTATTCAAATGTCATTAAGTGCATTTACAGAGAATATGCATTATGAACATGCCCCTTCTGTTATGCATTCATTCCCCTCTCGGTCTACCCCCATTGGAAGCTGTTTATTTGGATTCCAGTTCAAAATTAGTAAAACTACGATTTTTGCAAAGTGTGTGCTCTCCTATAGTGTCATTCGGATATCAGTTAAAAGCGTCATAATAGCATTCCAATTCTGTAATTACCCCAAAGCTTCCAGAAGACCCTAAGCCGGTCTCATGTTATCATCATTGGAGGGGTGTCATGCCAAAGCCAAAAATATTACTAAATATGGTAATCCCTTACCACAGTGATCCTCAAAATTTTCAGGGTAAGGGCCAAATACGGAGGCAGCGCTGAGGGGGAGGGGGGCAGGCCACATTTGAGAAAACTCTTTTACACCACTGCGGTGACAGGAGGACATAAGTCTACTGTAATCCAGGAAATGTTCCTTTACAAATCCATCTCAACCTTGTTTTGTGACACAGGAGAAAGCCGTGTAATTTGGATCTGTTGGTAATTTGAACCACCATCACTTCGAGCAGTTACAAAATAGATAGCAGCACATTGTTTCTGGTTCATTTTTGGTGCTAATATTCCAAATCCGGTGGGTGCCAGTGCAAAACTATTGAGTATTTTTGCTGAAATGCCAAAATTCAAAATGGCCACCAAACTCTACTGCTTGACGTGACATGCATCTCCCCTCTAAGTGTTAGCAGATTCTGCAAATACTAAGCCAAATCATACTTGGAAGTGCACGGTATGTGTAAAGAATATTTCCCATTAATTATTCGGCGGTCTGGATGAGTATATGTGACGTTGCTGGGTGTACGTGGCCTTACCATCGATACTTCAATGTCACTTTTTCTTCTCTGCAATAACGTAGCTAATTTTAATGAGCCTGAATTACCCACATAACAACACTCAGAGACTATCACGTAACAGACAAATACAGGCTATGGACTGAAATGCATGGTCTTTCAATATTTAACTGGAATATGTGTATGTTACAAACCAAAGTTTTTTGGCTTGTAGCCTGGACTAATGTTATCATTAGTCCAGGCTACAAGCCATAAAACTGTGGTTCGTAACATATGTAATAAATTTCAACTGTAATTCTGGTCAAGTTTTTAGTGCTGATTCCAAATGTGGTTAATGCCAGTTTATAATTGTTGAGCACTTTGACGAAACGCAAAAATACAAAATGTCGGCCAAATATGACGTTCTGATACGTATCTCTTTGCCATGTGTCATTGAATTCTGGACGCGCACACTTGCAAGTAAAAATACATGTAAACAGTTTTTCCCATGTATCATTCTGCCAATGGTTGTATTACCCGGACCTTGTATCGTAAACAGGATAATTCCAAATGACCGCCATAGTAATTTCTATATAATGTATACAGTGTTGTGTTTACAAAGTATTAACATGGCGCAGAAAGAAAATTACTTCTATAATTATTTAACTTTTCAGTCTCACAAGTTTGCTCTTGCAGAAGCGTTACTCCGCCAAACATGACATATTTCAAGAGTTATGGGTGATGAACCATTTGAAGATTTGAAAGACAGGGTGAACGAATTTTCCATAAGCTACAATCCAGTGGTTTTTCCATCACTGCAAATCCATTTAAGGTTTGAAAAACTAAAATTCACTTTTGGTGACTGAACTTTGATTAATGTAAAAAGTGGACAGATTTAAATCATTTCCTTCAAATGTAAGATATTCCGATTGTTTAAATTCCACATAGCAGAATATGGCCTTGCACAATTATCTTATAAACGTTTTTCTGAGAGGTACTGAGGACAGGTATTTTTTGTATTCAAAAGGGGCTAGAGGTAAACTAAAATTGGATAATTTTAATAGTCTGGGGTGAGAAAATTGGACATTTCCATATTTTACATTTGTTACATCTTACACAAAGAGCCTAAGGGAGTAGTATATTGCTAAAGCAGCAGTGCAGTCTTATTGATCAGTTTTGAAACTGGTTTGACGTCTCCATACAACAAATCACTCCGGCGTATAATTGTTTCAGCCATAGCTACAATAGCACAAAGTAGATGAGGACGAGATGAACTAATTGACAACGAGAATTTAATAGTTCAGATTGTGGTGAACAAGTTTATTTCAGAATGGTTTAACAAAGGTATATAGTGATCACTCAAGCTCAGGAGAGAATCCAAAGGGATTTTCTGGCTTCAGCCCCTTTCCCCCTTTCCGGTATCACTTTCTTTTTTGACAAGGTCACAAAGTTGCACTACAAACAAAGTTTATGTATACTAATTTTGATTGCTATATGCCAGGAAATACCATTTAACAGTATCTAATTTAAAATATTCCCCAGAATTCCGCAACCCTCATGGAGGCTTCGTTGATTTGACCATCGCAGCTACAAACTTACTCTCATGGAATTACCCCCTCCCCCTTTTTGTGAAATTCTGGATCTCCCCTTGAAGCTGGACAATTAAAACAGACACCATCAGGGTAAAACACACAGTCTCCGTGTTATCTCCCGATGATTCCTGTTTGCAATACGTTATGATTATTCTTAGGTGAAATCCCTAGAGTTTGCAGAGGCTCTTTTGGACGATTTTTTAAACTAATAAAATCCTACTTCGCATCTGAGTGCCTCGAACAGCCGGGATGGGAGTACGAGGTCACAAAAATCAGACTCTGGCAGCATAGGACGGCTTGCAAATTTTGGTACCGTATGATGCCGTCTCTCTTTAGCAATCTTCTAAAAATGCCACACTACCCGTAGTATGGCTTGATGTCCTGCCACGATGCTTATTCGATGATGGAAACAAAGATCCAGTTACAAGCCTATTGAGGATCTGTATGAGACAAGTTGAAAATCAGACAGCATGGTAACTGTTGGTGACTTGCTTAACATGGGTAAAGGCTAGAGGGAAGATGGTAAAATAGGAATGTCAGTGGCCTGATGATATTCATGAAAGACGACAGAAAGGCATCACAAAGCCCTGAAGATAAAAGCAACGGTTAATGGTGACTCCCGATCGATGATTACAGAATGATACAGGTTATGAATGTGCGAAGCAGTTACATTTTAATTGGAAGATATGATTGTAAGGAGGCCGTCAGGTGGGGGTAGAAGGACATGGCCCCCATCGGGGAAGGCTGGCCTCCCCCGTTGGGGAAATTTTTCATTTTTCGTCGGGGAGCCTTGATGGGTTCGGTAAAGCATGTTGTTAGGTTATGCCCGATGATCAGAGTCACCTTAACCAGTTCGGGAGATTCCCCCATTCGGGAGAATCTACTTTTCTCCCGATAGGGAGAAAACTTGGTCATGGGCGCCGCCATTTTGTCTCTTTACCCACAATCCCACGTGTTCTTTGTGCACATGGCCAGTGACGAATGGGTTTTGGAACCACCTTGCAAAAATGTCGGTCCATTGTTATGGAATTAAATGTATATGCGGTAGGGGTATTGTCATAGCATACAGAAAAGCCACGTCCTAATCGGTGGTTCACCCCGCCGTTTTAGAGTTTTTGGGTGGTTTTTATTCTTGCTTAACCTTGTTTTTGTTAGGCGTGCAAGCCTATACAATGTGTTGCATAAGTTTTCCCCCGTTCGGGGGAATTTTGGTTTTCTCCCAAACGGGAAAATCTCCCGGACTGTTAACGGGTTAAATGATTTTCAAGGAATGATTCTCTAGGAACACAGGTTCTCCAGTGAAACACCAACATTTTCCAATATTCTACAATAAAACTCCAACATTTTCAAATTTTCCTCAACAAAGCCCAAATTTTTTAAATTTTCTTTGATAAGGACTAAAGGACTCAACATTTTTCGGGTGTTAGGTGCGCCATCGAGCAAATCCTGGTGCTACCCCTGATCCATTGATACCCCTTGAATGAAGTATTTGTATCAGCAATGAATACGTTACCAAATTAAATAAGGACAGGAAGGTAAAACTTTCTTAAATTGAAAAAATTCTTCTCTTTACATGAAACGACTTCCACCAAAGTTAAGCAGCCTATTGCCGATATTAGTTACATTCATCTCACATTGTACATCTTCTATTATAAAATATCAGATGATAGAGAGCTGGATTAAAACCCTGATAGGCCTTGAAATGACTTTCATTCTTTGAACCCTTGTGTTTGCTCAAACCACCAATGTCGCCGATCAGCTGGTCAAGTGTACATACTACCCTCCTACCTACTGGAAGATGATATTGCATCTATGTTAATAGCCTGTGTCTGCCACATTACGTAACAGTCTCTGAGTGTTATTGTGTGGGTCGATACCATTCAGGTTTATCAAAATTAGCTTCATTATTTGTTTTGTAACAACCTAACTCGGACTAACTATGGCCGAGTGGATAAAGGCAGTGGGCATTTGAAGCGTTGAAGCTTAGCAACCGTGCTTCGATCCGCGGCCGGGTCATAGTAGAATGGGTTTTTCATCCAAGAGCAATCTACGGTTTTCCCATCTGAACTTGGTTTTTCAAGAGAAACCAAAATTGACGTAAACTGTTGAGTTGGTTAGCCACCCAAAGATGTAGTTCATATAGGCTTCTACCACATTTGTGGTCGCTTAGCGTCATAAAACAACTGTCGTTAAAGGCCTGACCAACGGTCGCTCTCTTTGATGATGCATGGGATATGTGGGTGGGGTGGATGGATGATGTAGGCGTAGGCTGTAGAAAAGGTAGAACAAAGACCACTGTACTATTGTTGTACCATTCCAAAGATAAAATTACAGGGAAAAACATATATCTTTTCACAAGCATTATTTGGTACATTAATTAGTAATTCTAATTTTAATTACCTAATTATGAACATGTACGCAGGACACTGCAACTATAAGATGATTAGAAATACCTTTCAAACTATGTGTGTGTGTGTGTGTGTGTGTGTGTGTTGATGGTATAGTGGAAAGTGCCCGATTTGTCATGCTGACGAGAAGGTCCGAGTTCGAATTCTATCCAATACACTTACTCTTTAACTTTTGTTATCCAATTTTTGTCTTCTATTACTTACCATAGTTAGAGTATAAATTTGTCATATTAAGAGGAAGGTTCCTGTTGTTTAGTAGAAATCAGGTCATTTTGAGGTCTACAGAGGTCAAAGACAGAAAACCGTGTAGACAGGACATTTCAAGATAGGATTAGGAATGATGGACACCCTGCACCCGGCAAATCCCGGCAATGCCAGTACCACCCGGGACCGCCCATACAGAATGAAAACTTGACAAGGACCACTTTTTCGGCAAGGAACCATAGAACAGACGTTCTCGTTTCATATCTCCTGATCATGCAGGATTTTGACTACATACTGCTTTTTGTTTATTGTTTAACTTGAAGGGTGTCATTACTTCGGTTAGTTTCACTTTGATAACTTAAATCTATATTTGAACAGGACATGAGTCACACACTTCAAAGTTCAATCAAACTAATATTTTGGTTTCATGCACTTGTACAATCGGTGATCAGCTAACATAACGCGTGTAACGTAAGAACAATCCTCCATTGAGTTATGAGTAGTTTAGTATATTCTAAAGTCTGTCAGCAAGTGTAACTCCGCCCATTATGACCATTCCGTACAGCTCTTCAACCAAGATTTCTGTTATTTCTAGCTCCGCCACTAGATTGAAATTCGTTGGTCTGCCTTTGTTACGTCATACTTGTCTCAGAAAGACACAGGAGATGTGCGTAAATGCAAGTCAATGCTTACACCATTATGAGAGTACTCTAGTGAAAGCTCAAGATGATGTTTAACAGAACAATTTTTCGACGATTCTAACACCCTTCATAGATATAATTTTTTAAGATATTCCTGCCTGAAGCAACTGGAAGTTGATAGGTTTCATGTAATACTGAGAAATCTTTTGTTGTTCTTTAGAGCTTTTGGTTTGACCGTTCAATTTGACAAGAGAGGAAGTTTTGAAAATAAGTAGTGTATTATAACAGTATAAGACATTTTTGAAGGGGAAGCAAAGTGTTTGTACTTAAATTTTCCATGAGTAACAAAAAATCATGGGATGAATTTTGGTCTGAAAATGTCATTTCTGCTTAAGCATCTCCTCTTTTTTTGCTGGGGTGCTGCCTCTAACATCGGTACTGAACAGTCATCAACTCGGGTGTACTTGAAAATAAAAGACTGTATCCTCATAGTGTCTATATGTTTCATTAAAATGTGTCAAGGTTATAGATTTAAAATATGGAAGACAACATTTGTGTTTATTCAGTTTTAGTTTCCTTGCCATCACCATCGGCGTCGACAGTTTACATGCCGCCTCCTTTGGAAATTGGAGGAGATTGTTCCCCTCACTTCTTTCCAGAACCCCAAAAAGGAGCACTTTTTAGATTTCTTAGCTCGCAATATAGCTGATATAGTTTTCCATGGCCCTTAAGAGAGGCCAGGATCCCTTGAGTCTACGGCATCGCGATTCGCACTTGAAATAGTTAAGGTTATCCTCCCCCCATTTTGGGAAGCTGTTGACGCTCTTGCCGGTATGGTATATACAGAATTCTCTCCACAGTCTGCACTTGCATGAGTACATATATTTTGAAAATGAATGGGTCTAGCTAAAACCTGGTAGCACGTTGTTTTCTCTAACAAAAGATCTCATCAGGCCCGTGGCCAAAGTAACCAATTTGGGGGGCACATCGAAGTTTAAGTTTCGCCGGCCTGGAATACGGGTTTAAGGGGAGGGTCTCCCCTCCCCTTTAAATAATCTTTGGTTATTTGAAGGACTCTAGATGCAAAATGGTACGAGATTTACCATTTTTTCTTTTTATATTTGTATTCCAAAAATGCTGGTCTCGTAAAAAAATTTTCTCCTTCAGTGCAAGACCTTGTATTGAAAAATTTGGGGACACATGGCC
Source organism: Holothuria leucospilota (assembly GCA_029531755.1). Lineage (NCBI taxonomy): Eukaryota > Metazoa > Echinodermata > Holothuroidea > Aspidochirotida > Holothuriidae > Holothuria > Holothuria leucospilota. The sequence goes on along the minus strand of CM055961.1, from coordinate 55,277,191 downwards.
CCCAGCCCCCCACCCCGTGGCTACGAGCCTGGATCTCATATTTCCATCCTTTCATATACTGTGTCATACGAGGAACAAACGGCGTTCCAAGAACTCCTACTTCTACCCTGCTACAAATTGCGAATTACAAGAACCTTTTCAGCACTTCTGTTGCTTTCTTACGAAAGCCCATTAGTGCCATTGAAATAAATATTATTAATTTGTTATTACAAAATATTAATTTATTATTACAAATTATTAATTTGTTATAACAAATAGTAATTTGTTATTTCAAATTATTAATTTGTTATAACAAATTAGTATTAATTTGTAATTACAAATTATTAATTTGTTATTACAAATTAATATTAATTTGTTATTACAAATTAATATTAATTTGTTTTTACAAATTATTAATTTGTTATGACAAATTATTAATTTGTTATTACAAATTATTAATTTGTTATGACAAATTATTAATTTGTTATTACAAATTAATAATTTGTTATAAAAAATTAATAATTTTTATTTCAATGGCACTAATGGGCTTTCGTTCTTTCTTCAGACGTCTGCTGATTACTATAAAGCAATAGAGAGAGCCTTCGTACGACTTCCAGGAATTTGCGCACTTTCGAATGATCACAAAAGGAACTGATTACGTCATTGTTCTAATTTGGGGAATGACCTTCTGGCCTAGGACTTTCTCGATTTTCTAAAACGATTTCACTGTTCTTATAAAAGCTGAAAGTCGTACCAGAAGAGACTGGAAAATAGAATTCAATACTGCAATACACACAGAGCCAGACGTATTCACTGTACTGGGAGAGATTGACATACAGCTGTCATTACGAGCTGTCCATGCGTTCGTACATTAAATTGCAACGAGCGAAGCAACGAGTTAACTAGAGAGATTCTGCTGAACGTAGAATTCCTAAAAGGCCTTGACGAGTACATACCGGACTCCAACTTGCCCTGTTTTGAGAGAGATCGCCAACGAGTGCAGACAGAATCAAGAACGTTGTAGCCGCTTGATACATTACCCCATCGACCAGATCCGGGGGAAGCCTAATGTTACAACGGAGCGGGTGCCACGATGCTAGCCCAGCCAAGACTATTGAGTACACAGAATACTATTGTATCCACAGGCCTAGCTCAAATTTAGTATATTCTTTAAGATCTAAGGAAAAGGGGTAAAACAATAAGCTGTGTAGACTTTACAACTCATTCTTTTGCGGCATTCTTTTCGCTGTTGCTGGTTTGTGTATTACACGTAGCCATAACAAGTGCCACTTGAAAATTATTGGAGGTGACGCCGTGCGGTAAAAACCCTCTGTAAGTAATGGCATTTAAGGTTAATTTAAATGACAAGCAAATCACTCAACGCATTACGACTTTCAAAGACATCGTATTTAACGGCTACAATTACAGCACGACTGGAATCGCTGCTGATTTCACATCAATTTCACGTCAAGACAGAAAAGTAATTTGAGAAAACTTGAGATGGTGCGATTCCTCAGCTTCGTTGCATCTGGGAGCATACGTAATGTCCTGATTGGACAGGAAGAGAAACGTTCTTAAAACCCCGCTGTTAACCGGCGATCAAGAATGTATTGCTACACACCATTTCCTTCCGATATCACTGTTTACAATTGTTGCTCATATGAGAACTTGTACAATTTTGTAGCATTAGTTTCGTAATCAGCTTTTAAAGGAATATTCTTTCTTTCAAAATAATGGTGGTGATGTGCCCCCCCCCCCATCCTGGTGACCCTCTGCAAGTTTTAAGATGTTATATGAACTTAATGCAACAGGTTCAGGTTGCATGCTGCATCGATTTTGACAAGCACGTCAACTTTCTTTAATGATGGCAGTCTCTTAAGTTGAGGTTAGAACTGAGCCTTACGGAATGATAATAAAATGAAACATCCCAATTGGGAGGCGGATCACATTGTGGAGAAGAGATTCAAACTTTATCATAACCAAATGATTATTGCTGTCTCCCGTTATACCGGTAAATATCTTTGTCCTGCAAGTATCTGCGGAAAGGATAAAAACATAAACGTGCCTCGAAAGTGCTTATGAAAAAAGTACAACCTGGCAGCAAAAAATGCCGTAAAAACATTTTGTATTATCTCTTTATCTTGTTAGGGAATTGTAATAATCTAACTGTGAGGAAGAATTTGCTTGAAGAAGAGAAACAGTTGGTTTACATAAGTCTAGTCAGTTGAACTGTAAACAACGTCCTTATACGAATCGCCCACCAAGACTCAACAGAAAATGATCAACTTTCATAAAGTCTTTTCAATGTCGTCTGCCAAATGAAAGGATGTACAAATGCTACGTGATCTTACCTTTGAATACACGATCGGGTGATAGTTGGAATTCGTGTCATCTAGAAGACTATCCAGCTCCTTCTCCGTCAGAAGAAGTGGTGAACCGTCAGTGGCCATAATAGCATTTACATATTCTTCAACTGTATTCAACCAAATCGTTCTGTCACAAGTCATATCTATACTCCCGCGAGAAAATAGATAAAACAAAATGGAGGAGGCTTCCTTAAATTCATCTTCCGTTAGTTCGTTCACATTACCTTTGCCGACTGTTTCATAAACATGGTCAGTTAAAGCTGATGTACACTGAAAAAAAATGAAAAACAAAGCAGTAATCCTCTATTATTAAGGCTTAGTTTAAATTAGAATTTGGTAAACAAGTCAAGAGAGAAACCAGTTAGCCGGCGTCAGAAACAGACGTGTTTTAGTTTACTGACGAAGATGGAGTTTAGTTAGGTTGGACGGCAGGCTAATTCACGCACTCTAGCCGGCAGGTTATATTAATTGCATTGGACTTTTGAGTTTATTTTCCTCCGAGGTGTTTTATTCTCTATTTCAAGTCTGTATTTTTATATTGTTATGTTTTAATCAACTGGTTTTATGTAGAAATGTACGAGCTCACCGTAATCTGGTGTCGGAGTACTTTTCCTGGTGTTTCGTCGCTGTTCTACGACCTGGCCTATTAAAATACAACATCTCAGGCCAAGATCACTTAAGTCACTTAAGATGCCAAGGTCCTTGTTCAGGCCCCTAATATGAGTTGACAGTTTAACGACCCACTTGCTCTCAGATTTGAGGCGTTCGTTGACAGATTGGTAATTTGAACCGAGCAAAATACACTTTAGATTTGAAATGGAATGATTCGGTTCACCACAGAAATGTTAAGCAACGGGGAAATTAACAGATTTATCCTGAATAGTCTTCTTATGGTTATTGAATCTAAATCTGAATTTATTGCTTGTCTGCCCGACATAGTTGCCTTTGTCGCATATATTACAAAAGAGTAAGTAAACCACATTGGGTGTATCGCAGTCAAGGGGAGGAGGACGAACAATGCACTTTGTGCCGGGAGGCACACTTGACACCTAGGCTTGCCACACTCTTTATTGCCTATGTTCCCAACAGTAAGAAGCCTGGAGGATGTAAGGAGAGATTTGAGGTTGGGGGTTGCCGTCTCGCAGTTAAAGGAGGATCTTCAAAAAGTTCGGAAATGGACTTGTCTGTCCGAAGAATACTGAAATCTGAACGTATACATTTATGTAGGCCCTCAGTTTTAGGGGAATGGTCAAAGACAAGTGGGATACGTGAATTTTCAACTTTAGGTTTTTAACATAACAATTTATCCCTGCGGTAAACGGAAGCTTTACTAATTCCCTCTTTGATAACGGGTAGAGGGTAGTCATTATTAAGAAAAAATTCCACAAGGTTGCCGAAGTGTTTGTCGTATTCAGACTTGGTAGAGCAGATACGCTTGATTCTGATGCATTGAGAAAATACAATAGATCGTTTCAAACTGATATGATGGGAACTGTTAAAATTCAGGTAGCCATGGGTGTCAGTTGGTTTACAGTAAAGGGTAGTTGCTATGGAACCGCTAGGTAACTTAACCAGTACGTCAAGAAAAGGGATTTCCTTGTCAGAAAATCAAATGTAAACTTAATAAAAGGGTGAAAAGCATTACAAAACGATACAAAAGAATGCAGGCTAGGTAAGCCATGAGGCCAAATGAATAAAATATCATCAATATATCTATGAAAATGTAACGGGTGTAAAGGGTAGCCCGCCAGCACCTTATTTTCAAGATCGGCCATGAAAATGACAGCATAGCTTGGGGGCATTTTAGTACCCATGGCAGTTCCGCATGTTTGAAAATAGTGCTGTCCGTTAAATTCAAAATGATTATGTGTGAGGATAAAATCAATAATGGCAGTGAAGTCCCTTATGAACGGTTGAGAGAAGCCGTTCAAAGAGAGGATCTTCTTACAAGCTAATACACCTTCATGTGGTATATTAGTATAGAGGGCACTTACATCCATAGACATACATGACCAGAAGTGAATTGGATGGGAGAGACTTAACGTCCTTGAGAATTCTTAGAAAATGGGTAGTATCTTGGATGTAACTACCGAGGGAAGGTAAAAGAGGGTTCAGAATACTATCAACAAACCCAATTAAATACTCAGTGAGGATACATGAAACAATAGGTCTACCGGGCGGAGAAACATTTAGTGATTTGGCCAAGTTAAATAATTCACGAGGGCTAAAATTTGCGGTATCAATAGGGGCATTCACAGAAGACAATTTGCCTTCAACAAGCTTGGAAACTTTATGTAACTTAGGTATTGTATAAAATGTCCCAGGAGTGGGTGACGGAGGAATGTACAAATTTACCTTGTCGGCCAGTTCAGACTGAGAAAAAGAATTAATCAGATTATGCAGTTCTTTCTCAAAAAGTGAACACGGATTAGAGGAGAGTTTCCTATAGAAATTTGAGTTATATTTGAGTTAAATTTGCGGTATCAATAGGGGCATTCACAGAAGACAATTTGCCTTCAACAAGCTTGGAAACTTTATGTAACTTAGGTATTGTATAAATAAAAAAATATTGTATAAATAAAAATGTATATATATTTATATATATATTCCAAAGATTAAGGTAGAACAATCCAAATTTGTAGAGTGCTCAACCAGTAAAGGGAGTTTGGCTCATTCTGCATAAAGCTTCTGATGAGTGAGTACCTGTACAGCCCTTACGAAACAGCGTTGTAACTTTTAAATTAAACATGTAGTTTCAAGTTTCTTCCATTTGTATGAATTTTCTCACAAGTATTAATTTTATTCCAGTCTAATAAATGTTTAACTATGTACCCAAGACACTCAGTGTGACATCATGATGTTTTCAAATTCATTCTATGGATATATCACGATGGGTCAGACTGTGTTATTTGAGGACTACATGCCCATCATCAACTTTTACATTAACATTATTTACCAACGGCTGGAAATCATGATCAATGTATGGTATGTGGGTTTCTAAAGGCGATAAACACTTAGGCGCGAATTAAGGCGTAACTACAAAGCGGTTTTAGTCCATAACCAATGAAAAGACCTACAGGCTACATCTTACTAAGCGGAAACAAAGATAAATGATCCCGAAGGGACACAGCAGGAGTCTGGTGCAACCATGGAAGTAATACCTTCAATGGTGCAATCGCTATTTCTTTTCTTGTGGTTCAAGATGTTTACAGCGATGTTTCCACAAACAGAAGCCGATCTATGCAAGTGCCCCGCCTATCATAAACTTTGCCCATAAAATCTGAACCGCTGGTAATTGGCCTGGAACACAAACTTAAAGGGCAAATCTCCTTATCCCAGACAGTTCCAATTCTCCCAACTAACTTCATTCTAGCCCCTCCAAAACTGTATTCAGCTCCTTGTGCAGACTTAAAGGTAGTAGGAAGTCCCCCGAAATTTGCTTTGAAAAATCTGCAATTATTGCAAATCTCCTGTTATTGCATTACAAGCACCTCTGAAGACATTTTGAACATAAGTATTACAAACAATAGGTAAAGCAAGGAGAAATTCTTGAATTTCACAATTCACTAACAGAAAAAAACATTGTCCCGTGATCAAAATAGGAAATTCATGAACTAGAGTGACGGGGCATACTAACTCTGATTGGGGTGACTGCCTATTGCCTTCAAACCGAGTGGTTAACATACACGGCCCTAATGTTTCATCAGATAACTCTCCGTGCGTGTTGCGTAATGTGAGCTACTCTGCATCTTTTGAATTTAATGTCAATCAAAGAGCAGTCAACAATTAGGAATTTTGAATTTCCCCAGTTAAAAATGTAGCCTACTTGGGGTAATGGCTGTCTGTCTTTAACATACAAGGTCATGGGCGGCGATCCGGGGGGATGGGGGGATATGTCCCCCCCCCCCCAGTATTTGAGAAATCGCCCATTGACTTTGATTTTTCACACAGTAAATTATTGGAAATTCTGGTCATATCCCCCAATATTGAGAACAAATCGCCGCTCTTGTACAAGGTACATCACGGGGTCCTAAAAATCTCCTTAAAGATATGTAAATGGCAACGCTTATGACCGATGAGAAGACCTAAACTTTCACAGTGGCGTAGGAAGATGTTTGACATGGGGAAGGGCAGACCAGATGCGATTTCTCGACCTTGATCCCCCTTCCCACACCAGAACATCATATTTACTCATTGTAATTTTTCCGATTGTTATTTAAGCAAAATAATAATATTGAAAGAAAGGGAAACAACTACAACATCATCATCCATGTAGCAGTGATGTAGCTTAGATTTATTTTGTTTTGGAGGTTCTGAGGACTGGAGTTATTTGGGGGGGGGGTGGAGGTGGACTACCGTTTACTATCTAAGCGGAGCGCCACCATAGGTTGGCGCGGAGCGTACCAAGAAAATTTGAGATTGAATACATCCCAGATCGCCGGAAATGGCACTTGCCAGGCTTGATAGCAGCCATTAAGATATGCAATTTTTGTGAAAAAATGTAAAGCTTGATTTGATTTTATTCTAAAACACATTTCTGTGAGGACTGATTAGCTGAGCTGGCCGGACTTGGGGTCCGAGGATTGCAAGTTTGAATCCCATATATTATCTAAGCGGAGAGCCACTATAGGTTTGCACGGAGCAAACCGAGAAAATTTGAGATTGAATACATCCCAGATCGCCGGAAATGGCATTTGCCAGGCTTGATAGCAGCCATCAAAATGTGCAATTGTTGTGAAAATTTTTTAAAGGTTGATTTGAATTTGTTCTTAAACACATTAAGTTTGTCACAATCTATCCGACTTTATTCAAAATTATTGAGAGTGGAGTAAGCCCCATGGATTTCGGTGGATTGATTGGAATGGAGATTTTCCACAGCCAGAGTCTACTATTGTTAAGTTGGTGGCGCCAAGATTTGCCCGACGGGGGCCACCGACCCGAAGCCCCGACAGCCCCAATTGCATCGGGTATATGTGGGATTTGAAGAAAACCTGTGTACTAGACCATTTCATTCGGGGCATATATTGCATAAAATTTGTATATACTAGAGAAGCATAGTTCCGCGTTGATTAAATGTTTTCCCCGGAATCTAAGCTGTAAAAATTGCAAAGGGCGCCAAGCGCGAAAATTTTTGGTAGGTTTTCACAAAACACCTATGTAAACATTAAGAACAAAAAACGAAAAAAATTGTAGGGGTTCTAGACCGTATAGGAGATAATATACAATGTATCGAAACTACCTTACCTATGCGATGAAACAGCTAAATATTGCTCAGTGAGTCCCTCACCAACTGACCGTACCGCTTGACACACACAAGAGAACAGTTACTAGGCTTTGCGATAGGCTATGGGATGAAATTTGGGACCTCTACATAAACTGTGTACTTTTCCTACATGTTACTTGGTAAGGTGGAAAGGACTTGCGCTATCTAGCGATGTAGAATGGAACTATTGAAGAAAGTAGAGTAGCTCATCTGCGCGCGTAGCTCGCAGAAAATTTTGCGTTCTTATTAGAGAAATTGTCCTCTTGCGAGCACAAACGGGTAAAACGAACATGTAAACTGTCACGATATGGGGGGGGGGGCAAAATAAGATTTGGCCCCCACAAATCATATTCGGGGGGCCATGACCTCCTTGGCCCCCCGGTTCCTACGCCACTGTTTCATTTAATAGACTGTTAACTCCCTGATGTGAACTTAACATTATTACAAACGAAAACTTTCAGAAGTGACAGTAATCTACTTGATTTGAACCCTGTTCATTATTAATATACATTAAAATAGGTATTGAATCAACACTGTAGTTTGCATTACTGGGATTGTACAGTACTCTTTTGAGATTTATCTCTTAAAACAATAATTGTTCCTCGGTAGGGTTCTTAATCGATTCTTGTAAATTAAAGCTTAGCATCAATCAACATGCATGTTAACGTTGTTCTCATAACCTAATAACATCTATAGGTGGCGCCAGGATTCACGGGACAAAGACGCTAGCTTCCCGACATTGGGCTTTAACACTCCACCACAAAAGTAATATCAGAAAAACATTTAACCGAGCCAGACCTAATATTTGTATGACGTCACTTATTTTATGCGTAAAAAGTGTCAAACCTTTTTATCTTTCCTCATACTGACTATAACATTAGTTTCAAACTTCCTCCTTCAGAGACCCTTTCCCCACAGAGCGGAATTTTATATGCGGCTGTTCTTAAAGAGGAGAGCCGTGTTCAGACTCACCTTGATTTGGGCTGAGGTAAGAAGATTTGGTATTCCAAACAGCCTAGGCTGCAGGAAACCGCACTCTCAAAGACGTATACTTGTCTACACAGTTATGACTTTTACTTGTGGGTAAGCAAAAGTCTCAATTGCTGACTGCTCTTTGATTGACATCAGAGTTCCAAAATTCAAAAGATGCAGAGTAGCTCATATTACACAGCACGCGCAGAGAGTGTTCTGATTACTCATTAGGGCCTTGTGTGTTCACCAGGATATCACCATAAGCAATAAACTAGGTTTGTGTCTGCATAGGGACAAGCTAAATAGTTTGTAGGCTAAAAACCTTGTAGGCGGGGCTAAAACTAACCTAGTTGGGAGAATGGAAACTGCCTGGGATAATGAGTATCTGTTTGTAAGGCACAAATTTCATCACGCTTTTGTCAGGAATGGCGCCAGAATTTTCTCGACCCCGAATCCCCAACATGTGCCTGAAGGATTGGAGGGTAATTTGAAGGATCATTCAACAGAGGGTTGGGGAGGAGGGATCAGAGGGCACAGAGAGTCAAGAGCATAGCCTGATTATAGCACATCCTGCACAGCATGCATATCATACGTACCGACTCGTACCTGTGCTACAGTGCTGCACAGGGCACGGAGTGAACGAAGAATTTTAGCGAAGCGTAGGTGAACTTGGGCCCATTGAATTCCAAAATAATTCAACTGTCGAAGCGTGTGATAACGGGGAAAGAATACCACATTGCATCGTACCCTACCGTCTGTCTTACGAGTCGTTTACCGTGTAGACTACCATTCGATAAGTATGAGAGAAAAAAATGTGACATTGGATCTTCCCAATGGGAGGGTGGCTGAAGGAATCTGGGTATCATCCTAATGTATGTTAACTTTGAAATGCTAAGTCACCAAACCCTAGACCCACACCTAGTGCACTAACAGAACAAGTAATTGGGTATCATTTCTCGAAAGATCATAACTTAGAAAGCCCCTCATGCTATGTTGTAACCTTTGTAAAATCTGTGTTTTGCCGTTACTTGACATGACAAACAAGCAAACTCATAAACGGAGAATTTATTACCTTTTGACTGGAGCTATATTAATTTAATCTTTTACACTACATACAAGCCAAGGTGTTTTCGAAATATGACGCCTTCGTATCAGACTTCTAATTTGTTTATTTTTCCAAGGGGTAGCCTGGGATAAATTACTCCTTCCAAGATACAGAGAGCCTTAAAGCAAACATATATCACAAGATGACTTTGCGATTCGTTATTTAAATCATGTGACCACATCATGATTACCCTCCCACCCGACGCTGATTGCGAAGCCGGAATTTTGTAGTTGCATAAGTGACGATGAAAGGAGTTGCCCTTCAACTAAACATCTAAATTACATGAGTTACTGAGTGAGAACTTGAACTATACGATAGCATATAAGTGTTATACTTACTTGTTGACATTGCTGTATGTCTAGTCTTTCATGACATTCAAAGCGTTCATGGAGGATGTCCACCATGGTTTCTGTGTCTTCGTGAGAAATATTTGCAACCACGATGCCATTCTGCCATGCTTTAAGCTCAGATTCGGTGAGAAATATGTTAACCTGAGTAAATGCCGTGTTGTCCTCCGAACTACTTCTCACGGTGATCCCATTTTCTGAGTGTCCAGCCAATCCTCCATTTTGGATCAAAATTATTGTGATTAAAATCACATAGAATGTGCACACGGCCCTCATGTTCACTAGCACATCAGCTCTATAGACAACAGACCACCTCTTGTGTGACAGACGTGTTAGTTCTGAGTGCAGACGTGCCGGGCGGATTAATTAAATTGTTTGCTTTGTGCACAGGTCTATCACGAGGGCTTTTGCAGTGCAAAGTCCATTCATTGTTAAACAGAGGCACCTGGCACCTGAAAGGGTATCTTCAATGACAAAACATAAGGATCCTTATATAGTTACGCGTTGTTCATTGCTGCAACGCCTTCGGTTTGTTCTGTGTGCAAACACTACTCAGTAGTGGTGCCTTCTCAGTAAAGAGCATTGTGCAAATATTTCGTATCCTGCACATCCAATAAAAACCTAGTTGTTAGGTAATCTCTCGGCACAGTTGTTTACTTACCGATGCACCGATTAATGTGTTGCATAAGTGCTTCGATTTCAATCTTCCCCCTCCCTCAAGGTAACTGGGTTTTTTGCTTGGTATTCCGATTTTTTCAGGCTCCCACTTTCTACGGCCTGCCTTCAAAAACGACTGACCAACCTGCTAACCGAAGAAGTCGAATAGCGTCATTTGCGTTATTTGAGCTGACCAGTTAATAAGCCGACTTTTCTTCATTGTCATAGGACATAAATCTGGAAAAAGGAAGCTCCAGCCCGCGAGACCAGTTGATCGGGTCTAGCATCAGACAAATCTTAAATGTAATTTAAGAAAAGTATGAGATTCAATAAATGCTAATGTTTTAGCCTACCATATCCTTAATCCCCATTTACAGGTATTTCAAGTGTATACGCTGCATAATAGAGGCACTATTGTAGTTTTGTGCTACCTCACAGTATATACAACGTAGTGTTTTTTTCACGCATGAGTCAGGTGCAGAACCTGGTACTACTACTACTACTTGAAGTATAACGTTGCTGACTTGCTCTAAAGATAACTTACATGTCATTGAACATTGTGATGATGCACTAAAATGTCAAAAACAAAGGTTACGATTTAAAAAAATATTTTGAAATCAAAAGAAAAGGGTTAAAATTCCAAGCAGTGACATTTAAGTGGGAATTATTACTTCTACTGAGATGAAAATAATTAGATTAAGGGTCAAATTATTGGCATTATGAAAAAACATCTTTATATAGCAAAGTAATGGTCAAAATTCAAACTAGAGACATTGAAAAGCTGCAATTTTGACATAAAAGTCGACTTGATGAGATATAAGTCGAAAATTGCGACTTGACGAGAACATGGGAACTCGTTCTGCAGTGTCGAACAAGAACCCTACAGTGTTGACACAGTTACCACGGATACACGGACTGTATTTAGAGAATATAGCCAAAGTTAATAGCATCTGATAATCAGTTACCTCAGAGTATATGCATGATATTCATAATCATCCTGTCGGTACTAATTACACCAGCGCGCAGTATACGAAAGTGACAATACTGTATAGCCTATGCAACGTCGACGTCACTCTACATACATACTACGTATATGCTGATACGTACATGGTCCCTACCGTACCGCCGTACTGTTTCATACTTTCCCTATTAACTTCCTTTATTTTTCGTAATAAGCCCGCAAGTCTGTTGTTGGGTCATTTGGTGCATGCTCTGCGTAAATTTCTGTCAAAAATGGCATAAGTATACTTTCGAAGGGGATTGTGCTGCAACTTCCCTAGCATTTCTTCCGCGAGAAGACATCTCCGCCATCATTATGTTCGTTCTCGCTGCACCACCAGCCGAGGTGGTGTGAGATTTGGGTTGCAAGAACAGTTCACGAACGCGGTTCTTTCGTGATTGACTCGTGCGAGTTCCGCCGTCATAGGCGTAGGAGACGGGGGGCTGGGGGGCTGCAGCCCCCCTAAAAATATTTCTGTGAAAAAATTCGGGCAGTATATAAAAAACTTCTGGAACTGGAAGAAAAAATTGCGATAATAAAGTTTTGTTAAATCAGTAGAACAAACTGATGTTCTGAGCATGCCCGACCGCCTGCCCGAAAAAATAAAAACAGTGGTTCCTGCCCGAAAACAAAACAATTCTATAGTAGAGATTTTACACAGTCGATGCTCCATGCTTATCTCTCATCTGCCGTAGACGTTTTCCTGTTTCAGTGTTTTACGTTAGCACCACAGAACACCATTTTCTTGGATACTTCGCAAAGTACCAAAATTTTCGCACGCTCCGCGCGCTTTCAGTGTTATTGATTATTAAATACCAATAGTGTCTTAAACGTGTTCGCACTATTCATCGCCCCCAATTAAGTTGATTGCCCGTGTGCATAGGCGGATGGGTGTGGTTATGGGGCAGCACAGCATTCAAGAATGCAAAGCAGGGGAATTCTTTTTCCCTTCCTCTTCTTTTGTCAAAGTTATGTTAATGAAATTTGAAAGCTTTATTGGATGACAAGGCATTAAGTTCACCTTGTAATTGGCAAACGCATTTTTTGGGAACTGAAGATGTCTCGGTGCAGAGTCTGCATGCAACTTTTGACATGGAAATAAATGATTCCTAATGCAAATTTCCGTGCCCTTATCACGATTCGCACTATGTATCTTACCACAATTATATTTAAGGGAAATAAAATTACCCGAAAGTTTTCTGGCCAAGACACTGATCCGAAAATTAGAGGTATATCTCCATCCTCTGTCAGCAGGGGGTACAGTGAGGTGTCGTTTTAAACGTATAATGGATGTATTTTGATAGTCTTCTATCAAAGATCTTTCCCAAATAACCAAACTTTTCGTGCGCTTTGCGCACTTTTATCTTCAGTTCTAGTTTTTTATTTTATTTTTATTTTTATGTTTTTATTCTGTTTCTCTCCCCCTTTCCCCCTTTTTTCTTTTGGCCTCCCTTAGGTTTTTATCCTTTGCTGGGTTCCCAGGCGCCTTCTTAGTTTTTATCTTTGTCTCCTGCGGTTTGGTATTCTAGGCTTTTTTATCCAGGTCTTAAGTTCTTAGGTGTTCTTTTGAGTTTTCTTGGTTTGCTTTGTCTTGTTTTGTGTCTCTTAGGATTAGCTTTTAACATATCGTGTACTAGAGCTTTCGTTTTTCTCTGTTTATTTTCTCCGTTTTTAAATGCCTGTGCAGTGTTCCTGGTTTTATTGTATACTAGTACGTGGCCTGAAGAAGGAAAAATTTGTGAATAAACGTTTTAGTACTGCACTGGACTTCTTCTCTGGTAAGAAAAAGTAAACAGATGTACAATTTTATGAGTACGTCTGTCTTTTTTTTTCTTGTATATGCACTAACAAGGTAGGACATTTCGAATCATAGGCTTCGCGGCAGTTACGATTCACAGCACTGACATGCATTGTGATCGGTGAATGAAACTTATTCATCTGCAAAGCGTACTTGTCTTCTACTGTGCTTTTCTTTGCTTTGGGTCTATACGTTTTGTGAGAGAGACCGCATGGATAGCTACTCAGGAAGTGTTGTGAAGCCTGCTGTGGTATTCGAAGTATCCTACACACACACACACACACACACACACACACACACACATATATATATATATATATATATATATATATATATATATATATAATACTTTAAAATGATGAAACTAGAACAGCAACTGAACATACAATGAGAAAAAGACACCCTGCGTCGAGAAGCTTTCGGCTGTTTTATTCAGCCTTCATCAGCTCGAATGAAGCAGATAAAATGAGTTCAAAAGTCTACCTATAAAATTCTAAAAGACTTCAAAATACAAACAAAGAATAAAAGCAGCCAGCACAAACTTAGGACAGTAAGAAATAAAGCTTAAAATTACTGGGTGGAAAGAGAAAAAACAGATTCTTAAAACCAGCTTTAAACATGCTGCACTAAAGTTAAGATAATCCTCAAAAATATGGTTAAAACCAACGGAGCAGAAAGGGGCATGGAAGGTGCATTGGACAAGAACATTACGCATAAGAAACCACCAAAATGAGTAAAAGAAAGTTACCCTGAAATTTACCGTAGGTAGCTGACTCTTTTAGAAGAGTTAAATTCCTTCCGTTTGTTTAGGCCTAGGGGAAATAGAGTATTCGATTGGGCAAGCCAAAAACCTCTTTTAATGAGGGCTGTGTCAGCATTAAACTTGCTGTAAGTCTGCTCTATAAGGGTTAACTTAATGTCTGACAGTTGATGAGGAGAAGAAGTATAATGGACTGCTAATTCGCATCTTGTTCAAGAGGTCGGATCTGTGATTTCTAAATCTTATTTTTAAATTCCGTGGAAGTAGACCCAACATACTGCAAATTACACTTAAAACAAGTTGCTACATAAATAATACAAGCACTAGTACAGGAAACATAACTTTTAATAGGATAAGTTTTCTTAGTGGCACAGCTAATAAAGCTGGAACTCTGCAATAAAAAAATAGTACAGAGGACACACTTCTTCCGCTCACATTTGAAACAACCTACAGTGTCCCCTGTGCGGGTACGATAAGGAGATTTCGACTTCCTTAGTAAATCCTTAAGGGACTTACATTTTCTGTAAGCAGTGAAAATTGAATTCTCTGGGAAAAGATTGGTCACACGAGGCGAGCTATATGAAGGATGCGCATGTGTTTACGAATGATAGAATGGGCATTGGGTAACGCTGGATTGAAATCCAGGACTAGTGGGTGTTTGCAATTAGAATTGCTCTTTTTGGCAGGATTAAGAAGGGCAGATCTAGGTAGTTTGTTTGCTTTATCGAATTGCTCTTCTACAAGTTGGGGGTCATATCCTCTGGCTATTAAACAATGCTTAAACTCAATAAATCTCTTGGCCAAAAGCTCAGGGGTAGAACAAATACGTTTCAGCCTTAAGGCTATACTGTAAGGGATGCTTCTCACTTGATGCTTAGGGTGAGAACTAGAAGGTAACAAATATAAATGACCATCAGTTGGCTTAGAGAACACATCAGTTGAAATGATTCCATTGTTCAAAATAACCATAACATCCAGAAATTCAAGCCTAGACTCAGAAAACCTCAGTACAAAATTGATAGTTGGATAGATAGAGTTAATAAAATTGGTAAATTCAAGAAGTGCATCGAGTCCATGAGGCCAAAGCTCAAAAATATCGTCCCTAAAACGCTACCAATTTTGTGGTTTAAAAGGACCTTCGATTGTAGCTATTTTGTCTATGTATCTCATAGGAATGTCAGCACATTTTTGCATGCATTTTTGGGTCCCATAGCAGTTCCATGGATTTGCACGAAGTTATTACCTTTGAAACTAGAGTTATTGTGCTTTAAACAAATATCGACTGCTTCAACAGTACAATCGTTACAAGGTAACTCGGACTTTCTACTAGCTGACTAGTTAATGCTTCCGTCACGGCTTTTAACCCTAATGTATTGTCTAGGTTGGGAAACATAGCAGTAACGTCCCAAGAAACCAGTAGAGTGGAAGTAGCTAAAGGGGTATTAGTAAAATTTTGGAGTTTATTAAGTAAATCAGTCGTAACCTTGTTATACGAGGGGCTCTTTTGGGCAATGGGCTTAAGAAAACTCCCAGTTAAAGCAGAGAGATTTTCAATGGCTGTGTTACAACCCGAGGTAATTCGTCTGATGGGGTTCTCTTCCTTGTGGGTTTTTACAGTGCCAAACGCTTTACCTGGTTTGGCTGTCCTATTAACTACCCATTCAGCTATCTTAGGCCTATCATCGATTTGACCTTGGCTTACCTACTTGGAGGCCCAGTTAGCGACCACCTTTAGGATATCCTGGGTAGGGTCCTCCTTAATCTGAGAATAGTGCAGCGGATTGGTGAGCTGTGATAAAACTTTACTGTCACATTCAGAATTATCCAATAAGACAAATTAACCACCTTTATCCTGTGTGGAAACACATAAAGAATCGGAATCTCGTTTGTCCTTAGCTAAATTGCTTTTAGTTCGGCGGACATTTTTAGGGCTTAGAATATCTCTTGAGATTGCAGAAATAAAGTTTTCAACTGCTGGGTCTCTCGATCTAGGAGGCTGCCACTTAGACCGGGTACCTAATTGATGGTGTAAGTTGGAAAAACTATCATCCTTTGCAGTGTTGGTTTCAGAACTGTCAAAGAATACCGCGAGTAGGAGTCTTCTGCTGAAGAAATCTGTGTCTTGCCTAACTTTTAACCAGTTTATGTCACGTGGAGTAGGGCAAAACGAAGGGCCCCTGGATAGTAAATTGATGGCTGCTGTACTACATTCCGTCCTACTTAGGTTGAACGGGGCATGGCGCGGCTGGTGGCTTAGTAGTGATGATGATTCAGGTACTGGATTACGTTTCTTTGTTGCCCTTCTGGCACTGGATTTTCTTAAAGATCCATTAAACCTTCTATTTTTGGGAACCTCATTTAGCTTAGCTATTGGGCTGTTCCAAGGGTTTCCGTCTCTGGCTAATTTAAACGAAGATTTGGTTTCAACTGTTCAAGGCTAAGTTTTAAATTTTGAGCTCGTTGCTTAGCACTGTTCCAAACTGAATATGAAACTGAATATGAAACTGAATATATATATATATATATATATATATATATATATATATATGTACATAATATGCATTGTCTGGTGGCACTTTCTAGGGGTCCGATATGAAAGATAAAAAATTTTCATTCCATGTCATCTAAACCCCATACCAAAACTCCATTCCTAACTCAAGATATCCCTTCCTAAAGATTGGTTACTTTTAATAAGAAATACCTCCAGGTTTCCTCAAGGCCACCGAACATGATCCAAAGTGGGTAAATTGCCTCAGATTCCTTTTGTTATCTCTTATAATTGGATACCTTGTTTGTCCTTGAAATATGATACGGTTGGAATGTTTAGATGTTTTTCCCTGTATATGTAGTGTAAAACTGTTCCATACTTATGGTAAACAGACGGCCAGCCATTGCCCTAAAAAGGCTTAAAAAAGTTATGTGGGCATTTTAAGTACAAGCAGTCAGCCATGATAGATCCAGTGTACATATAGTAACAAATTAAGTTAGGGGGGCTGACACGTGCGAAAATCATTTTTTGGGTCATTTTTTACCATTTTGGGACAAAAAATGTGATTTTTATGATTTTTGCTTATTGCATATTTTTGAAAAATTTTTATCAGAGAAATATAAATTTTAGTTGATTTCAACTATTTTTTGGGCAATATTAATGAAAAAAAAAAACATCACAAAAAACAAAGAAAATAAAGACAATCTGGAGTGAAAAATGGCCGATATCTCGAAATGGTGTTCTCATTATGTACGATATTTTCAAAGTGGGAAATTCTCTCATAAAATTATAAAGGAAACATAATCTGATAATATTGGCTACAAATTGTTGAGATGTAAAGTTACGCTTTAGCAATTTTGATATAGTGACCTTAAAGGTGCATACTACCTTGTTCTAAATTATACAAAACACACAATTTTGATGACTTTAGTTGAAAAATGAACTTGTGTAAATCTGATGTTTTTGTTAGCCCAACAAAGATTAGTACAGCTGCTATAAAGAAGAAAAATTGTGCACTTTTTGACAAAAGCATGACAATTTCATCATAGGTAATTTCAAGTACGCTGGTTCATATTATGCTTGGTACCCATCGCTCCCACCAAGGGACCGGTCGCCATTTTGAATTTAAAAATTGTCGCCACTAGAATCTATTTACTATTTCTATTTCACTCGGCCAGCATTACGGTTAGCTCTAACATTGAGATACCTTGCATGCAACTGGTTTCTTATTATAAGCATATTTTCAAGTTATTACGAGTATATAAGACTCCATTATATCAAACAATGCGATAACATCCGTGCGTTTTGTTAATCTGTGAAATTACTGTTTACATGCACTGGTAATTCCTAGTTTTGTCAACACAGGGGCCTACTCAGGCAGGCCCGTAGAAATGAAAGATTTTGCATATCGGGGGAAACTACGAACATTTCCTGAATTAGACAATCATCCACAGTATGTCCGGGTGTGGTCGGGTTAACAGACACTAAGCCAGTGGACGCGATATTTGCCACAATGCCCCCAGTTCACAGAATTGGTTTTCCTCCTATGGGGGTTGAAGTTCCAGGAGTTGAGGAAAACCCATCCATCCCCCTCTTAACAAAAAACCTTATCTGAAATGGCTATGTTTTTGCACAAATGGCAAGGCAAATGGCTGCAGGATCTCCACCCCATCCTACCCACCCCCTCTTCACATACAAACATATGACAAAGCATAAACACCAAATCGCAACATCTGGATGATTTTCTCAAAACTACCACCTGCTAAGCCCACGCAGATCCTCCCCAAGACACCCCTGCGTCGTTCCAGGAGGTGATTGATCCGCTAACGAGCCCAGCTCGTTTCCCACGATTAATATTAAGGCCAGTGCACCTTGTGCCAAAATGTCTTTTTGTTTCGCAGTGACTTGACCTTGATGAGACAAACCCTCTCCTTACATCAAAGTGTGCAAGAAATAGTGATTTCCCTAAAGTCATTTCACATTTTAATTTCAAAAGGAAACAGCATTAGGTAATATGAGTTAAACGAAGAAGACATCACAAAGGTATTGTACAATTGCTTTTTCAAATTGGGGGAATAAGTTTCAGAACTTTCTTTATTGGCAAGCGAATAAGCTGTAAAGATGAGAGTTGGACGATTGAGAACCATGTTCCAACCCTCCGAAAGATACACCGATGATTGTAATTCTGGATTAAAGTTACAGCTTTAAGTGATTAGTGTAATTTTTTACTTGACGTGTTATCGTGTTATTCAGTTTTGCATTTGCGTATGCACTAAGATTGTTTTTTCACTGACTAACTCCAAGCAAAAACATAAAACTTACATCAAAGTCACCATTTTTGATAACGTTGTTTCCCTCCAAAATGACTTCGCGACAAGTCAATATCAATTCAAATTCAGTCAGTTTAAAGTGATTAGCATGTTTTGTTACTTGACGTGTTTTTCAAAGTTCTGCATTTGCACTGAACTTGTTTTTGTACTGGCTAACTTACAGCAAACAATAAAACGTACATCATAACATCATCTTAAGATATTTGAAATATTTTACTCAAAAAGCCTTTTATTTTGCTCGGTTTGGTATCATTGTTCTCCTCCAATGTAGGTTTCGCCATTAAAATCACCTGTGTATGCTGTCTAAACGCTGAGATTCAAAATGACGGCCAGTCACGTGATGGTAGCGATGGGTAACAAGTATAATATAAATCAGCAAACTTGAAATCAAAATGGCCGTCGTTTGACTCCTTCTGACCGTCGGGTAATATTCTTAGCCCCGATTCACATTCTAAAAATGTAGGTTTCGACAGTTAAATGACATGTGTATGTTGTCTAAAACGCTGAGATACTCTAGTTGATAGATTCCATGGGGGCCATTTTAAATTCAAATGGCGGCCAGTCACATGATGGTAGCAATGTGTACCAAGTATAATATGAATCAGCAAACTTGAAAGTACCTATGAGCAAACAATCATGATTTTGTTAAAAAGTTCACAATTTTACCCTCAGCAGAATGAAATACATGTATGGAGGCCATTTTGATTTCAAAATCGCCGCCGTCTGATCCCCTTCCGACCGTCGAGTGATATTGTTAATCACAAAAATGGATTCTTACATACTTCTAATGTAGGTATCGACATTTGAATTACATTTGTATGTTGTGTAGATGCTGAGATACCCTAGTAAATAGATTCCAGTGGCGGCCATTTTAAATTCAAAATGGCGGCCGATCACATGACGGAAGCGATGGGTACCAAGCATAATATGAATCAGCGTACTTGAAAGCACCTATGATGAAATTTTCATGCTTTTGTCAAAAAGTGCACAATTTTTCTTCTTTATAGCGGCTGTACTAATCTTTGTTGGGCTAACAAAAACATCAGATTTACACAAGTTCATTTTTCAACTAAAGTCATCAAAATTGTGTGTTTTGTATAATTTAGAACAAGGTAGTATGCACCTTCAAGGTCACTATATCAAAATTGCTGAAGTGTAACATTACATCTCAACAATTTGTAGCCAATATTATGTTTCCTTTATAATTTTATGAGAGAATTTCCCACTTTGAAAATATCGTACATAATGAGAACACCATTTCGAGATATCGGCCGTTTTTCACTCCAGATTGTCTTTATTTTCTTTGTTTTTCATTAATATTGGCCAAAAAATAGTTGAGATCAACTAAAATTTATATTTCTCTGATAAAAATTTTTCAAAAATATGAAATAAGCAAAAATCATAAAAATCACATTTTTGCCCCAAAATGGTCAAAAATGACCCAAAAATGATTTTCGCACGTGTCAGCCCCCCTCCCCCTAACTTTATTTGTTACTATATGTACATTGGATCTAGCATGGCTGACTGCTTTTACTAAAAAATGCCCACATAACTTATCTTTTAAGCCTTTTTAGGGCAATGGCTGGCCGTCTGAAAGCAAAATAGTTATGAAATATTGAATATAGTGATATCAACATTATAAAGAAATACAAAAGCTAAATCTAATCAATTTGCCCAGATGACATCACAGATTTCCCATCATTCACTGCGAAACCTGAAAAAAGAGCATTTCTTTAAAAAATTCGTATCTTTTAAATGCAAGATGCTATTGAGATGGGGTTTTCACTGCCTAACACAGAAAAGTTTCTGCGTTTTTTGAAAACATCAAATTTGGCCACCAGAAGATGCTTTTAAGAGTTATCAACCCACGAGTTATCCGCGAGGACGGCTGCTCACGAGGATCATCTCACGGGTCTGCAACGAATGCAGGCGCGGTTCTAGATCGAGACTTTTGGGGGGGGGGGCTTAAGGGGGTCTTGAAAGGGAAGAATCATAAAATTTTCTCTCAGATATGTAAATCGGCCACGCGCACGCTGAAACCAATGATAATAAAAACAGTACCATAACCAGGGACGGCGCAAGGTTATTTTGATAGGGGACATGGGTTGAGTGATCGCCGTCCTGGGGGAGGGGTCTTAGGGGAGGGGTGTCCCCTCCCTCTGAGAAATTTTTGCTAATTTAAGGTTGCTAAGATGCAAAATGGTGCGTTCTTTGGGTAATTTTTTGACTATATGACTGGAAAATGTTCATAACTTTGTGAATTCTAATTTTTGGTTGATGGAAAGAGGGCCTTCTTAGGGGAGGGGTCTAAGGGGAAGGGTGTTCCCCTCCCTTTGAGAAATTTTTGCTAATTTAAGGTTGCTAAGATGCAAAATGGTCCGGTCTTTGGGTTATTTTTTGACTGATATATATGGCTGGAAAATGTTCATAATTTTGTGAATTCTAATTTTTGGTTGGGGGAAACAGGGCGGTCCTAGGGGAGAGGTCTAAAGGGAGGGGTGTTCCCCTCTCCTGTGAGATATTTTGGTTACTTGAAGGTTGCTAAGATGCAACATGGTGCGGTCTTCGGGACAGTTTTGACTGATATATGGCTGGAAAATGTTCATAACTTCGTGAATTCTAATTTTTGGTTGGGTAAAAGGGGGCTGTTCTAGGGGATAGGTCTAAGGGGAGGGGTCCCCCTCCCCTTTTGAGAAATTTTGGTTACTTGAAGGTTGCTTAGATGCAAAAAATGGTGTTGTCTTTGGGATATTTTTGAACCCTATCACATGGCTTCAAAACATTCTTAATATTTTTGGTTTGGCGGAAGAGGAGCCTTTTTTGTCCAAGGGTATGTATCAACAAACCTCCTGAAGTCCCCTTTTGGACACATTACTGCCTTCTAGTCGGGGAAAGTTTTACGCAAAAATGCGTGCCTGGAGTCCACAGAAATATTTTCGAACTATTTAGAAAATTTGCCTTGCTTCATTTGTGCATTATAAAATCGTATCTAAAGGCTGGTAGAACTTGAACCGGAATATGGCCTCCTGGAAGCTCTGGATTAACTATATGGATCAGATATAGGCCTACCCCGCCCTCCTCTTTTCTTCTCCTTTCCGTCTTCTTTTCCTACTCTTTTTCTCTTTTCCTGCAAATTACAGGGGAGGGATAGGCCTCCCTTCCCCCTCAGTGGCACCGCCCCTGACCATGACATAGATGTAACGTATATACAGGCATATATATATATTTTTTTTATTTGGAAGAATGTAGCAAACGTTACTGAGAGATACGAGCAACTGGACCTGTTCACATTAATGGGAATAACGATTCGGCCTGTAGATTTGACTTAAAAGGACTGCTAGTATAGCTTGACGAGATCAGCGACGAAATGACTCGTTTTGAACTTCCAACAGATGATTTATCCGTTAACTTGATTTACATGCGTACATACTATCATAGATGTTACTTATGTTACTTATCTGACCCAACTTCCATTGTATGAAATCGTGAACCTAATACGTGATTTCGAGACGCAGACGACAGTTTCCCTTGACAAACTAAATCCACTGGACCAAGATGTGCACAATTGTATTGGGCAAATTTTGTTTTTCTCAGTACACGCAAATATAGCATAACACAACCTCTGAAAATTTGGGGGGGGGCTTGACGAATTTGGGGGGGCTTGAGCCCCCAAAGCCCCCCCGTAAAACCGCGCCTGAACGAATGGGAAAGTTTCTCACCCGCATCAGCCCACAGGACGGCTGCGAGAAGGAGGCTTTCCCGAGGTTCTACATATGAGTTATCAGCAAAACTGAGACTTTTCACTGGAATCTACTCACGAGTCATCTACCCGAGGGAATGCGTACCTAGTTTGGAGGCACTTACTCATGAGAAGATGTCCACTTCCTCGTGACGCGCGTTGTTCTTTGACAAACCTGTTTAACCTTCTCATGAGAGCATACTTGTTAGAGTGTATTCATGTGTATTGAATGATGCTAGAACACTGAACTTAATTGTATATTATTGTCTACATGAGGCTGTTAGGTATATCTCACAGTGTATCAACTATTTACTCGCGCCTGTTAGTTACTCATCATTGTTCTCGGTGAGTAGTATTGAGAAGCTACTAAGAGAGAGCTCTTGGGCGTCTAGAAGTAAGTTACAGGACGAGTTATTTATAGCCTGTACATGTAAGAGTATATTGTAAAGCCGTGCTGCTGTACTTCGACTATATTTAATCATCTGTACAAACTTTGAGCAATAAAGTGATTTTGAGAACCCAGAAGTAAATCTCTCACCCTCTGTCTGGTCAACTGTGTTTTTTATCGTTAATTTCGGACAAGGTCGACGTGACAATATTTTTCCTTTTCATCAAATTCTTGCAGTAGTTATATAAAAGAAGTGTCACTTGGAAAATGACTTTTGGCAAGCCTTTTGTCACATTTAACCTTCATGTAATCTTCTGCTATTTGAGCTATAAAGCCTGGCATGTCTCTGGCACAATGTAATTGATATAGTGCCATTACTGACCCGAAAGCTGAACAATCGTACTGTTATATGTTTGGCTATGGAACGTGAAAAGGGCACGGATATTTTGTTGTCTGAACTTAGGTTGTTGTCTAAATTCACATTGTCTAAACTTACTTCGTTGTCTAAATTTGTTGTCCAAACTTACGTTGTCTAAATTTAAGTTGTTGTCCAAACTCACATTGTCTAAATTTAAGGTGTTATCCAAAGTCACGTTGTATTTCAGTTCGTATTTCAGTTCATATTTGAGTTCGTATTTCAGTTCGTATTTCAGTTTGTCTAAATTTAAGTTGTTGTCGAAACTCACGTTGTCTAAATTTAAGTTGTTGTCCAAACTCGCGTTGTCTAAACTGATGTTGTTGTCTAAACTCACTTTGTCTAAATTTAAGTTGTTGTCAAAACTGACGTTGCCTAAACTGATGTTGTTGTCTAAAATTAGGTTGACGTCTAAAACTCATGTATTATTACGTTATTGTAAGTTTAGACAAAAAACGATTACTAACGACAACGTGAGTTCAGACAACAACTTAAATTTAGACAAAGTGAGTTTAGACAACAACTTAAATTTTGACAAGGTGAGTTTGGACAACAACTTAGATTTAGACGAACTAAAATACAAAGTGAAATACGAAATGAAATATAACGTGACTTTGGTCAACAACTTAAATTTAGACAACGTGAGTTTGGACAACAACTTAAATTTAGACAACGAAATAAGTTTAGACAATGTGAATTTAGACAACAACCTAAGTTTAGACAACAAAATATCCGTGCCCTTTTCGCGTTCCATATTTGGCCTGTAAAAGAAAGTTTCATGTTCTGTAATATTTTGCTGTTTATCAAAGTTGTCATACTTAGATCTGTGTCTTGAAGTTTTCAAACCTGATGATTTGTATCTTAGCTTAAAAGTTGATACTGTAAAACCCGTCTTTTCTGTATTTATTAGATGATTACAGTTGAGAGAACCAAAGTGAGTACTATCTTTTGAGCTATGCCAGGGGCTTACATATGATTTTTTTCTTCTGGAAGAGCAGGGGCAATCGTAGGAAACGAGCTGGGCTCGTTAGCGGATCAATCACCTCCTGGAACGACGCAGGGGTGTCTTGGGGAGGATGTTTTGGGGCTTAGCAGGTGGTAGTTTTGAGAACAATCATCCAGATGTTGCGATTTGGTGTTTAATGCTTTGTTATATGTTTGTATGTGAAAAAGGGGTGGGTAGGATGGGGTGGAGATCCTGCAGCCATTTGCCTTGCCATTTATGCAAAAACATAGCCATTTCAGATAAGGTTTTTTGTTAAAAGGGGGATGGATGGGTTTTCCTCAACCCCTGGAACTTCAACCCCATAGGAGGAAAACCAATTCTGTGAACTGATGGCATTGTGGCAAATATCGCGTCCACTGGCTTAGTGTCTGGTAACCCGACCACACCCGGACATACTGTGGATGATTGTCTAATTCAGGAAATGTTCGTAGTTTCCCCCGATATGCAAAATCTTTCATTTCTACGGGCCTGCCTGAGTAGGCCCCTGTGTTGAAAAAATAGGAATTACCAGTGCATATAAACAGTAATTTCACAGATTAACAAAACGCACGGATGTTATCGCATTGTTTGATATAATGGAGTCTTATCTACTCGTAATAACTTGAATATATGCTTATAATAAGAAACCAGTTGCATGCAAGGTATCTCAATGTTAGAGCTAACCGTAATGCTGGCCGAGTGAAATAGAATTCATCCAGTGTGTGTGTGTGCGTGTGTGTGTGTGTGTGTTTTTTTTCTTTCTGGATCAGTCGTCGAACTTTTCCAAGCAGATCCCCTGAGCTGTTCAGGGCACACAGTTTTTAGTTGGAAAGCCACACACCCTCAAATGTCTTCTTCGGTGAGTCCACTCTCCAACCATTTTAAGTGGCCTACAACTTGGCTAGCCATGGTCGGGGCCACCAACTTCGACGTTGCCTCTCCTTCCCCAGTCTCCCTTACGCCTACGCCAAGTCGGGTTATTTGCAACAGCATCTCGCTGCCGCTGCAATGGATCAATGTGCACGTCCGCAATAGTCAACTGTGGCGTAGTCGTGGGTTTCAATCCCAGGAGCAGTGCTGATGAGTGGTGAAATCCATTGTGAATAAGCACGCAAAGCAAAAAAATGTCCCAACGATGCAATCCATCGGCCTCGCTCAAAGCGTCAGGTGTCTTCAACAATTATCTCAAAAGAATCGTGTAGTGTGCACCCCTAGTTAACATATCTGCGAATATCCTCACGTAATTGCACTGCAATTGTTATGAGCTAACCAACCAAGGTAATACAGAACTTTAAAAAAACAAAAAAAAAATCTAGCACTCCTGGATTCCTTCGATAAAATTTATTGTCAGCTTTGTACGAAAATACACTTAGGCGATAGAATTACTAGTTTTGGCACCAGTTTATAATTTTTAATGGCAGAGCCTTCCACAACCAGAGACAAGTGTTTGCATTTGTTAGATAGATAGTGAAAGCTATTGGCTATAGTAAATGGGGTGAGAAAGCCGTCTCTTGTCATGGCTCAACCTCTAATGGTGCAGAATTTGCATATTTTTTTTTATTCAAAGTCTACTCTCTAAATGTAAAAGTGTGGAAATTTATCAATAAGATTGACTTCAGTGACCACTCCGTGTTTCGAATGACATTTCACTCTTCATCGAGTGGCATTTTCACT
Source organism: Holothuria leucospilota (assembly GCA_029531755.1). Classification (NCBI taxonomy): domain Eukaryota; kingdom Metazoa; phylum Echinodermata; class Holothuroidea; order Aspidochirotida; family Holothuriidae; genus Holothuria; species Holothuria leucospilota. The sequence continues at coordinate 55,250,925 of CM055961.1, read as the reverse complement.
CAATCAGAGCTAATTATCACTCCGAGAAGAGTGGAGTTACTCTCTTTTACATAAGGGAGTATATTTTTAAATGTTAAAGTCTCATGTCCATACCTACGTGGAATTCTCGATCTCCAGTATCATTTTTTTAAATTAAGCTCGTATAATCGGCCCAAATATTTAAAAGCTAAATTTCCATCTACACAAATAGAATTCTTAATCTCATCCAAGAGAATGTATTGTTTTGCTGGCGTTTGGCGCATTTTAGACAAGTTTTAACTCGATAAAGTTGGAGGAAGACAAGCAGAGCGAAGAATCATTTCTAAAGTAGAGATCAGGGGCGTAGATTTCTTTCAACTTTTGGGGGATGGGGTAAACCATCGCAAATGTGGAAAATGTGCACGCGAAGCGTGAGCCCATGACGGTTGGGGTCCAGGGGTCCGCCTTATGGCCCCTGGTGGGGTCCAGAGGCAAAGCCCCTGTGGGGATCCAGGGGGCAAAGCCCCCAGAAGCTCCTGGGTTTAAATGTCTCAGAAGTGCCAGGAAGACTGTTTTAAGGGGTTAATTTTCAGTGGTAATGTCCTTTGGTAGGCTATTGGTATATTCATACATTTAGGAAATGCTATTTTGAGCACAAAACTCGTTGATAATCTGCACTGGATTGAAATTGTACAAGAGCAAAAATGTCCTGTTAAGCTTAAAAAGGCAGGGATCAAAATATAAGGTCATCCCAGACAACTGGATTTTGAATTCGGAGATCATTGCAAGACCTACAAGTTGGCTTGATATCAGTGGCGTGGCCAGGTTTTTTTCGTGATTGGGGGCACCATAGATGATGTCGTAATAATACCTCAGTTCCCCCAAGTCTGCGTAAATTACACCTTTATTTTTCATGCGTTCCTGCATTTGCATGCAGCAGTTTTGATCTTTCGTTTGTCACTACATTTAAACAATTTAGAATCGTTTAAATTAAAACTTAAGTCTTTCTTGTTTCGTGAGGCCTTTTCTGTGTAAAGCGCTGCCGAACATATTTCTTATGATGGCGGCGCTATATTAAGTCATTTATTTATTATATTTATTATTACTTCATAAAGATGTCGTCCCGGGGAAGGGGTTCCCCTCCCCTTAAAGAATTTTTTTATTATTTAAAGGTCTTTTAGATGCAAAATGGTGCTATCTTTGGGATGTTTTTGGAACTGATCATATATGGCCGGAAAATGTCCATTATTTAGTGAATGCTAATATTTTGGTAAGGTAAAAGAGGAGAATATGTTGCCTATTAAGAGACAGATACGTTGTCAACAAATGTCCTGAAGCCCCCTATTTTACTGCCTTCTGTTTCGGGAAAGTTTTTACACAAAAATATGTGCGTAGAGTCCACAGAAACATTCTTGAGTTATTACGAAATATGTCCTTTCCTTCATTGTGCATTATGAAAGGGCATCTAAGGATAGCAGATACCTGAATAGGACCTCCTGGAAGCACTGCATTAATCATATTAATGGGGGGGGGGGGGGTGACATAATGCGTATACTACCGGACATCCGAATGATAAAATAGAGAACGACACCAAACACTTTACAACTATCGTTCTTTTACTACTTTTGAACTAAAAACCGGACGAACAGCTGCCAGCAATGGAAAATGAGAGGGAGGGAGAGTATAGGTGGAGGGAGGTGATATTAGACCTCTGTGATAGGTGTAGCAAAAGGGGTGAAGGACTAATAAGAGCGTTACAGAGTGCTGTTTTCGTCATAAGTGTATTAACAATCACCATCTATACCGATAATGGCTCAGCGCGAACTGGCGAAGCTCTGGTAAAAATTTTTGAAAAATGTTTAACGGCAGATACGTACTTTCAACCTTCTACATCATCAGGGTGACCAGATTTTGAAAAGTAAAATACGGGACACTGCATGGTTGGAAGGTGGGTTGTGTGCACGCGTAGCGCGAAGCTCCCATCAGGTGGGGTCCAGGGGCCCGCCTTAAGGCCCCTGGTGAGGTCCAGGGGCAAAGCCCCCCGCAAGCTTCTGGATTTGAGTGCATTCAAAGCACCAGAAAGTCGTACGTAGAGTGGTCCAAGTTATAAATCACAAGGTCCAAAAATGTGTTAAAAATGTCAATTACTAGACTAGTTATATTTCTTTTTGATGACACAGCTTTGAGTAATTGCCTATAAGATTGGGCATATGTAACAAACTCAGAACATGTCGTATAAAAGTTACAATTTGCAGTTGTGATTTGATAAGGGAGACATTACAACTATTTCTGCAGGCTATATACGACTAGTATGCCAGAGGCACCAGTGTTATGCGGGACTAAACTGCGGAACTGACTACGAACCTCGACACTATCCTACCTGCCTACGTTGGCCCACAATTGTAATACATAAACACGTGGGGGTGAGCAGGCTTTGAAAAGCTGCTAACGCACTCTACAGAAGATTTCAATTTTCCTTGCAGTAGTTGTATCCGCCCATTCTACCAGAGTTGTGTCTCCTTTTTTGTGTGTATTTTGTAAGGAACCCCCTTCAGCAACATGGAAATACGGGACAAATAGGCGTCCCGGGGAGGTTCAATACGGGACGCGGGACAAATGAACCAAATACGGGACAATCCCGTATTTTACGGGACGACTGGTCACCCTGGTGTAAACAGTGAGGAATAATATTTCCATTACAAAACCTGCATTCAGACTCTACATCAAGACACTTTCAATTGCCCAACAAACCTACTTGCCACTGTCATAAGCCAGTCTTTTACCTATTAATTCGTAAACTTTCAACTTTTTGCTGCTGTGCTTCTCCGAAAGTTGCTATCGGAAGATATTGATAATATGAGTGACACTGTCGTAAGGTTGGAAGCAGGCGGAGCGAGAGAAAATTTTGATGATTGCCAACGATTTGCTAAAATTCTGATAGTTTGAGAAACATTTGTGACAGAAAGTGAAGCGAGATTGAAAAAATTTCTTACGAAATTGAAGAATAAAATATACATTCCACCATACACGTATCTGTAGACTGAAACATTGGGGGGATGATTACATGGGCCATCCCCCCCTAGTCAAATGTTGGAGGATATATCCCCCATCCCCCCCCCCCGGGATTTACGCCCATGGTAGAGATGAGCTTATTTCGTTACAATGCATTCTAATAGTATTATCGACAAATGAAAACCCAGAAATCACACTACCTAGAGAATACATATAGATTTCTATTGTCTCTCCCAGGACTCATTACAGATTAGAATATTTTCCTGTTTCCCGCAATTGATTATTGGCAGCTAGCAAAGTTTTCATGCAGATCATTCTATTGCTTGTTTCTTTTGTTTCTCATACGTATTGCCTTCGGAGAGAAAAGATTCTGGTTACTGGAAATTGAAAGACTCTCTGCTTAATTGGTACATTTAATCAATTTTTAAAAATAATGTTCTTCCTTATTCAGTTGAATCCTGATGATACGTTCACTTGTAATTCTCTTTGACCGAGAGCTGATGTTCACTGTGTTCTATAAAAACTCACAAGACACTCGATGGCGATGGTCTTTCGATATATTTTTATGAACAGTCTTGGCCCTTCACAGGGCAGGTATAGTGACCAGTGTCTTAAATTTTTCTTTTTCCCAAAAACGACTTGTCTTGATGTATATAGAAGGGTCATAACTTAAGTCTCAAAGGAGGTTAATATGTTTCTTTACTCCAAAATTATTACTTTGTCACATGGGCGTCAATCCTGGGGGGGACGGGGGGACATGTCCCCCCCACATTTCGATGGGTGGGGGACACAATATCAAATGTCCCCCCCCCCCCACATTTGCGTAAAAGAGTAGTGCCGTGGCTCTATTTGACTGGCTTTTAGAGTGGTATGTAGGTTTGTTGGGCAATTGTTAAGTATCTCAATGCAGATTCTGAATGCAGATTTCGTCAGGGAAATCTTATATAATGACAAAATTTCGGCGCGCTTCGCGCGCATGCGTTACGGTTTGCACTCCTTCTCATGACCATTAAAAAGGTAAAAACATGGAACTATTCTGATCACAACACTCTCCGAAAACAGACATACATCTCAAAACATCTGAAGGGGACTCTCATCAATATGGGATCATTCCATCAGTGGCGTACGCAGAGGGGAGGACCATTCGGCCATGCCTCCTCACTTATTCCGATTTTTTTTAAGTTCCTAAAAATATGTAAATTTTTTAACACAAATTTTACTTCAAAGGTAGCATATTTGGCACCAGATTGCATGTAAGGACACCTTATTTTTCAAAAATTTTCAAAGGGGAGGTGCACACCCCTCCCCCAGGCCGGCGGTCACACAACATACTGCATGCCCGCCCCCTTGAGACAAATCCTGGGTACGCCACTGCATTCAGTCTAATTTGTAGCATGATGTGGAAGTTTGAAAGTACTTTGTTGCCGTTAAACATTTTTCAAAAATTTTTACAGAGCCATTATTGGTATAGATGGTGATTGTTAATACACATACGACTTAAAAACATTCTGAAAACGCCCTTGCTAGTCCCTCACAACTTTGCTATACTACGATCAGCTCCAAAAATATCCCAAAGATAGCACCATTTTGCATCTAAGCAACCTTATATTAACGAAAATTTCTCAAAGGGGAGGGGGCGTACCCTCCCCTTAGACCCCTCCCCCAGGACGACACATTTATGTAGTGACAAAGGAAGGATTCCCACTGCTGTATACAAAACGCATAGCGCTCATAAACAAAGTGCAATTTACACGTCTCCACTCAGTTGGAAAAAAACATCCAGCCAGTCGGAATTTGGGACGGTCACCTTCACACCCCAAAACATGTCACCCTAGCAACGGGCCTGGTCGGGTCCATGATCTCCAACAATGATCCACGCTGCGAAGCGTGGTTTCAGCTATGTTGGGACATGGTAAAATGTATTTCACCTGGCAGATCTCAGTGATGGTCATGTTAACTTTGAAATGATAATTCTTATTATACAGGCCCGTAGCCAGGCCGGGGCACAAGGTGGCCGTGCCCCCCGTGCGGACCACTGTGCCCCCCTATACGGAAAATCGATCGAAAATAAAATTTTAGTACATGTAAACGGTGGCCCTGGTATCACACCAAGCGATTTGTAACCAAAAATGATCCCAAAAGGAGTTTAATAATAATGAACGTATTTTGTTCTCTGTAACATTTTTGTTCTAAAATCACAAAAATTTTCGCGCGCTACGCGCGCTTTCATCTTTAGTTACATACAGTTTTAACACCCGTTTCAGATATGTTGGCTTAATTTATAAATGTACAGGTTCCACAATTAGGCTATTGTTCTTTCGTGTAGGTGTGATTCCCGGAAAAACACAAAACTGAATCCATAAAGAGTTCCATCTTCTTTCTCTTACGATCGGGAAGATTCTTACTAGTAATTCAGACTCAACATCATGATAATCATTTTGTATGAAACGTAGTGTCTCAGTGTACAGGGGTGGTGGAAGGGGGCATCCCCTCGCGACCAGTCGCCCGGCGTCTTGGTTTTGTTCTTAAAGACAGACACTCATCACCCCAAATACATTTTGGTTGGGAGAAGGCAAAATTCTCAATTGGTCATAGGTGAACGCTCTTTGATAAACATCAAAGCTCACAACACACAGTATGCGCAGAGAATGTTCTGGTTACATATTATGGCCTTGTACGCCCAACCGGATATGCCCTTAAGCAATAAACTAGGTTTGTGTCTGCACAAGGAGGGGCTCAACACAGTTTTGGAAGAAGTAACTTAGTCGGGAGAATTGGAACTGTCTAGGACGAAGAGGGCAGATTCTTCCATAGAAACCCAAATTTTCTAATTTTCCTTAATAAGAACCAAATATTTTCAATTTTTCTTCAACAGAACCCCAAATTTTTCGCCGGTCGCCCAAAATTTCGCTTTCGGTATCCAATCTGTAACCCATTGCTTCTGACGGGGCTTCGGGTTGCTGGACCTCTTAGGGGAGCTTGGTCCCTTCGTCGGGCTTATCTTTCCACCACCCCTTGCTGAGTCTGTATGCAGGTTTTACCGTGGTAAATAATTTTCCTGCAAAATTTCAGCGCGCTTCGCGCGCAATTCTCACAAGCGAAGTAATATCACCCGTGAACATTATTAGTACAAAAATTCAAGTGAACTCTTCCAGCCAAAGCTAGGTGAAGTCTCAAAGTTTGATCCCGGACATCAAGGGGCTTTCATGTAGTAATCTAGTACCTTGAGTAACATTCGCTCCGCGACGACTATACGGTTTGAAGCTACATTTACTCGTACCAAAAATTTATTCCAAAATTTACTTTTTCTCATGTTTTTTTCATGTACAATTTCGTTCAGAGTAGAAATACGATAATGACCATCCGAAGTGTGAACTGCGAAGACATTGGTGTGCTCTCACTGTCATTCAAAGTCCTACTGAAAGCTCCATGCTAGTGTTCCCATATTGTTAATTCGCCACATATTCGGGGAATTTCCCTCTGGGTCCTAACAAAATCATACTGGATCACACCAAGCCTGCCTAATGGCAGCCCCTGGTCCCGCCTCGCCTTTCGCAAAGTACTTAACCGGCTTCACCTGCGCTTGCTGAGCTGAAGATATATCGTGATTATAGTGTTGTTCCCTTCACTTGTGGAGAATTTCTACGTCTCAGTATTGCAAGCGGAGGGAAAAATTTCCATCAGAAGAGTGAAATTTTCGCGCGCTTCGGCGCGCCTATGTGCACACGTAAAACCGATACCTTTATGCTATGTGTGGTAAGCTTGAGATATAATCCCCTGGAGTTCCGTCAAACTGTAATCCTGTGGTGGTACTACTGACAACAAACATAATCTTCTTCGGTGCCCCTCTATGAGGTGTCCGTGTCCCCCTATATCAGAATTCCTGGCAACGGGCCTGTTATTAGAATAGGGCGTCAGTCATCATAAGATGGGGGGGGGGGAGGAAAGGGCCTATAGGAAGACACCCCTCTTCAAAACCAAAGGGATTGGTTTGTGCTAAGTCATGTATGTCCCCCGCCCCCCCCCCCCACATTTGAATACGGATTGACGCCCCTGCTTTGTCACACTTGTTACCACTGATAATAAAAGAGTGGCCAGATCTTCCAGAGTCAATCGGGCCTTGTTCAATATTATAAGTGTAAGTCACTTACTGTACGCTTTCTGAAGAGAACATTCCTTAGAGGAAACATTAGATATGTTTTACCATCTTATCAGTTACCATAATGTTTACCAAACTTATAGTTAGCTATTGTCTGTCGATTTCGCAAACACGTTCGAGAATCTTGAGTGGGGTTTCATACTCACGTTCTTCTGTTTTGGTACTGATTTTAGGATATAGGTGAGACCATCTAAGTTTCTCTATCTTGTGTTTAAGATCACGGCTTTTTTTCAGGTTTTTTCCAGTCAAAAGAGCTGTTAGACAGAATAACCTGTTCAGCTCTGAATTATTTTTGGGCAGAATTCTTAGCTTTAAAAACTACTTAAACAGTGAATAATTTGTGCATCGTTATTCAGAACCAGGAAATTGGGTAAGTGCAGTATGCAGATGGCACAACGTTTTTCTTCTTCTATACAGACAAGAGTCTGTTCATGAAAGTATCATTATCTGTCAGGGGCGTAGCCACTGTGTAGCACTGTAGGCCCGGGCCTACACTTTTTTGGCCAAGTTATCTTCTTTTAACACCCATAATTCAAATCCATAAGCTTGCTGGACGAGTTAAGGAGTCTAGACAGGAAAAATTATTGAAATGAACGTAGCAAGAATATGGCTAAATTAGGTGATTTACTCTTAGATGAGTGTCCTTTAAAGCGGAGTTGCACTGTATATACATATATTTCATATTTTTGTGCCTAAAACTTTTAAAATCCTGGCTACGCCCCTGTCCGTAATAGTCTAAGCAGGCATGTAACCATCAATTTTATTTTTAGCAAGTCCAAACTCTTCCCTCTGTTTCAATGTGTACGTTCTACTCCTGCTTTTGCCAGGAGTATCGTTTGAATATCATCCTACGTCATGTATAAATATGCTCGGTGTCTTTTTTTATCATAACGGTTATGATTTCTTTCAACTGAAATTTATTCCGAAACAATTTAGAAACATCGCATCCGCATCTGGGCTCAAAGTGATTTGGCCTTTGTTGTACGTACTGTTATAACGAAACACTTTTTTTTCTACTCGTCTCTTTTTTGTTTTACCTTCTACCTTATGCACCATGCAACTTTATTAATGACAAAGAGAGGACCATCTAAGATTTGGTCGACCGGGTAGTTAATAAAACGGTAAGTAATAGATATAATAAAGGGGACTGTCATTGTTACACTTGTCAATAGTTTTTTATTTGGAATTTACAATTGACTTCCGAACAGTTTTGTGAGGATACAAGAGGGAACGGTATTCCTTTCTACCAGCGAATATCAAGATATATCTGTCTGATTTCAGACTTGCCACTGCCTGTACCTGTCATTTGTTGACATTTCTCTTGTATTCTATACTAGTTATTAAACACCCGAAAATGTTTTAATCAATGATATTCCATGCACGGTTGATGTAAAAGTAAGGGATTTGCGACAATTTGGGGAAAAATGTTACTTGCAAACAAGGGACTGCCCTACGTCTACCTGGTAATGTGTAACATCCTGTCAACCTTCTTCAAAAGATTGCTGTTTCAAGCACATTCCTCATTTTTCCCTAAACGTATTTAGATAAAGAACTAAATAAAGATCTTGAGTAACTACAGTTCGAAAGGATTCAGTGCAAACATGAAAAGACTGATTGTTGGAATGATATCAATCGCAAAAACAGGATTTTCTCAGGAGAATTACATAAAAAACTAGATTGTCCTTGTTAGCGATGTATCCGAACAGCACTTGCATATTCCTATACCAGGGAGTTGATATTTGACATACACGGCATCCAGGGAGCGACGTACGAGCCTTGAGGCCTGCCCATGCAGGATGTGTTGCGTAGCGTCACGATCCGTCTACGTCACGTCACTTTCATCACTTTGCACGTAAATCAATGGAGCCGTCCGCACAGGACGCGTTGCGTTGCGCCACGTTCGATGCGGAAAAAAAAAGTTGACGTATCCTTCCGGATGCGTCAATTTTTGGCAAAGTCCATGTGCTTTCAGAAACAAGTTGACGTATGTCAACTTGCATCAACTTTGATTTCTTTCATGTTTTCCTTTCATGAAATAAAATTTAACGGAATCTGGATGCAAAATGATGCTGTGTTTTTTGAGCTCAAAATCACAATAAAACGCCTGTAAGATGGGTAGGAAAGCTCATTTCTAGCATTTTTTTTTTACAATGGGAATGTATACGCGTATGGTTCTTTGGGTACCCACCACCCTCGCGATATTATTGACTTCGATAGTGGACTCTAGATATGGCTGCTCAGGGACATTTCGTGGTACATGAGAAGATACAAATTTAAAATGCAGTGTATATAATCAGTTGCGTAGCTACGGGGGGCTTAGGGGAATCCAGCCCCTCCCCTCAACCGTTGCTCCCCCAAGCGACCCCACTGGCGATCTGAGGAAAATTCACTCGACTGGGCTACTCAACTTGATAATGAGAGACTGACTGTAGAAAAATCTCCATTCCAATCAATCCACTGAAATCAGTGGCGTACAAAGGGGGAGGCAATTGGGCAATCCCCCTCACTGATGCCGATTTTTTTTAGTTCCTAAAAATACGTTAATTCTTTAACACAAATTTTACTTCAAAAGGTATCATATGTGACACCAGGTCGCATGTAAGGACACCTAATTTTTCAAAAATTTTCAAAGGGGAGAGTGATACCCCTTCTCAGGCCGCGATTACGCAACATACTGCATGCCTCTCCCCCCGTGAGATAAATTCTGGGTACGCCACTGACTGAAATCCATCGGGATAACTCCACTCCTCATAATTTTGTACAAATTCGGATAGATTGTGACAAACTTAATGTGTCTGAGAATAAAATCAAATCAAATTTTACATTTTTCACAAAAATTGCACATCTTGATGGCTGCTATCAAGCATGGCCAGTGGCAAGGGCGGCAATTTAGGATGTATTAAAATCTCAAATTTTCTTGGTACTCTCCTCGCCAACTTATGGTGGGGCTCCGCTTAGATAGGGAAAGTAGCGACAACTTAAATTTGGACGCCATTTTGTTTCCATTGGCTAAGTGTCTAGTATACACTGCACAATGACTCCCAAGTCTCATGTAAGCGCTGTGGGTTTAATTTCTATCGTCTCTGGTGACAATGGAACGGGGGGGGGGTAGAGTGTCGGGTGACAAATCTGTTGGGTCCCAGTCACAGTGAAATGGGTCAGGGGGAGGGGGAGAAATGGCCCTAGGGGCCATATCATTAGTTCCAATTTTTTATGCATGGCACTTATGAGCGATCATCTTTTCCTTTTACACCAAAAGTTCACAAAATGTTTTCAACATTTGTTACGTGATGTCACGGTGGAGAACCACATGACTGGGAAGTATGCGATGAAGTTCCTTTCGGGGCACCGAGTGGAGATCGAATGGCAAGATGCACCCTGCACAAGAAGGGCCCAAAGACTAAATAGCTACACCCTGGTGAAAGTTTTTGACACCAACTGGACATTTAGGTGGTTTAATGTATCATATTCAGAGAAGAGGAAAAAAGGCTTCCTCTGTTTACACAGTATGGCCCTGGGGTCTCTTGGCCAAATTATAGGGCCCTAGCCATATAGGGAAACATGGTGCATCAACCGAAAATACCTTACTTTGAATCATCACTGGGTGTATTCACGTCAGGTGGATAATAGCTAGGCATTAATACTTTAGGTATAGGCTAAGGTTCAGTATTCATTGCAGCTTGATAGTCGATTAAGGGCTTTGGGCCCAGGGCCCTAATTTGGGCAAAAGAGCACTGAACAGCACAAATACTTTTAAGTCACATATTTTGCATTTGAATTGCCCAGCCCAGGTAACATTCCCATATGGGATCCTTAGGAACCCATATGAGCCACCATGAGGGTCCATATGATTTTGCAACCAAGATTTATAAGGAGCCAGTATGGGCCAGCCCGTATGACCCATGTGACCCATATGGAATAGTTCTGGGGCCCTTGCGGGCAACTGACCCACATGGGCCCCAGAACTATCCCATATGGGTCATATGGCCCATATGGCCCCTTATGATGAATCTTGGGTGCAAAATTTAATGGGCCCATATGGGTTCACCCATATAGGGGCCATATCTATAGGTTTGCTACCTGAAAGAGTACAACTTTAACAACCCCATACATAATTTTGGGCCCTGGGCCCACAGATTGGGGAGTATTACCTAGTATTACAAGTGAGGTATCTCCAAATAAAGCACATAAAGAAGGGCATGAAACTGTTGTTCTCATTTACGTTAGATTCTCACCAAGAATCATAGCGTTATTCTGAAGTCATAGTGTTTCCAGTATAGGGCCCTGGGCCCACTAACCACAATCTTTTTTCTTTTGATATTGGTGGGAGATCGGTTCATTCTAAACCATTTTTCTGACCGATTGTTGCAGCCAAATGCACGTCAACCCGTCATTTTCTGGGCGAATACAATACACACTGAGTGAGTATTGACGAAACTTTTAGGAAACAAAATGGCTCCTATTGTCACGTGACCTGTAATTTTTGGAACGTCAGTGTCGCTACTTTCCCTATAAAGGTACTCTGATAGTAAACAGGAACTCCCCAAAAAATCTCCAGCCCCCAGAGCCCCCCCCCCCCTCAAAAACAAAAAATTCTAGCTACACCACTATATATAATGCAGATATATAAATTACCAGCACTTCATGAGGGTCATGCGTGCCATGGTCCTCAAAATATGAATGAAATGGACATGGGCGGAGTGCGTTTGCTCAATACACCAATCTGTACAAGAGGCAAGCCGAAAAGTGTTGGAAATTACTGATCGATGCACACTAACTAAACGTGATGTGTGCTTGTAGTTATGTAATATGCGTTACGGTTATACGTAAATCAGAACTACACTCAACTTTTCTTTTTCTCGACCCCTGTGACCCTGTCTTATAGCCGTTCTACGTTTTCTTAAATCCATTGACTCTCTGGCGAAGAGCCAAGGGCGAAACCAAACGTTACTCCCGAAGGATTTATGATACCCAAAGGAGTTACGTCCCCGAAAAGACTTCATGTGATCAACCACTTGACCTTCATACCTTCACATGTGTCTGTTATGTGTAGCTCCATTCTCAACTGGCTGTAAGGAACAAGTACTACACATGATCTTAGCCAACAAACATTATCCGTTCTACCCGAGGCACACTCAAATGCTGAAGAAAAGCTTGCGTTTCTGTTCTTAGATAATTTTATTTTACAAAACTGATGTCACACTCAGCGAAAAACATTGTCAATCAATATTACCAGGTCATTTTTCTTCAAATCCAGGCAAGCCGCAAAAAAGTGCGACTCCAGTCCAAGTCAACGACTTGGGTCAACAACTCTGCCTTTCAGTTGTTCTCGGTCTTTTTTTTTTGCTTTATCTTTATACAGTAATTCATGTGGAGGTGGGCATGTGTTTGGGCACAAACATGACGTAGGAAGCTGTTCTCAGCTGGAGGGGGGGGGGGGCTGATCGTTGCTTCGGACTGCTCTCCGGGGAAGGGTCTAAACTTAAGGTAGAGAGTACCTCCCATTTGGCAATTTTTTTAATATTTAAGAGTACTTAGATGCAATTTAGGGCAACACGCTGTTTAAACTTAAAGAATACTTCCAATTCTTTTGCATTTTTCACAGAGGGAATAAATGAGTATTTTGAAGGGGAAGTATCCCTCTCCGATCCCCATCTCCCAACGCCATGGCACATAAGTAGCTTCTTAGTAACCACGTGAAACTAAGGTACGCAAAAAGTAGGCCCATCGCCTGTGAAAACTGAACATACCCTTTACTGGAAATATACATTTTGACACGCGCACCAAATGCTGCCCCCAGCCCTTCAGTTCCGATAACAAATCTAACAAGGGGGCAATCCAATGAGCTGCAAATCTCATCTCCCCCGAATTCTCTTGGAGCTTAAAGGAATTTTATACTGTTTCGCACTGTACCATACTGTTATGCAAATGATGGGTAAAAACAAATGTTAGCGCATTTAAACTTTGACTTCTTGATTTTTGACACATGACCCCCACGATAACGCATACAACCAGAAAGCCCAAAGGCTTAGTGATTCCTTGCCGAATGGGGATGCTTTGTTGCACTGAGGTTTATCCCTCAAATTTATCTTTCTTGACTACATCATTTTGTTTTAACAGTTTGACCTCTGCTGACCTCACATGACCTTTGAACCCCACCAAATATAACAAAAAAGAAAATCTGAAGTGTCTTGAATGGGATTCAACTCCAATGGCTCTTGGATCTTGAAAATTCTTGGAAAATGTTGCTTTTTGACCTCTGGTGACCCCAGATGACAATCTTGGGAATACTTGGGATATTTTGCTGTTTGACCTCTGGTGACTCCTGATGACTATCTTGGGAATTCTCGGAAAATTTCACTTTTTGACCTCTCGTGACCCCATATCATGATCTTGGGAATTCTTGGGAAATTTTGCTTTTTGACCTCTGGTGACCCCATATAACAATCTTGGGAATTCTTGGGAAATTTTGCTTTTTGACCTCTGATAACCCCAGATGATGATCTTGAAAATTCTTGGGAAATGTTGCTTTTTGACCCCAGTGACCCCAGATGACAATCTTGGGATTTCTTGGGAAATTTTGCTTTTTGACCTTTGGTAACCCAAGATGACCTTTGACCTCCACCAAAAACAATAGGGTTCTTTCTTACATCATGACAAATCTATATAGCAAATATGAAAAGTGTGGGTCATTCCCACCCTGAGATATCTTGATTATGAGCTTTTCAGCTTTTACCTCCAGTGACCTCAGATGACCTTTGACCTTCACCAAAAACAAAAGGCTTCTTCCACTCAACATGACAAATCTATATAGGCCATTCCTATCTTGACATATCGCGATTTAAAGGTTTTTGGCTTTTCACGCCAGTGACCTCAGATGACCTTTGACCTTCACCAGAAACAAAAGGCTTCTTCCTCTCAACATGACAAATCTATGTACCAAATAAGAAAAGTGTTGGTCATTGCTACCTGGAGATATCGTGTTTACAAGCCGTTTACGAGGTTTTCGCAGTTTAACCTCTGGTGACCTCAGATGACCTTTGACCTCTACCAAGAACAATAGGGCTCTTCCTCTCAACATGACAAATCTATATAGGCCATTCCTATCTTGACATATCGCGATTTCAAGGTTTTCGGTCTTTGACCTCTGGTGACCTCAAATGACCTTTGACCTTCACCAAAAACAATAGGATTCTTTCTCTCAATATGACAAGTCTATATACCAAATATGAAAAGTGTCAGTCATTCCTATCTTGAGATATCGTGATTGACCAGCTTTTCCGCTTTTTACCTCTGGTGACCTCAAGTGACCTTTGACCTTCACCAGAAACAATACGGTTCTTTCTTTCAACATGACAAATTTATATACCACATAAGAAAAGTGTCGGTCATCCCTTTCTCGAGATAGCACGATTTCAAGGTTTTCGGTTTTTGACCTCTGGTAACCTCAGATGACCTTTGACCTCTACTAAAAACAATGGGGTTCTTCCTCTCAACACGACAAATCTATTTAGACTACTCCTATCTTGACATATCGTGATTTCAAGGTTTTCAGCCTTTGACCTCTGGTGACCTCAAATGACCTTTGACCTCCACCAAAAACAATAGGATTCTTTCTCTCAAGATGACAAACCTATATATCAAATATGAAAAGTGTCGGTCATTCCTATCTTGAGATATCGCGATTACGAGCTTTTCGGCTTTTTACCTCCGGTAACGTCAAATGACCTTTGACCTTCACCAAAAACAATAGGTTTCTTCCTCTCAACATGACAAATCTATATCCCAGATATGAAAAGTGTCGGTCACCGCTATCTTGAGAAAGCGAGATTACAAGCCATTTACGAGGTTTTCGCAGTTTAACCTATGGTGATCTCAGATGACCATTGACCTCTACCAAAAACAATAGGGTTTTTTTCAACATGACAAATCTATATACCAAACATGAAAAGTGTCGGTCATCCCTATCTTGAGATAACGCGATTACAAGGTTTACGGTTTTTGAACTGTGGTGACCTCGGATGACCTTCGATCTCCTCCAAAAATAATAGGGTTCTTCCTCTCAACATGACAAATCTATACATCAAATATGAAAAGGGTCGGTCAATCCTATCTTGAGATACCGTGATTACAAGCAGCGTCACAAACACACATACACACACAAACACACACACGACATCACCATCGCATAGATTCTTTGCCTGCCTACTGCAAGGAATCAAAAATGTAACCAAATGTGACCTTTGACCTACATTTTGACCTTTGACCCCACCATTAGCAAGCAAAAGCACCATTTTTAACTATCTAATCAGTCTTAGCATATTACAGTATGTGATTTTATTACTATTTTTCACATAGCCTACTGACTGGCAAACAATGGCAGAAAACTAGCTTTGTAGAAAATTTGACCTTTAAACTATGACGTCCTCAATTACGTATGCACTTTTTAGGTCAGGAACTTCATCGGAATTATGGTTTAGGAGGAGTTCGCGACACCCTTTTTTGTTCACACACGGAGAGACACACCCATACACATACACATACACACTCAGATATTCACAGCTTCACACTTATGTTAGCCCGTTGGGTTAAGTACAAGATCTCTTCTCCCTATATGTACGGAGATGAAATCACAATCTCTTATGAGTACATTTCTCTTTGGCTCCTCTTCATTTGTCTTGTTCTCTAGATTCGAGCAGGGAGGTGATATCTAATATCACCTCTCTAATTCGAGAGTGTGAATGTTAAGTGCATGGTGTGAAGTATCTGATACGAAACCCATTGTTCACTATGGACTTGAATTATGTGGAATAACTAGCATTTTCATGTCAACAATTTTTGCACGTTATCAAGTTTTCATATTTTAAGGGTGCTGTCTATGTTTCAGATTTTTTTTATCAGAGGGGCCCACTACTCACTGCTGACCGTTTTAACCGGAATTTTCAACTAAACAGTTCCCTTTCATTGTTTGACTGGTGGTTAAAAATAGTTTTCTAACAAAGTGGACACATCGGGTCGTTGTTTGACTTATGAACCAAACAACACGATATGGATCGAGCCATTTCCTAGAGACTCCCTCTCCCAAGCTTTCCATAGGGTTGTTTGTAAGAAAACTTTCTCAAAGGTCCTACTGCGGTACGTATAAGAGATCAACGCTTTCTTTCAATACCCAGGAAAGAAAGTGCGATTAGAATTTTCCTTGCCCACGGAAGTCCGAATGTCGTCCTAATTTAGTTACCGGTACTTTCAGTTTAAATTTCTGTACAGTATGTAGGGCACAAACAAGGTTCCCTACTATATATATACGACTAGCTGATTCACCTGTGTGCTACATCGGAAGCACGGGCAGAATAATCCTTTTCTGTGACTGCCAACATACCTGAAACTTTATTCTGGAGGCAGAATGACTTTTGGAATAAACAGCACAGTTTTATTCACAGACAAAAATATTTTTCGGGTTTGCTGATAGAGTCTCACACCCACACAATTTTTTTATCTTTCATCTGAAAAATAGGAATTTTAATAAAAAAGACAAAACGTCAAGTATGGAAAGATTCTGTTTTAATTTTACTGCGCATTTCAGAACATATTGCATTCTTTAACCAGAAAGCCTAAGGGCTTAGTGATTCCTTGCCGAATGGGGATGTTTTGTTGTACTGAGGTTTATCCCTCAAATTTATCTACCTTGACTACATCATTTTACGGTATTTTAACAATTTCACCTCTGCTGACCTCACATGAACTTTGAACCCCACCAAATATAACAAAAAAGAAAAACGAAAGTGTCTTGAAAGGAATTCAACTCCAATGGATCTTGGATCTTGAAAATTCTTGGGAAATTTTGTTTTTTGTCCTCTGGGGACCCCTGATGACTATCTTGGGAATTCTTGGGAAATTTTCCTTTTTGACCTCTGATAACTCCAGATACCGATCTTGGGAATTCTTGGGAAATTTTGCTTCCTGACCTCTGGTGAAACCAGAGGACAATCTTGGGAATACTTGCGATATTTTGCTTTTTGACCTCTGATGACCCCATATGATGACCTTGGGAACTCTTGGGAAACTTTGATTTTTAACCTATAGTGACCCCGGATGACAATCTTGAGAATTCTTGGGAAATGTTGCTTTTGATCCCAGTGACCGCAGATGACAATCTTGGGAATTCTTGGGAAATCTGTTTTTTTTACCTCTGGTAACCCCAGATGACCTTGACCTCCACCAAAATTGATAGAGTTTTTCCTCTCAACATGGCCAATTTATATACCAAATATGAAAGGTGGCTGTCATTGCTATCTTGAGATATCGAGATTACAAGCCATTTACAAGGTTTCTGTAGTTCAACCTCTGGTGACCTCAGATGACCTTTGACCTCTACCAAAGACAATAGCGTTCTTCCTCTCAACATGACAAATCTATATCCGCCATTCCTATCTTGACATATCCCAATTTCAAGGTTTTCGGTCTTTGACCTCTGGTGACCTCAAATGACCTTTGACCTCCACCAAAAACAATAGGGTTCTTTCTCTCAATATGACATATCTATATACCAAATATGAAAAGTGCTGGTCACTTCTATCTTGAGATATAGTGATTACGAGCTTTTTGGCCTTTTACCTAAGGTGACCTCAAATGACTTCTGAACTTCACCAAAAATTTTAGAGTTCTTCCTCTCAACATGGTGAATCTATATACCAAATATGAAAAGCGTCGGTCATTCCTATCTTGAGATAGCTTGATTATGAGCCTTTTCGGCTTTTAACCTGCGGTGGCCTCAAATGACCTTTAACCTCCACCAAAAACAATAGGGTTCTTCCTCTTGACATGTAAAATCTGAATACCAAATATGAAAAGTATCGGCCTTTGCTATCTTGAGATATCGTGTTTACGAGGTTTTCGCCGTTTAACCTCTGGTGACCTAAGATGACCTTTGACCTCTACCAAAAACAATAGGGTTCTTCCTCTCAACATGACAAATCTATACACCAAATATGAAAAGTGTTGGTCATTGCTATCTCAAGATATCGTGTTTACAAGCCGTTTACAAGGTTTTTGCAGATTAACCTCTGGTGACTTCAGATGACCTTTGACCTCTACCAAAAACAATAGGCTTCGTCCTCTTGACATGACAAATCTGTATACCAAATATGAAAAGTGTCGGCCTTTGCTATCTTGAGATATCGTGTTTACGAGGTTTTTCGCAGTTTAACCTCTGGTGACCTTAGATGACCTTTGACCTCTACCAAAAACAATAGGGTTCTTCCTCTCAACATGACAAATCTATATACCAAATATGAAAAGTGTCGGTCATTGCTATCTCGAGATATCGTGTTTACAAGCCGTTTACGAGGTTTTCGCAGATTAACCTCCGGTGACCCCGATGACCTTGGCCTCTACCAAAAACAATAGGGTTCTTTCTCTTGACATGGCAAATCTGTATACCAAATATGAAAAGTGTCGGTCATTGCTAACTTGAGATATCGTGTATGCAAAGTTTTCGGTTTTTGACCTCTGGTGACCTCAAATGACCTTTGACCTTCACCAAAAACAATGGGGTTCTTTCTCTTAACGTGACGAATCTATATACCAAATATGAAAAGTGTCGGTCATTGCTATCTCGAGATATCGTGTTTACAAGCTAGGCGTCACATACACACACACACACATACACCCCTACATACATACACACACACACACACGACATCACCATCGCATAGATTCCTTGCCTGCCTTCGGCAAGGAATCAAAAACCGTATGCTGAACAGAATAAGTCTTTCTTTTCTGAAGGACGCCTTCTTACCTGTATATATTTAGGTATATTTGTGCATACATTGCAATATTCTATTCAGTTAAACACGTCGCTTAATTGTAAACAAAATGCATTAACTTAACTCAAAAGTCAAAGAATATCATCAAAGTTACAAGAACGTCGCAAACGACTATGAATCAATAAATGGATGAGAAATTCTATTTTTCTGTGTGCTTAAGGTAATCTTATCTGAGTATGATAAATTTGTAAGTAATGTGAGCAATATTGTCATATATTGTATGGCTTATGATATGTTTCAATTTCCTTATGGCAAGGAATCATCATTGCAAAATGGTAAATTGTGTAGGCCTTTTATGATATCACAAACCCAAAATAAGCTGAATATTTCCTTAATATTTTATTGCATCTTTTTTTTCGTTTAACTAACACTGTCAGGCTCGTATCCAAGGGGAGTGGGGGCGCGCCCCCGGTGATGGAAGCAAAAAGATAGAAGAAAAAAAAGGAAAATGAAAAGGAAGACAAAAAGAAAACAAAATGTAACAAAGAGTGAAATAAAAAAGGAGGAAAAGTAAACGCTTCCATCGCAAGAAAATCATGTACTTGGCGGTTAATCGTCATCGTGCAGTTTATATCATCGGGGATCCCTTCACAAGGTTGCTAGCTTTGTCACGAATGAACTCTCAATTTGACAGGAGACGTCGAACGTGCAAAAGATCCAATCGTTAGGTCATGCATCATGGTTGACAAAAGGAGTGATCAGGAAGTCATTCATAGTTACCAGGCGCGTATCTGGGGACGTATGGGGCACTACCCCCCACCCATAGAAAAAAGAAAATGAAAATGAGAAAAGAAGAGGAAAAATTCAAGGACGGTAACAAAGAAGTGAAAGAAGTGCAGGTAAACATACATTACTTTCTGCTCAATATCTCCATTTTTCTTTTACATAGGAGAGAATACGAAAGAAACAGGTTTTATTGCAAGGATGCAAAGATGGGGAGCTCCTTTCAGGTTTCTCCCTACATTTAAAGACTTGTTTAAAGTAAACTGAAAGCATTGCACATAAGTGGTCATTCTTAGGTTAGATTTCCTTCGTAACAGACTATTCGCAACAGACTATTTTGTCATAGAGACATTTTGCCTATTTTGTCTTCAGAGCCGTAGCATCCGGTAGTGGAAAGAGGGGCAGGTGTCCCCCATTCCAAACCCTTAATGAAAGTTTGCAAAAAAAAAAAAAAATACGGAAACGCTGAAAATTATATTGTCGCAATTATGATTTTAAGACCCTCAGACCCTGGAAAATAGCATATAAAGGTTCCTTTCCCCCAAGCTTTACTGGGGAGAAACCTGAACCCCGTTAAAGATGCGTTATCTGGTTGTTGAGACCTGATGAAGGACCCTCTTCATGGATCCGGTCATTAATGTTGCTGCAATAAGTAAAACTATATGTAGAGAGCACATCTGCGACCAGTAGGCTAAGGCTCCTTAGTAGGTCTATAGTTACTCCCCGCTCTTTCTTTTTTACGCATGCCACAACGTATTTTTTCAAAATAGCCAGATTACATTTAGTCCAAATGCCGAGGTCAATGAATTTGTATAGCAGCTTCGCCACGTTCCCCGTACAAAGTTTTATTTTACTGAATTACTTTTTCTAATTTACCCCTCGGGTGCCATTGAAGTCTAAATTTCTAAAGCATGAAATCTCAAATTTTAGAATGCTTTAGGTGTAAGTTACAACCCCTAGAAAGTACCGTTTCTTTCATTGTGGCAGGCATTCTGACAGGACTTTTTTTAAATGCCTACTGTGCCCAAAAATAAATGGATGGCCTTAGAGCCATGCAATGACAAAAGGAAATCACGACATGTTAAGATTTTTAAACATAAAATAAGTTCAAAGCTATAACTGTTATCTTACTTGAAAGCATCATTTTGCATCTAGGCCATCATATAGACAGATAGAAGTGACTTTCTCAAAGGTGGCACCTTTAGGCAACACACCTTTTCATCCTGCTAAAAACAAATTAAACCATAAAAGTAGTAATCAATGCTTTAACAAATTAAATAGCACCTGTTTAAGGTTTATGCTGACTTGCGTAAATGTTAGCTCTCCGCTTGACCCCTCCCTTGCGGGCAACTTCCGGTAGGGGTGACAAAAGAAGGATTCGCCCCGGTATCAACTGTCCTTGGTGTGTCACTAAAGGTTACACTTAAGATAGTGCCATTAACTGCCCCATTGGGATTTTGCGCAGGCTACGGCCCTGGTTTTATTGCAGAACCTGTAGAAGGTTTGTATCATGGAAAGTTACTTTTAATGCAAAATTTCAGCGTTTACTTCGCGCAATTACACACGGTTCACGCTCCATACCCAGTGACCATTACCAGGAGAATAATAAACGTAATTATGCTAGTTCTGCTTAAAAACCAATTTGAAATCATTTTGGCGTAGTGTCTTTCCGAGAACTAGACTGCTAGAGGTAAACCTCCAGTCTAGTTTAATAGACACGTATGATGCAATAAATATCATTCGTAGCGCACTGTACATGAATTATGTACCCATATTGCTAGTTACAAAAAGTTCGTCAAACATTTTTGGCGCGCTTCGCGCGTTCGCATTATCACTTGTATATGGTGCATGTTTTATTTATACATTTTCAAAGAAAACATCGTGTTTTAATCCTTAATTCCTCGGTTACTTCTCCCCTCGTACTTATTCTCTCGTTCGAAATGACGATTTTTGTTAGGTGCTAGTTTTGCTTTCATTGTTATGTGGATCAGCTAAAAGCTTCATGTCAGTGTCTCCTTTTTTATTTAATCACAGAGCTTCCCGGGCCCTACCTCTGAACCCTACCAATGACACAGATGAATGGGGGATGCACACAAAGTTAAAATCGTCTGGAGGTTGGGTGACGATAATCTTCAGGATTTAAGGATGCCATATACTCCTATTTGCGAATGGTACGGTAACTCTCAAAACTTCAAAATTCGCTCATGATTGAGTATGGGAGTTCATATATTTAGCGAAATCCCTCGGCTGACATATCCTCAGACATTTACCTTTCCGGTTTGTCTCTTAATATTTTTAACATCTGACCTCATGTGACTAAAATGAACATTTCAATTAAACGACACTCCTTCTCTTACACCCATCCAAAATGAGAACATTCACCAAATATTGAGAATTTCTAGATATATAAGAAGTGCAAAGATTTGCCAAAGACAGCACCATTTTTCACCAATTATTATAGAGAGAACTAAAACAAGAGGTACAAATCCAAGCTCAAGCTTGCATCCGTCAAGAGGCGATTATGTGGCAATCTGATATTATGAGCAGCATTCGAAGCGTAATGTAGGCCATCATGATTTAAAATATATCACTCATTGCACAAGTTATTCAAAGGTGGTTGATTGCATGTAAAGAGAATACTCATTATGAAACATACATATTAATCTCTACACCTATTGTTATACTTTTACTCCTCTCTCGGTCATTCTCTATTGAAAACTGCACATTTAAATTCTTGCTCAAAATTAGTAAAACTAACTCTTTAATTGCTTAATTAGCTCTCCTGTAGCGTCATTTGGATTTCAGTTAAAAGCATTATACTAGCGTCCCCATTCTGTAATTATCACAGAGCTTCCAGGACACCCTAAGCAGGTCTCAGGTCTTGAAGGGTTGTCATGCCACAGCAAAAACATCACTAAACAATTGTTATCCCATAACATGTAATCAACCCAAAGTTTTCCCAAAGAAAGCACCGTTTAGCATCTAAACCACTTAACATAAACAAAAATTTCTCGACGGGAGGCGTTTCAAAACCTCCCCTTAGACACCACAACCTTCCCTTACCCCCAGCAAAAATAAGAACTATTTACTAATGTATGAGAATTTTTCAAGATAAAATCAGTTTGAAACTTTGCCAAAGATAGCACCATTTTTCATTTAAGCTACCTTTGACGAACAAAAGTTTCTCGAAGAGTCCCGTCCCGTCAGACCACTCCCCGCACTAGGTGACAAAGGAAGGGTCCATCCCTGGTACAACGTACCGTAGATACGCATTTGCATATTTACACCGACTTTGTTTATGTCGGATGGGATAACGACGTTATCTTCTGTAGTAACCCCCAGTCATCAAATCCTGGAGGAACCACTGGGACTGTAAGTGAAAAATTGCTGGTTTTGTTTCTGAATGAGACGTATTTACAGCCATTTTAATGGCTGTGATCCTCGTTGCAAGAGTCACCATATTACACATTTTCATGTGACCTTTTTAAAAAGCCCACATGTCGGGAGGGAATGCTCCCTTCCGAACCCTCCCTCAAAGCCGTTTCGCAGTTCACTCGTGCCTTCGGCACTCGGTTGATCCTCCCCTTTTGGTAAAATCCGATATCCACCACAAAAATGATCTGAGAAACAATGAAATACATTATAGTTGTGCCTTAATGTGGCTCTTTTAGGACATTATAATACAGACTTGCTTAGACTGTTCAAGTCCTCTCAGAAAAATCTGTACTGCCAGTAGCTTAAAACCAAATGACATTTTTGTTGGTATTTGAAGTAGTTTGCGGTCCTTAAACGGAGAAAGCCATCGTCCCAACTTTATTTTCAAAAAAAAAACTGCTAATTTTTGCAAATCCCCGCTTATTTTGCTCTCATATATTTTCAATTATGTTTTTGTATAATAACATTGAGTACTGAAGGCAAACCAAGGATGCATTCTGCATAAATTTAGCAAGTAAATAACAGAAATATTGTCACATGATTGATAAGAGCCTTTCCTAAATTAGGATGACGGCGTACACTAATTCAAAATTTGGGGGGCTGTATTTTCCCTTTAAATGTCCCCACCTAATTGACATTTACGAAACTTTAATTGGCTTTCTTTGTAGTACCTGTTTACCATGTTAAAGAGTGATATTGATATGATGTTCAAGAAGGCTGATGACAATTATGATAGCGGCTCCAACGATGAACCCAATATTCTGAAGAATTAACGTCAACTTTGGCTGTCGGAAGCTAGTGATGTCCATAATTGTTGGCAGCTGGGAATGAGAAGTCTTGAATTAGTGCGAATTGAAACTAAACATTTTTACATAATATTGATAACTGCTTAGTCATCTCCTACAAGATATGAATATTTGAAAGAAATATTAGCGTATTACCAAGATGCAATCAAAACTTGTGGGTGTTTGTTTAGGCCTTATGTTCACAGTTTGAGCAGCTTTCCACTAGAAAGAATATTTTACAGTAAATTGCGAGAGGGTTTATTAAACTTCAGCTTCACGTTTTTCAACATCTGACAATATGATAATGACACGGTATAGTTGATTATACTTAGGCTAGTGGAAAATATATTTCAACTCCCAGACCTAAAACCAGAATGCAAAAATGCATTGAGGTTTCGATGATATATGTTCTATTCCAAATAATGCCATGATGTCCCATATCTTTCAGTCAATGGTCAAATGCTATCTTAACATGTTGGAAAAATAAAGTTTTGTGTTCCTATTTAATTTGGGGAATTTTTGGGAAATTTGCAGTTTGACCTCTGGTGACCCCAGATGACGATCTTGGGAAATCTTGGAAAATTTTGCTCTTTGACCTCTGCTGAACCCATATAAAACTCTTGGGAATTCTTCTCACCACAATGCATCCACATACTACGTATAAAATCTATCCAAGCTTTCTCCCTTGAGATACTGTGTTAACAAGGTTTTCAGTGTTTGACCCTCGGCCACCCTAGATGACCTTTGAACTCCACCAAAAACAGTGGGGTACATCTTCTCACTATAACACATCAATTTGCCATGTATGAAATCTATCCAAGCTTCGTAAGTGGAGATACCGTGTTAACAAGATTTTCAGAGCCTAACCCCTAGTGATCCCAAATGACCTTTGACCTCCACTAAAAATGATGAGATTCTTCCTCTTACTATAAGGCATCTACATACAAAGTATCAAATTTATCCAAGCTTCCTACATTGAGATATTGTGTTAACAAGGTTTTGACGGTTTGACCCCCAGTGACCCCAGATGACCTTTGAACTCCACCGAAAATGATGGGATTACTCCTCTTACTATAAGGCATCTACATACAAAGTATCAAATTTATCCAAGCTTTCTACATCGAGACATCGTGTTAACAAGGTTTTCAGGGTTTGACCCCTGGTGACCCCAGATGACCTTTGAACCCCACCAAAAATGATAGGGTTCTTCCTCTTACCATAACGCATCTACACACTAAGTATGAAATTCATCCAAGCTTTCTACCTCGAGATATTGTGTTAACAAGGTTTTCAGAGTTTGACCCCCGGTGACCCCAGGTGACCTTTGACCCCTACCAAAAACAATAGGGTTCTTCCTCTCAATATGGGGCATCTACGTACCATGTTTGAGAACTGTCAGAGCTTCCCTTCTTGAGATATCGTGTTAACGAAGTTTTCAGGGTTTGACCCCCGGTGACCCCTGATGACCTTTCACCTCCACCAAAAATGATAGGGTTCTTTCTCTTACCATAACGCATATACATACAAAGTATGAAATTCATCCAAGCTTCCTACCTCGAGATATTGTGTTAACAAGGTTTTCAGAGTTTGACCCCCGGTGACCCCAGGTGACCTTTGACCCCTACCAAAAACAATAGGGTTCTTTCTCTCAATATGGGGCATCTACGTACCATGTTTGAGAACTGTCAGAGCTTCCCTTCTTGAGATATCGTGTTAACGAAGTTTTCAGGGTTTGACCCCCGGTGACCCCAGATGACCTTTCAACTCCACCAAAAATGATAGGGTTCTTCCTCTTACCATAACGCATCTACACACTAAGTATGAAATTCATCCAAGCTTTCTACCTCGAGATATTGTGTTAACAAGGTTTTCAGAGTTTGACCCCCGGTGACCCCAGGTGACCTTTGACCCCTACCAAAAACAATAGGGTTCTTCCTCTTAATATGGGGCATCTATGTACCAAGTTTGAAAACTGTCAGAGTTTCCCTTCTTGAGATATCGTGTTAACGAGCAAAGTGTCACAAACACACACACACACACACGCACATACACACATACATACACACGCCATCATGACTGCATAGGTTTCTCTTATCATCGAAACCAAAAAGAGGCCAAAAGTCGGCGTTTGCGTACCATATCAACGAGCCCAATGTACAAAAACATCCCTGCAGTGATGCAAAGAATCCATTGTTGTGCTTCTTCTGAGGTGCCAATCAGTAAACCAATGTACAACCCTAAGAAGCTGGTCGCACCGGACAAAAGGTTGAAAAATATAGCCCATCGCATCTGCATTCCACTTTTAAGTAAAATTGCCAGATCACCTGCACAGACAGAATGCATATGGTGAGACAGAAGACACGAAGGTAAATACTGGTAGACCTTAGAAAACTGTAAATCCACAGTAGACTCAATGTAGGACTGTAGGCCTATGTAACGCCTTTTCAGTAACCCTCATGTTGTAGCCTATTGTGACTGCCTGGTACATTTGCGTAGCCCAGATTTTATGTATAGCTAACAGTTGCACATTTTGCATGTCATTACGGCGGTATGCTAGTACAAAGTACGCTTTAGAATGTCAGCCTCATATATGATGAAATGTACGTCACCTGCGTACCACCTACTCAGTTGTCTTGTTAACCTATACTGTGTGAGCTTCGAGACCTGTACGGGTACAAATGATTATATAGTCAGGTAATGTGAGATTCTCTACTCTACTCCATGTAGCGTACGGTACGTAGTAATGTCACGACGCAGTGATGTTAGTGTGAGCACACGACCCTGCATACGAGTACGGATGCGGATACCAGGTCATAAGTACTCGTTATAAGTACGAGTATGGGTTTGACTTCTTAACTTCATAATTCATAATTTTCTTGACTTCATAATATTTTTTACTAATTATATAATTAGGGCCTATGACTGGAAAACTTCGACTCTGTTAGACCCTCTCGAAAGCTGAATTGCCTGGCCAACTTCTCAACCCCCGGCCAAGTACCCCTGAATCCCACCTAGCAAATCCGACCCTGGAGCAGTGTCCAGCCGAAAGCAAGTGTCCCTGTGAGATTGTCCAGTGAGTAATCACCACTTATCTCTACATATATATCTGGATATATGATGGCAATATTTTTGAAGCCACCGGTTTGCCATCTTGCCACGAGCTCTACATGGCTTTCCTCGATTTAACAGTACGATATTGTGTAAAACGTTAGACTTTTCATTAGCTTAGACCGAGAACCGAGATGAGTTGATTTTCAAGTTACAATAAGGTGCCGTCTTGTGTTGCAATCAATTTGGTGGCTTTCTTTTATAATCCTGCAAGCCCATTGGTCCATTTACAGAGGAAAGTACAAATTAATCCTAAGCCGATCATGTTACCTGGGCCCCAACGTGGTCCTATGTTACAAGCAACAGCCTGAATTCGCATAAGTATACTAAGTATTTGCAGCACTAACAGGTCGTTTGACCAACTGGCCAGTTGAAATATGACCAATGGCACTGGTACTACAGCCAATGAGGCGTAAGCCGTAGCCTGGGGAGGACATGGGACGGAGGCCCCTGGAACCCCGAGGATCAAAAATTACCATTGCCTTAAGTTAATGCATATTGTAGTGGTATATCTTGTAGTGGTATATCTCGCACCCCCGAAAATACATGTTTTCACACCTTGGAAGCTGTCTCGCCTCCTTCTAGTGCCTTGTTTGACTACGTGCATGATGAGGTGCTGACCCATAGTCAGGGATGAGATGCTCCCTCCCTTGGATTCCACCCAAGGTTTTTTTTTTTTGTTGTTGTTGTTCTTTGTTCCTTGTTTTTTTTTTTTTTGTTTTTGTTTTGAGATAAGAAAATGATCTTCCAGCTGAAAACATTTTTTCCCCCTTCAATACCTCGTCTGGCTACACGTAATATTGCCCCGCAATAGCAAGATACGTCACAGGGGCAGGGGGTATCATATGGGACATCGCAAGTTAGCTGATCCTTATGGACCCCACTGATTTTGCACCCATACAGAAACCTAAACGCCAAACAGGCTGCCAAGATTAACCCACTGGGCCCTTGTTGGGTCCACACAGTAAGGAACGCATTGCCCATGTGGGCTTTATAAAGATTTGGCCACATGGCGGTGCCCTTATGGCTCCACATGGTAGGAACAAGTAAGTTGTCCATTCAGAGATGGGCCAGCCAACTTTATGCTAGTTACCGGTTACATGCGGTCGGTCCAGGTTTTCCCCCATCTTGCCCATCGAGCCATCAGATTACATGTCTTGACCGTGACTCTGTCCTGATCTCTTACATGGTTCCTTTTTTAATGTTACAATTTACCAGAGGGAGGTCCACGGACCCCCTCCCCCCTTCATCGTAGTCTTATGTTTGGTGTTCTGATGTAGAGACATCAACTCGAATTAGCCCGACTTTACCTCAAGCTGTGATTTTTGTGCACAGTTTGGTGCCATTTTAATGTTACTCAGAGGTAGTTGTAAGGGCGTTATTCTGATACTAACAATTGAAAAAATACCCCTAACTTCTGTGGTAACGTCACCTCCTCCTTCCTTGCAATTTTCCCTCCTACGCCCTACGCGGTTACATTGGTAACCGAAACCAAATATAAACCATTAAAAATGTACATTGATGTACGCATTGCCAAGCTACAGGCCGCATAAAACTGGCAGTGGATTCAACTGGTTTAACAGGCTTAGATGGTTAAATATAGAGATCAGTGGTTGCGAATCATGGTTGGAATTGTAAATTTACGAGGTGGAAATTGTCTGGGGTTATTGTCAGGGTCAGGGGCTGGTATGTGCCTGGAGGGATAATGAGTGGAGGGGGGTGTAGGTTCAAAGTAAAATCATGTATCCAAGGGGAACCATCCTGCAACCACTGAACATGATTGTAAACTGTTGACTTTGCTAAACATCAGTCAGGTATCAATTCCATGCAAAATGATGTATTAATCCGGGTTAAAATAGAACCTACGGAAGCAAGTCTGGCTCCCCTTTTTGTTCCATAAGGTGATTTTCAATTATACGCTTCTGTTCAAACTTTAAACTTATTCTCTCACTATGTATCACAATTACGGACGATTACGCCTTATTTTGCTCAAAAAGCCTTTTTTATGGACTAGCATGGGTTGCAAACTTTTTAAGTGACTCCTCTAGGGAATTCCATACCAAAAAGTTGCTCTTCTCTGAAAACCCTACTAATACACCCCGAAAACCCAGCAAGGAATTAAGCCGGTATTTTGAATTAAAGGACATAGTCACCCGACTACCCGACTATTCAATGTATCGTGTTAGTAAGGTACGTTCTGGGGCTTTGTTTATACGCTAAATATCACACTTATTTTGTCAAGTACTACCAAGTGAATTGTCGTGACGTCAGAGTCAAGAATCCAGTAGGCCCACTTACCTGCATGATACTTAGCTACATAATAAAACAGTAAACACTTCAACATGCCTTTGAAATTTGAGTGTTATGTTGGGCAATGCGTTTGAGGACAGGTTGTGTAAAGGACCTTGAGTCCTATGTAGGTACCATGGCATAACTTTCGGTATGGGTGTTACCAGGTCTTGAGTACGTGTACGGGGCACACAAACTTGTATTCAAGTACACGTACGAGAACTACAATACTATCAAAATGTGACCAAGTTACAAAGATACAAACCAATTTCATGAGAAAGTTCATGGAATACAATAGCAAGACCGGTCGAGAATCCTCTCCCAAGGCTTATGGAGAATGATGCTCCTATTGCGAGTCCATCCGCAAAGTTATGTAAGCATCCGCTAAGAATAATCATCACTGGGACACTCCCGTACCCTGCGTAAGAAATCAGGGACAGACTTTTCAATTTGTAACTTTGGTTGCTTACCCTGTAACAGATGCTGCTGAACTCCATGTCAGCACCGCTCACCAAACCGGTGAAACAAGACTGAGGGCAATCCAAGGAGTTGCATATCTCATGGCTAGCACACATGTCATATTTAATAAGATTATAGTTAAAGGGGAATATTGCGAATGTTTTTACAGAAAGTGTGCATACTTTTAAAACCAAAATTCACCGATACAGAATGACAGATAATTCAAACTAAGGCAGTATGGTAGCTTTCTTTTCAAGAATTAAGGTTCTCGCAGAAAGAAATTCAGTATTGGTTGCTCAAGAATAATTTGTTGGCCCAAACTTTCAAAAATTCAGATGATGCAACTTCCAGAACTCTTGTAATGCATCATCATTTATGAGGATAAAACAATCGCTGGATTTCACTAGTGAGACTGAATGGCTGAACAACGATCAAAGCTATTTTCTCTGCATACCATGTTGGGCCTCTTTAAACAATATTTCCCTTCAAAGGTATTACAGTCATACTTTTTATAACAAGCACAACTTAAAAGGAAAATGCAACTCAATTAAGATTAGTGTGTACCCCGGGTATTCTTTTTCATGAATGGCCCTAGAGAATCATGGCAACATTTAACTCACTGCATTCTGAAATTTACGCATAACAACTCCTTGGCTTACCTTGTATATGCACAATTTATTTTACGGAATATCATGAAAGATACTTGAAGAAACTTAGACGATATTTGTGAGATTTAGCTTTTGTTTCAAAATAAATTTGAGGGGACTGCTCATGCCCTTTAAAGTGGCGCGTTGACTCCTTAAGGAGCGAAATATTGGGGCGGAAGTGCTGATCACTATTCAGTCGTTTTGAAAACAATCAGATAAATTATTGTCTGTCACGAGTATTACCTATTAATTCGGAACATTAGTAATATCTATAGTAATATCTTTAGTCGCTCATCAAATATGAAGCGACCATTTGGAAATTTAGTATTTGGACCTCCGAGTTCGATATTTCTACTGAAGAATTTCAGAAACCCATCTAGCTCTACGTTGTACATTTGTTGGAAATCAATAATGAAACCATTAGTTCTGTGAATTTCCTTTCCTGACGATTACGTAATTTTCGCTATCATCCTGACAACGTACGTTACAAAGAATGTACTTAACATTTTAACCTTTGACCAATACATCAGCGCCTATGTTGATAGATTTGACGTCCAAAATGATTGACCTTGCTGTTGACCATTTATATTTGTGACATCAGTGAAGGACCTCAATAGACATTATGCATATGACGTCAAATGACAGAGTGCGCCCCCAGTAGAGGCAAGCACGTTTCATTTCAGCTAGCTTAAACCAACAAATGCAGACAGCTGACTAGTGTACCGGTCGTCCACCGCGCGTTGTTTTCTACGCGCGCGTGAGAAGTCTACTTCGTGTGTGCCATGTGCTTCATTGTCTGCCGCAAAAATTACGTTGCGTGACGTCAATGCAAAAGGTCTATGGCAGGGGAGGTTATTCAGTCATTTAGGTCAGAGAGAGCATTTCCGATGAAAACAAACCCGGCCAGAGTATGTTGTTGTGTATAGACCTTATGCATTGACACGTCATTTTGGTGGCAAAACACTAAAGCACGTGGCATGCACAACGTAGATTTCACACGAGCCCATAGTAAACGTAAGCACGTATCCCCCGGTACACAAATCAGCTACGTAACCATGGTATTTTCAAATCTTGACATATGGCGGTTTCAAGGTTTTCTGTCTTTGACCTATAGTGACCTCAAATGACCTTTGACCTCCACCAAAAACAACAGCATTCTTTCTCTCAACATGACAAGTCTATATACCACATATGAAAAGTGTCGGTCATTCCTATCTTGAGATATCGTGATTAACGAGCTTTTCGGCTTTTTAGCTCTGGTGACCCCAAGTGACCTTTGACCTTCACCAAAAACGATAGGCCTCTTCCTCTCAACATGTGAAATCTACATACCAAATATGAAAAGTGTCGGTCATCCCTATCTCGAGGTATCGCGATTACAAGGTTTTTTGGTTTTTGACCTCTAGTGACCTCAAATGACCTTTGACCTCCATCAAAAAGAATAGGGTTCTTCCTCTCAACATGACAAATCCATACAGGCCACTCTTATCTTGAGATATCGTGATTTCAAGGTTTTCGGTCTTTGACCTCTGGTGACCTCAAATGACCTTTGACCTCCACCAAAAACAATAGGATTCTTTCTCTCAAGATGACAAACCTATATATTAAATATGAAAAGTGTCCATCATTCCTATCTTGAGATATCGCGATTACGAGCTTTTCGGCTTTTTACCTCCGGAGACTTCAAATGGCCTTTGACCTTCACCAAAAACAATTGGGTTCTTTCTCTCAACATGACAAATCTATATACCAAATATGAAAAGTGTCGGTCATCGCTATCTCGAGATAGCGCGATTACAAGCCATTTACGAGGTTTTCGCAGTTTAACCTATGGTGACCTCAGATGACCTTTGACCTCTACCAAAAGCAATAGAGTTCTTTCTCTCAACATGACAAATCTATATACCAAATATGAAAAGTGTCGGTCAATCCTATCTTGAGATATCGCGACTACAAGCAGCGTCACAAACACACATACACACCCATACTCACCCTCGCTTCCTTAGCGGTACGCGGGAAATGTACCGGTAAGGAATTCGCGGGATTTCCCCATTAGCCTGGCTGACCTCCAACTAACCCAGCAGACGTACGTGTCTGGAGGGCGGGCTGCTTGCCAAGGCAGGCACGTGCAGCCGCGCGAGACTTCTCATTGCAGCGACGGAATTTTCGGGCAGCTACGCCAGTTTCGAGCTCCGCGTGAGCTAGGAAAGACGTGCAAGAGCGGAGCTCTCGCCGGCTGTACCGTGTCCTGTTAAGGACATGTTGCTGAGTGCACCCATACACACACACTCACATACACACACACACGACATCACCACCGTATAGATTCCTTGCCTGCCTACGGCAAGGAATCAATAAGGTAGCTTTGTATGTGTGTTGGTCTCTTACGCGTCTACGACCTGAAAGCAATAACAATAAGTGCGTTCGTTTTCTGAGCTCACAGTATTCAGCCCGTCAAGTATTCAAGATAAATACACAGAGAAATGTATTCTGCACGACACCGTGCGCACGCAAACCAAGCTATAAACCTTATGCATTTGATGTCACAAAGGAGAAAGTGCTCCCTCGTTTGGAGGAAAGTGGAGGAAAAGCGCGCACCATTGCAAGTTACACCAATAAATGCAGACAGTCGATTTGTGAGTGCACGTGTGCTTCATTGTTTTTACCCAAAATGACGTCAGTGTGATGTCAATGCATAAGTTCTATTCTGACAATGGCATTTAATACAATTCGTTCTTAGATTATTATGCAATGAAATTTGTTGTAACGCCTTCTTAGTTTTGTACGCAGATGTCTAAACAGAACGACGTACATGACACATTTACACCACTGACCAGTGATCAGTGTTCCGCCCCGATATATCTTGAAGAGCTCTTTCATGAAGAGTAACTTATCATAACAATGTAGGCATGGGCGGGGACGCCGTGACGTCATAATCACGTAGAAATGAAAAAGCCTAGGAAAACAAGTAGGACTACGCGTATATACAGCAAACATAATCCATACGGGTTTGTTTTCATTGGCAAAGCGATCTCTGATCCAAATGCTGCTATAATCAAACCAAATCATGTGAGTTTGATATCTGTGCTTGTAATACTTTAATAACAGAAAGAAACATCCACTCACATCTTTTATGAGCCTGATTAACATGGGAACAAATTCTTCACCTTTGACCTTTTACTACCGGGTCTACGATGCACAATATCTCACCTTCGGACCCTCTACACCAAGTTTGAAGAAAGTCGGTGAAGCCAAAAAGTAGCAAGTTTTTGACAAAAAAAATTTACATCTGACCTTCTGCCACGTGAACTTTGATCTCGGTTACCATGGCAACCACTTTTTTGGTAAAACTTGTCATCACTCTTATACGTGTGAAGTTTCATGTCAGAGCAATTTTTCCTCTTGGAATTATATAGCCAGAAAGCGATTTTTTCACAGTATGACCTTTATCCTCTGACCTTGAAATCTGATCCTGACTTTTGACATTTAGGCTACTTTCGGGGTTCTGCAAGACACATTTTACCACCTTGGGTACCTTCCCACCAAGTTTGAAGAAAACCGGCCCAGCCGTTTAGGAGGTATTAAAGGGGCTCACTGAGTTGATATCGATTATTTTGTGACGAGTTTGAAGAAAATCATTGCATGACAATGCTTCTAATTAGCCTCATTGCTCATATTTCACTTCCTACAGTGACCAAAAATGTGAAAAATTGTAGTTTTTGTGGACAGGGGTTGCATATGATTAATACCTAATGGTAAAAAAGGTCTGGTCATGAATTTGTAATAAATAATTTTAATCATTAATTACCCTATCACTGCCATTTCAGTTGTGTATCATATGAGCAGAATCTCTTAGTTTGACCATTTGCCACCAAAATGTGAGTAAATCTCAACAGATGTGCAAAATATCTTGAATTTTGTGAACCAACTCAATAAGCCCCTTTAAAAGAGGGGTCAAGGCTCGAATCAGGAGTTGCTATCCGCTTCCTGCTCGAATCAAGTTTTGATAGAGGGGTACTTATTCTAAGCATTTTGGTGAAATTTGCATTGGGATCCAATGTGTGGTTCTCAAGATATTAACAGTTAAAGTTGTCAAATTTTCAACCCAAAGTGAACTTGAAGCAAGCACATATGACATCATAACCTCACATTATTGAACACTTTTGTTTTTCTTTAAACTTTACAACCAATTTTCTCCTCCATAGTTCTATACTATTGGAATATGAATGCACGAGGGGCATGGGAATGGGTTCGTTGGAAGAATAAACACTTTATAAATAAATGTAAGAAATTTCTCTTTATTTTGCATTATCCATTGTACAAAGCTCAATTATGCCTCATTTTTGCCCGGTAGATTGACGTGGCCTTCCCTCCTGATCGAACCTGTCAGGGACACACTGCCCCTTTCTCCAATGGATAGCCTACGTTACTCAGTGCAGTGAGCAAATACGCAGACTTCACATTGGTGAGGAATATCGACAATGAACAAATAGGCATGCAGTCTGAAGAGACTGAGAAGACTATCATTGTAATATATGAGATAAATAGATATCCTGATCAAACGACGTGTGAATTTGATGCGAAAGAGTGATGCAGTGTGTGTGGGGGGGGGGGAGGATGGGAAGTTTACTCTGGAATGATATTGCAGAGTAACGATAGGAAATTAAAATAGAGAAAACGATGTAGTATTCAGCAATCCGAACTCTGGTCACCACCAAGGAAAGGGTACCTTCCGAACTTAACTTTTTGGTGGCCTTATGAACAACTAACATATCGGTTAAGTATTGATAAGCCCGATGGTGAATCTCCTTATACGCATGAACGAAAATTTTGAACTTGACAAACTGGTGAACAGGCAGCCAGTGGAGATCCTTTATAATTAGTATGATGTGATAGGAGCAGTGGGAGGTTCTAGTAATATGGTACTTTGAATTCAAAGTCGTATTAGGTAAGAAAAAATCAGCGAATTGCAGTGAACAAAGCGTGAAACGGGGCTAGAGGACTCGAGTCCGTTTTTTGGACTCGGACTTAGACTTGGATTCGGACTCTCTGTACTTGGACTTTGACTTGGACTCGGGCTCTCTGGACTCGGACTATGGCTTGGACGCGAAGTCGAGTCCATCAAGTCCAGCCTTCTTCTTCATCATATTATTTTTTATTTCATAATTCTTCCAAAAGCAACAGCACTAATCATGTCCTAGGGCCTAATTTTCTCTGATATAGCCTATATTATATAGGCCTACTGTACTGTAGATATGAGAGTAAGAGGAGCCTGATACCTGTACCATGAAAAGATCTTAGTTTTAGAAAGTTTTGTCAGTTCCTTATCACCATCTTCACAACCAATTTAATTCAGTCTGTGATGCAGTATGGAAGCTCATCATGAAGCAACTGCATGCATGTGCCTACAAAACTATGATAATGCTTTAGTAGGATCAACAAAATGGATTAATGATGACTCCTAAATGTGTATGTGTGTCTGTCTGTCTGTGTGTGGAAATGAGGTGGGAGGGGTGAGGTTGCTGCTAACTATAAACATTTTTTGTGATTTTATTGAGGGGACCAACACGTTAGATTGACAAACGCATGATTGAGTCCAATAGCGGGGCCTACTACAGTAAGTTCCTCCTGAACAGGCTACAGTTTACATTGTGTTGCCTGGGTTAGACCTGTAAAGGATATCATAAGCTTCAGTGTTTGTGGTACTTGCGTGTACATGTATAATTCAATCCCCTTTATCACTAGCACTGTGGCCTAGGCTATGTATTTACTCCTGGACAAATTGGAACTGGAAATCCAAGCCAGTAGCGAATTTTCCACTCTCATATAGTTTGTATTTTGGCTACTGTACCCAATTGTCCACTTAGATTCGTATGGGAGGGATGGGCTCAGTGACCACAGTTGTTTTGTCATATTATATATCTTAATTGCAGGGGTTTTTGATGCTGCATGCTAATGCTGCATAACAGTGTAGGCCTACCTTTATAGTTATACTGATTTTTCACCTAGCCTACTGTACCCTTTGCCGAAAGGCTACGGAGCAAGGGAGTTCGGTCAGGGGGTGGGGGGAGCGAGAATGGCCTGTAGGGGCACTTTGAGATAGGTAGATATCCTATGCCTTAATACGGTAAAAACCTTACCAGAAAGCTAAAAGGCTTAGTGATTCCTTGCCGTATGGATATATTATAGCAAACATGAATCACCCACATGGCAAGTATGAGATCCCTTCACAGTTATCCTACTTGAGGTATCATGTTAATAAGGTTTTGACCTTTGAAATCTTGTGACCCAAAATGACCTTTCACCTCCACTTCAAGCAATAGGGATCACTTACTCTATATGTCCATCTACATGCAAAATATGAGTAATATATGAACAATCCACAGGTCAAGTATGACTCTCTCACAGTTATCCTCCTTAAATACCATGTTTAAAAGGTTTCGACCTTTTGTGACCCAAATGATCTTTGAACTCCACAAAAAATGATAGGGAACATGTGCTTAATATTAGCAATCCACGAACTAAGTATGAGATCCCTCAAAGTTATCGTTCTTGAGAAGTTGTATTAACAAGATTTTGACCTTTTGAACTCTTGGGACCTCAAATGACCTTTAACTACCACCAAACCAATAGAAAGTATCTCCTCAACACGAACAATCCACATGTCAAGCGTGATATCCCTCACAGTGATCCTTCTTGAGAAATCGGGTGACCCCAAATGACATTTGACCTTCACCAAAAACATTAGCGATCATCTACTCAATACGGGCAATCCACATGGTAAGTATGAGATCCCTCACAGTCACTCTTCTTGAGATATAGTATTTACAAGATTTCATCTTTTGAACTCTGGTGACCCCAAATGACCTTTGACCTCTACCAAAAACTACAGGGGTCATGTTCTCTATATGGGCAATCTACATGCTGAATATGAGATCCCTTGGGGTTACCCTTTTTGAGATATTGCGTTTACAAGCAAAAGCGTCACATACACACAAACACACACGACATCACCATCGCATAGATTCCTTCGGAATTCGGCAAGGAATCAAAAAGGGCGGCGACAGGTAATTTGAGTCCGTCAAGGGGGGGACCCCTGAATATTTGGACGCTCCGCCACTGGTACTTACCTTGTTTTACAATTTTGGACTCGGACTTGACTCGAGAACATTGGACTGGAACTTATGGACTTGGACTCGAGCTTGGTGGACTTACGACTTACGAGTGACTTGGCAGCATCAATATTTAGATAGGGATTTATTTTAAGAAATAATGCAATAATCGTTGAGAAAGCAGTGCTTTGGGACATACGAGTACGAAAACCAGAAAACTATAGGATTCAGGGGGAGATATGGTGATGAAAGGATATAAATTAAAATTAGGTGCTACCACGATAGGGTTGGGTTGAGGCTTGCACACAATACCGTAATCTGGGTAACATAAGAAGTTTAAATTATTTCATAGACATTACGGTACCATTTTATACCTCGATATCATACCATACGGTACCGTACCGTGATCGTTTTCACGCAATATTTCACACCCCTTAAAGATTTTAGTAAAGCCATGTTCAATAACTAAAATCAGTTTAACTTTTTGGGTATTTATCAACCTGATTGCAGTCAAGGAATTGTGTTTCTTGCAAATTTAAATCACTTTTAAATGCTTTTTCCAAATCCCCTCGACTCTCTGGCGATGAACCGAAGGAAGAAAACCAAACTTTTGCTCTGAAAGGAGTTCTGCTCCTCAAAGGAGCTACGTCCCTAGGGGACAACTTTGACAGAACATGATCAGCCTCCTGAATTTGCGGTACTTTATACTTACGCAAACATGGGTACTTTGTTCGAACGTTTCTTTTTTCTTCGTCAACTGTTGACTTTTCTGCATTTTCGTACGCCTTTATTCAAAAGTGGAAATGAAAATAATAAGTAGATGCAACAGGTCGTGATAACCTGTATTTCATATTGTGCGCTAGCTGCAAAAATGTAACTTCTACTTTCATT
Source organism: Holothuria leucospilota (assembly GCA_029531755.1). NCBI lineage: Eukaryota > Metazoa > Echinodermata > Holothuroidea > Aspidochirotida > Holothuriidae > Holothuria > Holothuria leucospilota. Next base: position 55,212,522 of record CM055961.1, on the reverse strand, counting down.
GATGTATTTACTAGTAATTACAGGTTGAATTTATTTAACGTTTAAGTGAAAAAAACGTTTTGAAAGACATGAGATGCTTACTTTTTGAAAACTAATGTGACTTGACGTCAACATGAAGGCCTACATACTGTAACCAGAAAGCCCAAAGGCTTAATGATTCCTTGCCGAATGGGGATGCTTTGTTGCACTGAGCCTTATCCCTCAAATGTATCTTTCTTGACTATATCATTTTATGATGTTTTAACAATTGGCCTCTGCTGACCTCACATGACCTCTGAACACCACCAAATATAACAAAAAAGGAAAAAGGAAGAAAGTGTCTTGAAAGGGATTCAACTCCAATGGATCTTGGATCTTGTAAATTCTTGGCAAATTTTGCTTTTTGACCTCTGGTAACCCTAGATTACCTTTAACCTCCATCAAAAACAATACGGTTCTTCCTTACATCATGAAAAATCTATATACTAAATATCAAAAGTGCCGTTCATCCCTATCTTGAGATATTGTTATCAATTACAAGCTTTTCGGGTTTTTAGCTCCTGTGACCCAAATGACCTTTAACCTTCACCACCAACAACAGGGTTCTTTCTCTCAACATGGCAAATCTATATACCAAATACGAAAAGTGTCTGTCATTGCTATCTTGAGATATAGTGATTACAAGCCATTTACATGATTTTCACAGTTTAACCTCTGGTGACCTCAGATGACCTTCGACCTCTACCAAAAACAATGGCATTCTTGATCTCAACATGACAAATCCATATCAGCCATTCCTATCTGGACATATCGCGATTTCAAGGTTTTCGGTCTTTGACCTCTGGTGATCTCAAATGACCTTTGAACTCCACCAAATATTATAGGGTTCTTCCTCTCAACATGGCAAATCCATATACCAAATTCATTCCTCTCTTGAGATATCGTGATTGCGAGCTTTTCAGCTTTTTACTTCTGGTGACCTCAAATGACCTTTGACCTTCACCAAAAGCAATAGGGTTCTTCCTCTCAACATAACAAATCTATATCAGCCATTCCTATCTTGACGTATCGCGATTTCAAGGTTTTCGGTCTTTGACCTCTGGTGACCTCAAATGACCTTTGACCTCCACCAAATACAATAGGGTTTTTTTTTCTTAACATGGCAAAGCCATACACCAAATATGAAAAGTGTCGGTCATTCCTATCTTGAGATATCGTGATTACAAGCTTTTCAGCTTTTTACCTCTGGTGACCTCAAATGACCTTTGACCATCGCCAAATATAACAACCAGAAAGCCCAAAGGCTTAGTGATTCCTTGCCAAATGGGGATGCTTTGTTGCACTGAGGTTTATCCCTCAAATCAAGTATTACAAGTATCTAACACCTCTGTCTTGAAATATCGTGTTTTTCAATGCATCTGGTATTTAACTTCTGATGACTTCAAATGACCTCTGACCTCCAATGGATCTTGGATCTTGAAAATTCTTGGGAAATTTGCTTTTTGACCTCTGGTGACCCAAGATGACAATCTTGGGAATTCTTGGGAAATTTTGCTTTTTGACCCTTAGTGACCTCAGACGATGATCTTGGGAGTTCTCGAGGAATTTTGCTTTCTGACCTTTAGTGACCCCAAATGACACTTAGGAATTCTTGCTTTATTACGTCTGGTGACCCCATGACAATCTTGGAAATTGTTGGGAAATTTTGCCTTTTGACTTGTGGTAACCCCATATGACAATCTTGGGAATTCTTGGGAAATTTTGCTTTTTGACCTCTGGTGACCCCATATGACAATCTTGGGAATTCTTAGGAAATTTTGTTTTTGACCTCCAGTGACCTCAGATGACCTTTGACCTCTACCAGAAACAATTGGGTTCTTTCTCTCAACATGACAAATCAATATACCATGTATGAAAAGTGTCCTTCATTCCTACCTTGAGATATCGTGATTACAAGGTTTTCCGTCTTTGACCTCCAGACACCTAAAATGACCTTTGAACTTCACCAAAAACAATAGGGCTCTTCCTCTCCACATGACAAATCTACACACTAAATATGAAGTGTCCATCATTGCTATCTTGAGATATCATTATTACAAGCGATTTACAAGCTTTTCGCAGTTTTACCTCCGGTGACCTCAGATGACCTTTGACCTCTACCAAAAACAATAGGGTTCTTCTCAACATGGCAAATCTATATACCACATATGAAAAGTGTCGGTCATTGCCATCTTAAAATATCGAGTTTACAAGCCGTTTATGAGGCTTTTGCAGTTTAACCTCCGGTGACCTCAGATGACCATTGACCTCTACAAAAACAGTAGTATTCTTCCTCTTGACATGACAAATCTGTACACCAAATTTGAAAAGTGTCCTTCACTCCTACTTTGAGAAATCGTGATTACAAAGTTTTCAGTCTTTTACTTCTGGTGACCTCAAATGAACTTTAACCTTTACCAAAAACAATAGCGTTCTTCCTCTCAACATGATAAATCTGTATACCAAATATGAAAAGTGTCGGTCATTGCTATCTTGAGATATTGTGTTTACAAGCCGTTTATATGGTTTTTGCAGCTTAACCCCCAGTGACCTCAGATGACCTTTGACCTCTACCAAAATCAATAGGGTTCTTTCTCTCAACATGACAAATCTGTATACCAAATATGAAAAGTGTCGATCATTGCTACCTTGAGATATCGTGTTTACAAGGTTTTCGGTTTTCTACCTCTGGTGACCTCAAATGACCTTTGACCTTTACCAAAAACAATAGGGTTCCTCCTCTCAACATGATAAATCTATATACCAAATATGAAAAGTGTCAGTCATTGCTATCTTGAGATATCATGTTTACAAGCCATTTACGAGGTTTTCGCAGCTTAACCTCCAGTGACCTCAGATGACCTTTGACCTCTACCAAAATCAATAGGGTTCTTCCTCTTGACATGAAGATCTGTATACCAAATATGAAAAGTGTCGGTCATTGCTACATTGAGATATCGTGTTTACAAGGTTTTCGGTTTTTGACCTCTGGTGACCTCAAATGACCCTTGACCTTTACCAAAAACAATAGGGTTCTTCCTCTCAACATGACAAATCTATATATTAAATATGAAAACTGTCGGTCATTGCTAACTGGAGATATCGTGTTTACAAGCTAAGTGTCACATACACACACACACATACACACATACACACATACATACACACCCACACACACATACGCACACACACACACACACGACATCACCATCGCATAGATTCCTTGCCTGCCTTCGGCAAGGAATCAAAAAAGGAAAAAGGAAGAAAGTGTCTTAAAAGGGATTCAACTCCAATGGATCTTGGATCTTGTAAATTCTTGGCAAATTTTGCTTTTTGACCTCTGGTGACCCCAGGATGTTGATCTTGGGAATTCTTCGGAACTTTTGCTTTTTGACCTCTGGTGACCTCATATAACAATCTTGGTAATTGTTGGAAAATTTTGCTTTTTGAGCTCTGGTAACCCTAGATTACCTTTAACCTCCACCATAAACAATACGGTTCTTCCTTACATCATGAAAAATCTATGTACGAAGTATCAAAAGTGCCCTTCATTCCTATCTTGAGATATTGTTATTACAAGCTTTTCGGGTTTTTAGCTCCTGTGACCCCAAATGACCTTTAACCTTCACCACCAACAACAGGGTTCTTTCTCTCAACATGGCAAATCTATATACCAAATACGAAAAGTGTCTGTCATTGCTATCTTGAGATATAGTGATTACAAGCCATTTACATGATTTTCACAGTTTAACCTCTGGTGACCTCAGATGACCTTCGACCTCTACCAAAAACAATGGCATTCTTGGTCTCAACATGACAAATCCATATCAGCCATTCCTATCTGGACATATCGCGATTTCAAGGTTTTCGGTCTTTGACCTCTGGTGATCTCAAATGACCTTTGAACTCCACCAAATACAATAGGGTTCTTCCTCTCAACATGGCAAATCCATATACCAAATTCATTCCTCTCTTGAGATATCGTGATTACGAGCTTTTCAGCTTTTTACCTCTGGTGACCTCAAATGACCTTTGACCTTCACCAAAAGCAATAGGGTTCTTCCTCTCAACATGACAAATCTATATCAGCCATTCCTATCTTGACGTATCCCAATTTCAAGGTTTTCGGTCTTTGACCTCTGGTGACCTCAAATGACCTTTGACCTCCACCAAATACAATAGGGTTTTTTTTTCTTAACATGGCAAAGCCATACACCAAATATGAAAAGTGTCGGTCATTCCTATCTTGAGATATCGTGATTACAAGCTTTTCAGCTTTTTACCTCTGGTGACCTCAAATGACCTTTGACCATCGCCAAAAGCACTAGGGTTCTTCCTCTCAGCATGCCGAATCTATATACCAAATATGAAAAGTGTCGTTCATTGCTACCTTGAGATATCGTGTTTAGAAGCCGTTTAGGAGGTTTTCGCAGTTTAACCTCTGGTGACCTCGGATGCCTTTTGACCTCTATCAAAAACGACAAGGTTCTTCCTCTTGACATGAAAAATCTATATACCAAATATGAAAAGTGTCGGTCACCCCTATCTTGAGATATCGTGGTTACCAGCTTTTCAGCTTTTTACCTCCGGTGACCTCAAATGACCTTTGACCTTCACCAAAAACAATAGGGTTCTTTCCCTGAACATGACAAATCCATATACCAAATATGAAAAGTGTCGGTCATTGATATCTTGAGATATCGTGTTTACAAGCTAGGCGTCACATACACACACACACCCATACTGGTATTCATCACAAACCGAGGACCTGCGCATGTTTTCATGTATGCATATTCACCTGCGGACCAGCACATACAACTATGAGATTGATGAATGAACACATGCATTGTATTACTACCCTCTAGAGGGCCCTATACACACCAATTGGGAAGCCACATATATCTCCTAAGTCCACTATATTGGCAATACAATATAAGTCCACCAGTTGTATCCTACACACCTGAGGACCTCTGAAATTTTCACACACCTGTTTCAAATTCATAGCCAGTAGAGGACTCTGCCCTTACCTATACCTAGATAATGGAAAACGTGTGTAGAATGCCTAATTTACTCGAGGACCTGGGTTTAGGTCCTCAGGTGGTAGGTGTGTATTCTGGTCAAGGTCCTCCGCTGGATATTAATACAAGTGCACATACACACACACACACACACGACATCACCATCGCATAGATCCCTTGCCTGCCTTCGGCAAGGAATCAAAAAACCGAAGTTTTTCTTCCTGCACTTTCAACTATTTCTTACTGTTTTGTGTAGTTCACGTTGAAGCCATTGCCATCAATATTAAAAATTACTGTTAGTGATTAAACTTGCTTGTTTGTAGTAAGTAGGTAAATTCAGGATCTAGTACATAGCAATTGTCAAGTACCCTAACATTTTCGGTATAAGAAAATACTACAGTCTTTACATCTTACTTCGATTGCACAAGATGTGTCTTTCACATCTTTTATTTCTTCAAGAGGATGATGGGGACGCTTGCCTGGACTGTTTGTCTGTAAAATAAACATGTCACAAGACTAGCCGTTGGACCTCATGTAAATATTTACTATACAATCCACAAAACTGTAGGAAACCAAAACACAAACAGCAGAAAGGTAGATGAAACAATGAATCACATTTTGTTTGGTTACTTAGTTATCGCAATATTTCAATTTTACAAGGCAGCTATCACTGTTAGCACAAATTAGTCAAACATTGTCTGATACGCCTAACCCAAGTTAGTCAAAGGCGTTTGACTAATTTTGTACCAATTGACTAGATTTCTGACCAATTTTCAACCTCTTTGACCATTTTCTTACCAATAATTGATATCACTTTCGAAAGAATTGATGCACGTTTACACATATGAAGCAATGATAAGAGTCGTTTATCAATGTAGCAAGCGATTTCAACATTGCTAAAGAAGCTTTGATGAATATTAGACAATCCTTACTTTAAAATTTTCTGTACATATTGCGTAAGTTTTGAACAAACTTATTGGAAATGTTTGATTTTTATTTCGCAAATGATATTTTTGTTTCTTGAAGAGTGTAAGGGGTGACTGGTAACCAAAGTCTCATCCCTTTTCACCTATGCCATAGGCTACTGATAAAACTCAAATTTAAGTAAATGTGTTAATGTTACCTCGTCAATTCTAAGGTAAACTGTAAAAACTTCCATCACGTAGAACAAGTATAAAGCTACAAGAATAACAACCGCTTTCCAGACGAATCCCTCGTCCTCGTGGGCATGCCCGGAGTGAGTATGGACAACTCCCTCATGACTGTGGAGGCCAAATGCCTACAGAAATACAATCATATCAAATTGCCAGGATTTCAAATGAAAAATATCTTTAAACACCATATTGTAATAACTAACACCATTCTTGGCAATATAGAGGAAAGCGGAAACCTATAGTGTCTATAAATTTATTTTGTGATTTTTTAGGTATGCATTTACCTTATAGACACAAAGCGGAAAACCGAAAGGTTTGATCCTCCAGGTACATATCGGTTATCTTTTTTTGTGAACAGCACAAAGCTTCTGTTACTCGTACGAAGCTTCCATTAAGTTGTAACGACATTATCAGTAATATGCTTATCAATAGCAATGATTCCATTTCTAATGAATATATTCCCTTTATATCCACTTCCACATGTAAGAGCAAGCAATGCATTGTATTTGCGACATGCATGGCGCGGTTGTGCGGTCCGACCGGCCTTGTTTCTTTGTTTTTCCCTTCTTCCCCCCCCCCCCCCTTTTTTTGCAAGACAGATATGCGAAACTGCTTTTTCAAGAATACGTGTTTTACCAAAATCAGGGTAAGGGTTAATGGATAGGGGTTAAGTAGCCAGAGAAAATCTGTGGTGGTCTTTTATACCTAAGAGGGTCACTCATCGTTCGAGGTAAAAAAAAAAGAAAAGAAAAGAAAATTTGATATCGAATTGGAGTTTGATTAGTCGTAATTAACTAGACACGGGGTAAAGGACCCTCACGAAATAAAATAGGAAACTATGTCTCCACATTAAAGTATATGCCAAGTTGAGACGTATTTAATGACATAGTGCATGATGAAGTTAAATCTTTGGCAGAAGTAAAATTCAGCCCGAAATGTCAAGAAGTAGGCCCCATAGCATTGGTAAAGTGCCTACCACGCAAGGGACGTTCAGGCGAGAAGTCAGGATCGGAAAGGGGTGTCAGACCACACTAACCCAGTGACAGTGGGTTTCACAGGAGGGGCACGCAAGTTTGTAGGATTAAGGGGTGTCAGAGGGTGCCATCGTGGGTGTGAAGTCCAGAGATCCTTGTTAGGGCCCCTGGTGTCGTCCAATCGCAACTCTTAAACCTACAGAACTCGCACTAGGTGTCATAGTTTGTATTCGACGGATTACCAACAACAACAAAACAGCCTGTGTAAAATATTTACATTATTTACAGCATCAGTATTTGCAACGCATAAAAACTTTAGTATGATATATTACGGACGGGTAATCAATTGCAGCCCACGCCCGTAAGCAGGTTGTTTAATAAGGGAAGTTGCTTTTGCACGCATGGTAGAAAGTTTTACATTTGGATACACATAAATGTGAACGGCGGGAAGTCTGGGATGTTATTTAAGGTGTAAGGGGGGTACATGGAGAATTTTGAAATAAACGAGGCTGTTTGCTGTCTGCAGGTTAAAGCATTTTGCATTTTTGAATTATATTTAGGTTTAATTGTTGAATTCAGAGGGTCTTCGTCCAAGGTGAGTCCAAGGTGAGTCATCCGACCCTCCGAACACCCTTTTTTACGGGCGTGTGTGCATAAGGGTGCTGTTCAAGTCCTCGGTTCTGGTGATATGCGGGCTGTATTACGTCTTCCTCGCAACAACTCTTTGGGGGCAATGTTTGAAACATGTTTGAAATGCATCACACCGTACTAACATTAAAGTAATATTACCAGACTATCTAAAAAAACAAGACATATTCCACATGGTAAGCTTCTCACTGAAATTATTAAATAAAACATTCACCTTAACACCATTAACTTTAACTGCTGGCAACTAACTCATTATTATAGACCAAAATCAAATCAAACGTAACTCATCGCACGAGATTTAACATCTTCTATATTAAAAACTGCAGCCCTTTCCTTAAAACAAAGTTTCATAAGCAAAATCCGTAGTCGGTTTTTCACCATCAAAAATTTCCCGTTGTAATTTCTGTCTTTTCCGCAAGGGCAGGCAACTAAGAGTGACTTTGGGTCTCAGTATAAATAATTGAAAGCCTGAAAGGCTGATCTGCTGCTTCATAACTACCTTAGGTGACTAACTAGGGCATTTATGTAAAGCTACCTTACATGTCTTCTGAGATAAACGTAAAACGTAAAACGAAAAAGCGACCACTTTCTAGTTTCCATTGGCATATTTGATGACAATACTTACCGAGGGAATAAGGTGCAGTAAAGCTTCACTGACCAATGTTGACACTGCCAAAGCCACAAGAGAATTTAGCAGAAGATCCTTCTTATGACCCTTAACCCAAGGGAAGACGAGAACTCCCAAGGCGGCACTTAACGTAACCAACAGGACGAAGACTGTCCCATACAGGTAAGCTTTACAGAGAAAAGAAAGCAAAAAATAGGAAATAGCCCCTCTCTATGCTTACTTTTTCCGTCAAAAAATGTCTTCACTATGTCTAGCATACTTGACCAACAGACCCCGTCATACCAAGGTGCTGCCACGGATGGCAGCTCACTGGTCATCTTTAAACCTTAAAATCCGTCGGACGAGCTTAAAGCAGTTCTATATAAGGTGCTACGTACCGTCATGACATATAGGTTACCTATATCCATGGAATATATATATATATATATATATATATATATATATATATATATATATATATATATATATATATATATATATATATATATATATATATATATATATATATATATATATATATATAGGTTACCTCTTCCATTCTCTATCCCAGGTAAAATTTCTTAGCTGAAGTTGTTCGGTAAGCGCTGGAACTAGCACACAACATTTACGTTCATACAATGACGGAGTGTTACCTTGTGACGTAGCTTCTGAATACAGGAATGCGTGCGATAAGAGTACGTTACAGCAAGCTCTATCTTCATGCTGATTATACCAGGAATGACTTAATGGGTGTTTGTTTTGTTTTATAAATTTGTTTTGTTTGTATGACCCTCAACTTCCCTTCGCTTTACCTACTGTGTTAATATAGGACAGCTCACTTCATATTGACAATGAAGAATAATAACAAAAAGGCAATCCATAGAGTTGCAAATTTCATCTCCCTCCTTTTCTCTATATATCTTGTGGTCAATAAACTTTCTCAACAAGTTGATGAACAAATAGTTATCAGAGACCTCTGTTGGTTCATTTGAAATTTGACCTTTAATCTTAACCTACACGTGACCTTCGACCTCAATCCTTAGAAACTAAGTAGCACTGCTTTAAATTTTCTTATCGTTCTCTCTATATCATGTGGTGAAGTTACTTTTTCTAACATACTGATAGGCAAATAAAGAAAAACACTTTTTAGCTATTTTGACCTCTGACCTTTAATCTATGACTCGATGACTAATGCATGCACAGGTGTACTAAACACTTGGTACCTACCCAAGAAGTTTGAAGTTGGCGGGTAAGGTACCGGGGGACTTACCGTTAGGAAAAGATGACGGCAACCTTTTCCTCAAAATTTAGACTAATTTTACCTTTGAAACGTATTTCGCGTTTGACCTTGACCTGGAACAACCACAAAGCATTATTGGAAGATTTGTTATCTTTCTCTATATATCATGTAGTTTAAGGACCTTTTATCAAACACTGATAGACGAACAAAGCAAAAAAAATTAAGAAATATGACCTTTGACCTCTGACCTTATATCTATGACGTCACCAGTTGCTCGTGCCCAAGTCTTCATAGGCAGGTACTATATCGTATTTACGACTGTGGTGTTTTGCTCGCCCACCCACCCATACCCACACACTCACCCTCACACACCCTCACAAGCACCCATACCCACACAGACTGACCATGCAGACAGACCCTCAGAGACAGCTTCATATTTCTGATGTGAGGTGTAGTACAATAATTATGTCATCTCCCTATACATTGCATGTATGGAGATGAGATAAAAGCTCTTCTGGGGCGGATCCACTATTTTTGTTTAGGGGGTGCACCACCCACTGTGGAAGATTGTCATCCATCTGAAGGATTTAGATACAAAAATGGTGCTCTCGATATGGTGTACGAGTTTCTATATCAAAACCGTGGCAAGGTGAGCAACTTGAAATGTCTGCAATAGAATATACTTAGTACTTGAAAAGTTTAGTCTTGGAAATTTTGGGGGTGTCCGTGCACCTACGACACCCCCTTTGGATACGCCACAGCTCTTGTCTCTGCCTATTCTCCCTATCATGGTAACATTTGTATTCATGTGGATGGATCGGCGAACAAGTGATCAAGACCCATTAATGTTGTCACTTTATCAAAGCGACGACGAACTTGCCCTTGTATTTGCTGCAAAAGAAATCTTTAACAGCTATAGTATACGATGAGAAACATGTTATCCAGTTGGTGCTGCCAGTACATCATAACCGAAGCCTGCAAGGGAAAGGGGGAAATTGCACCCCCTGAGATTTCCAAGACGTGAATGAAAGTTGGCCTACTTGAGAAAAAATACTGAAATGCTAAAATGTTTACTGTGGTGATTTAGATTTAAGGGCCCTAAGAAATTGGGAAGTTGCATATAAGCGTTCCTTTTGTCCCATTTACCCAGGGAGGTCGCCGGACCACCACTGTAGGGGTTTCTTTTGTTCCAGATTTTCCTGTTGAGGTGTCCTCGTGTGGGTTAATCTTCCTGACGAATCAACACTCTCTCCTACATGATACACAGCTTGAATACACCTGCATATACGCAGGCTGAAAATCTTTAGTATTATTTCTCATACTGTGACACAGCATGCTTTCAAAGAATTGTCTATCAATTTTTTTAATCATATGCTTAATTCAGTGAGCTTGTCAAGTTCATTTTAATTTTAATCAATGTACTTTTTCTTCTGGAAATCTACATTTGCTACTGAAACATAAATCCAACAAAAAGAATGCTTAAATACAATTTACAAGGTCTAAAATGTGCCAGGTAGGGATCTGGGAGGCATTTCAACCAAACATTTCCTTTCAAGGTCTACGCTACGGCTATAGTGGCTTCCCCAGTGGCCCTTTAAGAAGGAGCAGCCCGCAACGGGTACAGTCTTGTAGGGGTGTCGTGCAACAGTAAAAAAATTCATTAAATAAGTAGAAAATCTATTCATATACCATCTCAAAACTGTACCAACTAACACTGTTTTGGATCTAGGAAACATTAGAACAAGAAAACTTTCTCAAAGAGTAGAGTATCACTCCTCCTTTGAGAGAACTTCCTCTTCACTTACACCCGACCAAAAATAGAAAATATTGCAAAACCATAAGGATTCCTAAACATGTAATCACTTCAACGCTTACTAAGCTTTGCCAAAGACGGCAACATTTTGCATCTAAGCCACCTCACATAAACAAAAATTTCTCAAATAATAGGGCCATCTTTTTCTCCTTTTAAAGAACACCTCTTGCCTTAGGCAAAAAAAAAAAAAAATAGGAAAAATCACTAAATAATGACAATTTCTTAAGATAAAACCATTTCAAAGCTTTGCCAACGATAGCACCATTTGGTAACTAATTCAGGCCTTATATATTAGTCCCTCGTTCTCAGCACCCTCCACAAGGATTTCCCCCATGCACAGGTGAAAAAGGAAGGGTGCACCCGGGTATCTACTATCTATAAGCACGCCACTAGTATTCCGTTTAGACAGTGTCATGAACTGCCCTCCCTAGGGATTTCTCCCCGACTACAGCCCTGGTACACACACATTTGGGGTGATCTGATGACGAACAATTCGTGGTCATGATTTAGGGAGCGAATCTTGATGATTCACGTGGAGAATTTGATGACGGCCCGGGCACATGGCGAGGTAATGAACTGGTGGAGTGCACATTATGTCACGTGAACACAGTGAAAAGTAGCTAACATAGTTCCTTAGCAGCTAATGATCGGTCATCTTCATATGGTATATATTCATTTCTCTCTTAAAAAGCTTGCTTGAAGGTCGAAAAATGTTACCATAAGCTTTCATAGCCGTCTTTCCAAACGAAATGATTTATTCGGCGTAATATGTAGTGCCAGGTTTTTTTACCTTTATAATCGACAGGGACGCTATGCACTTCGTGTTGACTGCAGTAATCACCCAACTGTTGTTGAATCAGCGCAGGACAAATTTCATGAAATATTTCATGTGTGATACCTCCATAGTTTTCAGTACCGTGTGAAAGAAGTATTTCCTCAGCAGAAAGACACTGTGTGACAAAATATACACCATCATATATGACATGCCTCATAATATGGCTCGATTTTTCCTGCAGATTTGGGGGAAAACTTGATTTATCAAATTTACTTTACACATTTGTAGCTTCAGGACTTTAAAATCATCATTTATCGGTGGGAACTTTTTACTAGCATATATACTTTGAAAGAAAAATAATATAATACACGAGTAATCATACATGTTGATGTATAATTAGAAACTACCATACATAATGGTAAATGCCGATGTTTCCAGAGGGAAGAAAGAAAGTTATTGCAGGAAAAAATTGACAGAGGCTACCATATATCCAATACAATCTCTTAAGAAGATAGTTGAAAAGAGTACTTTAATGATTCATAATTAGTGTCATCAGTATGATCTCAGATGACTCTACAGCAGTGGTTCTCTCCACCATTTGGTCCATCTGTCCCCCTGACTGCGGTGCCCCACCCCCATCTTTAACAAAGAAGACTTGACCGTCATCAGAAATGTCAATGAAGTTATCAATAAAGCATTGAAACGGACTCATGAAGCACATTTTTTGTGGATGTCGTTTGCATCTGCATACTCACATCGATGAACACCACCACCCCCCACCACCTTCGTCCTTTCTATTAGTGGGAGGGAAGAGAGTGCCTTAATTTTTTAAAAATTACCTTGTAAACTGATGGCACATTGTCACTGTCCATTGCGGAGTGGCGCTTTTGTCTCTCGTATGAAGGCAGTCCATCTATCCTGTTAGATCTTTTATGGGTAGCGTGATGGTGATGTGGTATTTCATTTTCATCGTGTCCCACATGGTCATGATGATCCTGGCTGTGGATTCCAAGGTCCATTAGAAGGTGCAAGAAACCTTCAAATGAAAACTGGCGTATGTCATACTTCGTTCAAGAAATATGTTGTAAACGTAGCAGGATTACTTAGTCTAGAAGGAATGCATACCTTCATGCTACTTCATGCTGTAAAACCTATGATGTGCTAAGGTAAGACAAAGTAACCAAATTACATTTGTGTGCTAAGAGAATAAAATTACAATGTAAGACAAGCATTGTCACCAAAAACGGCTCTGGGAGGAAACAGATAAAAACCACAACGCCCAAAGGCTTAGTGATTCGTTTACGTAAGGAAATGTTTCCATCTTTCACATTTTGCGCTGTTGCGGTTAACTAGAAAATTTCTACCATTTTCGCTGTTTACCTTCCATGACCTCATGTAACCTTTGACCTCGATCAAAATCTATAGTGTGTTTTCTGTTAATATGATAAATTTTTATATCACGTATGAAAAGTATCGGCCATTCCTGTCGTGAGATATTGTATTTACAGAGGTTTTAGTTTTTAATCTTATGACCACACATGACCTTAGATCTTTACAAAAACAATAGCAGTATCCTCTCAATATGATAAACAAAAACACCAAATAATAAAAGTTTATATCGAATCCTACTTTGAGATATGGTTTTAACAAGTAATTTTCAATATGTTTTCATAGTTTTAACCCCGGTGACCTCAGAACCCTTGACTTTTACCTAAAATAGCGGCGTTCATCTTCTGACTGTACCGCATCCACATGCAAGGTAAGCAAAGTATTCATTCTTTCTACCTCGGGGTAGTGTGTTTACAAGGTTTTTAGCTTGTGAGCTTTGGTGACCTCACATGACCTCTCACCTCCACCAAAAACAGTAGGGCTCTACCGTTATTATGATAAATCCACATATCAAATAATGAAATCTCATCATGCATTCCTATGTTGAAATACCGTGTGTAAAAGGTTTCTGGTTTTTCACCTCTGGTGACCTGGCAGAATCTTTGACCTCGACCAAAAACAATAGGATTCTTCCTCTAATCCATATACCAAGTATGAAAAATACCCATCATTTCTACATAGTGATATTTTGTTACAACCAATTCCAAGCTTTATCTTATCTCCGGTGACCTTGGATAACGTTTGACCTCTACCACAAACAATAGGGTTCATTTCCTGACTCTAACGCTACCACATGCAAAATATAAAAATTATGCATAGTTTCTACCTTGCGATATCGTGTTACAAGATTTTTGGTTTTTAACCTTGGATAACCACACATGACATTTGATAGCCACCAAAACAATAGGGTTCTTTCTCTCAGCATGATATGTCCATATACCAAGTACGCAAAGTATCCATAGTCACTATCTTACAAGCCAAGCGTCACAAACACACGTACACCCACCCAGACACACAGTCACACATATAAATGATATCATGACTGCATGGATTCCTTTGCCTTTGGGGAGGAATCAAAAAAAAAAAACTAAAACATGAAGGAACCAAAAGGTAAATTATTCGAAGGGGACATAATTCCCAATTTCTTAAAAAGTGTTTTGCAAAAATTACTGCCTATCAAGAATTTTTATTCATGAGGGTCGGTTTTAGCGCCTGAAGGTGGGCATGAGGCAGCCATCGATTTTCAACTAACAATTGAAAAAGTTTCGGAGGCTACCAAAGTTATCACAAATCTTTTTCACACGTTCAGCGCACTTTCAGTCTCACTGATTTGCCTATCAATAACCTCTTAAACGTATTCTCAACGTTTCGCAGTAAGGATTTTACAATCAAGCTGATTGTTCTTAGACAATAAGCTTAAAACGAAAAATGCAGTCACTCCAATCTAAACTAGTATACCCCGTCATCCTAAGTCATGAATGGCTTTCTGTGATCATGTGACATTTTAATTGAATTGTTTGATTCATGTAGAATAACTCCTTGGTTTTGTTGGTAATGGTTTTCTTGGTGATAGTTATGTTTAAAATATCTTTGGAGGTGCTTGTAAGGCAAATTAGAGGAAATTTTCAAGAGTTTGCTGATTTTTCAAAGCACTTTGGGGCGACTGCCTGGTGTCTTTAAATAAGGGAGCAACACAGCACTGCAAGAATGCAAAGCAAGAGATTCTTTTTCGAAACTCTTTCTGGCAAGCAGTCTTTTGTAAAAATTGTTAGTTTTGATGGATTTCCGTGATTCTTAAAAGGATGTTCTAAGCTAGAATCAGGTTTGGATATATTAGAGGGGTACTTATTCTTAACAATCTGGTTAAATTTCCATTGAAATCCGATGAGTAGTTCTCAAAATATCAGCAGATAAAGTTGTCCCATTTTCAACACAAAGTGAACTTGAAGCAAGCACACATGATGTCATACCCTCACATTAATGAGCAGTCTTTTGTTTTTCTTTAACCTTAATCACCAATTTTCTCCTCAACAATCAAATGTTGTGGGGATGGGATTGCATGAGAGGAATGGGAAAATTACAAACTTCACAATCCCCATGGGGAAGTCCTATCCCTATTAATTTCAAGGTCAACACAACAGACTGAAAAAATAAAGGAAACAAAGCATTCCTTATCAATGTAAGGAAGTGATATCAGGGAGCTGCCTAGTAATATAACTCTCACTTGACCCCGTCTTTGGTCTAGTGGTAGAGCATCCGTCTCTCACGCGGGAGTCCCGGGTTCGATTCCCAGGTCGAGTCAACGGAGTCATACCAAAGACTTTAAAAATGGAACCTACTGCCGTTGTGCATGATGCTCCGTATAAGCAATGGAGTAAGGGAAAACAAGCCAGTGAGCAACACTTGAAAAAAGGCCGTGGCCTCCTCGACTTGAACTAAATGGTTGAAAACTGGGCCGTTAAACCTCATCTAACTAACTCACTTGCATCAAGCTCACTTTGGGTCTCAAAATGTAGTAACTTCTTTTGCTGATATCTCGAGTAATACATGTTCGATTTGACTGAAAGTTTCACCAAAATGCATGCTCCTCTATCACATATGAAAAGTAAATTTTTGCTCCAACTCTTATTTTATTTTCTATTCTTATTTTTGTAGGCATATTTTCATAGAAAATGGACAGTGTCAGAGTTTGCAGGCAACGTCTGCCATTTAAAATGTTTTAGTGCGAGATTTTCATGGCTCTGGAATCGTTGCAAATTATCGCCATAATCCTTTTCCTCTTCCAGTGAGAGGAGTTTAGACCATCTTATGTTTATAGGTCGGATACACCTCAATCTAGTGGTAGAGCATTCGCCTCTCACGCAGGAGTCCCGGGTTCGACTCCCAGGTCGAGTCATACCAAAGACTTTAAACTGGAACCTTCTGCCGTTGTGCGTGATGCTCCGCATAAGCAATAGAATAAGGGAAAACAATCCAGTGAGCCACAACTGGAAAAAAGGCTGTGGCCGGCTCGACTTGAACCAATTGGTTGGAAACTGGGCCGTTAAACCTCATCTAACTAACCTCATCTAACGGATACACCTCAAGATTCTTTGTGTAGCCTATTGGTAAGAAATATCGTGGATAATATCAATGAAAAACGCCTTTATTTTGCCTGTTTTCAAAGTGGTGTCACACAAAAATATTTAGAACTATCTTAGGAAATATTTCACACCTTCCAAAGAAATAAGTTCGTGTTCTCCATAGGCGTCAAAAATGAAATGTATAAATTCCTCTGGGTTTGGATACAGTGCACGCCCAATACAATATCCTGATACAAATTTTGCAACCAATAGAGTTGTGATACGTTGCATCTCTTTCAAAGTTGCTCCTGTCGAGTGATCTTCGACGAAATCGTCAAAAATTTGTTCGGCATCTAAACACTGCATGAAGAAAGTCATTAAAATATAAATCAAGTGAGTTCACAACATCATTTATTACATTCTACATTGATTACAATCACTGCAATTACCTACAGGGAATATTTCAAATCTTATTTGCCTAAGTTTTAATTTACTTAATTAGCTTACTATGGCAACATTGTCATCATAGGTACGAACACACGGCAAAGACACCGTGACGCTATACAATATAATATCATACACCTTGAACGGTTTACATTTCGGTTAAAATATTTCAGAGGAAACCGGTGGAAGTATTTCCAAATATTTCTAGCAAGTTCTTAACTTCCCAAACAGAAACCGTACTAAAACGGAGGAGAAGCGGTCCAGATCCCGCGTTAGGGATCCTGGTGAGCATTGAAATGAAGCATTTAAATATGCTTAATAGGCATTGAAAGCGCACTTAACAGGCCACAAAATTACATTTGGATGTAGCTCTACTCGGTCTATAAAGTGTCTGAACGATTTTGATGATGCACTGAAAGGGGTTTTGGGTGGGGATGATGGAAAATGTAAGAGGCTTGCATTGCTCTTGAAACAATAATTCCACTCAGGTTGCCCAAAATAAATTAATTCCTCTGGTCTCTCTTCTTGGACTGCAGTTCTTTTTCCCTCTTCGATGTATCCGTTGGTTGCTCTTTCACCCGCAACCCCATGGCTAAACCCCGTAATGTAACGTCACACACAAGCACCAAAGGTGCATCTAAACCTGAGTACACGGAGTCTCCCGAAGAAAGTTACGATAAAATGGTCTTTACATGTGATTTGGTGAGTACTTAGAACCTCACAATTCTTATCAGGGCAGGGCAATGGGATCCTTAGCATTTTGACTACCAATTAACGTCAAACAAGGGCCGCTTTGACCCCTGGGTCTGGTGCACTCCCAAAGGACAGAACATTATTCATTCAAATGTAAAACACGTTTTGCAAACAATTCTCCTTTGAGTAGGTATCACAGCTACAAAGTTCCTGGTATTGTGCTTGACCACGTCTCCATGATATTTCCAGAGAGCTAAGCTCCCTTTGCATGTTCTAAGATCTATAATGTTACGCACATTATGAGTCTTCACGTGTCCTCACAAGCTATTGCGTGAGCATTAGAAAAGGAAATAAAAATTAGCAATCTTACCAAATTATGAGCACAAAAATAGAGTAACAGATAACCTATTTTTTTGTAGGGGGTGTTTTGAAAAGAGGATTTATGGCCGCAGTGGTCCCAGGGCCCTTCAAATAGATATAAGAGGAATAATTTTATATAAAGGGTCCTCCTAATGATGCCGTGCTGTGTAAAATCGACACGCTAGTACAGTACGGTTAAAATATAGTTTTGATAACTATTTGTGCAAATTTTTGCCAACTGACAGGGCCATGAAGCGACCGTCTATAATAAATATATTTATATACATACATGCATACATACGTACGTACGTACGCACATACATACATACATACATACATACATACATACATACATACATACATACATACATACATACATACATACATACATACATACATACATACATACATACATACATACATACATACATACATACATACATACATACATACATACATACATACATAAAAGGCGTGTTTGTGAATTATCTTATTTACCCACAATTTCATTTAGGGAGCACATGAGGTACATCACCATTTTTAAGAAAAACGTACCCCACTCCCTCGCCCCCAGCTACCCCTCGAGACATCACTTCTTTGTAGGCTACTTGACGCCGTACAGGAGCGATACTGGTAAGTCGTTAAGAGAATGTTCTGAGCGACCCCAATTTTATTCGCGACAAGGTTAGAGAAACAAGAAGATACTTTTGTCTGGGGTATTTTCCAATGAGTCCTTCACAAGTTTGGGTCGAATGGACATGTAACACGGCTAGACTTTGAAAAACTCAACATTCCCTCTACCATTCATTTCGGAAAAGAGTTCTTCATTAATAAGGTGTTATCATGTACCTTCTTGTCGCCTGGGGGTTAGCTTCAAAAATAAAATATACTGATGAACAATTTGAAAGAGTGCGGTTAATCCAAATTTTGCCTGCGTGTAAAGATGATCTTAGGATGAGAACTACGAGAAATCTTACTCATGTGTACCTTGGCAAACGTTGCTGGAACGTACATTTCATCTATCTGTGCCAAGAATGACGTCATAGCTGTTTCACTCAAACGATCGCTTGTACCTCCGTAGTTTACCAACGCAGACAAATAGGCGTCACTTGTACTCAAAGTTGGGATCGAATCCTTACAAGAATATTCCATGTCTTGATGTGAAAAAGTCAGCAATAAAATTGGAGCCGCTGCTCTAAACAATTCCTTATCAAATGTTGAGTTTCCTTCTATCTGAAGGACTTGGAAGACTCTGTTGGCGATAATACTCTGGCACTAGGAATGGAAAAGCAGTAAGTGAATTACAGAGCACTTGGTATTAATTGAAAGCTCAAACGTTTTTGATGTACACTGTATAGGTAGAGTAAGATATATGGGAGAAAAAGGTGCACGTGACGCTGATGTGTGCACCATCTAAGACGGGGTAATTTGATTTTTACCTGTTGTCACGTATATGACGGTTTGACTTCATGAAATGGGTTAAGCCTTGACAAGAAGCACATGCAGGATGGAGTTCATCCTCATCGTCAAGTTTTTCTTAAGAAGGATGAGATACTGTAGTTACTTTGACAGTTTGGGGTATATGCATTACGTCATGGGAGGGCGTCCTTCTTTAGTATTAAGTACATACTATTGAGTAGCATTTACCATTCATTCACTTGTATATTTAAATAGTCGCACATCGATCTTCCGCCATTTACCTCTAACATGCTTTTGCCTTATACTGAGGGGAGAATATATTACTATATGAATGGGAAACAAACCCAGAGCAGGACTCAAAACGAGCGACCTTACACGTACCGTACAGAATGCTCTATACCATTAAGCTATCAGGGCTCAGGTGGAAGAGGGTGGTCAACTGAGCTTAAGTACTTTCAGGTTAAGTTTCCGTTGTTACCTCAGAGGAGCGTGTCTCCTTTAGTATTGAGTAAGTATATGCAAAAGAGACGCAACGACTTTTTAGTTTTACCCTCTTTCAGTATAAGGCAAATACATAAGTAAGAGATGAATGGCCTTAGGTCCATCTTTAGCACCTTTAGCACTATATACTACTTCTTTTTGATATAATATATATATATATATATATATATATATATATATATATGTATATACATATATGTATGTATGTATATACATATATATGTGTCAAAAAGAAGTAGTATATAGTATATATATATATATATATATATGTGTGTACCCAATACACATAGCATCTCCAGTTTAAACTGATCTGTGTTACAGAAACTGTAACACGTGTTACGAGAACTGTTTAAAACTGGAAACGGTATTGCACCATGTACAGTATTTACTGTACATGCTATGAAAATTGGCTGGTGTGTGTGTGTGTTTCTTGCCATCAGCTACTATACAACACAGAGCAAAACAGCTTTAGTTAGAGCTCCCTTTTATAATTCATTGTTTGCATAAAATATACAAACCGTTTTACAATCAATATGCGACATTCATCACCTCAGAATGCAATAAATGCTCTTGGACTTTATTCCTAGTCCATAAGTGCGGTGCCTCTATATGGAAGCAATTGTTAGCTCCCTTAGCAGCTTCTGGATTTTACAACTTTGTACTTCTTCCTCATAATCAATGCTGCTATCTTTTACTATCTTTTAAACGACCGAGAATTTATTACTTTTCATATAACAAATACTTCACAACACATTTTACCACGTCATGTAGCACAACTGCAAAATAACTGCCTCGAGAGTATCAGCCACAAAAAGTCAAACAGTTCTCAGAAATCCACTTCGCTTCTTTCTAACCATAACTAAGAAAACGTAGCATTTTGCTGACTATTATCAATTGCAGAATAAATCGTCGAGACTCAGTCTAATAACACTCCCCTAGTATAATTACTGTGCGCGACGATTAAGAGAATACACAAGGTTATGTAGTGGAAATACACGATCATGTTGAAACACACGATGATTTTGAAAACTTGTAACTATTGAAGGTGTGCATGTAAAACTAGCCTATATGAAGTATATCTTACAACACTCGACGATTGTGATAGGTAGTTAAATACATTAATTGGATATGTATAGATAACGGTGTCAGTAGAGTTGGTGTCTTGTTTAACATACTCTAAAGTACCATATTTCTCCTCAGACTGAGAGTAAATAAACCCATTCAAGTAGTGTGAGATGCCATCTAGTCACAAGTTTTAAAGAAGACTTATGTGGGCTATAAAGTCCGAGTCCGGACTCGATTGAAGAACTTGAGCCTGGTTTCGTCAGACTCGGCATTGGCCCGAAATGGGGGGTCCCGGAATGGGAATTGGCCCGGAATGGGCTGCATCTGAACTCAAACTCGGAGCCGATTCCGCCCGAATCCACCAAAATGAAAGTTTCATAAATGTTACTCAAAACTGCAGTGTTTTCGGTGGAGACTTGTACACGTCAATGGTCACATTCAGTCAACTAAATTACAGAGTGAACCAGGGTTTGCAATTGACTCCTAAAGATGAACTGTTTATTTTGATCTACGAGATGTTACATTGTCAAATGGACTGATTCAAATGAACTGGCTCGGAACTGGGGAACCTGAAATCGGAATTGGCTCGGAATCGGAGAGTACTGGACTCGGAATTGGCTCGGAATGGTGGCCACTGGAATTAAAATTGACTCGAAATCGGGTTAGGTGGACTCAAAAACAACCCTGTGACTTATATGGTCTAACTGTTCCAAAAATACTAGGTTCTGACGATACTATGAACTGAAAAGGACACCATGAAGCGTATTATTTTCAAATTTAGTAAAACGTGTTCTCTTTCTTTTTTTGAATTGGCTATCCGAGAGATAATGCTTTTAAATTAGTTGAAGGCCGCATTCTGCATTTGCATATTTGGAATTTATGTAACATAACTAATTTTGTAATTGCAAGATAGAATAGCATTGCGAACAAAGCATAACTTCCCCGTGATAAACTACGTGGGTGCAATTGCAAATAACTAAGTTTACTTCAGTTTCACTTGGAATACTTTCATATATTCTGGATTTCCTATTCTGTATTTCCATTGTGCAATATATAACCACTATTAAAACATACTTACTTTGCCAAATTATCGTCACGTTGTTGTTGTTGTTGTTGTTGTTGTTGTTGTTGTTGTTATTATTATTATTATTATTATTATTATTATTATTATTATTATTATTATTATTATTTCTTTTTCCTCACAACCTTTCTTGGTTGGTATTCATTCTTTTGTCCCTCAGACCTCGGGGTCCTACCCGGACCCTGGGAGGTCGAGCACTCGTCTTAGTATGTGGGCGCTGCCGAGAATCCCTTGCTTTATGAGTTTCCTCATATCATGACCTCCTGGAATTCTTCGGAGGTGGTCGTCTAGTTGTGTGCTGACCGCTCCGAGTGCCCCCACCACTACCGGTATTACCTCCGCTTTGACGTTCCATAGTCTTTGTATTTCTAACTTCAGGTCTTGGTATTTCTGCACTTTCTCGCCTTCCTTATCCCTGACATTCTTGTCCAATGGGACCGCAACATCTATTATTTTGGCCGTCTTTTCCTGTTTGTCTATAACTATTAGGTCAGGTCTCCTTGCCGTTACGATCCTGTCAGTCCTGACCTCGAAGTCCCAGAGGACTTTAACTTGCTCTGTTTCCGTAACCGCCTCTGGTTTGTGTAACCACGGTTGTCGTTCTGAAGTGGGGATTCGGTAGTGCTGACAGATTCCTAGGTGTAGAGCTGCTACAAATTATTATTATTATTATTGTTGTTGTTGTTGTTGTTGTTGTTGTTGTTGTTGTTGTTGTTGTTGTTGTTGTTATTATTATTATTATTATCATCCTTTCATTCACAGCTCTTTCTCTCAGCTGGATTCACATGTGCTGACATCGGGATCCTACCCGGATCCTGGGAGGTCAAGCACCCTTCTGAGAATGTGGGCGCTGCCGAGGATTGCTTGCTTCCTCATGTCATGTTCTCCGGGTGCCCTTTGGAGGTGGCCTTCCAGACTGGTACTGACTGCACCGAGTGCCCCAATCACTATTGGTATCACCTCTGCTTTCACATCCCACAGTTTCTGTATCTCTAACTTCAAGTCTTGGTATTTTTGTGTCTTTTCTGCTTCTTTCCCTCGTATGTTCTTATCAAGGGGGATCGCAACATCTATTATCTTGGCGGTCTTTTCCTGCTTGTCAACTACGATTATGTCAGGTCTCCTTGCTGTTATGACCTTGTCAGTTCTGACTTCGAAGTCCCACAGTATTTTCACTCGGTCTGTTTCATTGACTGTCTCTGGTCTATGCAGCCATGGATGTTGCTCAGCTGTGGGGATACCGTAGTGTCGACATATTTCAAGGTGCAGGGCAGCTGCTACTTTGTTATGTCTC
The DNA here is from genome assembly GCA_029531755.1 of Holothuria leucospilota. Lineage (NCBI taxonomy): Eukaryota > Metazoa > Echinodermata > Holothuroidea > Aspidochirotida > Holothuriidae > Holothuria > Holothuria leucospilota. The sequence goes on along the minus strand of CM055961.1, from coordinate 55,188,967 downwards.
TCCAGATATTCAGTGGCTGCAAGTTTCTGGCAGCCAGCTACGAGGTGGTTCACCGTTTCATCTGTTTCTGTGCACATTCGGCATTTACTGTCCGTTGTCACTTTCATTATGTTGGCTTGATGGCTTTTGGTGTTAAGTGCCTGGTCTTGGGCAGCTGTGATGAGTGCTTCTGTCTCTATTTTCAAGCCTGTGCAGGATAGCCACTTGTACGCCATCTCCGTGGTTGTAACCTCTTCTACTTGCTGGGGGTATTGACCATGTAGTGGCTTTTCTCTCCATTTACTCTTGTACCTCCGTGCCCATCCTGCCTTCCACTCATCCTTCTTGACCACCTCTGGTTGCTGTTGTTGTTTGGTTTGCCAGGCAGCTTGGAGTAGGGGCTCTTTGTCTTTCATTCTTTGGATGTATTCATCGAGACCCACACTTTCTGCGGTGACCGTAGCTTCCACCTCTTTCAGCCCTCTACCGCCATGGTGTCTTGGGAGGTAGAGTCTGTGCACATCTGCTCTTGGGTGGAGTCCTCCGTACATGTTCAGGAGTTTCCTTGTCTTGCGGTCGAGGTCCTTCATCTCTGTTTGTGTCCACTCAATTATTCCTGCAGTGTAGCTGACAACTGGCATGGCATATGTATTGATAGCCTGGATCTAGTTCTGTCCACTTAGTTTCGTTTTCATGACTTGCCTGATCCTCTTGGTGTAGGTCTTAATTGTGTTGGCTTTTACTTGTTTCTGGAGGTTTTCCATGCCCTGCAGGATACCGAGGTACTTGTATCCTCTTTCTCCTTCCACGTCTCTGATCTTCCCGATGTCTAGGAGTAGGCCCTGCGTAACTTCCACCTTCCCTCTCTTGATTATGAGCCTGCCACATTTCTCAAGGCCGAACTTCATGCCAATGTCGTCACTGAAGATTCGGACTGTGTTGATCATCGAGTCAATCTCCCGTTCATTCTTCCCGTACAACTTTAGATCGTCCATGTACAGGAGGTGGTGTATTGTGTGACCCGATCGTAGTGTGTATCCACGTCTAGAGTTTCTGAGTATGTGGCTGAGAGGGTTGATGGCTACACAGAAGAGCAATGGTGATAGGGCATCTCCTTGGAAGATCCCACATCGGATTGGAATTCTGGCGAGGTGTTCTCCGCTGGCAGTTAGGTCAGTGAGCCAGTTTGGCATGGAATCTTCTATGAGAGTGCAGATCTTGTTGTCGATCTTGTGCATCCGCATGGCCTCTATTATCCACGAGTGGGGCACTGAGTCGTAGGCCTTCTGATAGTCAATCCATGCCACTGCCAGGTTGGTACGGCGGGTTCTGGAGTCCTTACAAACTGCTTTGTCTATGATCAGCTGATCTTTGGTGCCTCGACTCCCAGGCTTGATCCCCTTTTGTTCTTCCGCCAAGATGTTGTGCTGGCCTAGGTGAGCAATTACTGCATCTGCCAGTATTCCCGATAGGAGCTTCCATGTGGTTGGCAGACATGTGATTGGCCTGTAGTTGGAGGGGGCGTTGCCCTTGGCTGGATCTTTCTGGATCAAGGTAGTTCGACCGCTTGTCAGCCATTTGGGGAGGGATGTTGGCTCCTCCATGATCTGCTGCAGCTGTGTCGCCATTCTTTGGTGAAGACTGGTCATCTTTTTCAGCCAGAAGCCTTGTACTTGATCCGGTCCAGGTGACTTCCAATTAGACATCTTCTTCACCTTTGCTCGTACCACCTCTTCTGTTATCTTCACTGGTGGTTGTGGAGAGACGGCCTTGTGGTTGGCATTGAAGTCTTTTATCCATTCGGCCTCGGTTCTGTGGTATTTCTGCTCACCCCATATTCTGCGCCAGAATCGTTCTGTCTCGTCTCTATCTGGTACTGGTGGGGATTCTTTACTCCTATTGCCTCTGAGGTTCTGATAGACCCGTCCGGGTTGTTCCTTGAACATTTTGTTCACTCTGAACTGTTCATTCCTGGCATTGTATCGTTTGAGTCTGTGTGCCAGTGCTGTCAGCCGTTGTTTGGCATCCTCTATGGCGTGGTTGAATCCCCTTCGTTCTAACCAGTACTTTTGTTTCAGGTCGTCTGTCAGTTTGGTTCGGCCTCGTTTTGCAGCATCCAGCTTGCTGATGTCTTTCCGTGCCTGTGCAATTTTCTTCTCCAACCTCCTCTTCCATGGCGGTGTCTGGGGTTTGGCGGATTTCTTTGCCCTTTCAGGTTGGATCCTTCTTGCTATTGCCTTGGCTGTGGAGTACATCAGCAGGTTTGTCTCGGTGATGTTATTTGTCGGGATGCTCTGGACAGCTATGTTTGCCTCTTTCACCAGCTGGTAAAGTTGCGGGTCGGACCGTTTGTATATCTGGACAGGCGGCCTAACCTCCACCATCCTTATTGCTGCCATCTCATCTATTATCTCTCTGGCGAGCGTTCCCTCGGGTGGGATTTCCTCATATTGGACTTCCAAGGGTGGTTCCAAGACAGGAGTGTATTGTCTTGGTTCCTGATGATGGTGTAGTTGTTGTCCCTCGTCTGTATGTTCCTCTTGGCAGGATAATTGTCTCTGGATGTTTTCAATCTCCACAGGTGTGAGTGTTCCTGCCCTGTTGATGGCATGTCGTTGATCGGCCAGTCTTTGTTCCGATACAGGTGCACTCGGGTTCCTCTGCTGCCAAATGCTGTGCATGCGCTTGCGGTACCCCCGTTTCTTTGGATCACTCAGGAAGTAGCACCTCATCACTTCCACGTTCTCCTCTTGCGTCCACTTCTTTCGCCTTGTTGTCTCAGTAGCCCACTTTTCACCAGCACACCCTGAAGACGCAGCGGCTGGCGGAGACCTTTTTATCCCGGGCGACGTCTGAGCCGGTATGGTTAACTCGTCAGGTTCTTTCTCCATCTTGCATGGGTTGGGGAACCAGGATTTGTAAGAACCCCCACGTTGGTTCTTCCAGTGCGGTGACTCGGTGAAAGAAGTCGAATCAGCAGATGTTGGTTTGCCGGCTGGACAGGTTCTTGAACCGCAGACCTCTGGCGTTGAAGACGGAACTGTGACCACTGCACCACTGGACCTGGTTATTTTTAAAACTGTCGCCCTAAGTCAGTATCCACGCTTGTTATTGTTATTGTTATTGTTATTGTTATTGTTATTGTTATTGTTATTGTTATTGTTATTGTTATTGTTATTGTTATTGTTATTGTTATTGTTATTGTTATTGTTATTGTTATTGTTATTGTTATTGTTATTGTTATTGTTATTGTTATTGTTATTATTATTATTATTATTATTATTATTATTATTATTATTATTATTATTATTATTATTATTATTATTATTATTATTATTATTATTATTATTATTATTATTATTATTATTATTATTATTATTATTATTATTATTATTATTATTATTATTATTATTATTATTATTATTATTATTATTATTCCTGGAGATCCGGGCACAACCCATTGGCCTAGGATCTCTCAGGGTTGATGACTTTACAGATAGCACTCTTCTTAGCGGCTTCCCGAGTAGGGGCTATCTTCTGGACTTCGAACATGTTTATTGGGCCAGGTAGTTTCTCCATGTACGATTCCATCCCTTCCCTAGTATCCCTACTAGTATCATGTATGTGCCACATTCAGCTTATTTCAATCTCTAAGTCCTTGCTCGGGCTAAGCTTCTCTACAACTTTGGATGAGATGTTACTCTCGGAAGGAACGGCCACATCAATCAGTATTGTGACTTTTGTGTTGCAGTTAATGTCAGGCGATGGGATCTGAATCTCGTTAGCGAGTTACATGGAGGTAACTAGCGCCGTCATCTTCACTGTTGCTCCTTAGTGTTTGTACATGTTTGATTAATGTCAAGTTACCGCCAGATCTGAAAATTTACCTTGAGATAATGCCCGAAAAGAGTGCAAATTATGGTAAATCCGAGAAAGTTAACCGGTATGACACAAGTACAGTAACCCCTATTAATGAAAACTGAAGACAAATGAACGTTGCATGGCCCTTCAACTTTTACACCAAATACCACTGACATCTCTAAGAAATCTGTCCACATACACCCTTTCAATAACATTCAAAGAGAAACTAGGACGTTCTTTCTATGATTACTTTCGGAAATAGTAGGCTGTGTCACGAGTTTTGTTCTTGCTTTTGTAATTTTGTACGGTCCAGGTGGTGCTAGCGATGCCGGGTGGTATTGGACAGAGTCAAACCGTCCCAGGCAGTGCAGAGAGTCCATCATTCCTTTCTTGAAATATCGTTATCAAGGTTTCCGGTTTTTGATCTCAGATGGCCCCAAATGACCTCGGACCTCCACCAAAACAACAGAAACCTTTCTCCCAAAGTAAAAATATATAGCCGGTGTATGGAAAGTTACAGAAGATAAAAATTTAATTGCAAAATTGAATAGTAAGTGCCTTGAATAAGAGTTTAAACCCGGACCGTCAAAATGAGAAACCAAAAGCTTCCCACTCCCCTTTAAAGTCCCAGTACGACTTTGTATAAAGGAATGCTTAAACCGCCAAAAATCGTTATAGCACGAGAGCCAGATATATGAAGTTGGTAACAGTTTAAGAGGTTCTAACATACCTAGAAGAACAGTCTTATCTTTCTTCGGGAGTGATCTTTGTCCGAAATGCAAATGTTGAATTCGGATTGCCAACTGAAATTCGAGTTCTCTCCCCGTAATGAGCGTATCAGTCAGGAGTATGAACCAATGAAAGTCTGTTTGTTTATGATTATTCATGAATAAACAACTATAGGTGTCTTGCCTACATACTCAACTGTAGTGAAATGTACGTACGTAAACAGTGCAGAGCATTTGCTTGCATATTCGACGGATGGCCTACACAAACAGCCTAGGACTATACTCAGGTTAGTGAAGGCTTAGAATTGAATTTTAGTTAGAAATAATTACCCACGCCAACAAAATTGCTGCATAACATGAAAAATGAGGAAAACCTCACTCGAAATCCTAAGCAAGATAACGTTGTATGGCACAGCGAGGCAAAATAAAGGGAGGCTATACGTTAGTTAGTTAGATGGAGTTTTACGGCCCAGTTTCCAACCTATTGGTTCAAGTCGAGCCGGCCACGGCCTTTTTTCCAGTTGTGGCTCACTGGCTTGTTTTCCCTACTCCATTGCTTATGTGGAGCATCACGCACAACGGCAGTAGGTTCCATTTTTAGAGTCTTTGGTATGACTCGACCTGGGAATCGAACCCGGGCCTTCCGCGTGAGAGGCGGATGCTCTACTGGAAGGCCCGGGTTCGATTCCCAGGTCGAGTCTATACGAACATGCACAGCCGCAGTCCGGCCGCCAATGTCACGCAAGTAGATGGCTTGTGTGTTACGGCCCATAGCTACATTCTTCGTGCAAAGCACATCGTAGCCTAACATTCGTTGTTGATTAGTGCACAATGAAAATACGGTAAGCGAATGCTTATGCAGTAGATGTACACTGGCTGCATCGTGCTGGACATTCGTCGACATGATGTGATCTCGAAGCAGCTGAGTAATGAATATTCATAATGATCTAGAACTTCCCACCGTGACGAACCTTGTGCATATTGAAACAGCCGTTACATTTACAGTCACGATTTGTTTAAAACAACCATTCACTTTCGTAACTGTCTTTTTTCTTCAGCAAATCATTTCTCTGGTAATGTTTGGGTTTAAGTAACCTTAAGCACCACTCATTTCTCTGATCCAAATTCGTATACAAAGTCGTATTGGGACTTTAACGTTATCTTTGAAATGGTTCGAAAATTTAGCCTTCCCTTTCGGTGTTCATGAAACATAACGTAGCCTGCCTTACGCAGGCTATTGTTGAGTTTTATCAGCTACAATTCTTAATATTTGCTTACCCCTAATGTTAATGTACAGTATGCAGACGATACAACAGCCTGCCAACTTTTTAGCCAATCTCATTTCCGACACAAAAATAACTTCATGATAATTAATGGACACGTCATCAGCGTTGGTAACGGGTGGAGTCAACATGAGCGACCGGTTGCTTCGTTACAGCGGACAACTCTTTTCACTTGTGTATACGTTATGCAGTGCAGTACGGCTATTACTGTATGGTTACTGCTTAGCTGCTACCGTGTACATACAGCTAGCGAGGAACGTTGTCGTTTTACCCATGCGAGGGCCTATATACAGGCCAGTTTGTAGAAACCGACATGATGTGGGACAAGATACTATGCCTAACGTTAGGCTTGACTTTTCACTACAAGGATTAGCTCAATTTTTCGCCCATACATGATAATTACGAACCTTTTTAAGAGGTCACCGTATCTTCAGAGGTATTCGTATATGTGCTTCGTCGCAGGCCGTTGATAAACATGAATAGTCAGTACCGTGAACACCATGCGACCTTCTTATGAATAATAATCTATCCCGCATTTTGGGGATTAGTGTAAGTGAAAACAGGACGGTTTGCAGACTCTGAATAGAAGATACAGAGGTGTATTATGATTTCTGAGAGAGCGCCATCTTTTGAAAGGCTGCTACAGGTCTGCTCCGCAGACTAAACATAATGTGGAGGTACGGCACACTGTTCAGTTTACGAGAAAAATTTCACCTCTGGTGACCTCAGATGACCTGCGACCTCCGCCAAGACCCATGTCCGTAATATGAGTAATTCTTACATCAAGTTTGAAGTGTATCCAACATTCCTGCCCTGAGGTATCGCTTTTACACGGTTTTCACCTCTGGTGACCTCAAATAGCCTCCGACCTCCACCAAAAACAAAGAGGTTCTTCTTCTTAAAATGATAAATTTATATATCAAGTATGAAAAGTGTTCATCATTCCTATCTTGAGATATCCTGTTAACAAGCAATTTTCCAAAGTTCTCATTTTCATCTCTCAGTGGTGACCTTTGATAACCTCTGGCCTCTAGCCAAAACAATATGGCTTGTTTTCTGACTTCAACGGATCAAGTGTAATATATGAAAATTATCTACGCTTCCTGCTTCGAGATATCTTGTTTTCAAGGTTTTGCTTTTGTTACCTCTAATGACCTTACATTAATACTGATCTCCACCGAAAACAATAGCGTAACAGTAGCTTTGGGGAAAGGTGTTTCGGTTAATGTCATTCTGGGTAATACTATAACACAAAAATTGTTTCCTGCCAGGGGCATTAACCTCCAACAGCTGCCTCTGGTATTAGAACTCATTTCTAGAAAAGGGGGAGGGGGAATATGAAAGCCAAGTTCACATATCGAGGCAGCGTATCGCATGGGGTGGGTGTCGGAGGCGCGTCAAAATGTTTGAAACTTCAAATGCAAAAGTAATGTTTTGGAGCAATTTGAGTAAAAAACGTGAACTAATTTTGCGACAGACATCCATAACAAACAAATGCACACTTGAAAATTCATCCATAAATCCACCACTAGCTTCTTAGCAACGAGCTAGCCGACAAATAACAGAAAGTTTGACTTTGAGGTCATTACTGAAGTACCAGCTTTCAAGCTGCGGCACTCCCGCTACAGGAATCCGATGCACAGCTGAAGTCAATAAAATGTGGTTACAACTAGCTATCCAGCCCTTTACAACATCGAATTTAATATTTTAAGACATCATTTTCGGTTGCCACTTTTGTTGGAATGCCATGGGTATTTACTTATTACTTGTTATGGTCGAAATGAAATATTTGCAATTCGATGTATTCGCGCTCTGTATATCTATTATAGACATTATCAAAAGACGACGTTCAATGACGCATGAAAGGACAGTACAGACAAGTACAGCGACACTTTGTTCAAAGTACTAACTCGTTCATACAACTTACCAACATTATACGACACTGCTTTTATTCAATACATCTTCATTCAATACATCAATACACACACGATGCATATTACTACAGCGTTTACAAACACACGCAGTCACGCACCTGAAGATTGTCTGCACAGGGAGTTGTTATCCGAATAACAACCCTGGTCTACATGCGTCAATTGTGAATGGTTGAGTATAGTCTCGCTCAGATACGAACATGTATACAGCTGCTCATAATCGCATGTGTAATGCAGTTAAAAGAAGGATCGAAGCTCAAATCAAGTTTTGATATGATAGAGGGGTACTTATTTTAAGCATTCTGGTGAAATTAGCACTGGAATCCGATGTGCGTTTCAAAGATATTAGCAGTTAAAATCATATTTTCAACACAAAGTGAACTTGAAGCAAGCACAAATGACGTCATGATAGCTTCAGATTAATGGCCAGTCTTTTGTTTTTCTTTTAACTTTACAAATTTTCCCTTCCACAACCACATGTTTTCTGAATGTGAATGCATGAAAGGCATAAGAATTTTACAAAAATTTACATTCCACATGGGGAGGTCCTATCCCCAGCAACTTTAATGTCAGCACAACAGACTGAAAAAAGGAAACATAGCGTTTCTCATCAATGTGAGGAAGTGATATAACCCCTGCTTGCATCAAGCTTACTTTGGGCCACAAATGTAGTAACTTCATTTACTGATCTCTTGAGTATTACATGTCCGATTTGAAAGAAGTTTCACCAAATTGTGTAAATTTAGTTCCTCTTTCATATATGAAAATTAACTTTTTGCTTAAACCCTTCCTTTAATGCAACTTACCTCATCACATAAGATAACTTAAACGTACCCTCCTGCTGAACCAACATCCTGTCATGTACCCTTCAAAGATTAACCACTCACTACCCATTTTTTAACGCACAGTTTTGTGTCAAAAATTCCTTTTAAACAGCTGGACCGATTTCCTTCAAACTTGGTGAAAACATACTCCAGAATGGGACAATGTCTCATGCAGACCCCCGAAAGTAAAACTGATGGTCCAGTTTTGAAAACGTCAGGTCGTCAGCCAAACAGACAATAAATAAGACATAAAAGACAAGGGAATGGAATCACAAAACAAAGTATCAGGGATAATACAAAAAGCTTAAGAAAAACTTATTTCCGTTAGGGTCCCTAAAGACGGAATAGGCCTAAGCAACAATTACACAGGGAAGGAGGAAATATGTAAGGGATGTTGCACTAGATGAAAGATTCCAGCAGTCAGTGGCTATATGGTTTAGAGACTTTGCTATAAGTGATTTGCTGGCAAGATGGTTCTTGAGACACAATTTGAAACGGGAGGTCTTTCAATCTGCTTTAATGCATTGGGAAGGGAGTTCCAAAGTTCAATACCTGTTAAAAAAGGTCCGATTAGTGTATCTTTTTATTCTGGGAACAAGAAATTGGAATGGCCTACTCTTGGTACTGTGTTGATGAATATCTCTGTCTGATGAAACTGATTTAAGATACTCCGGGCAAACGTTATGACAATTCTTAAAAGCCAGTTTTAAGTTGTTGCACCCTGTCGCATACACTCTAAAACAGGGTTTGCGAATTAAACACTTTTCTAAACACTATTTTGCCCCCACTTTGTAAACATGTTTAAATGCTTAGCAAACATGTCTAATTCCTAAACGCTCTGGATTGCAACTCGTTTAGCCACTTAACAAAGTGTTTAATTGTTAAACATGTCTAACGTACAAACGTGGGGGCAAAATTACTGTGCAGTTGCTAAACACGTTTTTACAGTGTACAGATAAAAACCCCACTTTGTTCAATTCACTTTGCCCGATATGGGTGCACTGACCTATATCTAAACTAAACCCAACATCTCGTTTTGCATAATTTGAAGCTTATTTTTATAATGCTAAGGGAGAGCAGAGAACCAGGAGGAACAAGCATAATAATAAAAATCATTGTACAGGAGCAGTACACAAGATCTGATGAGTGCAGCTGTTCAGAGAGGATAACCGCATTTTAAGAATATCACCGGCAATGCAATTACCGGAAAGGGTCTCATTCAGCACAATTCATAGGTATTTTACTGAATTGGGGGGCTTAATGAAATTCCCGTTGCAAAAGACAGGGGGACTGGATTTCTGTAACATTACTTACCATCCGAATAGAACAGGTTCAATCTTGTCCAGGTGAGACGATAATTTTAATCAACCGTTCTCTACAAGACAATAAAATTCCTTACTTAAACAGTTACAGCTGATATTTTGAACATCTTTACCGGAAACAATTAAATCATGAAGGAGTTTGCAGTTATGCGTTAATAGGCATGTCATTAATACAATAAAGAAACAAGAGGGGTCCGAGAATGCTACCTTGAGGTACCCTGCAGGTTACAGAAGTCGGGTCAGAAATAACACCGTTAGCACTTACAATCTGACTTGTGCCCCCCAAATAGGATATAAACCAGTCAACGGAGGAGAAACCCATTACAATAAAACCTCAAGTTTTTTTCTTGTACGTAGAATGTGATGGTCAACTGTATCGAATGCCTTTTGCAGGTCCATCAGAAGACTCCCGGTGTAGTTAGCAACCGAGGACTGACTTCAGATGTAGTCACTTAGATAAATGAGGCAGATACCAGTGGAGAAGCCTGCCTTAAAGCCTGATTGGAAGCCATACAAAATGTTATTATTATTCAGACACCGTTCTCCATGTAGACAAAAGTAGCCCATTCAAGTAATTTTGAGGTTACACTGAGGATGCTTACAGGCCTGTAGTTGCCCACATCCAACCGACCATTCTTTTGGAAAAATGGCTTAACACAGGGCGTGTTTGAAACCGGCTGAAACGATATTAGCTTCCATGGATAAATAAATTGTGTGTCTTTCAAGACATTTGTCCCATCTCATTGAAAACTTGGCAGAGATTCCATCAAGACCGGTGCCTTTACTAATGTTTAAAGGACATAACTCATTATAAACAATATCAGTGGACACTCTAGACAGCTTGGTGGAAGTAGGAACGACGACGCCTTTCTAATTGTAATAATTACTGAAGTGCCAGATTTGTCAGAGGATTGCGACAACCTTCAACAAGGGTACTTATAATGTTTGTGGAAAAGTCGTTTGCCACACTATAAGAGCTAGAACAAACGTCATCATCTGATGTTAAGGACGATATGATCCTCACTATTGCTAGGTGAGGAAGTGTAACCAAGGGAATTCAGATGCTGCCATAAAGCTTCTTGGGTACTTTTTGTTCTCAGCAATTTTGCCAAGGACAAACTCGCTTTGTTATGCGTGACATCCCTTTGGAACTTGTTTCTTATTTAACAATAGCTAGAGTAGACATAGGGGCCACGATCTTTTTTAAACTTGTATTTTTTATTATGAAAAATGAAAATATGGATGATTTAGCTGTTTAGGGTCTATACCAATGGAAAATTTGTCTGCTTTTAAAATTTTCAAAATTGATGTGTGTATAAACAATCCACTTTTCTTTTAATAGCAGAGAGATCATTAGATCTAGTTATTCAATTGAAGGAAATATTGGGCATAAAGAAATTAATGATCCCAGAGGCTAAAATTTCACGACGAAAAAACAAAGAAATTGCGAATTTTCAGTACCACTCATTTCATGTAGGTCTGAATCTGAGAGTCCAAATTTTCTCCACGTACTACCTGGTTATAGGACTACCCATAAACAAAAGTTAAGGTCGTTGGAATACACACTTTAAGTGAATCAGGCACTCAAATTTGTCCTCCGGCGTCAAACTTGCCAAAATTGCCGCTTTTGGCGAAAAGGGCCATATTTGACAGGTCACTACAACATAATGGATCAATATTTGGGGGAAAACTTTCAGTATATTGTGGGAGACTGTGTATATATTTTACCACCTTTACTCCCAAAAAAGTTTTAGACCCCACATGTTGGCGCAACAGAGCCTACCTTGAGCCAAAACAGCCAAAGTGATCAAAATGGCAGCCATTTTGAATTGGCTGGCTTGCACATGAAAAAAAATGGAGCACATACTTTTCTGATTGTCTGATGTCTGCTCTACATCTTATCAAAATTTTATCAAATATAGCACACAAAAATGCAACAAACCAAAACGTCGAGTCCCTGACTAATATGGGGAAATATTGAACTGACACGGAACCTTCGCAGGAATTATGAAAATGTCACATACTACCAAATTATGTGGCTGTCACTGAGGTCAAAGGTCAAATGGCTAATGGCCAAATGAATAGTAAAACGCAATTTCGTGTCAAGAATCATTGCAAATGGCTCGACCGATTCTATTCAAACTCTGAAGGAAATGAACCATTGGGTAGGAAATTGTGTGAAGCAGATCTCAGCACCAATGCACAGAGGCCAATTTAAATTGCAGCTAGTAAGAATGAAAAGTGCTACCAAAGTGTTTGGTTGCTGTTGCAAGTAAGGTCAACTTTGAAATCATGTTATTTTAAAGGGTAGCGTAATTTATATTTAAGCTTCTATTAAACATCCTAGCTCTCTTCTCAAACACTATATGCGAAGACAGAAGATGTAGTACTATTAGCATGTCATACAAAGCACACAAAATCCCGTAAGTAATGCAGACTCAAGTCAAAAAGAGCAGGGAAATTCATCTGTGCCTTACAATTTACAACTCCCTTCTTAGACTTGTCAAAAAACCTCTGATCTCCTGCACAAGTACAGTTCATGATATTCCATATTCTTATCATAAATACATTTAGAGCTTATCTTGCAAATTAAGTCTAATCATTTATTAACCAGAAATAGATGTAAGCGAGTTGTATGTGTTTAATGATGGGTGACTGCATTTACTCTGTTAGTGATAAACTTTATATATGTAGCAGCATGAATCGTCAGCTGTTAATGTAAAGGCATCATTTATTGACACTTTGTGTATCCCGGTTTAAATATTTTCCAGCAAAGCTAAACTGAATGTTATCTGCTGCTCTTTACACACCACGCAACCGTAATATGCTGTAAAAAACCTATATGTGTACTGTCTGGTTACTTTGGTTTAGGTCTGGTAATGTGATTGTTCTTTCTTTGCCCTAAGGGGGGAATCAGATTGCTTCATTTTGAAATTTCTTTTAAGTTTATGGTATAAAAATGTTTTTGCCAAACTAGTTGCCTTCCAAAGTTGTACAGTTGTTTTGTAAAAATTTATGTGAAATAAAGTTTCGTGATAATCTGGTCTTGCTTTACAGTTTTCTGACTAAATTAGGTTTGAGGATGTGAAGTAAAGTACGCAATTGTAATCAAAACTGCCCTCTTTTCAAATCTCTGCTGAAATCAGGGATGGCGCCAGGACTTGCCCGACGATGGTGTGAAGCTGCCAACGGTAGGCAGCAACCCTAAGCCCCGACAAGAGCAACGGATTGCAGGAAGTAAAATTTGGGGATTTTATTGCAGAAAATTGGAGAAATTTGGGTTTTTCTTAAAGAAAATTTGGGGGTTTATTGAAGGTTTTGAAAATTTAGGGATCTATTGAAGAAACTTTGAAAATGAGGGCTGTTCTGTAACGACTATATGCTTTCCTCGTATGCAATATAATATAAACCGGCAGGACATCATCTCGCCGTAGGGTAATTATATACCGTCACCATTTAGGCTCCCTGAAAAAGATGGGAAATTTCTCCGACCGGGGCACATGGTCCCTTACACTCCTCTCACTTGGAGCCATTCTTGGGCAAAATCAAGTAAAACGGGTGCAGTCCCAATGGCTTGATCAGTAAAGCCGTTTACGTGTGGTAGTGAACGGACTACAACGCAACAGCTTGTTCCGAACGTTAGTTCTACTCGGCCTATGTCAGGTTTTTTCTCTGCTGGACGACTGTCGGATCTGAGAAAAACTTTATATAGGCCTTACGTTAGATTTTATTTCCCAGACGTGTGATTAGACAGTACCTACGCTAATGTGAAAGAAAGGACTTCTGTAGACAAAACTGTCCCATTTCATCTGTCGTATTAAACCAGGGCCGTAGCCTGCGGGGGCAGGGGGCAACTACCCCATGAAATTTCCAAATCGTAAATGAAAGTTGGCCTCCTTGAGAAAAAATACTGAAGTGCTGAAAATTTCACTGACCAAATTATGATTTCAAGGCCCCCAAAACCTGAGAAATCTGCATGTAAGGGTTCCTTTTCTTAGCAAATTTTTCCAGGGGAGGTCCCGGACCCCGCCCTGGATACAGTCTTACGCAGGTTGCCCCCCCCCCTGACGAATGAACCATTTCCTTCCTACAAGATACACCGCTTGAATGCACCAACGTATACGCCGGCTAAAGATAAAAAAGCCTATGATAAACTTTTAATTTAGAGAGCATAAGCAGTCGCCGTAAGCCTGTTTTGAAACAACAGCTAAATCTCACATATCACCTCTTATTTCACTTAAAGTATCTTTCTTGATATGTTAGAGCATAACTATTGCATATTCAAGGTAGCCTAATACGTGAATTTCACAACTCGGTGAGAAATATATTGTACATGATCCTCAAAAAGCCATTCATGAAACAGGATATCCTGGTACAGTCATTCAAATTGGGGTGACTACATTTTCCCTTTATGTCAATCCAAATTTTCTTCTTGAAATCTAAACCTGTTTCTAAAGCAAGAAATCTTTAAGTAAAGAGCGTTAGATGCAACTGTTAAGGTGTCATTTTTGACATTTTTCATTGTCATTTTTCCTCATCTGAGAGAAATTTCGACAAACGTTTCCTTGCGAGGTCTACGTTACGGCTACGCGCCACCGATGGTGGTTCCCCCGGAGGAGTACTAAGGGGCACCGGGTCCCAGCCTTGTATGATTGTCATGCCACAGCCAAAAAACTCAATAAATAATTAAAATTTCAGATCATGTTATCAGTCCAAAGCTTTACCAGGCTAGGAGTACTTAGACCATGAGAAATTTCTCAAAGGGGTGCCATCCCTCCCCTGAGGTAACATCCCCTTCAATTACACCTACCAAAATAATCACTTAGTAATGAGGATTCCCAAATATATAATCAATTCAACTCTTTACAAAGCTTTACCAAAGAGAATATCATTTTGCATTCAAACCATCTGGAAAAAACACCTTCTTAAAGAGTATAGGATTGCAACCATGTCATCCCCTTCTCTTAGAGAGCGCCTCTTGACTTACACCTACCCCAAAAATAGGAAGATTTTCACTACATAATGACAATATGTAAAGATATAATCAATTCCAGGGCTCTGAAAAAGATACTGCACTTTTGGACCTAAGCCAGGCCTTACATGTACCCCTCTCCTCAGCACGACCAGGATGGCACTCATGCACAAGTGAAAATGGACGGGTCCTTAACTATCTGTTGGCACGCCACTGGGTGCTCCACTTAGCTAGTGTCATGGACTGCCCCCTAGAGATTTCGCCAAGGCTACGGACCTGTAAACTGACCATTTTCGATTTCTGTTTGATGTCAGGTTTAGACCAATTCACTTATGCCAGATTGAAGTCTACACTTAGGGGTCTGGAGTTCTTTACCCGTGTATAAAAGATGTTCAGTCGGTAAAGTCATTTCTGGTTGTCCAACTGTAGTCTTTTCTTCAGTTCAGTTCTTGAAACACTTAAGGTCCGTGGACAATGTCAACATATAGCGGGCATGAATGTTATGGCATGACTCAGTGATTCTAAAATGGGACCCTTTGGGCCACATGTACCCGGATCCTTCTAGGTGCGGCTTTGAAGAGTTGAGAGTTTGGAATTTTGCCAAGAAACATGATTACATGTACTTTAAATTACGTATTTGGAATCACGCCAAGATGGGAAATTTTGTTCTAGGGAACAATGTATGCTAGACGGTACAAACTGTTGTGCAGTGATGCGTTATTAAGTGCGTCAGTGTATGTTTAGTGACAAAGCTTGTATATAGGTTACTGGCGACGTTCGTACATAGTATACGATTGTATAACCCAAAAGTAGTGTGATAGTCCGAGCGACAAGATCCCTTTTTACTTGAACTTTGTTATATCATATAAAGCATATTGTTATTGAGTTTGTAATGGCGTTCGAGATGAAAAAAAAAACAACTGTGGCACTCTGACTGAGTTGAACAATTTGGTAATTAGCATAAACAAAATGGGTGCAAAAAATTGCGCAACAATAATAGTTAGGCCTTTTTCCGATTGTGAGTTTCAAAAGGTTTGGCAACTTTATTTAGTGCTTTCGAGGACGTTGAATCCGAATTTTATGGTTTTAACTCTGAAAAATGAAGGATTGCATAAAGAGAGCGGCATTTCACATTAGAGGGCACTGTTTTACGGAATGGACTTCGAGGTGCTATGAGCTGATAGCTTATGAACAATAATTGAAATAATATATTCGCCATTTCAGAACGCTGAATCCGAATAAATTGGTCCACATCCCATGGGACACCGGAAACTCCTCTATTGAGCTTTTCCTCTTGAACATAGTCTAATAATAAATTTTAAGTTGTGGATGCAGACTCACTTTGTAAGGGTAAGGCCAGATCCCGTGCCATGGAAGCCGTAAAGGGTGTGGGGTTTCACCACCAAGGTAAAGCTCGACGTTAAAACTGTTAGATTTGTCACGAATTAAAAATTATTGTCAATGTATGGTTCGTTGGTCCTTTGGTCTTTCTTAATCAGTATACATGTTTCAAATAGTGCGTCATCCACCTATTTTAATTTATTTGGGTGTGACAGAGTTGAACAGTGAAGCTGGAATTGCTCCTATGATGACTCTAAGGGTGGCCTGAATGTTACCCACATTCCAATTTTTGTGAACAATTTGAAGTTTGGGTGGGTAAAGAGAAACCAGAACGATAGGTTGCCAAAGATTTCGAAACAATTGCTTTGATATCCACGTATTAAAAAGACTGTCTCTTTCCTATATTCAAGAGTTATTTAGAGTTAAACACGTCGTACTAATAATAATTACATGAGGGATGTATGTTTTTATAGTCTCAGTTTACAAGTACAAAACCTCTCAATGACTTTGGAAGTCATATTATCTGGAATAATGAATATATCAAAATTTATAATAGTCATTTTTACAAATATTTCTATAAAAAGAATGTGCTTTCTGTTACTGTAACAGACCTTTCTCAACCAGAATAACAATTTTTTTTTTATTGAATTTCAGATACCTATGTACAGTTAATTATGGCATAACTAACACAATGCTGAAAGCTACACATTGTGGTCACTGAAAGCGCTAGACCTAGAAATCTACAAAGTTATCAAAGAAAGCGAAAATGCCCCTCAAACACGATAGGTAATTTCTAGACATGTGACAAAAAGTTTATTGTCCTCATTGTCCTCCAGTGGCTGTGTTCAAAAGGAACCACATTTTTGCAGATGTAAAAATAATGAGTGGAGCAGATTTTTACAATTCTCTTTTTTACTCCTTGAAAGCAAATGACAGTACTTTGACTTGAGAATTTTAGATAAGATCATTAGAACAATCGTCTTACGTCACCACGAATAGCTCATTGTGTACTTTATGTAAGGAGAAATGAAACAATCGACCACCTATTCTGGGAATGTGGCATATAACGTCGGGCTATCTTTGGATGTATTACAGACTGTCATGGAAGGGCAATTCTGTTGTAAATATTTTTCCTTCGGTTATAAATTAAATTGAGGCCACCGTATACTTCCTAACTTTTTGTATAATGTACTTAATTTTTTAAAAATAAAAAGCTGCTTGATAAATATTTTTATAAATTTAAATGTGTAAGATTTTTGAAAGATATATTTTTGCTAAGAGAATTATCTATCGCATAGAGGTAAGTCACTGGTGGGGAACCTCCTCCAGCCAAAGAGACATTTGATCCGGCTTTGAGATCATTTGTTCCATTCACGAGGTAAATCATAAATGTAGTTTTAGGAAAACACGACATCCATTGATAATTTTGAAAAAAGAAAATTAATGCAGTCACCCCAAATTTGCATTAGTATATCATGATGTCATCATTCAGAAAATGACCCTTTTCAGTCATGTGGCCGTATTTATGTCACTTAATTGTTAATTTTTTACTAAATAATTCTTTAGTTTACTTTCAGTATTCAATATGTATGTTCAAAAACATCAAAAAAGGCACTCGTAAAGGAAAAAAATAGGAGACTGGATTTAGCTGATATTCAAACAAATTTGGGGCATCTGCTTATTCTTTTAACCCCCCCCCCCCAATTTATCCGCTTAGCATTTTCTAGATTTATTTTGTTAATACACTGCTTAATACTACTACTAGTGTAGCTCTACACACATACCAATATACACTGTTTAACGTGTCGGTACGCTTAAACTTTAGGTGCAGCACCCTTGCACTGCTTTAGTACACTCTAAAAAGGTCTGATCAGAGGGGCAACGAACAGGAATCTGGTCAAAAACATGATTAGATCCTGTTCAAAAATGAACCAATTCTGATCATTTCTAAACCAAATCTAGTCAAAGAATTGATCAGATTCCTGCTCGGTGCCCCTCTGATCAGATTCGGTTCAAATTTGAAAAGACCTTTTTTAGAGTGTAACATTGCACTTTTGCGCGGAAGATAGGCTACAAGACATTGAACAGAATTAAATTCCCGCCCGTATAACTGACAGTGATGTAATACTCGAGACCGGTTTTCCCGGTCTCGGTCTCGGTCTCGACACCCTGTGGTCTCGGTCTCTGACCCTTTCGGTCTAGGAAATTTTTCAGGTATCGCTCCGGGACCGGCAAAAAAACTGATCGTTTTTGTAATTTTTTTTTAAATAAACTCACTTATTTCAAAACAGTTTTTGGTTCATTTACTTTGAAAAATAATTCGTTGAGAATAAAAAAAAATCATTCATCCAGCGAGTCCAAAAACTATTGCTATTATGGGATGAACTTTCTTCTGTGAGCTAGTGAGTGAGTCTTTAACTTGGTCAATGGGGATAATAGTGCATTGGACTGCCACTGTTCTGAATATACTACTGAGTAACCTGACCTGTGTGCTACTGCACTGCATTGCGTGTTCACTGTGTGTGTTGAAATCCCCTTCTCAGTGTTTGTTCAGTGCTATTTCTAGCTCTTCGAGCTTGCCCGTTGGCCTTTTCATGACCATATTTAACCAAATCTGGCTACTACTGATCATTAGAATTAGAATGAACCAATATAATAGTTTCATATATAAATATCTTAAGTTATCGACCTGAATTCTTTCTTAGATGGGAAAGAAGTGCAAATGCAAAGCATTTGACAATCATGATCAAACATATGTGTAGGAAGTGGGGGCTACAGCTCTAGTCCAAAACATGGTTGGGCGGAACTATGCTTCCGCCCCCCCCCCCCCCCTCAGTCCAATGACAAACCACCTCTTTTGTTTTCTCTGTTAGAAATGTCAAAAAATTGCAGTAATTTGCCTTAAAATTTGTCCAATATGTTGCACCATATTGCATGTAAGGACCCTCAAATATTCAAACAATTTCCAAGGGGAGGGAGGGACACAACCTCTCCTTAGACCCCCCCCCCCCAATGGCGATTCGAAACCACGTCGTCTCGAACACCTTCCTACGCCTTTGTGATCAGACATGATACTACAGCACAGCCATCTGGCATCTCTGAAGGCTATGAGGCTAATCCTAAATATTACACAGTGTTAACTGTATATTATATGCTAGGCCTACTTAGTTATTTGCAATCCTATCCTAGGCTCGAGAACAAAATGTCCGGTAATTGAACTGCGAGTACTCCATGGTTATGTTTGGTTCCAAGGAAAAGTTGACACTAACTAGAGTTCTATGACTCATTTTTCTGTGGGTTGGACAAACTCAGTATGATACATTAATTGGCACCAAGTTCATCAAAACCGAACACTTGTAGCACTGACTGACTCTGATTGAAAGAGACGGGCCACGTTAGAAAAATACATGATTATGTTAAGCTTTTAAATATGTAAACCATGTTTGCATATCATAATCGAAACAGGTGTATATCAATGCGCTGATGCACTCTTGGTGCTACAGGCCGTTTGTAAATCATATTAAGGTTATAAAATCAGGATAAAAAAGTACCGTAGTCAAAGTCCGTTTCATTGTCCTATGTAATATGTACATTCGGTCTCGGTCTCGAAGTTCTGCTCCTGGTCTCGGTCTCGGATATGCTAGTTTCGACTACAACACTACATAACTGACAGTCTTTTCGTGGGAACTGTGCTAGTTCACGTGGATTCCGGAGATCAGAAACCCCTCTTTTTCTCCGATAAATGGGTCTAAAATTTACAAAGTAGGTAATTTAACAATGTAAAGGGAAAAACTATAAAATTGCTTCAAGAACGTTATCACTTGTACCCCCACTTTTCTTAGGAGCTCGTTCGTTACTACTTCATAGGCATTAAAAGACGAATAGTCAAATTGAGATATGTGTGGTCCGTTAAATGTCCCACATCCAACGTTTTTTTTAAGATAGTTAATAAAATGCTATATTCTAATGCCCACAAATTTATTCACAATTTCAGATTTTCAGTGGCTTCTTGGTCCCTCACGACGATCTTTCCTCTGACCCCACCAGGACCTGTCTTGGAGCATCTGAGCGAACGCTACATGTAGAAAGCTTCGTGCTCCCTCGACGAATACGATGCTGTTTAAATGGCCCACGAGGATAAAATGACTATCAAAATGGCCCTTCAAAGAAAAAAAATCACACCCTAGGGTATATACGTGGATCGCTACTGTTCGAAGTTTCTCACACTTTGTCGAGTTTGGATACTAAAAATTGGGTACAAGGTGCTCACCCGAAAAGGCCTTCAAATTGTTTTATACAATTTTCAGACGGGTAAGCTTAAGCTCTTACTTTATTGCAGCTTGAGACTATGTTCAAAAACAACAGATTAGTACAGAGGCGTTTCCCGTGTTTCATGGAATTTGAACCAATAAATTCGGATTGGACCAGAAAATATATTATTCCAACCAGTGGTCATGTGATATCAGCTCACAACATCTCAAACTCCGTTCTGTAAACAGCGCCCTATGTATGTGAAATACCGCCCTCTTTATGCACTCTTTCACATTTTTAAGGTTTGAATCCGAAGTCCGGATTCAATGCCCTCGAAAGTACTAGACAGCATTCTCAAATCTTTCAAACTCTAGTAGCGAACGGAACCACCATTACTGATGGGCAATTTGGCATACATTTTGTTATGCTAATTACGCAAACAAAGAAAAAAGACGCTTCACACTGTCAGGTTGCCAACGGCTATTTTTTCATTTCACAATACCATGACAACCCATATCAAATAAAATTAAGCTTTAGACGGTTTACCAAGATTCACCCCAGTGGCCGCCGGACAATGATGAACGTGACTTGATTGCCTAATAGAAAGTTCTGCAAGTCACGTTTCAATATTTTTGTGTAATCTGCGTGACAATGGCCAAATGTGCGTTTGACATCATGAGCTTTTCCCACAACTCTTTTACATGAACATCGACTTTAAGTAATTTTTGTTCCTCGTAGTTTTGGGATGTGGCTCACCTGCTATTTGGCCGCCTTTGAGAACAACTAACGCATTTCGCCCGGAATCCAAACTTTCTCTATACTGGTCACCGACACGTCATAAACACAGAACATTGATGACAATTCTGTGTATGTGAGTGCGAATTACTTTACCCTTACCGCATGTATTACAACAAAAATGCCTTATGATTACTAAGACTTTCGTAGACACGCGTCAGTAAATATTTTAAACAAATACATATTCAGATCCATCAAGTTATCTCACTGAATGAGGATGTCCCATGCAGCCCTACAAGTTGCCTTGCAGTGAAGAAAGTTTCCCTTTACTGAGATACTATGACGTTAGTTAAACTTAACAAATTGCAAAAGGTTTGAGACGAAGGATTTTGCATTTCTCCTTTTCTTGCCCTGAAGTTACATCTTTGTACACATGACATATTGTTTTAGGATACTGAATTAACCCATGTCTTAAATGGATACTTGTGAGGTAAATTGTCATCGGGTGAGCTGTTAGAGCTGCTGCTACACTGGAGGGATTGTCTCTGGGACGATTTATAGTTGAGCATGGGGTAATATTGTGCTGTGCCTTTGATAAGGATTGCCTCGATATTGGAACATTCAAAATACAAATATTATTATTACATTAAAGACTTTTTTGGAATGCAGCAGGAAAATAACCTCTTCATCCCCTGACCTATGCTTAACGACATAAGCGCAAGGGATGACAGCCAAGCTCCTAAAGGCGGCAGCCTCAGCCGCCGCCCCTTTCTCTCTGAACCTATGGCTGGCATTGGCTATCACGGTAGCATCCTTGGCTTGATATAAAGACAACCTTATTTTAAACCAGAAAGCCAAAAGGATTCCTTGCCGAAAGGGGGGTGCTTTGTTACACTGAGGTTCATCCATCAAATTTATACTTCTCTTCTACTTCATTTTTTATGATGTGGTCACAATTTGACCCCTGCTCACATCAGCTCATGTCACATGACCTTTAAACCAAAACTTGAATAATCACAAAAAAATGAAAAAAAAAAAATAAATAAATAAATAAATAAAACGTATGAGAAGGGATTTATCCGTGCTTCCTCCCTTGTAATGACATGTTTACAAAGTTTCAGTTTTTGACCTCTGGTGACCTCAAATGGCTTGTGACCTCCACAAAAAACAATAGGGTTTTTCCTCGCACCATAACACATCCACATACTTAGTATGAAATCTATCCAAGCTTCCTACCTTGAGATACTGTGTAAACAAGGTTTTCAGACTTTGACCCCCGGTAATCCCAAATGACCTTGACCTCCACCAAAAACTATACGCTTCTTCCTCGCACCATAATGCATCCACATACTTAATATGAAATCAATCCAAGCTTCCTACCTTGCAATATGGTATAAACAAGATTTTCAGAGTTTGACCCCTGGTGACCCCAGACGACCTTTGACCTCCACCAAAAATATCAGAAATCTTTCTCTCACCATACCAGACCAACATACTTGGTATGAAATCTATCCAAGCTTCCTACCTTGAAATATCATGTAAACAAGGTTTTCAGACTTTGACCCCCGGTGACCCCAGATGACCTTTGACCTCCACCAAAAACAATAGGGTTCTTCCTCTTACCATAACACATCTACATACCAAGCATGAAATCTATCCAAGCTTTCTAACTTGAGATATCATGTAAACAAGGTTTTCAGATTTTGACCCCGGTGACCCCAGATGACCTTTGACCTCCACCAAAAACAATAGGGTTCTTCCTCTCACCACAACGCATCTACATACCAAGCATGAAATCTATCCAAGCTTTCTAACTTGAGATATCGTGTAAACAAGGTTTTCAGATTTTGACCCCCGGTGACCCCAGATGACCTTTGACCTCCACCAAAAACAATAGGGTTCTTCCTCTTACCACAACACATCTACATACCTAGCATGAAATCTATCCAAGCTTTCTAACTTGAGATATCATGTAAACAAGGTTTTCAGATTTTGACCCCCGGTGACCCCAGATGACCTTTGACCTCCACCAAAAACAATAGGATTCTTTCTCTCAGTATGGGCCATCTATGTACTAAGTTTGAGAACTGTCCAACTTTCCCTTCTTGAGATATCGTGTAAACAAGCTAAGCCGTCACATACACACACACACACACACACACGACATCACCATCGCATAGATTCCTTGCCTGCCTTCGGCAAGGAATCAAAAACTATACCGCTGACGATCGTGAGTCCCGTGTTTCAAATGTGTGCATCATTCCATCAAGCTTAAAAGAAGAAACGTTGATCTCATTTACCTTTGCGCAACTCATGTGCTCTGTATTCAGCCTCTCGGAACAATTAAATCGATCCAGTAGGATGTTTATTACCTCCATGAAGTCATTTGCAGAGAGAACTTGATCTGTGACACTATGGTGGTGTCCTGCCAGTAACACCTTATTAGACAGGAGTTGTAGTTTGATATCAAGAATTGGCATCTGGTGGAAAATCCGTTGGTTAGTTTCGTTGGATTCGTGTGTGTCCATGTGTATCTGGTGAGAATGGCAGCCAGGTAAAAACAAAGTCAATACAACTTCAAAAAGCGAAATATAGTAGAACAGATACATTTCTGTATTCTTCTGTCAATTCACAATGGTAGAGAAGGCTTAAAAACAGAGAGTTACTAGCAAGTTTCTGATTTAATTATCCTTTCTGCGTTGAAATAGCTCAACTACACCCTTATAAGCCGACGTCGTCTGTATCAGCAGTGTAATGATCAGACCTTTGACACTAGTCTGTAGTCAGCGTTTTGAATCAATATTAATTTCAAAGTACACTAGGCTTGTCAACAAGGACTAAATTCATTCGTTGTCTACTCTTCACCAGACCGTGACAAGTTTCAATACGCGAGTTCGGAATGAACACAAGGAGCGAAGGTCAAAGGTCAAATGAGGTGCAGGGAACGGACGAACTTTTTGCTACCGTCACTGTGTAGCTAGAGCATATACATATGGTTGGCCGAGGTGGACATAAGACGGACTGAATTCAACGCGTAGAAAAGCACACTATGGCATGCCAAAGATAACTAATTATTGTGTTCATTTGGAAGATTGCATGCATAATTTTCTTCTAAACCGATAATATAACTGAAGCAGAGGATAGTTTAGACGTACCACATATCAATCACTTCAGCCTAAAGGCTAGCCTAAAGGCTATACGCAAGGAGAAACAAGAATTATGTGGAACTCAGGAGTTAAAAGCTGCACGTTGCAATATGCCTGCACAGAGTAAGACTATTATTTCCCTGGTAATCTGTCATGCGGGTTGTGATGACGATGGGCTGGACTGCAGGGGCGTAGCTGGAATGAAATTTTTAGGGGGACTAGGTATCAAATGGGGGTCACGGTATTGATCGCCGTTCTAAAATCTTATACATTTTATTAGGACACAAAATTGGGGGTAGCAAACGTCTGGGGGCAGGCTCGCCCCCCGTAGCTGCGCACCTGCAAAGTTAGCTAGGGGTAGAAACGAGTAGTGTCTCCCATCAACGTGTGATATACGAACATACACACACTTGACGGAAACATAGGAGTAGGAAGCTGTTTTAGATGGGGTTGAACATTGTTTCGAAACGCTTTCGAGGTGTATGGTGAACGTGTATAAGGAGAGGGGTTTCCCCTTCCCTTTTTGGAAGTTATATGAGGTTCCTTAGATGTAATTTGGTGAGACATATTGTGCCAATTTTAAGAAAACTTACCGCAAAATATTGACATTTTCACAGAGGAAAGAAATAAGGAGGTTTCTTCCTTGAACTGTGGGGGGGGGGGGGACATACTTTCCACTAGGTTTTAACTCAGGCTAAGGGCCTTTAGCCCCTCAACCCCCTCCCCTCCCCCGAACTAACGGGGACATGTCCGGGGGTCGGGGATACGCTTAGATAAGGAGTCTTAGGGCTCTCTTTGAAGCCTCTGGAGGGATCCAGGAGCAACATTCCGATGAGGCCCAGAGCAGGGGCGTAGCTAGGATGAAATTTTTAGGGGGCCTAGGTATCAAATGGGGGTCACGGCATTGATCACCTTCCTTAATTCTTACACATTTTATTAGGACACAAAAATTTTTTGGAGGCCTAGCAAACATCTGGGGGCCGGTTCAGGCCCGACAGGCCCCCTGTAGCTACACGCCTGGCCCAGAGGGTAAAGCCCTCTTCAGATGACATTAGAAGAGCACTAAATAGACCTGAAGTTACAATGTGATAATTCGTTATAGAAGTCGGACTAACGGCGGATAAATTTAATAATGTAGAACTTGCTACCATCCGGCGAGGCCAGAGATTGGTAAGGGGGAGGGGACCAAAGGGAATTTGTTCAACGTTCGAAGCTAGGGAGGAGAGGAAGGAACCAAGCCCCGAAGCCGAGGGTAGAGGAAGCAAGTCCCCTGGAAAAAATTTCGCCCCCATCAGGTCAAAAGCTACCTTTACCTTAAAGCATTTAAATGTGGTCTCGACTCCCACCCCACCCCCGTGAAAAAATTTTTCTCCCTCTGGAAGCTTTTCGCCCCTTCAGTACCTTGTCTGGCTACGGGCCTGGGAGAGACTGTCTTGTACATATGGGAGCACGGGGGATTATGGCTGGGTTTAAGTATGTCTTTTGTTCGGTAGCCTCACTTGTGTGCAAAAGTCCCAGCAGGCTTACTAGTTGGGCCAAGCACGCGGTGGAGTCCCCAGACTTTTCGAAGAGGGGGTACTAGGGTTCAAGCGTTCCTGAAAACGGACACCCCAAAATGAAGAACCGAGCTCCTCTGGAGGCCTCGTAGTGACGGGCAGTGCTCCCCTGTAGGCGTTGGGCCCGGGGTCCCACTGTAAGACCCCTAGTGGGTCCAGGGACAATGCTCAATTGGGGGTCCAAGGAACGGAGACCCCCGAGGCTCTAAGGTAGTAATAAATTGTTATCATTCGATTAAAGCATTTGACTATCGCCAAAGTGGCATTGGGTGTCCACAACCAGAAAGCCCAAAGGCTTAGTGATTCCTTGCCGAATGGGGATGCTTTGTTGCACTGAGGTTTATCCCTCAAATTTACAAGTACCACAAGTATTCAACATCCCTGTCTTGAAATATCATGTTTTTAAATGCATTTGGTCTTTGACCTCTAATGACCTCTGACCTCCAATGGATCTTGGATCTTGAAAATTCTTGGGAAATTTTGCTTTTTGACCTCTGGTGACCCCAGATGATGATCTTGGGAATTCTTGAGAAATTTTGCTTTCTGACCTTTTGTGACCCCAGATGACACTCTTGGGAATTCTTGCTTTTTTACGTCTGGTGACCCCATGACAATCTTGGGAATTGTTGAGAAATTTTGCTTTTTGACCGCTGGTGACCCCAGATGACGATCTTGGGAATTCTTGGGAAATTCTGCTTTTTGACCTCTGGTGACCCCAGTAACAATCTTTGGAATTCTTGGGAAATTTTGCATTTTGACCTCTGTGACCCCATATGACGATATTGGGAATTCTTGGGAAATTTTGTTTTTTGACCTCTGATGACCTTTGACCTCTACCACAAACAATAGGGTCCTTCCTCTCAACATGATAAATCTATATACCAAATATGAAAAGTGTCGGTCACTGGCAACTTGAGATATCGCGTTTACAAGCCGTTTATGAGGTTTTCGCAGTTTAACCTCCGGTGACCTCAGATGACTTTTGACCTCTACCAAAAACAATAGGCTTCTTTCTCTTGACATGACAAATCTGTATACCCTTACAAAAAAATGTGTGTCAACCAGTGTCTGTAACCACGCGTGATCACGCGTGAAAAACAAAAGAAATCACAGGTTTTCTTGGGGGACAACCTGCGTATTTGGAACGCTCTGGACACAGGTTTGACACAGATTTGACACAGGTTGACACACGTTTCCTGCCTATAATTTCAAACCACAGGTTTTGTCTCAGAATTCTTTGTTAATATTGGTTTTAATTACCACACATTTTGCAAGTAAAACCTGTAAAAACCTGTGGCAAACATGCGTCAAACCTGTGGCAAAGTGTGGCAACTGCCTAACCTGTGTCAATGACAAGGGAAAACACAGGTTTTCACGCAAAATACCTGTGATTACCTGTGCCAGACACACGTGAAAACCTGAGGATTTGGAACAAATTGCCACACGTTTTTTTGTAAGGGTACCAAATATGAAAAGTGTCCTTCACTACTATCTTGAGAAATCGTGATTACAAGGTTTTCAGTCTTTTACTTCCGGTGACCTCAATGACCTTTGACCTTTACCAAAAACAATAGGGTTCCTCCTCTCAACATGATAAATCTATATACCAAATATGAAAAGTGTCGGTCATTGCTAACTCAAGATATCGTGTTTACAAGCCGTTTATGAGGTTTTCGCAGTTTAACCTCCGGTTACCTCAGATGACCTTTGACCTCTACCAAAAACAATAGGCTTCTTTCTCTTGACATGAAAAATCTGTATACCAAATATGAAAAGTGTCGGTCATTGCTATCTTGAGATATCATGTTTACAAGGTTTTCGCTTTTTGACCTCTGGTGACCTCAGATGACCTTTGACCTCTACCAAAAACAATAGGGCTCTTTCTCTAAACATGACAAATCTATATACCAAATATGAAAAGTGTCGGTCACTCCTAACTGGAGATATCGTGTTTACAAGCAAGGCGTCACATACACACATACACACATACGCACACACACACACGCCATCACCATCGCATAGATTCCTTGCCTGCCTTCGGCAAGGAATCAAAAATGGAATCAAAATCTGGCCTTTTTGTTAGTCTAATAGCACAAAAGACATAATGATGGGGGGAGGGTTGAGTGGAGACGACGGATCATGTTAAGGTTTTCCAGGGCCGCAGCCAGGTGGGGGTACGTACGGGGCCCGTGTCCCCCCGTACGCATCACTGTGCGCGAAAGGGACAATCGATCGAAAATAAAATTTTACTACCTGTGAACGGTGGCCCTGGTATGACTCCAGGAGAGAATTGACCAAAAATAATCTTAAAGGGAGTTTGATAATAAACGTATTTTGTTTTCTGTAACATTTTTCTTTCTAAAATTACAAAATGTTTCCCGCGCTACACGCGCTTTCATCTTCAGTTACATTTTGCTACAGGGGTGCCGCCAGGATTTGGTGATGGTGGAGAACAGTCGTAATGCCACCTCAGTCCCCCCCCCCCCGTCTCCGAAAATTGTTACTTTTTGGGTGCCCCTGCCATTGTATACAGCAGTGTGGAATCCTTTTGTCACTTCATAAAGATGCCGAAATAGGGGAGGGGTCTAAGGGGGAGGGGTCTCCCTCCTCTTTGAAATTTTGTGTTAATTTAAGGTTGCCTAGATGCAAAATGGTGCTATCTTAGGGGTAGTATTTTTGGAACTGATCATATCTGGCTGGAAGAGGCTCGTAGCCAAGGGGGAAGGGGAAGCCGCCCCCCCCTAAGCAAAATTTTGGTATTTTTATGTATTTTTACAATATTACTAGTGTTTTCCTTATTTATGAGCGGTAAATAGGCCAGGGAAGTGCCATTTCCAGCGATCTGGGAGGCATTTTGGACCAAGATTTTCTCGCGCTCCGTGCCAACTGGTTGACGCGGAGCACTGGCAGCGTACTTGCCAACTCCATACCGATACCCTGAGGGGACAAACTGCACGCCTACCATATCAGGAACACATGGTATCTAGTGGTAGGCCTATGTACAAAGCAACACCTTACACTTGTTTGAAGCTGTTATGTGATTCTGCGTACTTGTAGAATGATGAATTATTTGCCAGCAATATGTATGTATTTGATTTCTATATAGTTATTCCATAGTTAATACGTGTTAACTATGGTTATTCCTACAAAATATTTAATAAGATACATAATAATATGTCTCATTTTGCATACAAAATACCGTATAAAGTATGCACCAAATCACATATTTTCAGATCAAAAAAACACAAAAGCTTCTCACCGTGGGAGGGGGAACATCTCCCACACCCCCCCCCCCTCGCGCGCAAGCGCTTAAACGCCTTTTGGGATCATTTTAAGATTTTCATGAAAAAATCTGAAATCGATTGGGGGGCACGCGCCCCAAAATCCAAACTCTCTCTCTGTATTGCAGGGCTGTATCCGAGTCCACCTGGCCCGATTCCGGGCCAATATCGTTTCCAGTGGCCACCATTCCTGGCCAATCCGGAGTCCATTATACCCTTCAATTCCGAGCCATATCCGATTCCAGGTTCTTCAATTCCGGGCCATTTCCGAGTCCGGCTATTTGGCGGGAATGTGGCATCATGCTTTTTGTACTGTTTTACGATTACATTTAATTAAAACCGGGCATTTTAGGAGTCAATTTCATGCCCTGGTTCAAGCTGTATTTTAATTGACTGTATGTGTATTTATATGTTGAACTGTGCATCAATAACAATGTAGCCATAGGAAACAAATATTTAACTTTCATTTTTGTGAACTCGTCTGGAATCGGTTCCGAGTCCAGCTGCAGCCCGTTCCGGGCCAATTGAGATTCCAGAACCTCCCATTCTGAGCCAGTTCCGAGTCCGAAAAGCACGGACTCGAGTCCAGAATCGAGTACGTTACAGCCCCGTTGCATTGTGTGAAATGTGAGCTACTCTTTATCTTTTGAATTTTCAAACTTTGCTGTTAATCAAAGAGCCGTCACCAACTAAGAATTTTGATGCCCTCACACTAAAAATATACTTTGGGGGTGACGAGTGTATGTCTTTAAGTATTCAGAAAAATCAGTAATAAAAACTTTAGCTTATAGCTCCGTCCGTCTCCTTCTCCCACATTTCCTGCCTCCCTTCATTGTTCCTTCCCCCTATTCAGGGTTGAATCCAGAAATGAGAGAGGGGACGTAAACGTCTGCAGAAAGTGCATGGTGCAATCAGATGGGCTTGGAGTTTTAAAATTCTGTTACAAAAACCATTGCTTTGCTGAAAATAGGGGGCGTCCGCCCCTTACGCCCCCTTGGATTCGGCCCTGCTATTACTCCTTATCTCTGTTTCCCGAAATTCCTCTTGCTAAGTTACATCTTGCTTTTCTGGCCGTTTCTTCCCCGCAACTCACCTTATAATGTTCCTTCCCTTTCTTTTCTCTCCGCTCATTATTCTTCTCCCACTTGCAAAGTCGGCCATACTCCAGCCATTGTCCCTGTTCAATTCTTCCCAGCCCTTCACTCTTTCAGGCTATTTCGTCCCGTTCGTTTTTTCCACCATTCCTATAGCCCTGTCTACCACAGAACTAGTAACATCGACATTTCTTCCAAATTTACCAAGCCAGTTTCCTCTTATCCACCTTCCCTAATTCAATAATCACCCTATTCATATTATATCTTTTCTTGTCTGTCGTTTTGATTTTTTCCTTTATTTTACTTTTCTTTTATTTTAATTATTCTCCTTTCTCTTTTCTTTTTCCCGCTATCCAGATTCTTCTTAATTTTTTTTTCGGCGATGTAGTTTTCCTAGCCCCCTCTGGCGCTGCAACCTATAGGCCGGGGAATGCACAGAGAGTCAAAGATCTGGGGGGAAGCATCACTGAAAGGTGTTCTGTATGCGATACAAATCTTTCTTCATCCCTGCAGTAATGAGATTGTAAACTTAACCACTCAAGCAAACCTAATTTTCTGACCAGGGAGGTGTTAACACCGAGTCCTTGTCTGAGTTAACTAGACAATCCTATAGTCAGTGGCGTAGCCAGGATTTCTCTCACGGGGGCCATGCAGTATGTTGTGTGTAATCACCTGCCTGGGGAGGGGTCTAAGGGATGGGGTCCCCTCCCCTTTGAAAATTTTTGAAAAATTAGGTGTCCTTACATGCAATCTGGTGCCACATATGCTACCTTTTGAAGTAAAATTTGTGTTAAAAAAGTTACGTATTTTAGGAACTTAAAAAAATCGGCATAAGTGAGGTGGGCCATGGCCCAATGGCCCCCTAAATAGGCCACTGCTTATAGTACCACAATGGACTATTTTGTTTGCATGAAACTCTGTAAAGCCAAGACTGACTGCATTATTTTGTAAGTCCCGGCCTGTCAAAGCAGTTTTACCGGTTTTCAATTTAACCCAAGTGGGTCCAAAATGACATATGATACTCTTTGCAACGCGTGTATCCGAAAATTCGACCTGAAATTCTGAAATTCCATGTACATTTACTCTTTCCTCTTCTTGTAGCCTCCTTCTATTCAAACGGATATTGTTTTCTATGAAATGTTCGCTGTTCGTGTGTATTTTGGTCTGCAGGCGTCCCAAACACACTGTCTGCCTTTTCAGCTAATGGTGTGGGCGTGTTTGTGTGTACTACTTCAATGTATTGAGAAACTACCTGTTTAAAACACTGTAAAATACTTCACTGTAGTACCACTACACACTACGTCATGTGGAGGAGTATTAAAGGCATTTTCCAGTGGCTTTTCACAAGGGTCCCATGTGAAAGAGAAAAATATTTCAGTTCATACCCTCAAAACCCCATAGCAATACACTTTTCCTAACTTGAGATATCTAATATTAAGACTACTTATTTTTGTCAAAAAATACCTCCAGCTCTCATCAAGGTCACAGAATGTTATGAAAAGTGGGCACATTGCGTCAGATTTCTTTTGTTTTTCCTTTATAATTGAATGTCCTGTTGACCTTGAAATTTGATACTGTTGGAATGTTTGAATATCTTTCCATGTAGGTTTAGCATACATCTACACCATATGTATGGCATAACAAATAAAGTTGCTAAATATTCCCTACAACAGTGTCAATATCATAAAGAAATTCAATGTTTTGTCAAATTAATGTGCCGCGATGACATCACAGATTCCCATAATGCACTTTATCTTGAGAAAAAATTGCATTTCTTTGAAAATTAGTATCTTCCAAACGCTACAAGCTATTGAGATGCGGTTTTCACCTCCTAGAAGAGAAAATTTTCTGCATTTTTTTGAAGTCATTGATTTTTGTCACTGGCAAATCCCTTTAATAATCAACCAACTCAAACCAAAATCATTTCATAAGTTACCTCTGTTTTCAATGGATTCTAGTCTATCCCATTGTGTAATGGTATAGCCAACGATCCGTGGATTTGATTGGTTCATGGTCTGTTTTCTACGCGTTGAGTTCAGTCCGTCTTATGTCCACCGCGGCCAACCATATATACACAGCCAATGAGAGCCGCTACGCAGACAATCGGCTGATGGCGGATGTAAACATTCAAAAATCACATGTACGTAGGTACGCGATACGCATAGTGTATATATATACTGTACACATAATTGTATGATTGTGCACGTACAAAGCGTTATTGTGCAGAGACAGGTAGCTACAATCTTGGACAAAACTGTTGGGACGCTTTGTCATAATATTCTTGAATCTCCGTTCCCAGGTTTACATGAAGCCCCCGCTCGCCCTTCCAAAGTTGCGCAGAGAGAATGATTGTATGCCGTGAAAATGGTCAACTTTGTAAAGGGGAGCGGGGGTGTCGCAACGAGTTTTGTCCAAGATTGTCTGAGTTTTAAGAGAGCGATTTACGAGAACAAATTCAATAGAAAAATGGTTAATTTTCCGAGCAGCTGTATTCAGTACACTTTTTCGGAGGCTTATAGGCCTGAGCATTTTAGCCAAATGAAAGTATAATTTAAAATTGTTTTAATGTGTTGTTTTGTTAAGTTTGTTTACACTGATTTATTGTTGGTTGGCGAGATCATAATGGATAGACTGTTTCAGTATTCACAGGAAATGCCAGGCAGAAATGTTTACGTTCCGTAACGATGTCTACGGCAGTCATATGCGTTGCATTTTTTAGCAAATTAAAAGGAGGATGACAACTCTTCTTAAGTTGTAAGACGGAAAACAAAACAATTTCTTTCATGGATAGATCGAAGAGTCTCACTGCTATTGCAAACTAGTGGTAAGAAGGCAAGATTTTAACTGAAAGAGCGCCACGATCTACCATGAAATGTTAAAAGCAGAACTGCAAGCCAAGCTTTTTATTATAACGATGGTAGATCGTTAATTAGGGCTGGTTTTAGACATATTTTGAAGCGAATTGGATGCCTATGACAACATTTTTTCATGTTACATGAAGCTGATGACGTATCTATTATGCCTTCTTTTAGTCGACTCAATTTCTTTACATTTTGCTTTCAAATTTGCTCTCAAAACAAATGGTAGACCGTTTGGTTAACTTAGCCTTCACCCCCGGTTTCGTCAAATTAGCATGTATGGCATATTTTCTGTATAGTTTCAGCTACTCAAAAGAAAGTTACTGCGTTATAAAGGTGAAATGAATATACCTTCAAGTACTTTTTAACTTATTTCTGGTAAATTACTTTAATATAAAGTAATAGGCAGGATACAACACGTACTTCTGCTGAATGTTCTTTTTATTTGGTACCTTTTCAGACAGTGTGAGCCCAAAATACGTGACTATTGAAAATGTCTTCCTGAACGAGAGGACGCTTTGAACTTATTTAGCTACCTTCCCAATGCTTTTGGCTTCAATAATATTATATTAACAAGAACTTCAATATGGACTCAGAATATGCTGATTATTCTCTGTTACTGTTCTCTTATACCTAAAGAAAAGACACCTACCCTTTTGCGAATCATCGCAACGCAAAGAAACACATTCTACCGTGGGCCGCGAGCAGTTCTAACTTCTCGAATTTCTCAGACAATCTTGGACAAAACTGTTGGGACGCTTTGTCATAATATTCTTGAATCTCCGTTCCCAGGTTTACATGAAGCCCCCGCTCCCCCTTCCAAAGTTGCGCAGAGAGAATGATTGTATGCCGTGAAAATGGTCAACTTTGTAAAGGGGAGCGGGGGTGTCCCAACGAGTTTTGTCCAAGATTGTAGCTGCTACTCGTCTCATAAGCCTCACAGTCAGCAGTACTCAGATTGATCACGTTATCGACGCAGTTTAGGGAAGGTTGTCATGAGTTAGGCTCACAAAATCTGGGCTAGTGAGATTTATGGAAGAAGATGATGTATCTACACATTTAATTTGATAA
Organism: Holothuria leucospilota; assembly: GCA_029531755.1. Classification (NCBI taxonomy): domain Eukaryota; kingdom Metazoa; phylum Echinodermata; class Holothuroidea; order Aspidochirotida; family Holothuriidae; genus Holothuria; species Holothuria leucospilota. Next base: position 55,154,734 of record CM055961.1, on the reverse strand, counting down.
TGGCGAGTCGAGAAAACGGGGACTTAAACTAGCTTCGCTCTAACGTTAAGTTAGTCTAACGTTAACGTCAGTGTTTGCCACACTGAAAATGCCCGAACTCGAAACGCTACCGTTAGGCCTACAACACATTCCATTTAGAATAGAAGAAATGCGTGTGATAATGATCACTCGAAAAAATGGTAAAGAAAATAAACTACGATTTCCCTTCACTAACCTTGTAGGCTATACTTGATGAAGTTCTCTAGCGTCACCCGACCCACACCGGCTAGTCTGTCTGCATGTGCATGTGTTGTGAGCTGCATTATTATAATATCTGCCGTATACTACTACCCTTATAACAGATATAGAGCTTATGCACCTACGTCACGTTTCTCTATTTTTCCATCCAGGCGTACATTGTGCAACAATTGTTACTAAGGTGCTATCGTGAGCGCGTATCTTTAACACACCTACTACGTATGGCAGTTCCATCCAGTAAGCCAAATTGAAACGCGCTGACGTCACGTGCATAAGCTCTATACGTACATGTCCTGCACTAGAGGTACGTGCGAGAAAAGAGTACGTACGCTTCGGTAGCTATGCAGAAGACATTCCACATATGTCTGCTTACAATTCCATGTATCTAAAGAAAATTTCCTGAAATAGACACTGTTCGATTCATTTTAGAAAATATTCCAACTTTTGCACGTTTTCAGAAAGACTTTTTATTTCTGAAATTTCTTTCAACCTTGGAAACCATTATTAAAGCTTCTGGAATCCACTAAGGTTCTTTTTATGAAAAGGAGATTTCCATGAAGGTAGAAATATAAAACACTGCTGAAACAATGAAAGCCCCTCACTTGACCTTATTTAAAAGGTCACTACGCCTGCGCTGTAGGTAATTCCGAACTCACTTATTGTTAAGGAACTCACAAGGATCACTACATAACGTGAACGTATATTTCACAAACAAACTTTTTGCCGATCTTTTGGCCGACTTAATTGTTCAAGGTGTATAAATACAAAAAACTCATTGTTCGCGCAATAGGTTTTAATTGGTTTATCTCAGTTTCATTTCATACAGATACGAAGCACACACCATATCAAAGAACCTAGAGGTACATAGCCTACATTACTCTTGTAATGGACGGGAATTTTTATCCTCAAATCCAGTAGGTTTTCTCTTGTATTTATTACAGGGTACAGTGAACGACTGCAGAGGTTTGACCGTATTGTCTGCTAAACAGTGGTTACAGTATGAACTGTGCAATCCTATCAGGGGTCAGCCGCCCGAAAATTGATTTATATTTGCTGTTGGTCAGAACAAATTCCGCAATTAGCCCTTGGAATTTTTGCTAACCTTGCTAACTGCACAAATCTTCATGTCAGATTTTAAAAGCTAATCTTACCCCAGACAGAACCAATTCTCCCAACTAAGTGAACTCCTAGCCCCTTTTCCAGTTTAAACCAAACCTCTTGTCTAGTACACCAGACGGGGCAGGAGGCCTTACCACCTATGTGGACAGAGCCTCAGTGCTGAGCCTGGACTGAGTTTAAGGTTCTTGAGGCAATATTGTCAAACACAGAGTGTGTGGGCTGAATTGGGAACACAACTGACTGCACAAGTCATTGTTGACCAACAGGCTCGTAGCTTGGAATTGTGACATAGGGAGCACCGGCACCCCAAAGAAGGGGGGGTGGTACAAAGAGAGATAATGTTTGCAGCTGGTGGTGATGATGCCAGTTTGCCGGAGCCACAGGGGATGATATCTCAAGCCGTGTACGGATAGCATAAAGAAATCGGACCTACGTTTGTGCAGGTGTGCGAGACAACTTCCCTTCCCTGGTGGCAGTTTTCCCCTCCTCTTGCGATACAGAGACGTGGGAAGTCGCACAAGTGAACGGAACAAGGCTATGATCAAGATGATGGTTCTTCAGCTCCGCAAGCATGGATGAAGAGATGAGGGCTTTTTGGACGGTGAGGGGACCATTGGCTACCATAAGACCCTGGTGTGGTTCAGTATAAATTTGGTGGGATCCAGACTGAGGGAAAATCCCCGAAATGTCTAGAACATTAATACGATAGGAAAATTAGCATTGGGGTTTGAGCTGACCTCCGAATGATACTGAAAGTACACCGAACTCTTCTAAGTTCACAATTCAGTTCACAGTTTATCGTATTTTTACTTTGAAAGAAATTTTGCATGAACAGCCTGCAACAGGATGAAGTGTACAGTCATCATGGACGGAAAAAGTATTTTTTGAGTTAATTTGTGGTTCGAGTTAATTCAAACCATGGAGTCGTCACTGGCATGTTATGGATGTTGCTCAAAGTAGGTCTATTAGACTGCTACCGATTATTAACCACTTCTAACTTTGGGTGCACACGTAGTTTGTGCCAGAAAAGTTCACTGGTAGTTTTTTGCTAGTAAATTTCGTAAGTGTTACGTCGATTGTGAGGGTTGCGCGCGAAGCTCAACAACATTTTGCGAAAAAAACCGTTGCCCATGGAAACACCTGCACCCAGGCTGAGGCCAGGGGAGGTGCTAGGATTTGCCAACAGAAGGGCTAAGCGCCCTGACTGGAGACCAGCTACCCTAAGTCCCGAATGATGCAATGGATTGTCGAAAGGATGGAGAACTCGAAATTCTAGACGAGAGCGGAAAAAATTGGGTCATATTGAAGTTGAACTGAAAAAAAGTTTTGGTTTCATTACGAAAAGTTGGAAAAGTCTGGGTTTTTATTGAAGGATCTGCACTACTTAAGAGCATATACAATAAATTTGTTGGGGCGACTGCATGGTCGTCTTCGGGGATTACATACTTCATCTTACCCACATGCGTATTAAACCTCCCCGACGAAACTGAATCTCTTTGTTACAAACTAGTGTGCCACGATAGCGAGTGTGGAAAAAGAGCCTTCTCAAAGATAGGGAAAGGAGGATAGAACTTCGCATCGATGCATTTTTGTGTTTATCCAGAATCATGCCTGTACGGAAGAATGATAATTGTGGAACCTTTACTGTTTAATAAATCCAATATGTTTGAAACGCATGGGTTACCGCAAGGTAGAACTGATGAATGAAAGTGCACTTGGCGCGCGAAAATTTTTTGAAGTTACAGAAAGAATCGTTTACAGTTCATTTTAAACGCCTTTTGGGATTATTATTTTAAATTTTCCTCAATAATCGCTTGGCGGCATGCCGGACCACTGTTCACAGGTAGTTTTATTTTCAATCGATTTTTCAAATGGGGGCACAGAGAGTCTGTTGACCAAGCAGACTAAAACTGAATTTTTTGAATAAATGATAACCAAAGTGCAGTTATAAATTGTATTTAGAACTCTATGGGTATTCCTAAATATGTGTGGGCAGAGAGTTGCTAGCAGTTGCCTGGTTTGGGGATGCCATGTGCCCTTTAAAAGGGCTGATTTGAAACTTAACGTCATATGTAATGTGCCTATTATATCAAAGTATGCTATGGAAAGACATTTTTTTGTCTATTGTGTAAAGAAATATTCCAAACCATAACTCCCATTCGCCTCCTCATCCACACCCAAGCATCCTCCTTCTCGTTTCAAACCATCCTCAATTTCAAAGGGATGACATCAAACAGATATACCCAAAGCAAAGGCTGGTCTCCTCCACTCCAACCACCGAGGCTAAAATATCCTCCAAATGCCACATGAAAGTCACGTTTGAAGCCTGTGAAGTTTCATTTCGAGCAGAAGCGCCGGCACGGGGAGATGGGGGCGCGTGCCCCTCCAATCGATTTCAGATTTTTTTTTTTTGAAAATTTTAAAATGATCCCAAAAGGCGTTCAAGCTATAGATTTCTGTAGGGGGTAGGGTGAGGTGTTTTTGACGAGTGATGGATCTATTGTAATCATTTTCTATCACAAATAGTTCTTGAACTATCAGAATTGTCGCAAATCATTCGCAAACAGTCAAAATTATAGCGCGCTCCGCGCGCTTCAAACCTTGCCTCAAAAAGTCCTAATTATTATCAATAATTTCCTGTAGCAACTCCCGCAGAAGCACAACAACATAAGTTGAAAGCTGTTAACGAATTCTCAGGTAAAAAACTGGCTTTGTGATTGGCAGATAGGTTTTTTGGGGGGAATTAGAAGTGTCTCGATGCAGAGCATGAATGCAGGTTTTGTCATGGTAATGTTATTTAATGAAAAACGTCGGCGGGCTTAGCACGCATTCGTCACAGTTTGCACTCCATCTCATGACCATTATTAAGGTTTAATACATGCAACTATTCTGGTCACAATACTTTCCGCAATACAGAAGTACATTTCCAACCTCTGTAGGGACCTAGGGGATCTTTCAATCTAATTTCAATCGAGCACTTGGCGCGCAGCTAGTTCCGGTATAGATGGTGACTCTAAATACACTTACGACGGAAAAGCATTCTGAAACGAGCTTTTTAGTCCTTAACCCCTTTCCAGTCATGGAGGTCTAACATCACCTCCCTGTATCTATCCTTTCCCTGCCATTCCCCATTGCTGGAAACTGTTCTTCTGGATTTTCGTTCAAACTTAGTAAAAATACGATAGTTGTAAAGTGCTCGGCATCATACTCTGTAGTATCATTCGGATGTCGGGTAATAAGCATCATATCAGTGCCCCATTTTACATGATTAATTCAGAGCTTCCATGATGCCCTATACGTAAAAAACTTTCCCCGAATAGAAAGCATTAAAGTAGCCAAAGGGGGGGTGGCTTCAGGAGGTTTGTTGACTACATACCCTTCTCTTAGACAACAAACTCTTCTCTTTCAAATAACCAAAAGTAAGAATTCACTAAATTATGGATATTTTCTAGCCATATTTGATCAGTTCCAAAAATATTTCAACTGTCTAAGCAACCTTAAATTAACAAAAATTTCTCAAAGGGGAGGGGGACACCCCTCCCCTTAGACCCCTCCCCAGGACGGCACCTTTATGAAGTTGCAAAGGAAGTATTTCATACTGCTGTACATAATCGCAGGGACGCACAAAAAAGGTACAATTTACGCAGACTTGGGGAAAACTAAGGTGGCATTACGACGTCATCTGTGGTGCCCCCCCCCCCCCCATCACCAAATCCTGGCCGCGCCACTGATTTCCAGTAACATGGGCAACATTTTGGTGGAACTTTTCTGTGCACACTACGCGCGAACTGATTGTGGTATATGTCTTTTGGAAGCTTTATTTATCGTCCGCTGTCTATCATAAGGAAATTACAAATATCACGTGAGTTAGGAATGCACTGCCTTTTACTGGCTTCCAACTCATCAGCCTTCTGGGTGTTCAAAGTCAAAATGTCTCCCAAGAAAATTTGAAGTCACTCCAAATGTTTAACTAGACGGTTTGTACTTGCAGGAAAGTACAGACAGGAGCCCCTTTGAGAAATTTTTGTTAATTTAAGGCTGCTTAGGTGCAAAACGGTGCTATCTTTGGGATATTTTTGGAGCTGATCGTACATGACTGGAAAATGTTCATAATTACTGAATTATAATTTTTCCGACTGGCTGGATGTTTTTACTAACTGTAGTGGCGGCGTGTAAATTGCACCTTTTTTTATTCACCCTGCGTTTGTATACAGCAGTGGGGATCCTTCCTTTGTCACTATATAAAGGTGTCATTCTGGGAAAGGGTCTAAGGGGAGGGGGCTAGCCCTCCCCTTTGAGAAATTTTTGTTAATTTAAGGTTGCTTAGATGCAAAATGGATATCTTTGGGATATTTTTGGAGCTGATCGTAGTATAGCAAAGGTGTGAAGGATTAGCAAGGGCGTTTTCAGAATACTTTGTAGTCGTAAGTGTATTAACAATCACCATCTGCAGGCGCGGATCCAGAAATTTTGAGGGGGGGGGCAAGATGGAAAATCTCATGTGCACCGAACCACGAGCGCGAAGCGCGAGTTCCTACGTGTGGTGTCCAGGGCCTTGCAATAGGGCCCTTGCGGGGTCCAGGGGGCGAAGCCCCCGGAAGCTCTCGCAGTACTGCATTTTAAGAGCACAGAAATCGGCTCCAGTTCTTATGTCAGTGAGATTTTATACCTTTTCATGTTGCATAGAATTTGTTGTGTATGGCTCAGTATAAGCTACTATATGTACCTGCAGAAGTTCCAGAGAACCTAAGTTACCTTAAAACTTACACGCCAACATTATGAGCCCATGCAGGTAACTTGAAATGATTTTTGCCATAATGAGTGTTTTATTTTCGTTATACGGTACTCAGGTATAGGACGTCAGATGAAACAATTGCCCGAGATAATTTGAATTTACATTTAAAACTATTGCTATTACAAATGGTGTCAATTCCTTTTATGTGTGTCTATCAATTTGAAGGTGTGTTCGATACTAAGTTTTCAGTTCCCATAAGAAAAGGAGGGTGAAAAAATGAATATCAGTTGCTTTACATCCTTAAAATCCTGGCTCCTCTGAAATCAAGTTTATGCACACGAATAATTGGCTTATAGTAGAACCCCACCGATGAGTAATGCGAATACTTTTGGGACCTTATTGATAGTAAAAGGAGCAGTTCAAGGCTAAAACTGCGCAGATCAAGCGAAAATCAAGGAATATTGAGAAGACTTTGCAAAAATCGTAAAAGATTTGAAATGATTTTTGGTAAAAAGTGATGAAAATAAATCCATCACTCAATAAAAACATACCTCTCTCCGTAAGCTTAAACAATTGCGCGCGAAGCGCGCCGAAAATTTTCGGTATAGAGCCTCCCGGGAGCTCTGCATTAATTGTACATTGAAAAAGGGGGACCAACAGGACTCTCACAACCTGATATCTATATGGGAGGAGAGATGATATATCACCTTCTTTATGGATTTCTGAAGGGTATAACCTTCAGAATCTATGACCGATGGTGCCGGCGGGAGTTGGTGATTGGGGGAACAGCAGATAACTGCTTAACTGTGCCTTTTTAGGCAGTGGGATTTTGTATACGCTATATACAAGAGTGGGAGAGCCTTTTCTTGTTAGTGCATGAGGGTGCAATCCCAGGAAGGGGTTTACCCTCCCCTTTGGAAATGTTTGTTAATTTTAGCTAGCCTATATGCAAAATGGTGGTATCTTTGGGTCATTCTAAAGTCGTATGTTTAAAAAATGTCCACAATTTAGTGATTTCTAATTTTCGTTCGGGTGAAAAAGGGGAGAAAGAGACGGATAATATGTCGTCTTCAAACCTCCTTAAGTCCCAGGAAAAATCATAGGCGTGAATCCATCTCCAAAAGTGTGTGTGTGGGGGGGGGGACTTTTCCACATTTGTGAATCGCCGTCCTGGTGGAAGAAGCAGTGGTAATAGCCAGAATTTGCGTCACAGGGAGGCAATAAGTTTTGTGATCGTCGGCATGGGGGAGGGGTCTAAGAGAAATTTTTCTAGAACTGAATGCCCTCAGATGCGATTTGGTGCAACAAAAGTGTACGATTTTTAGGTTATTTTTCTTCTAAAAATTTCGTTTTCCTAGGCATAATTGCAGTCTGTTCCATCATATTTGAAAAAGTGAGGGGGACTTTTTGACGATGTCCTCCTTCCAAAAAAGTGAGAGGGACGCGTCTCCACGTCCTCCCATGATCCACGTCCATGGGAAAATTGTACACGCAATTATACCTGCGTTGAGTCCACAGAAACATTCTTGGACTATAATAAAATGTTTCTGTTACATTTTAAAAGGATATCCAAGGTTGACAGAGAACAGTACAGAGACTCCCGGGAGCTCTGAATTAGTTACAGTATACAAAAGAGGGACCAACGGGATTCTCACTACCCGACATCCATATGGGAGGAGATATGATATCTCACCTTGTCTTTTTATATATAGCAAGAGGGATAGTGGACAGGCAAAATTCGTTTCAGAAAAGATTTTCGTCGTTATTGAACGTCGCGGTGAAATGTTTGGAAAATAAGCAACGACAATTACGTACCATGTGCTAGACTAGATTAGTCAAAGATCCCATAATTATTAAGAGCCCTACAGTGAAGGAGATGTACTTGTTAGAAAAATGTTTGCAATGGAAAAATTTTTTGCGTCATAGCTTTGTCAATGACACATGAAATCGGGTGTAAACCCTGTCTTATGCGCGCAAAGCGCGCCGAAATTTTGAATAAAATATTAGTCCATGACAAAACCTGCATTCAGATCCTGCATCGGAAACTGTCACTTTCCCACCAACCTATACTATTCAGAAACGAATCTTCTGACTGAGAGCATCCGACTTGCAGCCGGAAGGTCTAGGGTTCAAATCCTGGCCGAGTCATACCAAAGACTTTAAAAATGGAACCTACTGCCTTTGTGCTTGGTGCTCAGCATAAGCAATGGAGTAGGGAAAACAAGCCAGTGAGCCACAACTGGAAAAAAGGCCGTGGTCGTCTCGACTTGAACCCTCTACCCTCCTCAGAAATCTGTAGCTTAAACGACTTTTGGGACCATCTTAAAAATTTTCAAGAATCGACGGGGGAGGGGGGACACACGTCACCCATTGCCCACTGTGCCGACGCCACTGTCTGTAGCTTAAAAGCCTTTTGAGTTCATTTTAAAACTTTTCAGGCAGTTTCGAAATCGAATAGGGTATGCACGCCTCTGCTTTTCCTGCAACAGCTGGTGCCACTGTGCATAATAGCACTTCACCTGACAGCTTGTCTTTTGTATTCATTCTGCAAGGTCTGTATGGCGAAAACTTTGCCTCTCAATCCCTCTAGATTACAAAAACTTTCACTCTTTAACACAAAATTGTTACCAATTTAAGTGCATCTAGCAGGGCCTATACTGCATATGTCGCGATGTTTACTTATTTAGATCTTAAGTCAAGGATCATTACTCAGCTATTCACCTGTTTTCGAACATTGTAGCTCTCCTTTCGTCGCCAACCACTGTGAAAGACATCTAAAGAGATAATCCAGCTATAGCTCCACCCAACCCCTAGAGAAATATATACTTTGAATACGTTCTTAGACACTTATATTAATTTTTTGCCCTTAATTTTTCTTTCTCCTTTTCTTTTTTCTTTTTTTTTCCTTTTTCTCCTTTCCTCTTTTTCGTGGCGAGGGGGTCCGGGTCCCTCAGGCCCCCCTGGATCCGCGCCTGCACCATGTTTACCGATAATGGCTTCGGCGAAGCGCTCGGTAAAAATTTTTGAAAAGTGTTTAACGGCAACAAAATACTTTCAACCTTCCACAAGGGGGGCATGCAGTATGTTGTGTGACCGCTGGCCTGGGAGAGGGGTCTAAGGGGAGGGGTCCCCCTCCCCTTTGAAATTTTCTGAAAAATTAGGTGTCCTTACATGCAATCTGGTGCCACATATGTTACCTTTTTGAAGTAAAATTTGTGTTAAAAAATTTACGTATTTTTAGGAACTAAAAAAATAGGCTTCAGTAAGGGGGGCATGGCCCAATGGGGTGTCCCGATCCCCTTTGAAAAATTTTGAAAAATTCGGTGTCCTTACATGCAATCTGGTGCCAAATATGCTACCTTTTGAAGTAAATTTGTGTTAAAAAATTTACGTATTTTTAGGAACTTGAAAAAAAAATCGGAATCAGTGAAGGTGGGCATGGCCGAATGGCCCTCCCCTCTGTTTACGCCACTGATTGAATGATCCCAAATTGATGTGAGGCCCCTACAGATGTTTGGAGATGTATGTCTGTTTTCGGAAAGTGTTGTGATCAGAATAGTTCCTTGTATAATTACCTTTTTAATGGTCATGAGGAGGAGTGCAAACCGTGACGCATGCGCGCGAAGCGCGCCGAAATTTTGTCATTAAATAAGATTTCCCTGATGAAATCTACATTCAGAATCTTTATCGAGACACTAAACAATTGCCCGACAAACCTACATGTCACTCAAAAAGCCAGTCAAATAGGGCCACGACACTACTCTTTTACGCAAATGTGGGGGGGGGGGCATTTGATAGTGTCCCCACCCATCGAAATGTGGGGGACTTGTCCCCCCGTCCCCCCCCCCCAGGATTGACGCCCATGCCAACAGTGTAAAAAACGTGTCTTCCAAGTAGGCAACAGACGGCCGTAAGCTATTTCTATCCCCCCGGGTATTTACTTGCGTATGGAGTTAGATAGGGTTTTACGCCTTAACTTATAACCTCTTGGTTTAATCTAGCGGCGCCAACAGCCTTTTTTCCAGTTGTGGGGCATTGGATTGTTTTTCCTTACTTCATTGCTTATGTGGTATGGTATGACTCGACCTGGGAATCGAACCCGGGCCTCGCTGAGACTTTTGAACGAACATATGCCACAGATCTGCGTGTAAAACAAGATTTTCAAAGGTGTCGCGGTTTCAATGAAAGACTTAGCCTAGGTAACGTTTAAATCTAAGATTATTTTACCACAATAAGAATTTGACAAACTAAAAGGAAAGTCAATAGTTCTGCGTAACGACGTACCATCCTTGTCGCTTTTCCTTAAAAGGGGTTGATCATTCATATTGGAACACGGTTGAGCTGGTAAAATCGGGGAAATGTTAAAAATTTTCATTTCATGAAACAGTCAAAGTAACTGCGTGTCAGATGAAGTGTGCCGAGTATGTTTCTTAGTAATCGTGTTCAAATCGAGAAGTATCATACTGAAACGAAAAACCATGTGCTGAGCTGAGGTTTATCCGTCAAATTTATCTTTCTTGACTACATCATTTTACGATGATTTAAAAATTTGACCTCTGCTAACCTCACATGAACTTTGAACCCAACTAAATATAACAAAAAAGAAGAACGAAAGTGTCTCCAATACATCTTGGATCTTGAAAATTCTTGGGAAATTTTGCTTTTTGACCTTTGGTGACCCCTGATGACTATCTTGGGAATTCTTGGAGAATTTTGCTTTTTGACCGTTAGTGACCTCAAGTGATGATCTTGGGAATTCTTGGGAATTTTGTTTTTGACCTCAGATAATCCCAGATAACGATCTTGGAAATTCTTGGGAAATTTTGCTTTTTGACCTCTGGAAACCCCATGTAACAATCTTTCAAATTCTTGGGAAATGTTGCTTTTGACCCCGGTGATCCCACATGACAATCTTGGAAATTCTTGTGAAATTTTGCTTTTTGACCTATGGTGACCTCAAACGACCTTTGACCGCCACCAAAAACAACAGGGTTCTTCCTCTCAACATGATGAATCTATATACCGGTCATTCCTATCTTGAGATATCGTGTTACAAGCCTTTTCGGCTACTTACCTCCGGTGGCCTCAAATGACCTTTGACCTTCACCAAAAACAATAGGGGTCTTCCTCTCAACATGAAGAATCTATATACCAAATATGAAAAGTGTCGATCATTGCTACCATGAGATATCGTGTTTACAAGCCGTTTACACGGTTTTCGCAACTTCCGGTGACCTCAAATGACCTTTGACCTCTACCTAAACAATAGGGTTCTTTCTCTTGACATGACAAATCTACACACCAAATATGAAGTGTCGGTCATTGCTAACTTGAGATATCGTATTTACAAAGTTTTCGGTTTTTGACCTCTGGTGACCTCAAATGACCTTTGACCTCCACCAAAAACAATAGGGTTCTTTTTCTTAACACGATGAATCTATATACCAAATATGAAAGGTGCCAATCATTGCTATCTTGAGATATCGTGTTTACAAGCTCGGCGTCACATACACTCACATATATACACACACGCACAGTTGTGCTTTACATACTGTTTGAAGACCTCATTGTTTTCTCTATTGTGTTTGCTTCCTTAACCCTAACTTTAACAATAGACTATTGTTAAACTTCTGAGGACATGAGAAATCTATTGTATTTCCTTTCTAAGGACCTGAAATGCATTGTTTAGGTCTTCAATCTGAATGGAAAGTAAGTGCACGCGCATACACACACACACACACACACGACATCACCATCGCATAGATCCCTTGGCTGCCTACGACAAGGAATCAAGAACGCTTAAGCCAGTACTACAAGTAGTTTAGACCCTAAATTGACGTCGAGCGTTCTCTGTCATGTCTAAAGTAGGATGACGTAACAATATTTTTCCTCTGTCTTGGAAGCCCGTATGTATGTATGTATGTATGTATGTATGTATGTATGTATGTATGTATGTATGTATGTATGTATGTATGTATGTATGTTTGTATGTATGTACGTACGTACGTACGCATGTATGTATGTATGTATATGTATGTATGTATGTATGTATGTATGTATGTATGTATGTATGTATGTATGTATGTATGTACACCCCAAAAACCAGCCCCCGCCCGGCTCAACACGGTGAAGTGAAGGCATCCGGAGAGTTGTAGGGCCATTCTCGGTGGCAATGGTTACCCTTCAGGGTTTATTCATTGGTATCGTTGACGCAGTGACCCTTGTTCGGGATGTGGATGCTTCGGCAGGGACCATTCTTCAGGGTTTACGTCTTCTTCGGTGACTGGTCTTCTTTTCGATGGTGCAGAAGGCGGTCAACTGAGCTTAAATACTGTTGGGTTAAGTTTTCCATTGTTATATATATATATATATATTATATATATATATATATATATATATATATATATATATATATATATATAGATATATATATTCTCATATTCATTGAATTTGTTATTGCAGGAACCTTAATTCCAGCCTGTGCTCTACGGTAGTTCTACATGTAGGCTTCTCGTTATCATCATATGAGCATTCGCAAAACTTTCATGCTCATGTCACAGTTAGAAGCATCCCAGTTCCTTTTTAAATATAGGGGAAATACCAGAGAAGCCGCTCTTAAATGCGACTTGAGGTTGGAGATGCCGCCTTTACGAGAGTTGGAGTGCACTCCCCTCTGGATGAGGTGACAAAGTTTTTCTTGTCTTTTTTCCGTTTGCAAATCATAAAATACAAGAATAAGATTCATTAAAGGAACATTTTGTGATCATTTTGACAAGGATCATGCAATTTTTTTCTCTTACCTTTTAAAAGGCCTTCGTCACTTTCAACTTTGTAAATTTTGATGAAGACTTCTCAGAATCTTAAAGTAAAACTGCCTTCTTCCGTTCCTTACCAGGTCTGTTGGGATTTACAAACCACTTTGATTTTCACTAATCTCGATCTCCACTATTTCTCTTAATATCATATTGAGGAATATTTTTAGAATGCGACCATTAAGGCTAGTTGTTCTGTATGACGAAAATATTTTTAATCTCTTTGTAAGCAAAATATAAATGGCAAAAAATGTTTTGTGCACCTGTTTACGTGTTAAGGAGTGCGACACACAATGTACATACGTAAACTTGCATACATGACAAAGTGATACTGAAGATATTGTGGGAAAACGGGCCTTAATATATGCGATTTCCCAGGTCATGAGGGTGTTTAAAACATAATCAGTGCAATTGTCTTTAAAGCATTTTCAATATTTTTTCAACTAAGCCGTTGTTCATTTAGGGTTTGGAATCTGGGGGGGGGGGGGGCTCCGCAGGTTGCGACCCTGTTGTATGGATTTCGAATAACAAAAAGTTCGTTCATAAATGTGTCATGAATATTAAAGTAACAGTTGTGTTTATTGGGTTCAGGGCTGCTTGGTAAATTTCACAGAGTGAACAAAGACTACAAAACGTGGGGGAAGCATAGTTTCTCCCAAATTCCCACCCTGGCTTCCCACGCCCATGCTTCGTTTGAGAATTTTGAAATGATTAATTAATTGCCATGTATCTTTACCAACAATAACAATTTCTGGTGTCGGTATTTATACAGGACTGCCCTTACAAAAGAAACATGTTGCAAAGGTTGTAATACCACACGTGAAATACTGTGTCATACTGTGGAAAACTATGGTGGGGAGTGAAGAGTTGTGAAGTTTCTGTGATTTTTTCCTGGTAAAGTGTGTCTTTATTAAACATTTGACACGCATTTCCAAAGTGCCATACATTGACCTACATTTCCACAGGTTGGAAATGAGGCAATGTGTGGAAAACCCCCCCAAACTCCACATTTTGGCAGGGGCGGATTTAGGGGGGCCCAGGGGGCCCGGGCCCCCCCTTCCAAAAATTTTTGAAGTTTTTTTCAGCGTCATAAAACAAATGACTAGGCCCTATTCCAATTAAAAGGCCTTTGTGATGTGTCAGAGTGAAATTCAAATTTGTTCATTATTTAAATTTCTACCTCAGAAAATCAGTCTTATGTTAATAATTCTGTTACTGACCTCCGGCTGATAACATTTTGGCTTATATTGGTCACAATAACTTTTTCCGGGGATTGCAAGGGGTTACCCATGAGCGCTGCATTGGATTAGACTGCTAACTGCAGTCTATTACCGACCGGGCCCACATCATTGGGAACACTGCTTCTACTTTCAAGGGAATTTCAGAATTCTTTAATATTTAGAGGAATATTTTCAACAACCTCAGGCTTTTAACTATAACTTGCTGCAACATTAGCATCTTCTTTAAGCTTTGTAATTTACTTTAATGAAATGTACTTCGAATTTAGGGTAATATAAGGGAAAAGAAGACTTCAATTCGGGAAACTGCCATCCTAATATGTGGACAAGAAAGGCTACCTACTCTCCTCTTTCAACCAACCAAAATTTAAATTTCACTAAATTATGAGCATTTTCCAGCCATATATGACCAGTTTCAAAAATATACTAAAGACATCACCATTTTGCATCTAAGCAATCTTAAATTAACAAAAATATTCTTAAAGGGGAGGGGACACCCCTCCCCTTAGACCCCTCCCCCAGGACGGTGATCACTCATCACATACTTTACCTCCTATCAAAATACCCTGCCACCACCCCTGGTGCACCGCCTCCCCCCTTAGATTCCTCCCCTTGATCGGACTTTCATACAAACCACTATGACCTGCCCCCCCCCTTCTGCCAAATCCTGGATCCGCCACTGTTTGGCACAGGTAACGTGACAAAGTGGGGTAAAGTAAGTAATGTGTGGAAATAAGTGAAAAGGTGTGATGCTGAGTAAACTCGATAATTTGATTCTTCTCTACAGCTCTGTTTGTCACACTTTGCTCTGGTTTTCCACATGTGTCAACTTGGCACAGAACCTTTCCCCCCACTTCGACCCAGATTTCCAGACGTGCCAATCATGCAGGGAAAAGCGTGGTCCTGTGTGTCATAGTTTTTTTGAATACCACATATGTCACCATTCATGATCAAACGTTTTAGCTACGCATTTCATACTTTACGAATTTGGCAAAGACGCACCCTTAACTCTCTGCTCTGAAGCTATTTAAAAATTTGAGATTTAGCCTACGAATTGTGGTAAAAAAGGACAACTTTACCAAAATTACAACAACATATACTCACAGATAAACACGATACAACATCAGGACTGGTCAATTCCGATACCAACAACTTTCCTTCTAGATGACGGCATTGTAAACTGCAAAACCCTCTGACTAAATCGGAGCCAAAATAATATTGGACTAGAAACGGAGCCTCTTTTCCACAATAATTTTGTTGTCTAGAAAACGGAGTCAACTTTTCTCTTTTAAGGCTAGAAACGGAGCCTTTCTACAATGTCAATTTCTGGTTAGGAAACGGAGCCTTTTTAAACTGATTTGGGCTAGAAACGGAACCCTCTCCAGAAACATAGGTTAGTGTGCAAGCTAGGTTTTTTTTTTTTTCCAAAAGTCCCCTGACTCTCTGGCGAAGAGCCAGGGGCGAAAACCAAACAATACTCCCGAAGGAGTTCTGCTCCCCGAAGGAGTAAGCTAGGAAAGGAGCCTCTCCACGGGTTGACTTCGGCGTGGCAATTAACTCCTTTTTTTCACGCATATATAAACACACTTTGGGCCATCCTTTACCCTCACTTAACTATGTAGTAATCCAGTACTGAGAATGCCTTTCTTTTGTTATCACGAGACCCCTGTTTAAAATCCCTGCATATCCACAATACAATTTGCATTTTGCTAGGGAACAAGCTGACTTAGGCGGGTGCCCTAAGGATAACAGGAAATACCGACAAGGATTAACAACAGGCTATCCCGTACCTGAATATTCATGAACACGTGTGACAATGCACCAGCTCAGTATGCCATGAAATGCATTGACAGAAGACAAAACCCCGGTAAATAACAATCTCGCACTGAAAATAGTCATTTTCAGGTCTTAAGGTAATGAAAATGACGATCGCTACTAACTTTAAAATGAAAGGCAAAGTTTCTCATTGCATTGCTCTATCAGTTCAAACGATACTTTGCTGTATGATGCACGCCTATAATAAATCCGTAAACGCATACCGATAGGGATTGATCCTGACCAATAAGTACAAGTACCTGTCTTTGTCTATGGGTACGTGAACTTTTTATGGTAATGAAGGGGTCCAACTACAATTTTTACCCTAACCCCGATTTAGCATTGACCCTAATCTGACCATTGCTTGTCATTTTCCCATAACTATGGAAATTTCCATAACGCCCTGCCCTCATTCGTCCTGGGGAAACAATTCCGGATATGGCCGGTCACGGGGTTATTTGCCGGAATACCAGGATAGTCTTATTATCTGTAATACTACTGTAGCAAGTAGGATAATGCTGTATCCCTCGACCCTATGTCACCGCTTACATGCAATTGCTGCTAGTCATAGCCTGATTACCTTCACGTTGCCAGTACTTGTGATCTGGTTCACTAACTCAAAAGTTGACCTTGGCATGTCTTTAAAGTGACACAGAAAATGCTTTTAAACCCTGTTAAGACTTTTCAGACCAAGTTATTTAAATCAACGAGTTCCGAGGGGATAGATGTCTCCTAAAAACTTGATTCTTAAGCCCATACTTTTTGCCTTATCAAATTAAGCTGATCATGGGTTCATTTTGATGAAAGACTTGCTGGATATTTTTTTGAACCTCATGGTCCCCTGAATATGAAATCAAGTGGTAACAGTAAATATTTTGCGTCTCACGTGATTCAAAATGGCTGCCAAAAACAAAATGGAGGAAAAACTATGACATTTTGTGTTAAATGATAATAAAGGGAATATTCCTTAAAAAAATTTTTGAGACGTTCACTCTTACAATTTGGTTATATTTTACGACACAAACTCCCAAATTCACTTTTGGGACTAGGATTCAGGTTAACCAAAATGGTGAAAAAAAGAAAACGGCCTCCATAATGAATGAAACATTTCCAAAAATTGCCTAAAAAATGTAAATTTCCACAATCCCAAGTCATAATGATATGTTTATATTTTATAATTAAGGCTGAACTTCACACTCCTTGGCACAACAGTACTTGCCATCCAATATGGCCGAAAAGCACCGAAAGGGTAAAAACAATACCAGAAGAATTCCCCATCAAAATAAGAAAATAATTTAAAAAATACAAAAGTTACACAGAAAATAATCCTTAAAAATATATTTCGATTTAAAGTTCTAAATATTTTAATAAGAGATTGTACATAAAATTCAAAGCATGATTTTTGATATTGTATTCAGGACGCCAGTCTTATAAAGATGGCGGTGACAACATAATTGCAGCCAATAATAACGAACATAATGTATAAATAATAGTCTTTAAACAACTTTTTTAAATGTTTCAATCATTTTGGCCGGTAATTTTGTTTACCCGCCATCTTGAATAATACGAATCCTGCCAAAGTAGTAACAAACGTTAATTCTGGATTTTTTTGTCATGAAATATGACCAGATTGTAAGAGTGAATATCTAAAAAATATTCTTAGGAATGTTTTCTTTACTGTTATTTAAAACAGGGGTGGGTAACCAAGGACAGGCGGGCTGTGCACGGCCCCCGAGACAATTTTATCCTCCTGGCAAGGCAATTCATCAATATAAATATAGAATCACTTGAAAAGTATTTGATAAGAATATGTTAGCCTACGCAGTCCATCGTTTTCATTCGGCCAAAACGGGTGCCAAATACGGCTTAAATAGTGTTAAAACCGATTACAACCGCGTTAATCCACGTTTTTTGAGCGACTTTTGTGAAATTTGGCCTTGAATGCCAAAATGTTAAAAACACATTAAAACATGTCCAAAATAATGTTTTTTAATGTTCCCAACCATTTGGAAGTGATTTTTGGCCGTTTTTTTTTGTATTCGGTAAAAACGGGTGCCAAATACGGCTTATATAGCGTTAAAACGGCTTATAACGGCGTTAATCCACGTTTCTGAGCGAATTTTTTGAAATTTAGCCTTGAATGTCAAAATGTTGAAAACACATTACAACATGTGCAAAATAATGTTTTTCAATGGTGCCCACCATTTGGAAGTGTTTTTTGGCCGTTTTTGTATTCGGCCAAAACGGGTGCCAAATACGGCTTAAATAGCGTTAAAACGGCTTACAACCGCGTTAATCCACGTATTTTTAGCGACTTTTGTGAAATTTGGCCTTGAATGCCAAAATGTTAAAAACATGTTGAACATGTGCAAAATAATGTTTTTTATTTTCCCCACCATTTGGAAGTGATTTTTCTCCGACTTTTTGTATTCAGTAAAAACGGGTGCCAAATACGGCTTAAATAGCGTTAAAACGGCTTATAACGGCGTTAATCCACGTATTTTTAGCCACTTTTTTGAAATTTGGCCTTGAATGCCAAAATGTTAAAACAGATTAAAACATGTGCAAAATAATGTTTTTTAATGTTCCCCACCATTTGGAAGTGATTTTTGGCCGTTTTTTGTATTCGGCGAAAACGGGTGCCAAATACGGCTTAAATAGCGTTAAAACGGCTTATAACCGCGTCAATCCACGGATTTTTAGCGAATTTTGTAAAATTTGGCCTTGAATGCCAAAATGTTAAAAACACATTAAAACATGTGCAAAATAATGTTTTTTAATGTTCCCCGCCATTTGGAAGTGATTTTTGGCCGGTTTTTGTATTCGGCAAAAAAAGGGTGCCAGATACGGCTTAAATAGCGTTAAAACGGCTTATAACCGCGTTAATCCACGTATTTTTAGCGACTTTTGTGAAATTTGGCCTTGAATGCCAAAATGTTAAAAACACATTAAAACATGTGCAAAATAATGTTTTTTAATGTTCCCCACCATTTGGAAGTGATTTTTGGCCGTTTTTTGTATTTGGCGAAAACGGGTGCAGAATACCGCTTAAATAGCGTTAAAACGGCTTATAACCGCGTTAATCCACGGATTTTTAGCGAATTTTGTGAAATTTGGCCTTGAATGCCAAAATGTTAAAAACACATTAAAACATGTGCAAAATAATGTTTTTTAATGTTCCCCACCATTTGGAAGTGATTTTTATCCGACTTTTTGTATTCAGTAAAAACGGGTGCCAAATACGGCTTGAACAGCGTTAAACGGCTTATTACCTCGTTAATCCACGTACTTTTAGCCACTTTTGTGAAATTTGGCCTTGAATGCCAAGATGTTAAAACACATTAAAACATGTGCAAAATAATGTTTTTTAATGTTCCCCACCATTTGGAAGTGATGTTTGGCCGTTTTTTGTATTCGGCCAAAACGGGTGCCAAATACGGCTTAAATAGCGTTAAAACGGCTTATAAAAGCGTCAATCCACGTATTTTTAGCGAATTTTGTGAAATTTGGCCTTGAATGCCAAAATGTTAAAAACGCATTAAAACATGTGCAAAATAATGTTTTTTGATGCAGGTGCACTATGATTAGTATATTACAAGCTTTCAGTGTAAGATAAAAGAGCTCATTGCATCTAGTGTACTGTTTCTTTTCCTCACCATAAGGTGTGAAGTTCTCACATGTAAAATAAGTTCTGAATCTGTGTTAAACCTCCAGGGGGGGGTTGTATTTTCAAAAAAAAACAACCTTCTTTACAACCTTACTGACACAGTGAGCTTACAACCATCAATTTTGAATGCTACAATGTAATTCTGAGTACCTTTGCAAAAGAATATCGATATAAAACTCCTCCGTTGGAACTAAAACTTCAACATTTGTGTACTTGATATAACTGTTAATCTCTATGCACAGGGTACTCCACTGCTTAAGGCTCTTTCACATAAACATGCAAAGAAACATCAAACCCTTAAGTCAATTGTCTTTCCATTTGTCTCTGATTTTCAAGTTACTTTGGGTGTCTAGTTATTATGGCTAATCTAATACTGCAAAACACTGAATTGATTTCATATGCACATATACAGCATACATAAAGCTATTCCTTAACTATTAAAAAACATACTTCATGTTAAGTATTTCTTCAGGAGTTCTGGGTTAGATGACGTGTTTCTTGCTCACAAAGTCTCCGACACCGGAACTCATAAATTCTGAAAGAAGAAAAACATGTTACCCATCATTCACCTTTGATTTTATGCGGGCATGGGGGCAGCATGCAGGCAGACCCACACAGTTCTAAAAATTCCCATCGGGGGGAGGTAATATAGGTTTAAGCCGTTTGGAATACGGTATAAATTAAACGATCACAAATCCAGTTTGGGCATTTTGCGTTGTCCTTCTAGCAGAGGAGAAGCCTCTCACAAATTTCCCTTCCCTTTGCCCCTCTCCTTCCACAGTAATGATACTCCAACAATTCAAAAAGCTGTGGGTTCTCACATACAACTTTATCCACGTAAACATTCTACTTACAGTCTTTTGAGATGATAACATCCATCTAGGGACTGTTTCCTCAGTTGCTGTATTACCTTCATTTAAAGAGTAGAAATATGCAGTTTTGGGTTTTAAACTAAGTAACCCTTCTCTGATCTGAACCTTATTCCCCAATGAGTATTCAAGGCGAAGACTTAAGACCTCATTTCTCAACCATGGGAGAAAGATTACTTACAATCATGAATACAATAAATCTGTGCCAAAGCTGTCTTCATTTCATGTTTTTCCATATTTTAGGTAAGAGCTGTACAGTAGAGTTGATGTGGTTGAAATTTACCAATTTATACCCACTGTAGGAACAGTACTTACAGCACTTTAAGGTCCTTGTTATGTAAAGTTTTCACATTTTCAGTTTGTTGATATTTTATAATCACTACCCAAACCGAATTGAAACTGGTTTGTCAAAACCAGTCCTTCCCGAAGAACCAGAGTTTTGGCAAAGCCTCATACACTATGTGCAAGAGACTTAAGAGGCTGTGGAGGCGGGGGGGGGGGTATACATTCAGAATTCTAATAGTATTTTACGGTGGCTGTTGGGGGATACCAATGTAGTCCTATAAGAAACAAAAAAGACAAGAGAGCTTTAATTTTTGGCTGGGTATCTTGAAATCCTACCAAAAAGAAAATCTTGCAAACCGGCAAGATATGGGACCACAATCCATACATTTTAGTACTATTGAGAAACATGATGAAACAAGAGCACAAATAGCAGGGATGTAGCTAGCAAAATTTGAGTGCCGGTACAGTTGTCTGATCTGGGGAAAGCACCTTTCCTCGACCTGTGGCCATTCTACTCCCATTTTTCAGCCATTAATTTTTCATTTTTCCGCCTCATTTTACTTTTAGGGAGTAAATTAGGGCTAGTTTTGTTAGGTCCTTTGGTAGGGCAGATTTGTGGTGGGTGGGGGGACATGTGTTTGCCTGGGAGTGCCAGGCTGGAATATCTGAGTGCTGGGTTGTCACCACAGCCAATGCGTAGCTACACTCCCTGACCACTAGTGTTAAACGTTCAACTACTACAAGAACTGGCCCAGGTAACCCGCTCTCAACGATTTGTTTGTTCCTTAAGATACCAAGTGTATAATTTGGCTCATATGGTCCACTTGGTGAGCTTATTTACACAATCAAGAGCTTAACATGCATAGCTGAAAAATGTGCAAATGAAATGCATTTTTAAGCTCATAATGACTCTCTGCTCTCTGATTACAGTGTGGTTATTTTGGCCATGGTGCTGTTGGTTTAGCCAATTGGTAGTAGGCAAGAGATCATTGGTTATTCTGTGTAAAACACCAAATAACATGATGTGGGCAAGGCGCTGTTTTTCCCTGCTGTGCTGATGTACCTGTGTTTTGGTTAGAAAAGTGTAATCATAAACTATTGCCAAATGACTTCACTGGCATTTTGAAATTGCCCTGGCTTGCAACCTTGCGTGAAAACACCAAATCAAGTCTGTGCTGGGCAGAACTGTTTGCTTCAGAGAGAAGGTAATTTTATTTTTAATTTTCTCCAAATGAAACTCAGTTAAATCTTCAATTTATTCCTAACAAGTTCATAAAGTAACTGAGATCAGTTAATTTTTCACATTTCCATTTCTTTAGGAGCACTTCCTTCCAACCTGAAAAGGTCAGTCTTAGTCTCAAAATGTCCCCTAGAACATCACTTTACATGTTATTGATTAGGTCTAACTGTTAGGGTAGGCCTAGCCTATTCCTGAACGCTGTTTGGACATGAACAGGCTGTGGACGACAACACAAGTTTCAAATACACATATCAAAATCCCTACAACATGAGGGGATTTACTGAATGGCTGTAGCACGAGGTCAGCCATCTAGGAGATTTCCATGTTTGTTCACAACATGTGTATTGAAATCTTTGTGGTGACTATCGTTTCTCTTCAATGTGTATTGGCTATGTACTCATCTGTTCATATACTGATATGTGATAAGTATATGTACTTCCAAAAGTATTGCAGATATACGTATATAAAACAAGTCTTCCACACGATATCTGTAACTGAACATGTTTCGCCACTGGCCTGAGTGCATACAGTAGCATGATTTTTGGCTTGAAATTGCATCTTTTGAAAAAAAAATTTGACAGGGTAAGAGTATTATCTGCGAACTCGAAAATGTGTGAAAGTAGCTTTTGATGGACAAAGTTTGGTGATAATATGTTATCTGAGAGAGTTGAGAGTGAGTTTTATCCAAGATATTTTGGTTCCAGATAACTGTGAAAAATTTTGTACACAACTTGGCAGTAAGGGCCATCTTGGAGGTGTTGTAACAAGAAACACATAACTTAGGCCTAGCACTATTCAAGGGCGAATGCACCAGTCAATGGAACCTTTGAACACCCCTCCCTCCCACCTCAAGCAAAGTCTTCATTCGACAAGGCTCAAAAATAAGCTTTTCCTCTCTGGAGCTAAAAACAGCTCCTGATGGCCTTCATTTTGAAGCTATTCTGGAGATGTTTTCCTATTGTTTGGAGCTGTTTTCAATTTTCAAAGAAACCACTGTTCCCTGCATGTAATATATTCTCTGATCATCTCCCGAATGTTACTTGTGCATTTAGTAAAAGAAATTCAAAACTAGAGCAGCAAATTTCACCATCCATTTGAAGTTTAAATGTTGCTTAGTAGTGCTGATTTGTGTACCATACTTTAAAAATTGAAATTATTCAAATTCTAACATTGATTCCCTCATCACTATGACAGGCTGTCAACTCTGTTTTACATTAATCGGAATAAAGAGCTAAGCATTTTGCCATATTTCATAAGTTGGACCCTTTGGTCCATATTTGATCATGGACCCAAAATTCATGAAGACCCTGAAGGTACCACTAACAGAGCAGAGCCCATATGGAACCTTGGATGAAAACTTCCAGAATGCCATAAACAGATCACTAACCAAGCATCAATATAACAGGCTGTCAACTCTGTTTAATAAACAATAACTGGAGGAAAAGTTAATCACTTTGCAATATTTAACAAAATGAACCCTCTTGGGCCTTGGACCCAAAATTCCTGAACCCCTGAAAGTACCACTTACCAAGCATCTTTATGAAAAACCATTGAAACTGTTCAAGAAAATCTGTAGGAGTATGCAACTTAAAGAATTTCATAAGCATGCGACATAGAGCCCACACAGGACCTTGGACCAAAACTTTCAGAAAACCATACACAGATCACTAACCAAGCATCATTATGACAGGCCATCAACTCTGTTTAACATTAACTGGAGGAGGGGTTAAACATTTTGCAAATTTCAAAAAATGGACCCTACGGCCCATCTTGGGTCATGGACCCAAAATTCCTGAACACCCTGAAGGCACCACTAACAGAGTATCATTATGACAAACCATCATCATTGTACAAGAGAATCTGTAGCAGTGTTCTCCACTAGCTGTTTTGTCCGGGGGCTCCACCCGTACAAAATCTGCCACACTACTTTAGCGCCCGGACAAAACTTTGCCTGCCCGCCACGTGAGTGGTGTGTGGGACAATTGACCCGCCCCGGGAGATCACGAAGTTTGTCTGTACGCTCAATCACAAACACCACATACTTAGTCATTTGACTGCCTTTTATATTTGATTTCAAATCACTCATAACAAAGAAATGTACAATAAAACATCTGGACAAGAGGGAAAAAGAGGGGGAATGAGCGGGGGGGGCGGGGGAAGGGAAGGAAGAGGAGGGGGGGGGGGATAAAAAAGAAAAGGAAAACGGGGGGGGGGAAGGGGGGGCAGGAGGGGGGGGGCGGGTAGGGTAAAGGGGGGGGGAGAGGGGGAGGGAGATGCAAACCCAGCTCACTTTTACCAGAGCTCTTATATCATTCAGTATGCACTTACTGCATTTCTTTCTTATGTTTCCACAGTAGGAATCTGTTACCATCAAACTCATACACTAAACGAAACCATTCAATTGAACTGTTCCCTAGGTTTCCCGATTTTCACCCGAAATTTCAGTTAAATTTAAGTAAACTACTTCATTCTTGAATACGTCCAAGTGGAAACTGGAGCTTCA
Source organism: Holothuria leucospilota (assembly GCA_029531755.1). Taxonomy (NCBI): domain Eukaryota; kingdom Metazoa; phylum Echinodermata; class Holothuroidea; order Aspidochirotida; family Holothuriidae; genus Holothuria; species Holothuria leucospilota. The sequence goes on along the minus strand of CM055961.1, from coordinate 55,130,214 downwards.
GATCTGCAAGTAAAGTCAAAGATATTTAGAAAAGGCAATCTGCAAAAAGGAAATGACCACAAAATGCCCACATTTGAACACATAGGGGAGGCTAAGAACAAGGAAGTAGATTGCACCATTTGCGATCTAAGCCCTCCTAAATTGTCAAAATTTTCCCAAAGGGGGTCCCCCCTCCCCTTAGACCCCCCAGGATGGCGATCACAAGAGCCCCCGGACAGAAAACAGACCAGTGGAGAACCCTGTGTAGGAGAAGAAACATTTTGAAAAATTTCATAAAATGGACCATAGGGCCCACACAGGATTTTGGACCAAAAATTCCTGCACACCTCAAATTGCCAAACCACCCAGGGAACATTGTTTTCAAGTTTTGAGCAAATCCACGTAAGAATGTGAGAGTAGAAGCCTTTTGAAAAATGAGGTACCGACATTTTCAGTGAGACAGACATTTTTCCCCCTACAGTATAACATAAGCTCTACCCACACTTCGTGGGTTGAGCTAATACCAGAGACAGGTAATAAGACAAAGAGCGATTTTTGGTGTAGCACCAGGTCATGCATGATGTGGTCACTCCATCTCTGAAAAACTTGGAAGGGGCCTTAGGGGCTGGGTGCATGTATAGCCTATGGCAGGTTTAGATTGACCTCAATGGCACCTTGAATGTGGAGAAGGTAAGGGGAGGGGGGGGGGGGGAGTAAAGGAGTTCATAAATTCTATTTCCTCATGCACCTGGAGCCGATTTTAGTGCCAGACAAACACCCACTTTTCTGTTTTTCTGGGGCAGTTGCAGCGGTCTCTGTTTTGCGCCAGAGTGCCAGTCTATTTTTAAGCCCTGTACCAATACAACGTTGAATCTTTGACCTACAAAATGCCCTGAAATGTGAATCTTTGACAAATACAAAAAAGGCTGCAGTGAGTCTGTGATGGACAATTGCAGCTAAAAAGTGAATCAACATTGAATCAACATCGAGAAATAATCAGCAGACAATCACAACATGTGCAGTACTGTGAATCTGAGTGACATGGCCAAATTGGTGAATCTACGACTAACAAAATTTCATGAAGAGTGAAAACTAAGTGAACCTTTGCCTCAACTTTTCTTCAGTATTGTGAATCTGCGATGAATCTTTGCCTTAAAATTTTCATGAAAAGTGAATCCTGTGAATGCTTGAGGTGGAAGGGGGAAGAGGTTGCCGGTTCTCTCTGACAGGTGCATAAAACAGAACAGGCTAGGCTGTCAAATTCTTCCCCACCACAAAAATTTAGGGCCTACGATATTTTTGGTTCTTGCCCAAAATGCAAACAAAAGGCCAGTCTGCATTTCATGCACTCAGAACTGAAGATCTTCGGCATAGAGGACAGAAATCACTTGGGGTAGAGGCGTAAGGATTCACTGAGTTGGCGTACAACCTATCCAGTGACTATTGTGCTATAAATCACACCTGTGTTATGTTGGCGTATGAACGCCGACACCTCACCATAACTTCGGCGTCAGCTTTACATGGAATGCACCCTGGACGAAAGGTAAAAAATCTTGACATGCCTCATCCAACCAGCTGTAGCCATCGCATCACTGCGATAAGTCGATTTAGCCGAACTCAAAGAAAAAAAACACGATTTCCGTAGGCTATCCTAAGTTAGGCCTAACTAATGCAGCCGTCAATTGAAATCTTCACCTAACCCCCCTCAAGGGTCGTTGCAGATTCGACGTCGAGTCGACGTGGAATCTTCAAGTCTCAAAAACTTGAAAATGGTGAAACTTGACCTAAACATTTTCCCGGGCAGAGTGAAACTTTACCTATAAAAAATGTTGGACGCATCGAATCTTCAACGAAAGATTTCCGTAATTATGGTGAAAATGCGTCGAACAATAATTTTTCGATGGTCGAAATTGCGTCGTATGTCTGCACATAATTTTCACTATGTCGGGAAAATTCTGTTCTGAAATGTGGAAAATTGACCGCATGCTTTGGCCTTCGCAAGTATTAACAGTGATGGAAATAAGCGGTATCGCATCGCAATTTGCGATGCAAAACCCGCCGATGTGCGATGCAATTCTCTTTATGTGTAGCATCATTTTGCGATGCATTCCCTGATTTGGTTGTGGCTGTCAATCCCTTCTTAACCGTCACAAGAAATGGTAAAAAAAGTACATCAAACAAACAAGATTTGAAATTCCTCGACCCGTTCCCGACTTCTTTCTTTTTATGCTGATAATGTACCTTTCAGAGTACCCGTTAGATAAAAAGAATGTTACCAGGTGCCACTATTTTACCGAAAGTAACGCCTGTTACTCTCGAAGATCATGGAAATGACCTCCAAATTCTTGAAGCGTCCGTTTTAAATCTCTCTGTATGAGCCTACTTCAAATGGACTAAGTAATTGTACAATTCACAAAAATACTCCTAAGGATATGGCAAAGTGAAAATGTGTGTCTAGCATAAGAAAAAATAGAATAAACATCGGTAAAAAGTAGTAAATATCACTAAAAGATATGTAAACTTCTTGTGAATGAATCACATTTGAATTTTCCAATCGATGCAATCATTAAACACCAGCTGTGATTGGCTGAAACATTAGACTTTCTGTACTGTGTAGCAGTGTAGCTTGGTTAAGCCTTCAGAATCTCTGTCGAAAAGAAGTTCACCCTATGAATTGAAGATGGTTGGAAAAGATAAAATAAACTGATGGTATTCTACAGTGACACTCTTGACATTAGGAAAAATTAAAAACACAAAGTTTCTTGCTCCTCAATGGAAGAAATTTCAGCCGCAAATGCATGGTTCGATTGAACAAGGGAGCTACTGCTCTCTGCGTACACGTTTGTACTATAGTAACAGCACATACTTTCCACAAAGCAGGATCGAGTACTTACGTGCCGACAATGCTCCACGTGGTCAAGAACATCAAAAATATTTTTAAGGCATGTGCAAAAGACCCTCATACAACAATCTGCAATATATTTGTGAGCTTTAGATTTGAAGTTTTTCTGTACGATGTAATTTTCTTCAGGATGTATTGGCACTTTTGTCATTGCCTAACGTGTAGCCTATATGTACACTGAAAGCCTAACCTACACACGTGTATCTGTAAAAATCTCCTTACTGGAAGAGCTCTGCAGTGGTTAATGTTTTCTAATTATTTTTGTTCTAAAGTGCCCACCAATGTTTTATTTGTTCTCTAACATGGTCATAAGCATGCGGCGGCTTATTTATTGACAGGGTGGCATCAGTGGCAGGTCAAAACTTGAAAAAAAAAATAACCATAAATTTTCCCCTACAGTATATATCACTGTTACGAGAAGCTACTGCAAAATATATCATGACTGTACAGTCTCCAAGTTGATCCACAATACAGTGGGGTTGATTGGAAACTTACATTACTCTCAATCAAACTTGAGTACATGGCCAAGGGTAGGGGATAGGGTTTGCAAACTCCTCAACTGTGACCACCCCACCCCTCCCTAGCATCCACATGTGGTTTTTTCTAGGTTAAAAATTTTATCACTTTGAATTGTTTCAGACTCAGCTTTTCTTCAGTTGTTTAGTTACCCTTACTTGAATAGAAGTCTATTTAGTCTATGTCATCCTCCTTTTTACCAAACGCACCCTAAGATGGTATTTGTGATTTCCCTTTTGATGGCCCTCATCTTCCGCAAAAGTGCTATACAATCTGACGTTAGTTGCTACACAAATTTGAATTTGTGTAGCAGTATTTCCATCACTGATTTGAAAGCCAAATGTACACACGTACGCACACCTACTGTAATACACATGTAACGTGCGTAGCTAGCATCACAAATATTATGTGAAGACAAAACGGGCCAAAAGCTAGACAACGAATGCATGGTATTTGCACAGGTTTGTTTACAAGTGTACATGCTTTCAGACCAAGTCGTCCCCATTCCGTCAGACTCAACACGAAGCCAAGTTGGCCTCAAGAATCAGGCTCGCAACGTTTACAGAATTATATAGGCCTAAGCTTTTTCGAGGCTTTTTTATGATATCCCTGGTACTCCGTTTTGTTTTTCTGATCGCAATCTTTTTCTCTCTCTGTTTTGTTTTATATTTTGAGAGTCGTCCAAATACACTTGTGTCATGATTTTTTTTTTATGTTGGGGACGACTTGGATGTTGAACGACTTGGTCTGGGTACGACTTGGTTTACTGTCGAGTTGGTTTGTGGACGACTTGGACTACCCATGTGAACTTCATAACCAGAATGGCTGCTGTACATTTAAGGTACAGTTTGAATTTGACCAATATGTCAATGGAAGTGTAGCCACCAATGATGAAATGCCACCCCGCAGTCCCAAAGATATTTGGGGTGATGCAGTAGGTCCTTTAAATCTGTTATCTTTCTTAATAACATGTGAAAAATTAGTCTTAAGCTTTGTGAACCAACTTTTTATTCGGTGGTGAATCTTGAACTAACAATCATTTGCAGACTGGTGAATCTCTACCTAAAGAAAATGAAGGCCTTGGTTAATCTTCAGCCATAAGATTTATTGTGATTGGTGAACCTGTACCTTACAATTTTCAGTACAGAGGTGAATCTTTGACTAATTATTTTTCCATAAAAGGTGAAAAGAAGTGAAAGCTTGAGGGGGGTAGGGTGAAGATAACGATTGACCGTTGCATAAACACAAACCGGAACAAAGCCTAGGCCTAATTCCTACACTACTGTACATGAGTACCAGTTTCACGATAATATTCAGACACATATTTGAAAATGAGTTTTGGCCCTGAAATCTGTGAAAATTAATCACAATAATCACTGATACTGAAATAGATGGGAACCAAAAAATTAACGTGACTACATTCTCGAAAAGTTCTAAATTAGTTTGAAAAATTAATACGCATGTTTCAACCCCTGCTTCCACGCAACGAACGTACGCAGTGAACGTAGCCAAGGCATTTCAGATTTGTGTAACTGTTAGTGTTAATATTACAACACTACACTATCGTCACTCGTTAAGTCGTACGGTACAGTTTATTACAGCCGCGAGCCAAAATGAATCTTCGAGAATCTTAGTCCCGTGTTGTGGCAACTGGCTTACGTTTATTACTCTTTACTGCTTCGTGAAAATGCCGTTGATTACGCAGAAACAGGAAAACTCTTCCAACAATCAAGCTCTCAGAAACCGGTGTTCGTAACACATGTCAACGCTGCGTCTTCGTCACCAGTGATGGAGGCGCTCTTGTCTTTCTATTTTCGAGAATCGTGTAGAACGGAACCTCCTTGCTCTGATCGTGGATACATCATAATTTCACCTGGCAAGAGCGTAAATCCTTTAGTTTGTCTAGGGAGCTGGTAGATATGGAGATCGCTCGCTCTCAAAAATCTGTCTTCCAGCTCCCTAGGCAAACCAGAGTCGAGTTTGTCACTTGCCACTCCAGGGAGCTTCCAGCCTTCCACTCCCTGGGCAAACTAAAGAACTCTCTTCTTAGGCGGAATTGTCAGAGGAAGAGTACTGGTACATCCCCAACCTCACCCCTCCTCATTTTTTTTTTTTTGAGAAAATGATTAAAAAGAAAACATCAAGATTTTTGTTAAAATATTTTGATGATAAGTTGCCCATTTTCGCCTTGTAAGTTCATACCCAAGACAGTCAAATATGGAATTTCAGCCTAGCTTAACTTTGGTGCCGACCAATGTAGAAATGAGTTGATGATCAATTTCAATGTATTAATCAGTCAATGTACAGTAAAAGACATCGAAAATCAGATCGTTCCTCAAGCTCCGGTTCTAAAACATCCACATAAAAAGCAACAGAAAATAAAAACTAATAAAACAACACAATTCAAAAAAAAAAAAAAAAGGGGGGCAAGGGGGCAATGATTTGCACTCTGAAAGGCTGTTGGTGATTATATACTGCTGGGAGCATGGGCGTCCGCAGAAAAAAAATCAGGGAGGGGCAAAAATTTTTGCAAAAATTTTTTAGGGGGGAAAAGCTCCTCGCAAGCATGTGTTGGCGCGGAGCGCAAGAAAATTTTGGCCCCCAAAGCCTTCCACATCGCTGGAAATGGCACTTCTAAAGCCTATCTTCTGCATATAAATAGGGGTAACACTGAGTGAACTGTGAAGAAATGTTGATGCTAATTTTTCTTCGTTTTTTCTTTATTTTTCTTCGTTTTTTTCAAATTTTTGATTTTCCAGGGGAGGGCAAGTGCCCCCCTTGCCCTACCTGCGGACGCCCATGGCTGGGAGTATGTTCGGAATCAAGCCAGTAGCGTAACTGGGGTAATAGAAGTGGGAGCAGGGATCAAAATAAGGTAAATGTACAGACAGCATAAAGTCAATGTACCGACACTTTTTCAGCCTGGGTTATCACTTAACAAGTCACCCTCGCACCCGTGACCCTCCTTCCATCCACCCAGAGGTGGCGCCAGGATTTGCCCGACGGGGGCAGACTCACCGACGGGAGGGCCAACAACCCAAAGCCCCGACAGTCCCGACAGCGTCGAGGGTTTGGTTGGTGAGGGAGGATTTGGGTAAAACTTGTGTACTATGCCATGCCATTGCGGGGCATATATTGCATAAAATTTGTAATAAGCTAGAGGGAAATAGTTCCGCGCTGATTTAATGTTTTTCCCGGAATCTACACTAGAAAAACGCGCGTAGCGCGAGAAAATTTTTTGGGGTAAACCGACACTAAAAAGAATTTATATTTATTTAAAGCTTATATAGGTCAATTGTCCTGGCAGGTGGGCCCTATCGGGCACAACTTACCGTTGTAGCCTACTTCCCTCCTCGAGTCACTAGCCTTACCGCACGACAGACACAAGAGAACATTAACTAAACTCAGCGAAATAAGATGAAATCCCCTATATTTCCTTAAATCCATGTACTTAACTTATTAAGTTACTTGAAAAGATGGAAAAGGTTTGTTAAGCTATAAGTAACGGATCTGAGGAAGAGTGGGTAAAGCGTAATCTACTGAAAATTGCAAAGCCCGCGAAGCGGGAGTAAATTTTTCGTAGGCTTACAATAAAAACGTACGCAATCATTAAAAACAAAAAGAAAAAATTAAACCTGTAGGGGCTGTAGACCGTATCGGGGATAACATACGTTGTATCGAAACCACCTGGACTACCCTCTGAAATAGCCAAACTTTGCTCCGTGAGTCCCTCACCAACTGACCCTACCGCATGACACACACAAGAGAACAGTAACTAGGCTTTGCGATATGGGATGAAATTTATGACCTCTACATAAATTGTGCACTCTGCCTACATGTTACTTGGTAAGGGTGACAGGACTTATCCTATTTAGCTTTGTAGAATGGAACTATTGGAGAAACTGGTGTGACTCTACAGCGTGCGTAGCGCGTCGGAAATTTGGGGTTCTTACTAGAGAAATTGTCCTCTTGAGAGCAAAAACAGGTAAACGTCGGGGAGACTAGTCGCCGTCCACGACAAGATCAGCAAATGTACCGACAGACCATCCTAGGACGACAAGTGTGAAGGGGGGGGGCGACCGCCCCCTGAACCCCTTAGGTTACACTACTGAATCAAGTTGACAACGAAATTGACTGTGGTGCCTCCAAAATATTTGAAGGCGCCGTATGCGGCAAGGAGAATTGCAATAACTAAGGGCGAGTAAAGAAGAAACAGAAAATGGGAGTATGTGGGAGCAGGTCGATAGCCAATTAAGGGGAAGACGGGGCGGCTTCCCCAAGAAAACTTTCTCCTAAAAAAAATTAAAATTACTATTGCCACCTTACCATGTCTCGCACCTCAAAAAGTACTACTCCTCCCCCTTGTACCCCCTTAGTCTGGCTAGGCTGGCCTGGGTTAGAATGGCAGGAGTACTGGAATTCGATGTGATGAGCAGACTTGTCTCTTTTCCTTTCTTGTTCATTAACATTACATGGCCATAATTACTGAGTAGGCCTATCTTGTTCCTGCAGTATAGGCCCAGTATAGCCTGAAACGGCATAATGAATGGCCATGCCGTGAACAGGGCCATAGGCTTGGCGAAATCTCTAGGGACAGTTTATCCAGTGTCGTACATATGTCGTACCTATGGCGGATCCTTCCTTTTTTCACCCAGTGCAGTCCTGAGGGAGTGGTTTGAGGGATCGAGGGCGTGACACTTATGTAAGATCGCTTAGATGCAAATTGGTGCTGTATTTGACAAAACTTTGAAATGAGTACATATTTTGAAATTTCCATTATTTAGTGTTTTTGTACTATTTTTTCTTGGGGGGGGGGGTGGCTGTCCAAGGGCCAGGTTGACACAACTCCTCTTAGAGAAGTTATTTTGTGTATGTAAGATGGCTAAGATGCAAAATGGTGCTATCTTTGGGAAAGCTGTGGACTGATTACATGTTTAGAAATTCTCAACTCTTGGCAGTGGCGTAGCTAGAGGGGGGGGGGGGCAGGGGGCGGTCGCCCCCCACAAAGCCTCCGAAGGCCTCTGTCGGAAATTTCTAGTCTCTGTCGGAAATAAATAAAAACAATTCATTTGAAACACTTACAACACTTCTTATGTTTTTAAGCAGAATAACACATCGATATGTCAACGTGAAAATCAAAAGTCGGTCTCAAAATTGCCCGGAAAGCAAGAAAAAGAAAAAAAAAGTCCTCAGAATTTCGAATCGTACAACTATCAAGATAATAATCTGTCGGAACTTTTTTGCTTTTGCCCCCCCCCCCCCCCCACGAAAAATACCTAGCTGCGCCTCTGACTCTTGGTGCCTTTTTATAGTTTCTTTTTGGCTGGGTGCAAGAGAGGGGTGCTGTCTAAGGTCCCTCCGACTCCCGTTTGAGGAAATTTTACTTTTGTAATGTTGCTTGGATGCAAAATTGTGCCTTCTTTGACAAAGCTGTGATTTGATTGTACATTTTAGAAATTCCCGTTACTAAGTGCCGAAAACTGGTACCTGGTTCTGACCTTCTTCCTCTTGGTAAGCTACATGGGGGGGGGGGCACCATCGGCTGGTGCGTTTTTTTTCGTTTGTTTCTTCTTTTTTTTTTTGTCAAAAACTTCCTCCCAAGTTGACGGAAACGAATTTTTCTACACCACCAAAGTTGCCTCTAAACATTAATACAATGTTACATGCTTTACAAACTATAAGACATGAATAAGTTACCGTATTAATTAAGATCACCATTGCAGGAGAAAACAGGGCTAAAAGGCACTATACAAACTCATGGATTTTAGCATGTAATTAAAGGGGATCACAGGCTACTTTATATAAGCATATTGTGGCACCGCGTGAGCACTACCGTACTACAGATCTTTAATGTACACACTTCAGCTGTGTTGCGTGCATCATGAGTGAGAAAGGAGTTTCATCTCTTACTACAGATCTCTAGGGAGGGGGCAGTTTATGACATCATCTAAACGGAGCTTCGTGTGGCGTGCCTACAAATAGTTGACATCCGGGTTGACCCTTCCTTTTTCACCGTGTATGGGAGCCATCCCTGTGGAGGATGCTGAGGGGAGGGGTACATCATAAGGCCTGGCTCAGGCGCAAAATTGTGCTATCGTTGGCAACACTTTGAACTGATTATGTCTTTACAAATTTCATTATTTAGTGATATTTCTTCCTCTTTTTTCTGGCATGGGCGTTAGGCAAGAGGTGCTGTCTAAGAGAAGGGGACGACACCCTAAACTCTTTGAAAAATTTTAAATTTTTATATGTGAGGTAGCTTGGATGCAAAATGGTGCAATCTTTGGCATGGCTTCGTAAAGAGTTAAATGGATTATATGTTTAGGAATCTTCGTTATTTAGTGATTGTTTTTTCTGTTTTGGTAGGGTGTAATTCAGGGGTGTGTAACCTGCGGTCCGCGACTTCCTCCTATGGCAAACGAAATGTCCAATAATTAGAAAAACCAAGTTTATCGATCGAAAAACCAAGTTTATCGGTCGAAAAACCAAGTTTATCGGTCGAAAAACCAGGTTTATCGATCGAAAAACCAAGTTTATCTCCAAATCTTGTTATATCGGTTGAAAAACCTATATTTTCAAAATAACTTGGCTTATCGGTCGAAAAACTTAGATTTTCAGTCGAAAATCCAAGTTTTTCGATTTATCTGGTATATCGAAAGATAAACTTGGTTTTTCTTAACGGAATGTCCAATAATTAGAAAATCCAAGTTTATCGATCGAAAAACCAAGTTTATCGGTCGAAAAACCAAGTTTATCGGTCGAAAAACCAAGTTTATCGGTCGAAAAACCAAGTTTATCGGTCGAAAAACCAAGATTATCGGTCGAAAAACCAAGTTTATCGGTCGAAAAACCAAGTTTATCGGTCGAAAAACCAAGTTTATCGGTCGAAAAACCAAGATTATCGGTCGAAAAACCAAGCTTTCAACGCCAAACGTCCAATAATTAGAAAAACCAAGTTTATCGGTAGAAAAACCAAGTTTATCGGTCGAAAAACCATGTTTTTCGGTCGATAAACCAAGTTTATCGGTCGAAAAACCAAGTTTATCGGTCGAAAAACCAAGATTATCGGTCGAAAAACCAAGTTTATCGGTCGAAAAACCAAGATTATCGGTCGAAAACCAAGCTTTCAACGCCAAACGTCCAATAACTAGAAAAACCAAGTTTATCGGTAGAAAAACCAAGTTTTTCGGTCGAAAAACCAAGTTTATCGATTATTTCGAAAAACTTGGTTTTTCGATTGCCATGGTGATTTGCCGGTACTACTTTCCGCGACCACGGCATGCTAGATGGCGGCTAAATTGATGGCCTATATGTATTATGTAACAACATTTACAACAAATCATGTTGGTCAATGCTTTTGTTTTTGTTACAACATTTGTCAGACAAAGCAACAAAAAGTCTTCATAGATATTTGTTATAGTCACCTGTCAACAAGTTTTTGGGAACACCCCCTTTTGACTTGGACACATCCATTATTACCATGAGGTGGATTATTCAATTATTTCAAGGGACTTGGGATTTGGGTCGCTCGTAGTTAACTTAGATCCTGGTAGTGGTACAGCTAGCTAGCACCAGCGCGGGCCCGTACAGTACTACTGTACTACTAGCACTACTAGCCCAGTTGGACGCATACTGTCTTGTCAAAGGTCATTTGAGGTCACGAGAGGTTTAACTGTGAAAACCTTGCAAATGGCTTGTAATCATGACAAACTAAACCCCATAGCAATAATGGATGTGTCCAAGTCAAAAGGGGTGTATCCAAAAACTTGTGGACAGGTGACTAAAACAAGTATCTATGAAGACTTTTTGCTGCTTTGTCTGACAAATGTTGTAACAAAAAAAAAAAAAAAAAAACTGACAAACATTGATTTATTGTAAACGATCGTATTTGGAAATTTATTAAAATCTGCACTAATTACAGAAAAATTACATGTTTACTTAAACTTGAGTCCCTTGAAATAATTGAATCATCCACCTCATGGTAATAATGGATGTGTCCAAGTCAAAAGGGGGTGTTCCCAAAAACTTGTTGACAGGTGACTATAACAAATATCTATGAAGACTTTTTGTTGCTTTGTCTGACAAATGTTGTAACAAAAACAAAAGCATTGACCAACATTGATTTGTTGTAAATGTTGTTACATAATACATATAGGCCCATCAATTTAGCCGCCATCTAGCATGTCGTGGTCGCGGAAAGTAGTACCGGCAAATCACCATGGCAATCGAAAAACCAAGTTTTTCGAAATAATCGATAAACTTGGTTTTTCTACCGATAAACTTGGTTTTTCTAGTTATTGGACGTTTGGCGTTGAAAGCTTGGTTTTTCGACCGATAATCTTGGTTTTTCGACCGATAAACTTGGTTTTTCGACCGATAATCTTGGTTTTTCGACCGATAAACTTGGTTTTTCGACCGATAATCTTGGTTTTTCGACCGATAAACTTGGTTTTTCGACCGATAAACTTGGTTTTTCGACCGATAAACTTGGTTTTTCGACCGATAAACTTGGTTTTTCGACCGATAATCTTGGTTTTTCGATACAGTTTGTCCAGTAATTCGAAAAACCAAGTTTTTCGACCGAAATAACAAGTTGCTTGTCCAATAATTCGAAAAACCAAGTTTATCGGTCGAAAAACCAAGTTTATCGATTGAAAAACCAGGTTTATCGATCGAAAAACCAAGTTTATCGGTCGAAAAACCAAGTTTATCGGTCGAAAAACCATGTTTTTCGGTCGATAAACCAAGTTTATCGGTCGAAAAACCAAGTTTATTGGTCGAAAAACCAAGTTTATCGGTCGAAAAACCAAGTTTATCGGTCGAAAAACCAAGATTTTCGGTCGAAAGACCGAGTTTATCTGCGAAAAACATGGTTTTTGATAGATAAACTTCGTTTTTCGACCGATAAACTTGGTTTTTCGACCGATAAACTTGGTTTTTCGACCGATAAACCTGGTTTTCAACCGATAAACTTGGTTTTTCGACCGATAAACCTGGTTTTTCAACCGATAAACTTGGTTTTTCGACCGATAAACTTGGTTTTTCTAATTATTGGACATTTCGCTTGCCATATCCTCCTGTGCGGCCCGCGAACCAATTTCGTTTTGCCTAATTTTTGGCCCTAGTACGTCTTATTATTTGACCACAACCTTAAACTTGACATAAGTGCAGGATATCATGAAAACAAAAAAAAAACGATCACTTCCTTTGATGTAAGGTGGATATTCTCGACCATTTCATTATTTGATAAACTAAAGAATTCACTTGTAAAGCGCATTCTAAATCTAAATTAACATATTTGTCGACAAAATAGAGATGCAATACACGGGACAAGTTTCGTCAACAATTAGTAGGCCCATACTACAATATTACTCGAGCGTATGTGGGTCTGCCTAGATGGGCACATTGGTCACTAACGGGGGAGGGGTGGGGGAAGGGGTGAGGGTGAGACTCCACCCTCGTATACACATCTCTGTTCCACTGCGGCCCCCAGATGGTCACGGCAACATGATTTGGCCCGGTGATCGAAAAGGTTGCACACTCCTGGTGTAATTGAAGGAGATGTTGCCTACGGGGGAGAAAACACCTCTACTCTTTGTATTTTTTTTTTTCGCTTTTAGTTGTACTGGATCCAAAAGGGTGTTAACTTTGGTGAGGCTTTGGACTGATAACATGATCTGAAATAATTTTAATTATTTAGTGAATTTTTCGGCTGTGGCATGGGGCCCATACAAAGTTGATAACCACTGATGGCTTCTTCCCTAGCGCTCTTATAGTACGTCACTGGCGGAACCACCATCGGTTGGCGCGTATCCGCAGCGTAGTCCTGCAAGAAAATGTTCGGTCGAAGTCTCCTAGATGGGGGGGGGGGGGGGAGGGGCACATAATAGACCTTAAAGTTGCATCTAAACACGCTTTGCTTTTAGATTTCATCCTTCAAAAACAAAGTTAGGTTTCAAGAAGAAAAACACGATTTGATTTAATGGGAAAATGCAGTCACCCCAAATTGAATTAGTGTATTGGGTATCCTGTTTCATGAATGGCTGTTGGGAATCATGTAACAATATATTTCTCACTGAATTGTGAATGTCACTTATAGAGTAAGTCCTTGGTTTACCTTGAATATGCAGTATTTATGTTATAACATATCACTAAAGGTACTCGAAGTGAAATACGAAGACTGGGGGGGGGTGGGGGGGGGGGGGGGTGGGGGGGGGGGGGGGTGGGGGGGGGGGGGGGTGGGGGGGGGGGGGGGTGGGGGGGGGGGGGGGTGGGGGGGGGGGGGGGTGGGGGGGGGGGGGGGTGGGGGGGGGGGGGGGTGGGGGGGGGGGGGGGTGGGGGGGGGGGGGGGTGGGGGGGGGGGGGGGTGGGGGGGGGGGGGGGTGGGGGGGGGGGGGGGTGGGGGGGGGGGGGGGTGGGGGGGGGGGGGGGTGGGGGGGGGGGGGGGTGGGGGGGGGGGGGGGTGGGGGGGGGGGGGGGTGGGGGGGGGGGGGGGTGGGGGGGGGGGGGGGTGGGGGGGGGGGGGGGTGGGGGGGGGGGGGGGTGGGGGGGGGGGGGGGTGGGGGGGGGGGGGGGTGGGGGGGGGGGGGGGTGGGGGGGGGGGGGGGTGGGGGGGGGGGGGGGTGGGGGGGGGGGGGGGTGGGGGGGGGGGGGGGTGGGGGGGGGGGGGGGTGGGGGGGGGAGTTTCCCATCAACAGGGGCTGCGATCGGGGGGGGGGGGGCAGGGTGACATGTCCCCCTAAACATTTGAGAATCGCCCATTGACTTTGATTTTTATACTCAGTAGATTATTTGAAAATTGGGTCATGCCCCCACACCCCATATTGAGAACACATCGCCGCTCTTGCCATTCGAGCATTTATTCACTATATGGTTTAAGGGCACAAGTAACGGTAATAAATAAAATTAAAACACTGTACATATTTAAGGTACCATAAACACCGTCTTTCGTATGTGTAAATGCGAACTGTAGCTAAGTACATTACCTGGACAACATTTGGTTAGTTTTGCATTTACTAAAGGAGAACATTCGACTATACTGAAGCCACTAAACTAAGAACTCAACCTTGTATGACGTAAATGCCTAGATATTGGGGTTTCCGCGCTTTGATTTCAGGAATAGAATAATAAGTTTTTCCGTGGTTTTGCGCCTTCTTATTGGCTTCGGGGAAGGGCCCATGACTCCCTTCTCCTTCAGGAAAGTTTCACATTCCGTCGGGAGCTTCTTTTTTTGTATAATAAACATGTAAATCTTTCGACGGTAACCATCGCGCCGCCACGGATTAATTGGTTTTTTCTCATCAAGGATATTCGTAAACAGAAATATAAGATTTCTAACCGTTTTCATAAACGTCCAAAATTTTCAAAATTTCTTCAATAAAAGCCCCAAACTTTCTCTTTTCTTTCATAAGGAGCCAAACTTTTCAAATTTTATTCAATAAAACTCAAAACAATTGTAATTTTATCAAGGAAAACTTGCAATTTCTAAATATTTTTCAGTAAAAAGCCAATTTTCAATATGTATTCAATAAAAGAACAAGTGCAAAGCATGCCAAAAAATTATGTCATCGCCATCCCTCTGGTAACCCTTCGCCTTTAGAGTCTCCCCCCCCCCCACCCCCACCTCATTGGGAGCTTGGCACCCCTTTGGACAAATTCTGGTGCCGCCACTGCTTCGGCGTATGAATATAACATTCACATTCCAGTGCTCCATATTGCATATACGTCCCTACACGCTTAGGTAGGGACGTAATTCACATACTGGCAGCCCTGCTTATGCAGTGCAAGACATCTTTTTCAGCGGGGATTTTGGATCAGTTTTCAGTATTTTAACAAAACGTAAACTTTTGCAGATGACTCACATATTTACGGGTATGTGCCATCAAATATAGACTAGAAATAAGAGCCTTTGAGCCCGAACGATCACCTTTTTTGAAAATGTCCATCAGGGCCTGTAAAGCCCAAGACGCGACTCGGACTCAAGTCCGGTTTTACTGGTTCAGAATGCTCTGGATGGGATCCCTGAATCGGACTTGGCCCGGACTTGGCTGCAAACTGGACTTGGGACTCGGAGCAGATTTCAGTTAAAAAGTTGTTACCTACGGCCAAGTTGTTGTGCATGTTTTAAATGAATGAAATGGTCACAAAATTATCAGCTTTTTACAGAGTGGCAAGACTATAACAGAGGGAATTGACTCCCATCAAACGGACCTTTTAAGGTTCCTGTACTTTTTAAAAGTATATAAAAACACATTTGAAATGATATGTTTTGACATTGCCAGTATCCAGGTCTTGGAAATAACCCTTTTCACAATAGGCACTTGAATGGATTGTGGGACAGAGTTCTGGTAGGCGATGTTGTAGTCAAAATGGCAATTTTGCTGTGAAAAAAAACGATGCGGGACACCAAAATTCTATCCCACAATCCTATGTAATTCCTATCGGGAAAAAGATTTTATGGGCCCGAACTAGGGAGACTGGAATCAAACTGACCCTCAGATCAGATTTCTGTTACTTGCATAGGCGTGGAAACTGACTGGGGTCTGACTTGTCTCGGACCGGGGGGGGGGGAGGGGGGGGCGTCCTAGGTGTCTACAATTTGGTGACACATATTGGGAAATTTTTAAGAAAAAACTGCTAACTTTTTGTACATTCTTACAGAGGGAGCAAATACGTGGTTTTTCGTCCCTCGATTGAATGGGCATGCGGAAGCATACGGGTTTTTCATTTGACCAATAGTGTGGGAAAACTTATAAGCACCCTAGTCCCCTACTCTTCCTACGCTAGTGGGTGGGTCCTGGACTCGGAATTGCGGCCAGGAATGGTGGAGATGGAATCGTAATTTGTTTAGATGACTGGGATACAGCTCTATGTCTAGTAGCGGGATTTGTGTAAAAGTGTGTGTGCTGTGGGGTGAGGGGACTGGGTCCCAAGGTAAAGTTTTTTGCTGTTTGATAAAGTAAAAATCATGTGGACATCTCCAAAGTGGGGATATATCCCCCATCCCCCGGGATTTCCACCTATGCTCTATATGTCAAAACCTGCACAGAAGCAAAAATTTTGCTCTCCTAAATTTTCAGGCAGTTTGTAGGCGTGGTGTTGCCCAACTTCCACCAGGGCCTGGTTTTGAACTTCTGGGGTGTAAACTGCATATACGGAAAACATCGAAACCCTGAGGGTGCGAGAAAACGATCCACCCATCGCGGTGCAAGTTGGTCTTTAATGGGGCGGTCCGGTACGGGGTAAAAAAAAACAGACCTTTGCACCCACCCATGCAAAGTTGGGAAGGCTGGAAGGTTGAGAAAAATTTGACCCCACTCCAACGCGATAGACAGGGCCTATCAATTTCTCTACACGCTTGGTGCCAAATTTGCACCGGTACGTTAGGTCACTCGGTTTCTCAAGTAGGGTGTGGTCGGATAAGTTAAGGGGAATTAATATGGGGGAATCATCTTAGTACTCTTATAGGGAGTCTGCTTCAAGATAAATTTCAATCCGCATTCAAAAATTCATTCCCTGTGTAATGAAGGATCTGGCAAACACCATGTGGCTTCTTCCAGGAAGTATGGCTTTTCTCCAACTCTTTGGGAGTACCCATCCTCGGAAGCGCAGAAAACAGGGGGTTACGGGGGACGAGAATTAGGGTAAAGAGCGCATACGTCTAGACTGATATTTCACTTATACTGGACTGGGATGCAAATTGGTGAATTGACACGGGAAATGTTTTAAAAACACATAAGAGGGGAATGATATCCCGCCGAGAAAAAGGGGGACTTTTGGGCAAAGTCCTTAACATCATTCCCAATCCGGAACCGCCCTAGTGTTTGTAGGAAACTTAAAAATTTCTTCAAAATAACAAATAATTTGTCGTTAGAGGCGCTGCGTCTATACGTTTTTGGAGTGGGGTTTTGCCAGTTAAAAAGGGAGAAAAAATGGAATTCAAATAACGGCTCTAAGATTGAATGAAAAATTTCACTTTAAAGCACCATATTTTGTTGACGGAGTCCCCCTTGCATCAACCGTGTGTGAATAAATCCAGGGATTGGCGCTTGCATAGGTGAAAATGGTTGACGGGTAAACTATTCTTCTAGATTGCACTTCAGGGGAAAATGATATTTGTTTTGCCCCGCACGCCAGAAAAAGGATTTTTTCTGGCTGCCTTCGAATTTTTCTGGCGGGCCCACCTTAAATGGATTTTCGCGGGCAGCAAATTGACCCCCAGGGGCCTTCCATTGAGAACCCTTAGGATTGTAGGAGAATACAGAGGTAATGCTAATCTGTACCCGCGGAGGGAGGATTGTGTTTGTAAAACAGTACTGCAGTAGGGAACATAGAAAAGTCAGCTGGGAAGAAAGCAAGTGAAGTCATGTCACGTGGTCTCCCTGGTTAGTAGCTCCAGTGTCTTAGCTAAGGCTTTAGGGACGGTCCCCTTCTAGGGCCCAATGGGCAAAATTTTGGTTCCGCTTTCTGTACCTTTTAAAAGTACCTTGCACAAAAAGACTTACAGGGGGCCTTTTTTGGGAATTTTGACTTGAAAGCCTATGAAGATTGCTTTACAAAACAGGCTTAAGAAGGCCCAAGATCAGTCACCCCCCAAAACTTATTTTGAAAAAATAAAACAGGTTAATTTTTTTTCACTAATTTCTTTTCTTATTTTACACTTCAAGTAAACCTTTCATTTGATCTAAATTTAGGGACCTTTTTAAATATTGCATACGGGCTATCCAAAGGTAAACAAAACCAATGGAGGTTACCTGCCCATTTAAATTTTTTAGAAATTTCAGTGAGAAAAAAAAAACTAACTTGGTTTCCACATGGATTTCTTCCAAAGAGCCATTCATGGAAAAAAATAGGATAGAACTACTAGCGACCTAAATTCAATATTGGGATGGGACTGCATTTTTCCCTTTAAAGGAGCGTTCTCAGTTAGTTTTTCGTCCAGTCCTCATGGTTTCCCTCCCGTTACAAATACATGTACTAAAAAACTGGCATGTTTACCGGGAACCCTGTTCTCTTATTTTCAAATTGGTCATGCATGATCTGCTTTCATTGGTTCAGAGTATGGCTACCTTTGTCCGTTCCTGTGCGAACGTCGATCGTTACAACTATATCCGTGAAGTTCAATAGAACTGTGTTGCCAATACCGATTCTTTTTGTAAACTAAACTTTGCTAGTTCGTGACAACTTTTCTTTCAAAAGTGACAATAAACAACAAAAGCCGCGGGGCTGAAAAATACACAAGCGATCATACAGTTCAGTAGGTATAGCCGTCGGCATTCTCTAACACTTTTACATTTCAGTAACTATAGTATATAGTTATTGTATATTTGTACCGATTTGTATAGTTTATAACGAGAAGTTAAAAACAAGGTCGTTCTAGCAAGGGGTTAAGTACGGGTGAAGGTTAACCTTTTTGGTCTTGAGGACGACCTTCAGCTACGTAAAAAAGCACCACATTCCTTTAACACTGCGCAGTTCTATGGGCGGCCAACAGGGCAAAAAGTCGATTATGAAAAAACATTAAAGAACCCAAATAAAATAAAAAAGAAAAAAATAAAAACGCAAAATAAAATAAAAACGCAAAATTTTGGGGTTTTTGTGTTTTTATCTTCTTTCTTATTATTTGTTTTTCCTTTTTTAATTTATTTGGGTTCTTTAATGTTTTTTCTTAATCGTTTTTTTGCACTGTTGGCCGCCCGCTTACACTGTTAAAACACTGGGCAATTTTTTGGTTGGGTAAAACTCACTAATAATATGTTGGTCAAACTTTGCTCATGTAATGGTAAAAATTTCTAATCAATACATGTTTTGTTGCATTTTCCAATTACTGGTCAAAGTGCCGACAAGCTTTCATTAACGGTTGGGCATTTTTTCGCCTTACCTACATACTGGGCAAATCGTTCGCGGCGGAGATAAAGCACGCGTTGATTCGATTTTGCTTCATATTTCTTCGGATAACAAGACATGGGTTCATTGCACTGAAAATTCCTTTTGAAATTAATGACATATGTAAAAGAGAAACATTCATATATGCTGTTTGGTCACAAAATCTGGCTCTATTTCCATGAAATATTTAAAATTGTGCTACAAACTAGCACACGTTTGTGTGAGATTCGACAGACGTTACTGAGCGGGAAACGTCTATCCAATGAGAGTCCAGAATCTTGGGTATTCTCTTTCAGGTCCGAAAGGGCATTGATATATCCGACTTGACATTTTTTATAGCATTTTATAATGCTATAGTACTGACGTGTTAAGTGACTCAGCAGGAACTTCTTGAATTTGGATACCTATGGCTTGTGTTATTAGTTATATATTGATGCAAGTAAAACATTTGAACCTTATATTGCTTTGGATTTGGACTTATGAATTCGTGGTGGGTCGCCCTAACCTAAAATGTACATCTCAGTGAAGGTACACATTGTAACGTACGGTATTTTCTAACGGCATGTGTCAAATTTTAATTTACATAAAATATATATAAATAGTGTAAAATACATTGTATGCCTTTCTAGCTTTTGCTTAGGCCCTGCTTTTCACGAACTCAGTAACGAGTGACTCGTTGTACCTATAACTGAAAGCTAGAAATTTAGGAATAGCTAGGATCACTATAGTACGCGATAAACATTGAAAGATGAACTGCCCCCAAAATAGCTAACGTCTTTTCAATAAATTTATGTCATTTTAACAACTGATGGGTAGAAAGTGTACAGAAGGCTCCTGGGAAAGCATTGCCCATTTAACCAACCATTCTAGTAAAATTACCTAAATAGTTGGGTAAACTTGATCCACATGATTTACCAAATAGTTGGGAGTTTGTGTGCCCAACTGTTGATTTGCTAACTGTGACCAATTCTGTTGGTCATTTCTTGCCCAACTTTTGAGGTTGTTGAATATACGCCCAACGTTGGTTAAAAAGTTGGGTAATTTTTGCCCAACATTTTTAACAGTGTAGTTTTTTTTTTCCCAGGACGAGTCAGGCCAAATCTGGCCAATGGACCAATCAGCTTCTTGGAAATAGGCCACACCTCTAACTCCAAAATGACAGCTTTTCGACCCTTTTTGTAATTCTGACGCCGGATTATGAAAGAACGGGTCAAATTACCCCTATTCTCGTAACCCTAACCTTAATTCTAACCCGAACCTTCATTTTGAAACAAATTTAAAATTTTTTGAAAACTCGATTTGCCCACGTTCGTCCTGAAAAAAAAAAAAAAAAACAGGGCTGTATTCGAGTCCATACATGCCGAGTCCGAGTCCAGGAAGGGTCGAGTCCAAGCCGATTCCGAGTCCGAGCCAAGTCCGAGTCCACAGGCTCCGAGTCCGAGTCCAACTGCATTGTGGAACCTCTCTTTCGATGAGGTTTAAAGGTTGGCTGGGAGGGGGGGGGACGAGCTCACAGCCTCTTGATAACTAGCTGAAACATGTATGCTTTAAATTGTTTCACAAAAAACACATTCTTTTGAGAATGAAGCTGTAGACTATCAGTGTTGTTATATACCTGCAGACCTTATGTATGGGGACGGCAAGGTCCCCAATGGGCAGATGCAGGGACTGCGGAGATGGGGGGTTTGGTTGGCATTATAACCCCTGCACTTTTTCTGCCATGGTCATTTAGGGCCACCTTAAACTGCTTTTATTTTTAAACACTGAGCTGCTTTGATGATTAGCCCCCACCGCCCACTTCAAAATTGGGTCTGCAGCCTCTGTGCGGAGCAGTTTTTGTAAATTTATAGGGGAATGAAATAGGTACACTGAGAACAAGCATATGGAGCATAAAGCATACAAACTGGGGCTTTCCCTATGGCTACTTTGGTGTCCCATCAAAGTGACTTGACCTTTTTGGGAAGAGACTCGTAAGATATAATTGAAGAGAAAAAATCAAGAAATGTGTTAATTCTGCTCACCTACAGTGTTTTCAGCTTTGGGTCATAAATGTATTTGTGGCTTTTCCATAAAAGAACAAAAATACCTCTTTGCAACCCAAAATTGTTATGTATGTACCAAATGCCTCTCAAACAGTTTCTTACAGTCATACATGTACATGCGCATATATAGCAACAACAGTACTGCAATAATGCAGGCAGAAGTAGGATCCCACAGGGATCTTTTGTGGTCAAAAAGTTGTATTGCAATAGCCTAGGCCTAGTTCAGGGAACAAAGTGTATGTGAGAACTAGGCCTAGGTCCAATAAAGAATTGTATAGTAGACTATCCTATTTCCTAAATGGATCTTGAGAATCATCATGTGACAGTATTTTTCTCACTCAATTGTAAAATTTTACAAGGAGCAACTGCTTGGTTTACCTTGAATATATTTAGGTCCTAAAATATTATGAAAGATACTTGGAAGAGAAATAAGCAGAAATATGTGACATTTAGCTATTGTTTCAAAATAAGTTTGGGCAACTGCTTCTGACCTTTAAACACCTAGCTATAGCAACAGCTCTCTTGTATTTTAAGCTAAAGGCCACTAGTTCTGTTTTTCACTGTACAGTATGTACCATACTTAGCCAGGACTTCAACCAGAAAGCCCAAAGGCTTAGTGATTCCTTGCCGAATGGGGATGCTTTGTTGCACTGAGGTTTATCCCTCAAATTTCTTTCTTGACTACATCATTTTATGTTTTAACAATTTGAACTCTGCTGACCTCACATGACCTTTCAACCCCACCAAATATAACAAAAAAGAAAATCTGAAGTGTCTTGAAAGGGATTCAACTCCAATGGATCTTGGATCTTGAAAATTCTTGAAAAATTTTGCTTTTTGACCTCTGGTGACCCTAGATGACGATCTTTGGAATACTTGGGATATTTTGCTGTTTGACCTCTGGTGACTCCTGATGACTATCTTGGGAATTCTTGGGAAATTTCACTTTTTGACCTCTGGTGACCCCATAATCATGATCTTGGGAATTCTTGGGCTATTTTGCTTTTTGCCCTCTGGTGACCCCATACATGTATAACAATCTTGGGAATTCTTGGGAAATTTTGCTTTTGCTTTTTGGCCTCTGATAACTCCAGATGATGATCTTGGGAATTCTTGGGAAATGTTGATTTTTGACCCCAGTGACACCAGATTACAATCTTGGGAATTCTTGAGATATTTTGCTTTATGACCTCTGGTGACCCCATATAACAATCTTGGGAATTTTTGGGAAATTTTGCTTTTTGACCTCTGTTGACCCCATATAACAATTTTGGAAATTCTTAAGAAATGTTGCTTTTTGACCTCAGTGATGCCAGATTACAATCTTGGGAATTCTTGGGAATTCTTGGGAAATTTTGCTATTTGACCTTTGGTAACCCAAGATGACCTTTGACCTCCACCAAAAACAATAGGGTTCTTCCTTACATCATGACAAATCTATATACCAAATATGAAAAGTGGGTCATTCCTATCTTGAGATATCGTGATTACGAGCTTTTCAGCTTTTTACCTCCAGTGACCTCAAATGACCTTTGACCTTCAACAAAAACAAAAGGCTTCTTCCTGTCAACATGACAAATCTATGTTCCAAATAAGAAAAGTGTCGGTCATTGCTATCTTGAGATATCATGTTTACAAGACGTTTACGAGGTTTGCGCAGTTTAACCTCTGGTGACCTCAGATGACCTTTGACCTCTACCGAAAACGATAGGATTCTTCCTCTCAACATGACAAATCTATATAGGCCATTCCCATCTTGACATATGGCGATTTCAAGGTTTTTGGTCTTTGACCTCTAGTGACCTCAAATGACCTTTGACCTCCACCAAAAACGATAGGATTCTTTCTCTCAACATGACAAGTCTATATACCAAATATGAAAAGTGTCTGTCATTCCTATCTTGAGATATCATGATTAACGAGCTTTTCGGCTTTTTAGCTCCGGTGACCCCAAGTGACCTTTGACCTTCACCAAAAACATTAGGCCTCTTCCTCTCAACATGACAAATCTACAAACCAAATATGAAAAGCGTCGGTCATCCCTATCTCGAGATATCGCGATTACAAGGTTTTTTGGTTTTTGACCTCTGGTGACCTCAGATGACCTTTGACCTCTACCAAAAACAATACAGTTCTTCCTCTCAACACGACAAGTCCATACAGGCCACTCCTATCTTGAGATATCATGATTTCAAGGTTTTCGGTCTTTGACCTCTGGTGACCTCAAACGACCTTTCACCTCCACCAAAAACAATACGATTCTTTCTCTCAAGATGACAAACCTATATATCAAATATGAAAAGTGTAAGTCATTCTTATCTTGAGATATCGCGATTACGAGCTTTTCGGCTTTTTACCTACGGTGACCTCAAATGACCTTTGACCTTCACCAAAAACAATAGGGTTCTTCCTCTCAACATGACAAATCTATATACCAAATATGAAAAGTGTCGGTCATTGCTATCTCGAGATAACGCGATTACAAGTCATTTGCCAGGTTTTCGCATTTTAACCTATGGTGACCTCAGATGACCTTTGACCTCTTCCAAAAACAATAGGGTTCTTCCTCTCAACATGACAAATCTATATACCAAATATGAAAAGTGTCGGTCATCCCTATCTCGAGATAACGCGATTACAAGGTTTTCGTTTTATTTTCTCTGGTGACCTCCGATGACCTTCGACCTCCTCCAAAAACAATAGGGTTCTTCCTCTCAACATGACAAATCTATATACCAAATATGAAAAGTGTCGGTCAATCCTATCTTGAGATATCGCGATTACAAGCAGCGTCACAAACACACATACACACACACATACACACCCACCCATACACACACATACACACACACACGACATCACCATCGCATAGATTCCTTGCCTGCCTACGGCAAGGAATCAATAAAAATCTTGTCAGAATTTTAAAATATTGGGACTCCTCAAATCTTCTGTGAACCACTTTTGTGCACACTGCACTGACTCCACTGGCAGGCAGAGACCTGAGGATCTACCGTATTTGCTCTAATAAATGCTCCCCCGCTAATAAACACCCCCGATTGCCCTGAAAATAGTTGTTATATCTTCTGGTATTTTGTAAAGCACGAGGGAGAATCGCTGTTACAAGTACAGAAAAACAGAGACATAGCAAGACTGCTGGTGGATTAGAGGTCCCTCCCTATGAACTAACATTCTCTAGCTCGCAATCTTTTAAATACTAAGCGTCTGCCCACTGTTAGCATTCTGTAATGCTGAGATTCCTTAGTGGTAGATTTGCCTCTAATAAACGCCACTTGACGAAATATTTCACGCCCCAGGGCAAAAATCAGAGTAAATACGGTAGGGCCTACAGGAAAGACGTACCAACAAGATACGGTTTAAAGATGAAATAGTTACCTTTTCAGAGTCTTTATTTATGTCTACATCCTGTTAAGATATGATATGTTATACAACAAGATGCATGGCTATTGAAGTAGGCCTATTTTTGGTCTGATATAGTCCTTGAACAGGACTCTATGCTACGTACACTTTGTTTTACTCCGTACGGAGTAGGTTCTACCGTTAACGCAGTACACGGTCCTGTTCAAGGACTAGGTCTGATATGACTCCTTTCATAGGCACAGGAAGCTGCCCTTAGTTTTTGATGGATGGTGAGTTGCTGAGCATTTTATAACACCATCTTGGGAGAGGGGGGGGGGGGGGAGGTAATTGTCAAAGAAAGAGCGCAATCTTCTGCGGACTATTTTTGTACAGGTACATGTTGCATGTGGGCCTCAATTTCCAGAAATGGCACATGGACCACCACCTGAATTGCTTGCCTTATTTAAAGACAGACTGTCATCACCCCAAAGTATATTTTTAGTGTATGTATATCAAAATTCTCAGTTGGTAACTACTCTTTGATTGACATCAAAGTTTGAAAACTTGAAAGATGCAGAGTAGCTCACATTCCACACAAGGCAGAGAGAGTACTTTTGTTACATTTTATAGCCTTGTGTGCTCACCAGGACATGGCCTTAAGCAATAAAACAGGTTTATTCTTTCACAAGGAAGAGCCTCATACAGTTATGGGAGGAGCTAGAAGAAGCATAGTTGGGAGAATTGGAACTGTCTGGGATCATGAAAATTCCCCTTTAAGCTTAAGTGCAAGTCTCACTGCAGTAGCATGCTAGTCTGTTCATAAGCTCAACCCTCCCTGTTTAAACTAGACACAATTAGCCCATGATCATTATGTATGGTTTATGCAATTTATGCCTATACACAACCTGGGCCTTGTAGTAACTACAGTGCAGCTACTACATACAGTACAGCACAAGTAAAAGGAAAATTTTAAGTGTTAGCGAATGCACGTTACACATATGAGCAAGCACTGTGTTGAACATAGCCAACGTACCTAGTTCCTGCTTGATCGCTGAGAAGTTCCAGGCCTCACACTATCCAAAGTACTGCCTACAATTTATGCGTCACACACTGAAGACTACATGTACAACTGGCATGGGTGTTTATTCACAAACATCATGCTTCACATGTAGCCTACAACAAGGGTTAGCGATAACTATTTGATAGCTTTATCTAGAAAATGACTACAAAGCTGCTTTCTCATACCAGTACTGTGTTTTCCATGTGGGATATGTGAGCTCCACAAGTTAGAGTAGTAACCATGATGAAGTTTATACAACAAAAAAGATACTGTTAATTGATGCTGTCAGTGAAGGTTGTTGCCCAGGTAAGGTAGCAACAAGCTAGGGTGTAACTTAATGTTCTACTGTAATGACTTTCTAGCAGAACTAGTACCACATGTACAACACCTAGGTAAACATTGAGACTGGAGCACATACAGTAGAATCCTCATAATGTTAACTGGTATCGTTGCGGTATGTACAGTACACACTTAATTATAAAAATAATTGCCTTTGCAGAAAACTGAGCGTATTATGATAATTAGGCTAGCATGGCTGCCTACAGGGTTAGATATTTTGAGAGACTTAAAAATAATTGTGTTCAGACTTTGTAAAAGTGGACACTATCACCAACACCTGCTAGTACTCACCAAGTTCATCCCAACCCAAATCCCCTTATACATTCACATCAACAAATGTAGGTCTATTGCACAATAGTCCTCTGAATAAAATGAATTAAAAATCCAAGTTCTATAATGGGAATGCATGTAAATGACTGTTGTTCCTGCGGGGTCTACCCGATATTCATAAGGTTCTTTATCCATAAGGGTCATTGTTCATAAGGTTCATTGTTCATAAGGTTCGTTATTCATAAGGTTCGTTATTCATAATGAGAAAAAAGGTTCATTATTCATAAGGTTCGTTATTCATAATCGAAAAAAAGGTTCGTTATTCATAATCGAAAAAAGGGTTCGTTATTCATAATCCAAAAAAAGGTTCGTTATTCATAATCCAATAAAAGGTTCGTTATTCATAATCGAAAAAAGGGTTCGTTATTCATAATCGAAAAAAGGTTCGTTATTCATAATCGAAAAAAAGGTTCGTTATTCTTCGATTGACTTCATATTTGGTCACAATAGTTTCTGGCATTGTAGGTACTACATGTATTCCGGGTTAGGCGCCATCTTGTCCATTTGCATATACCGGAAGAAAACGCATTACATGTAATTTTGGCCAAAGTAAATAAGCTGTAGTCTTAAAACCTGTGTATGTTATATAACTTGATACTATACGTCTTTGCATATAGTTTAAAATTTGTGCCGTATTCGTACACAAAATGGCGGCTTTTTATAATTTTGTAATTAAATCAATTAAAAAATTATTTACAATTGACGCAAAGGATCAATTGACTCAACATGACTACTAAAAATGCAGAGAAATATTGCCAACATTAGTAACTAACTTTAACGTCAATTGGTTAAAGTTCTAATTCTGACCCAAAACAGCGACCCCATCTCGTCAAAATTGAAATCTGACACCATAAATCTCAACATATCATATTAGATAGATTTTGACCCGAGGATAAAGATCGCGCAATTTGCAAATCCTTACTCTTAGAATCCATATCTCATTTGGTTCTCGAGTTGTTGTCAAAACACCGCCGAAAGATACGGTTTTCGGTTGTCGGTTTTTCGGTTAGACACGAATAACTCCATAACGGTACAAGATATTGAAAAAATGTTAACGCCATGCGATTTACACGAACGTTTTACACCATTAAAAGTTCAATTTGTTCAACATTAGTGCTTAATTACCCTTTGAAACTCTAACCCTATTTCACAGACACCCCCCCCCCCCGTACTAAGTCTGTAATGCTTGAAAATGGAAACTTCTCGTGCAATTTCTTACAATTTTTAGGCATATGTCTGTTAAGTAATTACATTAAATGTGTTATTAAATTAAAGCGCTTGATTTGTTCATTATTAAAATATCCCCTTGTACTCCCAGTTACTATTGACAAAGTATGAAAAAATGCCAAAGTGCCCCCCTACTCCTATTTTTTTCAAATTTTAGATGAAATATCGAATATTACGTCACATAACTTCACTTGAGACTAAGATTTCGGCTTTATGTTTTTTTTTTATGTAACTGATCATATCATACTAAATCATGTGTTAAAATTTCAAGGTCACAGGTATCTCACATTGACGTTACAGCTCTTCAAACTTGAAAAATGGGGATTTTTCGAAATTTTTGTGTATAGGGATTTATGGGGAAATTTTCCAAACAAACCTAAGACCCTTCCCAAACCTTCGAGGATAGAGATAATGATCTAAAATCTACGTGGTTGGTAGCCCTATTCATCTTCTTTCAAAATAATGTCAAATTTTTTGCATATCGTTCCGGGAAGGGTATCAAGTAGGGTCGCAAAGTAACCCCTACACACGGTTTTATTGTTAGCGTCTATAGAAAGAAATGCGCTTTTTTAAATGCTAAATCAAAATCATATTCGGAAAACCGAAGCCCTGATGAAAAAATACAACTGAGGTGTCTACGTAAAACTCTAGGTGTGATCTATTTAAAAAAAATCATTCAAAAACTATGCAGTGAAAAAATAGGAATGATTGAACCAAGATGGCAGCAATTTTTTTGGGGGCGTCTTCGAAAAAGTCAATTTTTTTCATGATATTAATACCATCAAAATGTAAATTGCTCCCACGTACTCAAAGTTCAAACAGCATGATTTTCTTACACGAACTTGACCACTGATATAGCTTTGCAAAGTATAAAAAGATTTACGTGTGCGCACTCCAGGGCAAAGATATTATAAGCATAGATACCAAGCTTATTTTTACAAACTTATAATATCTTTGTTCCAGAGGTCAAACAGGGCCCCCATTTTTGACGTATGACCAGAAAACTGGGTTACTTTAATCGTTTGGAATTGTAATTTGACACCCAAGACCAGCATCGATTACCATTAAAATTATACACACGATAGATGCACCCCTAGTTAATACCCACTTAAAAAGATTGTTGGATCTCTCCCCTAAGGGTAGAAAAGAGTACCTAAAAGTGACGAGTCAACATATGTAAAAAACCTAACGTGGTACCAAGTTTGAAAATCAAATGTCACGAAAACGCTTGAAAATAACGTATTATGTATTTTCGATAGCGCTGATTACGAATTTGAGGTCCATTTTCGCACAGGGGGTCGACTTTTGATATATGGTGGTTTAAAAATTTGCCCAAAAATAGAACAAGAGGGCAATCCACGGAGTTGTTATCTCATCGCTAGTACACGCATGGTACTAAGCCATATATGGGTGGAGTTGGCTTGGTGGTTTGAGCGTACTGCCTTGAACACTGAGGTCCCCAGATCAAATCCCAGTGATTTCACAAGGAAATTTTCTGGGGACTGAAAATTACTTGTTCAGCTTAGCTGTTCACAGTGATGTTGATGGGTGCAAAATTGGTGAATTTTAATTGGGTATCATATTGTCCGTTTCATGAAGTTGTGCGATTCAGGAAGTCATGATATTTTCTCGGTTCAGCTGTCGAGCAGTGGTGCAGAGCAAGGAACCTCCACCCCTCCCAGCCTTTGGCAAAGTGGTCAAAGACTATGGATACACTCATGCCCGTCGGATGGGGACGTTAAATGGCGGTCCTGGGAGCAGGACTGGGATGGATTGGTACACACCTGCCTCGTATTACCTCTGAGCACTAGTCGAAAAGAGAATCCGAATCTCGCCGGTGTTCATCCATGCTCGGACTGATATATGATCCTGGATAAGCCTCCTTCATTTCCCCTTTCCTGCAGCTTCCCTTCCAGATTTTTTCTCTGGGATTTTTTCAGGGGAAAAGGGCACTTTGCGCCCATGCCCTGTTGACTACACCACTGCTTCAGCCTCTAATGCATTTATTTACGCTATCACACGCTAGCACTTAAAACTGAAAGATAGGCTTTTATAAGCATAGATTTTAAACTTACGATGAAGTGGCAACACCTCATAGCGTCCAAAATAATGGACGAAAGTGCCGATTGTTGTTTAGTTGTTTTGAAAACAAACAGGCAATATAGAATGTCTCACGAAAGTATAAATACTTTTTATTTTGCAGTATTGTTAATTTGAGAAGTATTACTACGCATTATATTTCACTTAAAAGAAGTCATTTCTTCTTGGTTGGCTACTGCTCATAAAATAATGCACTTGAACATGAAGTTGAACGCACGATGACTGATTTGACGTTCGTGGACTTATTCATTGGTCAATTTTGAATCACTTGAAAATGCGCGTTCAATTTCTTACACATTCACAACAGGAAAGTAACTAGCGGGTTCGTTTTCCATGCACGCAGACCTGTGGATCAACTAAAATCTGGATAATGCATGTAGACATGTATTTTTGCGTGTATGGAATGCATTGTGCATTAAACACTATGATAGAAATACTAAAAAGTGTGATTTCTAACAAAACTTGACCTTTGACCTCATTTCACGGGACCTTTGACCCCAGTTGCCATGGCAACCATATGTTATGGTAGTATTAGGCAGGTTCATCATATGTGTGAGGAATGTTTCCTTCTGGAATTGTACTAAAATACAAAAAAAAAATGTGATTTTTTTACCAAACTTGAAATTTGACCTTCTATCACTTAACTTTTTACCTTGGTTGCCATGGTAATCATATATGTTGATAGTAAGTTAGGCACGTTCATCATATGTGTAAATTTTAATGTATGTGGAATGTTTCCTTCTGGAATTATACTAAAAATAAATCTAAAAATGTGATTTCTTACAAAAATTGATATTTGACCTTGGTTGCCTTGGCAAACATACGGTATACTATGGTAGTATTAGGCAGGTCCATCATATGTGTGAAGTCTTATGTATGTCAAATTTTTCCTTCCGGAATTATACTAAAAATACTAAAAACATGTGATTTTTTACACAAATTGAAGTTTGACTTCCTTTCATGTGACCTTTGAACCCGGTTGCCATGATAACTATACATTTTGATAGCGTTCGATATGTTCATCACATGTGTGAAGTTTCATGTTTGTGGAATGTTTCCTTCTGGAATTATACTGATAAAACTAAAAAAATGTGATTTCTCACAAAAACTGATCTTTGACCCCGGTTGCCATGGCAACCATATATTTTGGTAGCAAAAAAAATACAAAAAATACTAAAAAAATATGATTGTTCACAAAAATTGGCCTTTTACCTCCTGTCACGTTACCTTTGACCTTGGTTGTCATGGTAACCATATATCTTGGTAGTATTAGGTATGTTCATCATATGTGCAAAGTTTCATGCATGTGGAATGTTTCCTTATGGAATTAGACTAAAAATACTAGAAAGGGTGTTTTTTCCCAAAAATTGTCCTAGACCTCTGACCTTTGACCTTTTTGGCCGAAAGTCACTCAGACACAAGTTTACACTCTGGGGTACCTACCCACCAAATTTCAAAAGAATCGGTCTGGCCCATAAGGAGGAGTTCGTGGAACACTTTTTTGCTTAAAATGTTAATATCATGTGACTTTTGACCTTGGTTGCCATGGCAACCATATATTTTTGTAGTGTTTTTCCTTGGAGTAAGTTGTAAAAAAAGGATTTTCACATATTTGACCTTTGACCTGTGACCTTAACTTCCGGGAGTCAATGTATAACTGGGGTTCTACCTTGGACACCTTCCTACCAAGTTTGAAGAAAATTGGCTTTACCCTTTTGGAGATATTAAGAAAACAAAATTGGACACACACACACACACACACACAAACACACACGGACACGTTTTGAGCCCTCCCTCCATTATGGACTTTTGGTCATCCTGGGGTACCCCACCATGGGTTAGGACTTTAGACTAGTAACTTGGGAAAATTAACTGTAACCATGGCAACGGTTGTTATTTCTGCTGGCATTGCCGAATATAGCCCAACAGGTCAAGTGACTACAATATTTCATCCTCCTCACGGAGCGATGAGACGGCATCTCTTGAGAGGGGGCATCTCTTGAGAGGAAGAAGATTTGCAAATTTTAACCTCGGATTCGTGATGGGCGTGGTCTAATTGACCTTACTGAAAAGTTTGGTGCAATTCGGTGACATACGACGATTTTAGCTAAACAAAAAAACATGGAATAATAATATGGAACTACCTTATGTTTTTTGGGGGCCCCCTGGAGGTCATCTCTCAGATCAGCCCGAAACTTTGCACACATATGCATTCGAGCACGCTGTTTACGAAAATGGCATTTTTCTTTGTATGTTTCACTTTTATGGGGCGGGAGGGGGCGAAAATGGATTGTATGTGACCCCGGGATCGGGATAAAAGTGTCAGGATGGGGTGAACTGGACCCCCCGATTCCGAAAATATTTATAGCGCACTCACACGCAAGATTGAAAAAATATCCACTTATTTCGTGGTACATTTCGACTTGCTTCCGTACAAGGGCCACTGTAGCTACGACGAAGTGGGCATAGTCAGAGTTGATAGATATGTTATAAAGGAAACATGTGCAGATACACTCGGGTGGGGGGGGGGGGTAAGGGCCCCTTCCCACAAGTTAGAGTAAGTGCCCCAAAGTTGACGAGCTACTTACCCCCAATAGTTTTGTTGTCCATTTCGACTTGCCTCCGTAGAAGGCCCACCGGGGCCCAAGGGAAGCGGCCGTGGCAACAGTTGAGTAACATGTCATGAAGGACACGTGCGCAAATACTCTCCAAGAGATGCGCTGGTATTGGATTCCTCCCACAAGTTACAGTAAGGGCCCAAATTTTGAATACAACATTAACATATTAATTTTAATTTTTTTGGTAAAAACACTCCAGCATCTTGGCCCAGTCTTTCAAAATAGATAGCAGCTGCGCAATGCTAAGTATTACATTCAAATAGAGCAAGGTTTCACCTATCGGATAACACCTCATTTGCCATCATAACTCTCATACAGCCAAAGTTATGAATATGATTTTGCTTTAAATACTTAAATGTGGGAAATTTGGAAAGGTGAGGGCGCTCTATCGTACGATAGAGCGCAGTGGACAGGGGGAGAATTGCAATCATCATCCCCGCCATAAACATTTCTTGACCCTGTGACTCGAATTGCATGGCAAAATCATACCCCGAATCAAAAAGTTGAACTCTCGTTTTCGTCACACCCCTGCATGGGGATTAAAACAGAGTGGAAGGCGGTTTAAGGGGCTCGCACGTGACTTGCGTGCATCGTATGAACTCAGGAGGCTCATTTGTGAAATGTGCATGCCTGAAACCCCCAAATGATTCATTTCATAACGATTCACTTGCGGGAAGACGACCCCTTCCCAGGCCCCTTCCCTTGGGGGAAGGATAGGTCGGGTATCGACCTTCCCCAAAATAGACGGAAATAACAAATTAGGGGTATTTGGCCATGTGATTCCAAATACGAAGTCCGTTTTCCCGTGTAAGCCCCCTATTAGAAGATGTGGCCTTTCAAACGGGCCCCTCGGGTGGCCAAAATGTGGTTTTTGCGGCATAACTCTTTAACAGAACATAATAACAAAATGCCAACTTCAGATTTGGAATCAGCACCCTCGAATACGTATAAAGTGTTACTTTGGTCAGTTTTGAGGCACCTCGATGTCACACCCAAATTCCACGGGTGGATCCCAGGGATTTGGGCTAAAATATCGACCCCCTCAAATTTTGACATAAGTCATGTAAGAAGGGTATTCGAATACGCTGATTCCAATATCAAGTTTTTAGTGCAGTCAGTGGTATAGTTTAGTCTGTATTAGGCTTTCAAATCCAAATAAATCCATTTCAATTTCCCATTTTTGTATAAAATACTCCGCCATTTTGGCCCTGTCTTATGAGATATAAAGAAGTTAGGAGATTTCAATTATTTTGGTATAATAGGGAAATGTTTTAGCTTTAAGGCAACATCTAATTTGTCATCATAGCCCTTGCACCGCAGCCAAAATTTAGGAATATGATCTTGTTTGGACCCCTTAAATGTCTGGTTCACTGCTGCATAGCTCATTGTACCTAATTCAGAGGGCTATTTTCGACTTGCCTCCCTAAAAGGGAAGGTGTCATGGAAAAGGTTTGCAATGTTTTGAATAGAAGAAACATGCGCGAATATCCCCAAGTAGCTTGCGGGTTATTGGCCCCCTCCCACAAGTGACAGTAATGACCTAAACGTGTTAGGTCCCAAAAGGGCACACACTATAATGGGTTAATTAGAAGTGATGGAGGGGTGTTTCTGAACTCGAATTCGATGAAATTAATATGGACATACGCCCACTTGACCATCTTTGGAAAAGTGAAAAAAAAAAAAATCATGAAATACCTTCAAACGGTAGCCCTTGTTATGGCTATTCGGCCTTTGGTTGCACATATAACATGCAATGCGATCTTAATTATTTCCCGTTCTTTATCTGCACTCCCTCTACCCGTTCTGTGATATGCGTATACCCTCTTAACTGCATCCAGGCCAACAGATAATGAGGCCGGCAGAAGAGAGGGCGTGCTAGATGAGAGGGTTGCATATCAGGGAAAGTGTCGAGTAGAGAGAGTGGAGAGAGAGAACTGGAATAATTTGATTACATTGCATGTAATATAAGCAACAAAAGGCCGAATAGCCCTAGCAAGGGCTATTCAAACGGTAGGGATCACGGGGGTTAAAATGTTGAAAAAGAAAAGATCCCATTATCCGTCTTTCATTTCAATCTTAAATACTGACACCATATTAAGGTCCATGAAGTCGACCTACCTATCAAATTAACGGGAAAAAATCTTCTTTACCCTATTTATACCCCAGTTGCAAATGTATTTTGGTTAATATAGGCAGGGTTCCAATATGGCGGCGTAAAGCCTGACGTCGGGTTGTATTTTTCATGGAAAAATAGCGTTTTTCTTTATCGTGCTGCTACTCCTTATAGCAATGGTGGAATTTGATCTCCTTTACATCGTAACCTCTACGTGACCCAGTGTTTTAAAAAAAAATTTTAAAAATATTTTGACCTTTCACTTGACCTTTGGCGAGGTCAAATTCATGACTACCCCTTGCGGACCTTGATTTGACCCGGAATTGTTGCACGTGATGGCCCCGGGTCAAACTTATATCTGACCCAAATGACGTGACCCTGTGACGTAGGGAAGCATTTTTTTTTTAATTTTTGTTTCAGATTCACCAAATTTGGCGTGCCCTGGATTCAGATTTGACTTATATTATTTTTTGATGCGATCCGAAAGTTCATTTTTGCGGTCCCCATATAATGAACTTGCGAGCTGAATGTTTATTTGTGCGAGCCCAAAATTCGATAAAAAAAAAAACTTAGAAAATTTTCTGGCGATCCCAAAGTTCAAAGTGGTGGGCCCTGTTTCAAAAGTGCGGGCCAAGATCCACAACAGACTTGCCCAGACCTCAAGTGGTCCTAACCCCAAAGTTAAAAACAATACGGGTTTTTCCTTATGCCGTAACACTAATTCGGAGGTCCATTATTGCCTTACCTCCGTAAATGGCCCACCATGACCAAGTGTGAAGAGGGGGTGGGCTATGACCAAAGTGCATTTATATGTTATTGAAAACACTTGTGTGGCCACCCCCAAGGGTGTTTTGAGGAATGGCCCCGTCTCATCAGTAATGGTAAGCGTAAAAAATTCAAAAAGCGGGTTTTTTCCAAGAATTGCTGTGCTGATTCGGCGGTCCATTTTCCACTTGTCTCCGTGAAAGGTCTGCCATGACCGGGGGGGGGGGTGGGAAGAGCTATGGGAAATTGCGTTAATATTCTTATATAACTCACGTCGGTGGATATATACACCAAGAGTGTTTTGAGGAAGGGCCCTCTACTTACAAGAAATGGTAAGGACCCGCATTTAAAATAAAACGGGTTTTCCCTTATGCCCTAGCACTAATTCGGAGGTCTATTGCGACTTGCCTTCGTAAAGGGCCCACCGTGACCAATGGGGAAAGGCTATGGTCCAAGTGCGTTAATATGTTATTGAAAACACGTGGGTGAACACCTCCGAGTGTGTTTTGAGGAAGGACCCTCTTCTCACAAGTAATGGTAAGGGCCCAAAGTTGAAAAATGGGTTTTTCCTTATGCCGTAGCACTAATTTGGAGGTCCATTTTCGACTTTTCTCCGTAAGAGATGTACCGTTACCAAGGGAGAGGGGATATGTGAAAATGCGTTAATATGTCATATAACTCACGTGGGTGGATACCCCGAAGTGAATTTTGAAAAAGGAACCTCTTCTCACGAGTAATTGTAAGTGCCCAAAGTTAAAAAACTGGGTTTTTTCTTATGCCGTAACACTAATTCGGAGGTCCATTTTCGAATCGCCTTCGTAGATGGCCCGTCGTGACCCGGAGGGGGTGGGGGGGGGGGCGGGTGCTATGGCAAAAGCTTGTTAATGTGTTATAGGAATTTTGAGGACTTTTTTACCCGCGAAAAATGCCCGTTTCACTTTAACTTTCACCTCCAACAACTGTACTGTATATTATTTTGAATAACGAACCTTTTTTTCAATTATGAATAACGAACCTTTTTTTTTCAATTATGAATAACGAACCTTTTTTTCAATTATGAATAACGAACCTTTTTGTCGATTATGAATAACGAACCTTTTTTTCGATTATGAATAACGAACCTTTTTTTCAATTATGAATAACGAACCTTTTTTTCGATTATGAATAACGAACCCTTTTTTCGATTATGAATAACGAACCTTTTTTTCGATTATGAATAACGAACCCTTTTTGCGATTATGAATAACGAACCTTTTTTTCGATTATGAATAACGAACCCTTTTTTCGATTATGAATAACGAACCTTTTTTTCGATTATGAATAACGAACCCTTTTTTTCAATTATGAATAACGAACTTTATGAACCATTAATGAACCTTATGAACAATTTTTCTTTATGAATAACGAACCTTATGAACAATGAACCTTATTTTTGCCTTTCATCATGTTATGAATAACGACCCTTATGAACAATAAACCTTATGAACAATGAACCTTATGAATATCGGGCTGTCCCCGTTCCTACAACAGGTGACTAAATGACCAATTTGTAGCCTACATACTAATACCAATAGGCCTTTGTTGCTGGACAGTTTATTCCAATAGACTAATCAGGTCAGTGTGCATGTGGTTGTTTAACACCGGTCAGGCCTCAACGAAGCCTCTGCAGTGAAAGAGGGTGAAATTGGATAATAGATGGCTGTACAAATGAAGTTAATTACAATTCTTGCATACACCCGCACAGCAGCAAGACAACAGTCAGTGAGCAATGGAGTGTGAATTGACATGCCTTTGAATCTGAGAAATTTCCTATGGTCTTTTGAAATTGGAACAGTGTAGTAGGCGTCTTTTAAATCCACGGTAGCCATGAAACACCCTGGCCGCATCAAATTTGTGACCGAAAGTAGCCCGTCCATTTTAAAATGGCGGTCTCGAACAGACTCGTAAATTTCTTCAGGTTCAGAATTATTCTTTGTGAACCATCTTTCTTGGGAATGAAGAAAATGGGTGATATATAATCCCCGTGGGATCTGCTTGTTTTGGAAATTATCCCTTTTTTGAGCAGTTTTTGTATTCTACATCATAGTGGCAACCTGTATTTGAATTTACATCTCTCGACAAGTTCACGGGTAATCGTTGGGGCAAAATATCGTTAAATTCGATTTTAAGACCTTTTACCATCTGTAAAATTTCTCTATCGGAGGTTATCTGAGTCCAATTATGGAATAAGAATTTGAGGCGGCCAGCCACATTCTAATTCTGAGTAGCAGTACCCATGTGAAAAGTAGAACATACCTTACTCTCAGCAGTATCTTCTTTTATCTTTTCTGCACTTGATCTGGTCGTGAGCTCTTCCCATACCTTGGGCCTGCTCTGCCTCGAGATAAAAAAGGGTGACTCATTCTACCTCCGTAGGGTCTTCCGCGGTAAGGTCGGTACCGGTTAGCGGAGCCGCCACGTACTATTTTCCTGCTCATTTTACTGCTTTCAGTTATGTCCTTGACATACTTAGTGATATCATCACCGAAAAACTCCTATGTGATGGGCACAGCATTAGAGCATAAATTCTGAAAATCTCTGCTCAGGTCGGGTTTAATGAGCTCCCTGCGTGTCAAATTTAGTTCCATGCTACCCTGCGCCATGAAGGCTACAGCGTCAAAAAACTCATGCACGACGCCCTTATCCAAACCAGGAAAATTTAGAACCAGGTGCGCTCCTTTTCCCAAGGCAATTATACCCTTCATTATCGGCTGCTGAACTCGTTGGAGCTTCAGATCCCTGCTTCTAGTGGCAGGTCTGATCTTATCCCAGACGAGCTGATTTACACGAGTAGGTTTAAGGATTTCTACATTTTCTGGGCATGGATATTTTTGATATTTAGCCTTCAGTTTTTCCTCTGTCATTTTACCCTTCAACATCTTGGTGACAACTTCCGCAATTTTAGCAGAAAACGGGGGCCCCTTTTCCTCACTCTCAAATGCAAGAGCTACGTCGTCAAGCACATCATTGAAATCATTACCAGTCTGGTTAGTTTGTCTGAAAATTTCAGAAATTTCATCATCGAAATCGAAACAGCTCTGATGAGAAAAGTTCCCCTGATTTGAAACTGTGTCCGACACAGTTGCCTAGCCTTCTGGTGGCCAAAACCAGAAGTGCCAGCTAAGCCGGCTACAGACTCGATAGCCTTTTTGGTTGCTCCATTAATAGCTTTTTTGATAAACTCAGATATCTCAGGGGTGACACCAGCCGGTAACGGCTTAACCCGCGGAGCGGACGAAGTTTTTTCGTTTAGCTCATCGCTGCGAAAAAACAAACTGGCGGCAGCCTACAAAAGGGGCGGCAGCCACAGAGGCGCTACGTAGGCTAGTAACGGCTCTGATTCAACTTACTCACTTGATGCAAGATCCAGTTCATCACTATAATCAAGTTCTTCTTCCATAATGGCCACTTGTGTGTGCAAATACGCTTATATCTGTATTACGCAATTATGCAATTACCAACACGCAAGCTTGGTCGAATATGGTTACAGAACTCCGACAATTATGTGTAAGTTCTGGGCGAAGTGTCAGGTGTTATTATACACGAAACGGCAAGTTTTCAGCAATTATGCTCTTATTACCAGTTTCAGTATAAGGTCGAAGCAATTATGCTATGGCTGTGTCGAAGAGAGACTTTTTAAAAACTTCACCGAAGACAAGCCTGTGTAACCGTAGTAGGACAGAAGAACTAAAGGCAGGAGGACACTGTGTGCTTGTATGCAGACAGCAGATTATTGCATTGAGGCTGCATAAGAAGAACGGTGGGTAACAAAGCAAAGGATAATACGACACAAGCCGATCAGGCTTTCCGATGTTACTTCGAGGAGAACCAACAGCACAATGAGGTCTACACAGCAGCACGCTCTCACGTAATCCCTGGAATGCAATGCATATTGATGAGATAGAATTGCCGATTGTAGAAGACCTGAAAAGGGGGAACCAGTAGAACTATCTGAACTGGACTTTAAAAACGGACACACGAGGGTAAGAGATTGAAGTGAGTGACAAAGAGCCAACGGAGTCGGATCAACAGAGCTAGGAAACATTGGTGCCAGGAGTAAAGGCATTAAATGGAGCAGTGGAGCAATGAACGGGAATTACAAAGAACTAACAGAGGGGAGGAAAATGAACCAGTTAGACGACTTAAATAAAAAAAATAGGGAGAAACCACTAGAGCCTAGTTTAATAGCAAAATAAATCCCCAACCCCTCTGGCCGCACCGTTTCACTGTAACCAGCCATGAACTCACAGGCGCTTTGACCAGAGTTATCATAGGCCTAACCTAGGGCCCCCCCCCCTCCCTCGACTAGCTGGTTCACTTCATCCCAATCAGTAACTTTAAGTAGATCAAGAGGGGAAAGAACTTTGATATTTTTGTCTATTTTAGTTGTGAGATAAGAAAGGATAGTATTTCTAGTAACAATGTCCTCCGTGATAGGTTTTTTAAGGGCTTTGGAATTTAAAACTTTAGATCTTTCGAATAACTCAGTTACATTAGCTGTTTGTAGGACAATTTTGCTATTGATATAGCTTGGGATACGTTGTGCCTTTCTAAGGCATAGAATTTGAATACGTTCAAGTTTACAGATGTTAGTGTTACTTGTTGCTAAATAAGTTATATTGCCATATTCAAGGATCGGTCTTAGCATTGCCTTGTAAATTTTTACATTTGTCTGAAGTGACATAGCCCTATTATTAAATAACGGTTCAAGAAGTTTAAGTCTAGCCCAAGCCTTACCAATTATGATATTAATGTGATTATTCATATAGAGTTTATCGTCAAGTGTTACACCTAGGAATTTAGCTTCTTTTGTATAGGGAATACATTCGTTATTCAATTTAACTTCGGGGTTATTTAGTACAATTTTCTTATAGCCATGATTAAAGACTATGTACTTGGATTTGGCTGGATTGATTTTTATTCTCCATTTGGAGCACCATTTTTCAATATTGGAAAGTGACTTTTGAATATTAGACTGATTAAGAAGAGCACTTGAGGAGGTATTCCAAATTGCAATGTCATCCGCAAATTGAGCTAATTTAGTATTATTTTCAGTATTTTTGGGGATGTCATTAACATAGATAATGTAGAGACCAGATCCCTGGGGGTACCCGCCTTTAAATAAATAGTGTCAGAGAAGACATTCCTATAGTAAATTTTCATTGTTCTATTATTTAAGAAGGAGGAAAGAAATTTAAGAAAAGATGAAGGGAGTTGTAGGTTGAAGAGTTTGTACTTTAGGCCGTTATGCCAAGTTTGATAGAATGCCTTTTCCGCATCCAGAAAAACTGCTGAAGTAATCTTTTTCCCTTTAAAGCCATTTCTGATGTTTTCAATTATCCTAAATAAGTGATTAAAAGTGCCTTTATTTTTACGGAAACCACATTGGTTATCAGACAAAAACGTTTTTCTTCTAAGGAAAAGATAAAGCCTATTGGCTGTAATGCGTTCGAAAAGTTTACCTATACAGGAGAGGAGACTAATAGGCCTATAATTTTTTTGGGTTGGATTTATCTTTTTTCGGCTTAGGAATAAGGATGGTCTTTAAAAATTTCCAAGGTTTTGGAAATAACCAAAAGACAAGAGTAGGGAAAAGACTGCAGAGCTAATATGAAAGAGTCGGGACATTTTTAATTTGTAAGTAACTTTGTCGGGTCCAGGGGCTGAATTATTACTGGTCTTTCTAAGGACAGGATTAATTTCAAGTAGAGGAATTGGATCAAGCATAGGGTCGTCAGTATTGTTATTATTCACAAAGTCAGTTTCAAGTTCAGACTTATGGTTGCCAACAAAACAATCCACCATATTCTCGTGATTAGCATCAAAACCTGTATGATGAGGAGTTTGGAATACTTCTTCAAAAGTTTTAGCGAAAAGCTTTATTTGGTCTTTTGGAGTGACCGCACGGTTTCCAAGATTATCAATTAAGTGGTAACTAATTTCAGTTTCTGAGGAATTGGTTAATTTCTTAATATTATTCCAAAACTTGGTTGGGTTACCTTCATTTTCAATACAATCACACATTTTATCCCAATCACTGCTACGTTGTAAATTGATTTCCCTTTTAATCTGTGCAGTAAGCCTATTAACCTGACATTTGATAATATAATTTCTAGTAACCATGTAAGTGCGACGAAGCTTCCTTTTAGCCTTAATAAGTAACATTATCGCATTATTTAACCTCCAAGTTTTAGCTTTTTTGGTAGAGATGGGACAAGTTTTTGTAAAACTTTTAAAAATATTATCTGAAAAGGAATTAGCGATAGAGTCAAGAGTCTGATCATTATGGATAGTGGCATTAATTTTATTAAGAAGGTTAGGGACTTCTAAACTAAGATCGTCTTGGTAGGAAGCCCAATCACAATTTCGTGGATTTCGATAAGAAGTAGAGATGTCAGAAGTTTGGTGATTTAAATTAAGTTTACAACTAAGCAAGAAATTATTACTAATCAAGGGACCCTCCAAAAAGTCAATTGACACGTGTAACCTGGCAATGGGAGATGGGGCAATAACTAGATCCAACAACTCAGTAGAGTTATCAGTGGGATTACGCCTTGTTATCTCATCGCTCCGTGAGGAGGATGAGATATTGTAGTCACTTGACCTGTTGGGCTATATTCGGCAATGCCAGCAGAAATAACAACCGTTGCCATGGTAACAGTTACTAATTTTCACAAGTTACTAGTCTAAAGTCCTAACCCATGGCGAGGTACCCCAGGGTGACCAAAAGTCCATAACGGAGGGAGGGGTCAAAACGTGTCCGTGTGTGTGTGTGGGTGAGTGTGTGTGTGTTAGTGTGTGCGTGGGTGTGGGTGAACTTGTCTTCCTATCAGACCGAGGACCTGAACAATGGATTTGAGGTCCTCTGAAGGAAATTCAATAGATTTGTCAAGTCCTCGAAAGTTTGAACAATAGAGAGTCTATTGTCAAGGTTAGGGTTAAGGAAGTAAACACAAAGGAAACAAGAGGGCAATCCACGGAGTTGCTTATCTCATCGCAGCACAGGCACTGTGCTGAGCCGTATAACTAGAGGACGCACATCAATGTGGAATCCAAAGATACAAGCATAGATTCCAAACTCCTATACCTACACTGTTACGCTCAGTGACTCCCCATGGAGACGCTAATATCGGGGCGGAAGTGTTTATTTGACATGCGCGCCGTTCTATTCCGCGATTTGCGTACAAAAATAAGAACGCGTCACAGAAAATTTCATCGTTAAAAGAGGTTAGCGTGCTTGCACTTTTACAACGCGTTCTATACGCCCAGAATACATTTCTCTGTGTATTATCCGGAATACTTGACGCACAGTTCTGCGCACTCTTGAAACAAACGCGCTAGTTGCTTTCCCGTTGTGAGCGCGTAAGTAGTTGAACGCGCATATAAAATTGCGTCACTTGGAGATACCATAGAAACTGACCAATGAATGTCCATGAACTTGCAAAACCAGTCATTGTGCGTTCATGTTCAAGTGTAAATACGTGGAATGCCGCGTTGAAGAAATAAGTTATTCTTGTTCAAGTGGAATTTACAGATAGTTCTCAGTGACGTCACAGCTAGGGGTTAGCAACTGCCATGTCTGAGGGCAAGCCTGTGCACACATGCCGGGGT
This sequence comes from Holothuria leucospilota, assembly GCA_029531755.1. Taxonomy (NCBI): domain Eukaryota; kingdom Metazoa; phylum Echinodermata; class Holothuroidea; order Aspidochirotida; family Holothuriidae; genus Holothuria; species Holothuria leucospilota. The sequence goes on along the minus strand of CM055961.1, from coordinate 55,087,331 downwards.
TGCCCTCAGACATGGCTGAAATAATACACGTGAAAAGCTCCTACGTATGACGTCACGTGAGAACTATTTATTGAGGCGTAGTACTTCTTCAGTCAACAACATTCCGAAATAACAAGTATTAATACTTTTGTAAGACATTCATTTGCCTGTTTGTTTTCAAAACGACTGAGCAGTGATCAGCACCTCCGCCCCGATATATTGGGCTCCATGGGGAGTCAACGCGCCATTTTAAGTTTGGAATCTATGTTTGTAATATCTTTGGTGGAATCACAGATCAATATATATCCTGCTCTATGTGTGGAATATAGATAGTTCTCAGTCACGTCACAGCTAGAGGTTAGCAACCGCCATATGTCTGAGGGCATGGGCTTATTTATTGGTCAGTTTTTATTGAATCTTCAGGTAACACACTTTTAAATGAACCTTTAATATTTTATGCACTCACAACGGGAAATGAACTAGCGCGTTGTTTCCGGAGCGCGCAAAAGTGTCAAGTCAAGTGTTCCGGATAAAACACAGAGAACGTTATCCTGCTCGTACACAACGCTCACGCAAGCCACACTATTTTAGGGATGAAATTTCCTGTGCGTACCTATATTATTATACGCACATCACCGAATAAAAAAGTGGGTATGTCAAATCCACACTTCCACTCCCATATTTGCGTCTCCATTAAGATTCAATCTCCGTAACAGTGTAGGTATAGGACTTTGGCATCTATACTTATAATAGACCTTATGCATTGACATCACACTGACGTCATCTTGGGTGAAAATAATGAAGCACACGTCTGAAACGTGCACTCACGGCGTAGATTTCGCCGCACGTGTAGTAGACTTACGCGCGTGTACGATTGGTTAGACTTACGCGCGTGTACGATTGGTTGCAAATCAGCTGTCTGCATTTATTGGTGTAACTTGCAATGATACGCGCTTTTCCTCCATTTTCCTCCAAACGAGGGAGCACCATCTACTTTGTGACATCATATGCATAAGGTCTATATCTTTGAAAAGATAACACACAATGCGCCGATCGCGGGTGGTGCACTGCAGTGGCGTAGCTAGATGATTTTGTGGGGGGGGGGGGCAAAAGCAAAAAATTTCCTACAGATTATTATCTTGAAGTAATGATGTACTATCCAAAGATATTAGAAGCATACATTCCAAACTTAAAATGGGGCGCTGACTCTTCATGGAGGCCAAAATATCAGGGCCGAAGTGCTGATCACTGTTCAGTCATTTTGAAAACAGTAAGAGAGATTAAAGTCTTGCGCAAGTGTAACAACATGTTAATTCGGAACATTCTTGAATCTGAGAAATAATCACTCAATATATTCCATTCACTGACAAGTTATGCTTCTTCCCCATGCCATGTCAAGCAAACACTCTGTCATGAACGCACAATGACTGTTTTGAAGTCCGCAATCTTTAAATAGGTCAGTTACCATGGTCTCGTCAAAAACGCTGTTAAAAATGTGCGTCGATTTCTTACAAGCATTTAACGGAAACGAAATAAGCGTGTTCTTTTTTTAATTTCGCGGTAGTGAGTTTCTCTGTGCATTTAGATAAATGCACAGAGAAAGGTATATTGCGCGTATGAAACGCGCTGTCAAAGCGCACGTGGGTCAACCTTTTTATAACAATGGCGTTGTCCGTAACGAGTTGTTTTTTTTCGTACGCAGATCGTCGAATAGAACGGTGCACTTGTCAATTCCACACTTCCGCCCCGATATTTGCCTTACCATGAGGAGTCAATTTCCGTAAAAGTGTAGATATAGGAGTGTGGAATCTATGCTTATAGTATCTTTGGTACTATCTAAGCGTAGCGCCACCATCTTCTGGCGTGTAGCGCGCGGAAAAAATTAGATTTAAATATCTCCGAGATTGCCTTAAATGACATTTCCAGGACTTTTCAGTAACCCTTTCGATGTGTAATTCTGCTTAAAAACATAATAAGTGTTGTAAGTAAACCCCCAAGAATATAATTTGAGCAACTATTTTCCGTTGTAAGAATTTTTAATTAAGGTGGTAAAAATTTCCGACAGAGGCCTTCGGAGGCTTTGTGGGAGGGGGGAGGGCGACCGCCCCCTTGGCGCACTGATCTATTTGTAGGATCAAAATACATAAACAGATCAGTGTGACCGTGTTTGAGGCGTCTGCACGCGTACTAGTTTCCCTTCATGCGCCCTTTTGTTGTTGTGCAAAAAGAACGCCTTCAGTGCGCTATACAGAAAATATGTGCACATAATACGATGTGCATGCTTGCTCGTGTTAGCATGCACATCATTGGAATGGACAGTCAGTACCAAAAACATTACAAGCATAGATTCCAAATTAAGAATGGCGTGTTGACTCCCCATGGAGCCCAAAATATGGGGCAGAAGTGGTGATCACTGTTCAGCAGTTTTAAAAAAGCACAGGCTACAGGGAAATTAATGTCTTAATTTCCCAGCAAAAAATGTACCATGCTGTACCACAGTTTACCATGGTAAATTGGCCGATTTACCATGGTAAACTATGGTAAACCATGGTACATTTTTTGCTGGGTTACAAAAGTATTAATACTATTTCGGAACATTGTAATGTAAGAAGTATTCATTCCTCAATACTAAATTCTACTTACAAGAAGTTTAATTCTTCCTGACAGCATTACAAATAAGTACACTTGAAGATGAGCGCAAAATGACTGGTTTAAAGTTCATGCACTTATTCGCCTACATTCATTAGTCAGTTCCTATATCTTTCAGTAACGCACTTTTATATGCGCGTTTAATTTCTTACGCCCTCACAACGGGAAATCAACTAGCACCTTTGCTTCCCAAGAGCGCAGAAGTGTGTGCCAAGTATTTCGGATAATACACAGAGAAAAAAATGTATTCCGCACGTATAGAACGCGTTGTAAAAAGACACGCACGCTAACCTCTTTTAACAATGAAATTTCTGTAACGTACGCGTTCTTATTTCCCGGCTACGCAGATCGCCGAAAAGAACGGCGCGCATGTCAAATTCACACTTCAATATTTGCGTCTACACGAGGAGTCACTGAGCGTAACAGTGTAGGTATACTAGTTTGGAATCTATGCTTATAATATCTTTGGTCTGTACTAGAAACAAGCGTGTCTACACTGTGTACTGTTGATTTACGTTGCTATCATCAATGTTAAGTCTTTGTGTACCGAAACGCTAAAAAATGTGATTTCTCACAAAAATTGATCTTCGAGCTTGGTTGCCGTGGCAACCATATATTTTGGTAGCATTAGACACGTTCATCATATGTGTGAATTAAGTTTCATGTATGTGTAATGTTTCCTTCTGGAATGATATTAAATATACTAAAAAAATGTGATTTTTACCAAAATTGACCTTTGACTTCTTGTCACGTGACCTTTGACCTTGGTTAGCATGGTAATCACATATTTTGGTACTGTTTAGCACATTCATCATATGTGCGAAATTTCATGTATGTGGAATATTTCCTTCTGGAATTATACTTAAAATACTAAAAAAATGTGATTTCTCACAAAAATTGACCTTTGACCTTGGTTGCCATGGCAACCATGTATTTTGGTAGAATTAGACACGTTCATCATATGTGTGAAGTTTTGTGTATGTGGAATGTTTCCTTCTGGAATTATACTAAAAATACTAAAAAAATGTGATTTCTCACAAAAATTGATCTTTGACCTTGGTTGGCATGGCAACCATATATTTTGGTAGCATTAGACACGTTCATCATATGTGCAAAGATTCATGTATGTGGAATGTTTCCTTCTGGAATTATACTAAAAATACTAAAAAAATGTGATTTCTCACAAAAATTGATCTTTGACCTTGGTTGCCATGGCAACCATATATTTTGGTAGCATTAGACACTTTCATCATATGTGCAAAGTTTCATGTATGTGGAATGTTTCCTTCTGGAATTATACTAAAAATACTAAAAAAATGTGATTTCTCACAAAAATTGATCTTTGACCTTGGTTGCCATGGCAACCATATATTTTGGTAGCATTAGACACGTTCATCATACGTGCAAAGTTTCCTTCTGGAATTATACTAAAAATACTAAAAAAATGTGATTTCTCACAAAAATTGATCTTTGACCTTGGTTGCCATGGCAACCATATATTTTGGTAGCATTAGACACTTTCATCATATGTGCAAAGTTTCATGCATGTGGAATGTTTCCTTCTGGAATTATACTTAAAATACTAAAAAAGTGTGATTTCTCACAAAAATTGATCTTTGATCTTGGTTGCCATGGCAACCATATAATTTGGTAGCATTAGACACTTTCATCATATGTGCAAAGTTTCATGTATGTGGAACGTTTCCTTCTGGAATTATACTAAAAATACTAAAAAACCGTGAATTTTCCCAAAAATTGAATTTGACCTCTGACCTTTGACCTTTTCTGCCGAAAGTCACGGAGACACAAGTTTACACTCTAGGGTACCTACCCACCAAATTTCAAAAGAATCGGTCTAGCCCACAAGGAGGAGTTCATGGAACACTTTTTTCACATTTTTTCGCTTAAAATGTTAATATCACGTGACTTTTGACCTTGGTTGCCATGGCAACCATATATTTTTGTAGTGCCAGACACTATTATTATATGTGTGAAGTTTCAGGTTCATGGGATGTTTTTTCTTGGAGTTATTATAAAAAGAGTGATTTTCACATAATTTGACCTTTGACCTCTGACCTTTGACCTTTACTTCCGGGAGTCGATGTAGACTTGGGGTTCCACCTAGGGCACCTTCCCACCAAATTTGAAGAAAATCGGCTTTACCGTTTTGGAGATATTAAGAAAACAAAATTGGACACACACACACACACTCACTCACTCACTCACTCACTCACTCACACACACACTCACCCACACACACACACACACACACACGGACACGTTTTGACCCCTCCCTCTGTTATGGACTTTTGGTCACCCTGGGGTACCCCACCATGGGTTAGGACTTTAGACTAGTAACTTGTGAAAATTAACTGTTACCATGGCAACCGTTGTTATTTCCGCTGGCATTGTCGAATGTAGCCCAACAGGTCAAGTGACTACAATATCTCATCCTCCTCACGGAGCGATGAGATAACAAGAGGGCAATCCACGGAGTTGCTTATCTCATCGCCAGCACATGGCACTGTGTTGAGCCGTATAACTGGAGGACGCACATCAATGTGGAATCACAGCGCAATATATCCTGCTCTATGTGTGGAAATTGAAATTAAAACCGAAATTGAACCCGAATTGGAGGTCACGTTATGTAGGTCACCTTCGGAAATAATATAACACTGAGCAATGTGGGCATGGTGACGTGCCCTACACCTGTAGCGTGTCTTGAACGCCTCTTCGGCCTCTAATGCTTTAATTTCAAAGATATTATAAGCATAGATTCCAAACTCCTATACCTACACTGTTACGCTCAGTGACTCCTCATGGAGACGTATATATCGGGGCGGAAGTGTGAATATGATATATGCGCCGTTCTATTCGGCGATTTGCGTACAAAAAGAAGAACGCGTTACAGAAAATTCCATTGTTAAAAGAGGTAAGCAATATGCGTGCACTTTTACAACGCATTCTATACGCGCAGAATACATATCCCTGTGTATTATGTGGCATACATGACGCACACTTCAGCGCGCTCGGGAAACAAACGCGCTAGTTGATTTCCCGTTGTGAGAGCGTAAGAAATTAAACGCGCATGTAAAAGTGCGTTACTTAAAGATGCCATAGAAACTGACCAATGAATATAGGCGAATAAGTCTATGAACGTTAAACCAGTCATTGCGCATTCATGTTCAAGTGCACTTACTTTGAAATGCAATCAGGAAGAAATATTTAGATAAATGTACAGAGAAAGGTATATTGCGCGTATGAAACGTGCTGTCAACCTGGGTCAACCTTTTTATAACAATGGCGTTGTCCGTAACGCGTTCCTTTTTTCGTACGCAGATCGTCGAATAGAACGGCGCACTTGTCAATTCCACACTTCCGCCCCGAAATTTGCCACTCCATGAGGAGTCAATTTCCGTAAAAGTGTAGATATAGGAGTGTGGAATCTATGCTTATAGTATCTTTGGAACTATCTAAGCATAGCACCACACTCATCTGGCGTGTAGCGCGCGGAAAAAATTAGATTAAAATATCTCCGAGATTGCCTTAAATGACATTTCCAGGCCTTGTCAGTAACCATTTCGATGTGTATTTCTGCTTAAAAACATAAGAAGTGTTGTAAATAAACCCCTAAGAATATAATTTTAGCTACAATTTTCAGTTGTAAGAATTTTTAATTAGGGTGGTAAAAATTTCCGACAGAGGCCTTCGGAGGCTTTGTGGAAGGGGGCGACCAACCCTTTAGCGCACTGATCTATGTGTAGGATCAACATACATAAACAGATCAGTGTGACCGTGTTTGAGGCGTCTGCACGCGTACTAGTTTCCCTTCATGCGCCCTTTTGTTGTTGTGCAAAAAGAACGCCTTCAGTGCACTATACAGAAAATATGTGCACACAATACGATTTGCATGCTTGCTCGTGTTAGCATGCACGTCATTGGAATGGACAGTCAGTACCAAAAATATTACAAGCATAGATTCCAAATTTAGGATGGCGTGTTGACTCCCCATGGAGCCCAAAATATGGGGCGGAAGTGCTGATCACTGTTCAGCAGTTTTAAAAAAGCACAGGCTACAGGGAAATAAATGTCTTACAAAAGTATTAATACTATTTCGGAACATTGTAATGTAAGAAGTATTCATTCCTCAACACAAAGTTCTACTTACAAGAAGTTTAATTCTTCCTGACAGCATTACAAATAAGTACACTTGAACATGAACGCACAATGACTGGTTTAAAGTTCATACACTTATTCGCCTACATCCATTAGTCAGTTCCTATATCTTTAAGTAACGCACTTTTATATACGCGTTTAATTTCTTATGCCCTCACAACGGGAAATCAACTAGCGCGTTTGCTTCCCAAGAGCGCAGAAGTGTGTGCCAAGTATTTCGGATAATACATAGAGAAAAAAATGTATTCCGCACGTATAGAACGCGTTGTAAAAAGACACGCACACTAACCTCTTTTAACAATGAAATTTCTATAATGTACGCCTTCTTATTTCCCGGCTACGCAGATCGCCGAAAAGAACGGTGCGCATGTCATATTCACACTTCAATATTTGCGTCTCCACGAGGAGTCACTGAGCGTAACAGTGTAGGTATAGTAGTTTGGAATCTATGCTTATAATATCTTGGTCAGTAGTAGTAACAAGCGCGTCTACACTGTGTACTGTTGATTTCCGTTGCTATCATCAATGTTAAGTCTTTGTGTACCGAAACGCTAAAAAATGTGATTTCTCACAAAAATTGATCTTCGACCTTGGCAACCATATATTTTGGTAGCATTAGACATGTTCATCATATGTGAATTAAACTTCATGTATGTGGAATGTTTCCTTCTGGAATTATATTAAATATACTAAAAAATGTGATTTTTACCAAAGACGACCTTTGACTTCCTGTCACGTGACCTTTGACCATGTTAATCACATATTTTGGTACTATTTGGCACATTCATCATATGTGCGAAATTTCATGTATGTGGAATGTTTCCTTCTGGAATTATACTTAAAATACTAAAAAAATGTGATTTCGCACAAAAAATTGACCTTCGACCTTGGTTGCCATGGCAATCATATATTTTGGTAGTATTCAACACGTTCATCATATGTGCAAAGTTTCATGTATGTGGAATGTTTCCTTCTGGAATTATACTAAAAATACTAAAAAAATGTGATTTCTCACAAAAATTGATCTTTGACGTTGGTTGCCATGGCAACCATATATTTTGGTAGTATTCAACACGTTCATCATATGTGCAAAGTTTCATGTATGTGGAATGTTTCCTTCTGGAATTATACTAAAAATACTAAAAAAATGTGATTTCTCACAAAAAATTGATCTTTGACGTTGGTTGCCATGGCAACCATATATTTTGGTAGCATTAGACACGTTCATCATATGTGCAAAGTTTCATGTATCTGGAATGTTTCCTTCTGGAATTATACTAAAAATACTAAAAAAAATGTGATTTCTCACAAAAATTGACCTTTGACCTTGGTTGCCATGGCAACCATATATTTTGGTAGCATTAGACACGTTCATCATATTTGCAAAATTTCATGTATGTGGAATGTTTCCTTCTGGAATTATACTAAAAATACTAAAAAACCTTGAATTTTCCCTAAAATTGAATTTGACCTCTGACCTTTGACCTTTTCTGCCGAAAGTCACTTAGACACAAGTTTACACTCTGGGGTACCTACCCACCAAATTTCAAAAGAATCAGTCTGGCCCACTAGGAGGAGTTCATGGAACACTTTTTTCACATTTTTTGCTTAAAATGTTAATATCACGTGACTTTTCACCTTGGTTGCCATGGCAACCATATATTTTTGTAGTGCTAGACACTCTCATTATATGTGTGAAGTTTCATGTTCATGGGATGTTTTTTCTTGGAGTTATTATCAAAAGAGTGATTTTCACATAATTTGACCTTTGACCTCTGACCTTTGACCTTTACTTCCGGGAGTCAATGCAAAACTGGGGTTCCACCTAGGGCACCTTCCCACCAAATTTGAAGAAAATCGGCTTTACCGTTTTGGAGATATTAAGAAAACAAAATTGGACACACACACACACACTCACTCACTCACACACACACTCACCCACCCACACACACACACATACACGGACACGTTTTGACCCCTCCCTCCGTTATGGACTTTTGGTCACCCTTGGGTACCCCACCATGGGTTAGGACTTTAGACTAGTAACTTGTGAAAATTAACTGTTACCATGGCAACGGTTGTTATTTCTGCTGGCATTGCCGAATATAGCCCAACAGGTCAAGTGACTACAATATCTCATCCTCCTCACGGAGCGATGAGATAATAACAAAGAGGTCCTCGGATTGTATGTAAAATCGACTTGTGTGTGTGTGTGTCCAATTTTGTTTTCTAAATATCTCCAAAACGGTAAAGCCGATTTTCTTCAAATTTGGTGGGAAGGTGCCCTAGGTGGAACCCCAGTTCTGCATTGACTCCCGGAAGTAAAGGTCAAAGGTCAGAGGTCAAAGGTCAAATTATGTGAAAATCACTCTTTTTATAATAACTCCAAGAAAAAACATCCCATTAGCATGAAACTTCACACATATAATAAGAGTGTCTGGCACTACGAAAATATATGGTTGCCATGGCAACCAAGGTCAAAAGTCATGGATATTAACATTTTAAGCAAAAAAGTGTTCCATGAACTCCTCCTTGTGGGCTAGACCGATTCTTTTGAAATTTGGTGGGTAGGTACCCCAGAGTGTAAACTTTTGTCTCCGTGACTTTCGGCAGAAAAGGTCAAAGGTCAGAGGTCAATATCCAATTTTTGGGAAAATTCACGATTTTTTAGTATTTTTAGTATAATTCCAGAAGGAAACATTCCACGTACATGAAACTTTGCACATATGATGAACGTGCCTAATACCACCAGAATATATGGTTGCCATGGCAACCAAGGTCAAAGATCAATTTTTGTGAGAAATCACATTTTTTTAGTTTTTTTAGTATAATTCCAGAAGGAAACATTCCACGTACATGAATCTTTGCACATATGATGAACGTACCTGATACCACCAGAATATATGATTGCCATGGCAACCAAGGTCAAAGATCAATTTTTGTGAGAAATCACATTTTTTTAGTTTTTTTAGTATAATTCCAGAAGGAAATATTCCACATACATGAAACTTCGCACATATGATGAGCCTGCCTAATTCTACCATAATATATGGTTGCCATGGTGACCGGGATCAAAGGTCATGTGAAATAAGGTCAAAGGTCAATTTTTGTGAAAAATCACATTTTTTTAGTATTTTTAGTATAATTCCAGAAGGAAACATTCCACATACACAAAACTTCACACATATGATGAACATGTCTAATGCTACCAAAATATATGGTTGCCATGGCAACCAAGGTCAAAGATCAATTTTTGTGAGAAACCACATTTTTTTAGTTTTTTTAGTATAATTCCAGAAGGAAACATTCCACATACATGAAACTTCACACATATGATGAACTAGTCCGCAGTCTGCTGACCTAGTATGGGGATTCCCATACTAGGTCAGCAATATACCCATTGTCAAAATTGGGCTACCGCAACTTCAAAAATTTTGAATGGTCTCGATCTTTCTCAAATTCACGTATACTCCTACATAATTGACCTCTACGGGGCCTTATATGTTTAAGACTCTTCATTCTAAGATTTTTTGCACTAAGTGTCCAAAAAAGACCAAAAATTTTGATTTACACAAACGATCCTGTTTTTTTTTTTTTTTTTAACATTCTATGAAACTGTTAAATCGTGTAACTAGGATGTTCACACTATTGTGTGCTAAATAGCACGCACTGCTGTTCAATTGTGACATAGTCTATAGCTATAGTTACGTTCATACACGCGCATACGCGTATATAGCAACAATCACTGCAGCAAAGCACGCAGACGATATTACTCTCACAGTAATATGCGGTCAAAAGTTTGTGTTGCAATAGCCTAGGCCTAGTTCAGGGAACAAAGTGTACGTGAGAACTAGGCCTAGGTACCCTAGGCTAATGATGAACCTGCCTAATACTACCATAATATATGGTTACCATGGCGACCGGGATCAAAGGTCACGTGAAATAATGTCAAAGGTCAATTTTTGTAAAAAATCACATTTTTTAGTATTTTTAGTGTAACTCCAGAAGGAAACATTCCACATACATGAAATTTCGCACATATGATGAATGTGCCTTCCGCATATCATATTGTGTGCACAGATTTTCTGTAAAGCGCACTGAATTCGTCCTTTTTGCAGAACAAAAGGGCGCATGGAGATGCAAATATCAGGGCGGCAGTGCGGATTTGACATACGCGCCTTTCTATTCGGCGATGTGCGTATAATAGGCACGCATTACGGAAAACGTCATTGTTAAAACAACGCAGCTTGCGTAAGCATTGTATCCGCGCAGAAATTAGTTGGCCTGTCTTTTTATCTAGAATACTTCACACGTACTTCTGCGTTATCATCGACGAACGCGCTGGTAGTTGCTTTCACTTTGTGAGCGCGTGAAAAATTAAAGGCCGATATTAAAGTGAGTAATTTGAAGATACCATAGAAACTGACATACATATGGATAGACTATGAGCTTCAAAGTTCAATTCAAACCACTCATTGTGCGTTCATATTCAAGTGCACTTATTCAGAGACCGGGGAGCCAATTTTGAAGTGCGGGGGCTAATCATCGAAGCCGCCAAAGATATTATAAGCATAGATTCCAAACTCCTATACCTACACTGTTACGCTCATTGACTCCTCATGGAGACGCAAACATCGGGGTGAAAGTGTAAATTTGACACGCGCGCAGTTATATTCAGCGATCTACGTACAAAACTAAGAACGCGTCAGAGAAAATTCCATGGGTTAGCGTGCATGTACTTTTACAACGCGTTCTATTCGCGCAGTATACATTTTTCTGTGTATTATCCGCCAGAATACTTGACGCACACTTCTGCGCGCTCTGGAAACAAACGCGCTAGTTGCTTTCCCGTTGTGAGCGCGTAAGTAATTGAACGCGCACATAAAAGTGCGTAACTTGAACAGTTCGGGAGATAACCACTTTCGGGGGAAAATCGATTTTCGCCCGATCGGGGAAAAAATCTTGCCATGGGTGGCGCCATTTTCAAATTCTCCCGTGATGCTTTGCGATCCTACCGCGCAAATTTAACGGAGACAAACGTTCAAAACAACCTTGCAATTTTTATCGATCCAAGGAAAGAGAAATTCTGGCACATTTAAAAACTTTGCTGTCAGGGGAACAAAAAAGCCGAGTCATGTTTGTTAGTTCACCACGCCGATTTTGAGATATCGAGCAATTTTGTTACGCTCTTTGTCCTAAGCTTAAGTAATGGACTCGACACAGACGCAAGTTTTGTGCACTGTTTTCCACAAAAAAGGTTTGCAAGTAAATTCTTCCAGCACTTGTGTTTAAACACGTTGTTGAAAGTTCCATGTGGTTTCCTTCTTCGTGTGTGAACTGCTATCTTGTATTTGAGTACAGACACATTTATTATAACAAATCAACGACTGCTAAGAGGCAGGCACTAAGGGCTCATGATTATTCATGGTTTGAGTCGTGCAAAATTTTCCCCCAATCGGGTGAATTCTCATTTTCACCCGAAAGCGGTTATCTCCCGAACTGTTGAAGATACCATAGAAACTGATCAATGAATGTCGATGAACTTGCAAAACCAGTCATTGTGCGTTCATGTTTAAGTGTAAATACGTGGAATGCCGCGTTGAAGAAATAAGTTATTCTTGTTCAAGTGGAATTTATTGAGGCGTACTACTTCTTCAGTCAACAACATTTTGAAATAACAAGTATTAATACTTTTGTATAAGACATCCATTTGCCTGTTTGTTTTCAAAAAGACTGAGCAGTGATCAGCACTTCCGCCCCGATGTTTTGGCCTCCATGAGGAGTCGACGCGCCATTTTAAGTTTGGAATCTATGCTTCTAATATCTTTGGAAGCCGCCCAATATGTTCAATAAAATAAATGCAGTTTTATGCGGCCCATAATGCAGTTTACGGCGCTCCAAAATGCCCGGAAAAAGTGCGAGGCTAAAGCCCCCGTAGCCCCCCCCCTCCCGTCTCCACGATCCCTGCAGTTATGTCTAGGCCTTATGCCACAAGGAAGAGAGAAAGTTCTTGTAAGTGAGTTATATGGCTCAATGCGTGTGCTAGCGATGAGATAAGCAACTCCGTGGATTGCCCTCTTGTTTGATTATTAAGATTAAGAATATTAAGTTGATAATTGTCTAGGAAATCTTTAAGTCTACGGCCATTGGTGGTAGTTCTGTTGCAGCCAAAGTGAATATGTGGCGAATTTAGGTCGCCAATAAGAATGGTGTTAGAATCAATACTTTTGAAAATATCTTCATTTAAATGATGTTGGGGAGGATTATACAATACTACAATTTTAATGGGACTTTGACCATTTAGTCTAGGAATGGAGACACTAATACACTGCTCGTTATTAATTTTGAAGTCATTTACAGTTGCAGGAATATGATTTCTGACACCAATTAGAACTCCTCCTTGTTGAGAATTTACGTCCAACCGGTAAATTTGAAAACCATCAATTGGGAATTTAACACTTTGGGATAATTTCGTTTCATTAAGTAGAAAAACATCTGGGTTAAAATTACTAATGTGGTGAAGAAGGAGTTCTTTTTTGTTCCTAGCTCCATTGATATTCACATGTAGGACATGAAGAGTATTGGTGTTACTTATTTTGACCTTCTGATGACTTTTTTCTAATGTGATCTATTGCCTGCTAATGTTCCGGAAACTGGGTTTTTTCAGCGCGTTAAAGAGCTCTTCTGTTGTAATCAGATTCAAGTGAGCAAGGGCCAAGTTAGCAGCATAAGCCATAGTGTCAGAAGTGGAGATTTTAATTCCGCCTTTAGCCAGGCAGGCTCGGATAAGTTCTGCACAGAAGAGTGTAATATTAATTTTCTCTGGTTTGGAAATTTTGGCAGAAACTTCAACTTTTGTTGCTTCAGCATAAGATTTTGATATCGTTTGTTGTTTTAGTTCCTGACGGGCTTTGATAAACTCAGGGCAACCTTTATACATGGATATGTGTTCACCTCCACAAATTTGCACTTTCTTTTGATCTCTTTTTTAGGAAAACTTTTGATGTTTGTGGTCCATCTCCACATCTGAGGCACTTTTGTTACATTGGAACATTTATAAGTAAGGATGGCCAAACCCCTAACCCCTGACACTTGAAGCATTGAATCACATTTGGTAATTCATTATATTTTTCAATACGATCGGTGCTATCGCTGGTATCCCAGAAGCGAGCCGCCATCTTTTAGCAAGTCGATTGAGTCGATACCCATTCTTCCTCAAAGGAGACTTTAATCTCCACGTTGTGGGACTGGGTTATTTTGCTACATCAGTCTTTGTTGCTGCTTTGGGGCTATAGCCGAGATCCTCTAATTCCAGATTTAATTTGCGTGTATCCCCATCAGTAATTTCCGGGTTTACTAATCAGGGACAATATAGCGGATGACATAGAAAGCCCCTTTGTAGACAGTTACTAAGCATTGTTTGACTTTGTATGGCAGTATATGGCTAGTAGATTATTTTTCTTCTCTTTCTTTGTAAAATTTGTGTAAAAAACGACACAGAGAGCATAACACGGAAAACAACAATTTGCCTCTCCAGTCCATGATAACTTCATGGTTTGAATAGGAAGCTTTAGGGAGATCCAGGTTCACTTACAATGTCTTTGCCTAGTTAGTGCTCAGCAAAGAACCTGTTTCATTGTTGGCATTGTGCAGGATGTGTAATAATTCATTAGGCCTTCCGTTACACAACAACATAAACACCTATTAATGGAGGCTCAAGGTGCGTTTGCTATCTATGATTCTATGGATCTTCTCAGTAAATTGAAGATATTTGTGTAAATCCTCCTTCTTAAACTTACTAGCTTTTCAGTTCAGACTCAGCAACTTCTTGAAACCTAACTGCTGTTGTTGTAATCTAATCTGTTAATAAGCTTTTTTTGCGATTATGAGAAATAGGATATTACTGGTTGTGCTACATGCACATCCATGGTCATGGTACTGTACACAGCAAGAGCCCATTGGTTCAAGTTTTGGCAGTTGCATAATTAGTTGGTAAAAGATTGCTAGATAAGATAGCTTCTGATTACACAAAAAAAAGTCAGCATGCAGTTTTTGAAAATTGTTGAAAGTAAATTATGGCCTAATCCTGGATGGACTCGACTAGACCTTGGCCTCAAGTCCGAGTCCTTCAGAGGTCCGAGTCCGAGCCAAGATCAGAGTACCAGAGAGACCCGAGTTCGAGCCCGAGTCCGAGTCCACAAAAACTTGGACTCGAGTCCGAGTCCGGGATCGAGTCCTTCCAGCCCTTATGAAAAAAAAAAAAAATAATGACTATAATGCTAGGCCGCCCGTATCCGTCCCCTTCACTGCAAAAAACGAACCTAAACATTAATCTCTAAAAGGTAGATTAACAATAACAAGTGGCGAGTTTTCTGTAGAGCGAAATTATGTATCGTCCTTCTTATAACTTACTGTTAGGGTTTGTGAGTTACGGGCCAAGGTGACCCTCATGATGTTGTCAGTCCACGACCACTAAGTGTTGTGTATTTTTATTAATATTTAAGTGTTTCCGTGGAGCACTTCAAACATGTGTACTCGCCGCCCGATGTTTCTGTTATCCCGTTCCAGATTTAGCTCTACTCTTATATCAACTCTCAAACGATTCGTTTAAAAATATGTTGTGAAGAGAAAAACATCTCCCCCGCAGGCTAACTTAGCATTTCCTAAGATAAAGCTGGATAGTTAAAACACTTTCAGACAATTCTGTCACAATGGTGCACATAAATATGTGTCTAGAAAAAAAACTGCTTTTACCATACAAGTTCCAAACCGTAATGATATGATGAGTGTAAGATAAACAAAACTGTCCAAGTAATATTTTAATCTAGCAAAAGGTATCACTCACCAAGCGCCATGGTGAAGATAGAATGGGATCTGCTGGAATGTTCATTCATATTAGTGGCACCAGTATGACGATGAGCTGAGCCAAGCTCAAGACAGTTGAGTACCTCTTCCACACTTTGACAGAGGACCTCTGTTGCACCTATCACAACTTTAAGGGAAGACAAAAAATAATAACACAAGGCATGACTTGCTTAATGTAGTTTACTGTATTGCCTATGTATGAAAAGACATTCACCATATACTTCCTATTAAACTGTGTGAAATATCATCACAATTAGGGTCAAAAAGTAAAGAAAGTCCAACAAGATCACTATAAAGTGAATTATTTGATACAAACATCAAAACATCAGAAATTTAAGTCATATGACTTAACTTTACATAGTCCGATGCAAGAGAGCCAAGGGCTGTTCACAGCACCTTGTGTAAGTGTTAGGGATGATTAACCTCCCTAGGAAGTGTGTTAAGGGATGACCACAGTCTAAAGGGTGGTATGATACAGGATGCCCTTGACAGAAGTGCAGGAGGAGAGGGTCAAAGTCCTTGACAGGGGTACTGGAATTGATCATAATTCCTCTATCCTTCCTAAATGCTTCCTCACCTGTGTTACCCTTCTCATCCTCCCTTATATTCAGGTCTTTGCTGCTTGTTTCCAAGTCCAGTAAATCTTTAAGTTCTTCCTTGTAGATTTCAATGTAAGAAGCCCTGAGACTGAATTCCCTTGAGGGATTTTCCTGAAAAGAGAATAGTGAGGATCCATCTAAAACACTACTCAGCTTGTTCACTTAAAAAGCAGTGGTCCTGGTAGCCATGTGAAAAGAAGTAGCACAATACTTTGTGTGTGTTCAATCATACATGAAAAGAAAGCCAATCACATTATAATTATTCATGAATGAGCAAAAACAGTTTTATCAGACACCTCAAATAGCTAGTCATTATCCTCCTTTGCTTTTAAAATGTCTGCATTAATTTAAACATTGGTCCATAATCAAGACTTGCAACCAGAATGCAAAAATGCATTGAGGTTTCGATGATACATGTTCTATTCCAAATAATGCCATGATGTCCCATATCTTTCAGTCACTGGTCAAGTGATATCTTAACATGTTGGAGAATAATATTTAGCGTTCATATTTGATCTTGGGAATTCTTGGGAAAATTTGCATTTTGACTTCTGGTGACCCATGAGATGATCTTGGGAATTCTTAAAATTTTTGCTTTTTGACTGCGCATGTGACCCCAGATGACCTTTACCTCCACTAAAAACGAAAGCATTCATATTTTCACTACACACGCATCCCATACTGAGTATGCCACCCTCTAACCCAAGCTTCCTACCTGGCGATATCGTGTTACAAGGTTTGCAGTGTGTGACCCCAGTGACGTCAGATGATCCTCTGACCTCCACCAAAAAGTGATAGGTTCATCTTCTTACCAAAACGCATCCACATACCACATATGAATCTATCCAAGCTTCCTATCTTAGTAGATATCATGTTAACAAGGTTTTCAGGGTTTTAACCCCCAGATGACCTTTTGACCCTCCACCAAAAACAATAGGGTTCTTCCTCGTACCATAATGCATCTACATTCTAGTATGAAATTCATCCAGCTTCCTATCTTGAGATATTTGTGTTTAACAGTGTTTTCAGGTTTTTGACCCCAAGGTGACCCAGATGACCTTTGACCTCCACGCAAAACAATACGGTTCTCCCCACATTACAGTGATAACACTTCTCTACACACTAAGTATGAAATTCCATCCAAGCTTCCTAACTTGAGATATCATGTTAACAAGGTTTTCAGGTTTTGACCCCCGGTGACCCCAGATGACCTTTGACCTTCCCACCAAAAACAATAGGTTCTTCCTCTTACCATAACACATCTACACACTAAGTATGAAATTCCCAATCCAAGCTTCCTACCTGAGATATCCTGCACACAAGGTTTTCAGGTTTTGACCCCCGGTGACCCCCAAAAATGACCTTTGACCTCCACCAAAAATTGATAGGGTTCTTTCTTCCTCTTACGCATAACACATCGACACACTACGTATTAGAAATTCAATCCAAGCTTCCTACCTTGAGATATCGTGCACACACAGGTTTTCAGGTTTTGACCCCCAGTGACCCCAGACTGACCTTTGCCGTGCTCACAAAAAACAATAGGATCCTTCTCTTACCTAACAAACAATCTACACACTAAGTATGAAATTCCATCTAAGCTTCCTAATTTGAGATATCATGCACACGAAAGGTTTTCAGGTTTTGCCCCTGGTGACCCCAGATGGCCTTTGACGCTCACCAAAAATGATAGGGTTCTTCCTCTTACTATAACACATCTACACACTAAGTATGAAATTTATCCAAGCTTCCTACCTTGAGATATCGTGCACACAAGGTTTTTCCAGGTTTTGCGGACCCCCAGTAACCCGGTAGATGACCTTTGACCTCCACCAAAAATGATGGGGTTCTTCCTCTTACCATAACACATCTACACACTAAGTATGAAATTCATTCAAGCTTTCCTATTTTGGAGATATCATGTTAACAAGTTTTCAGGTTTTGACCCCAGGTGACCCCAGATGACCTTTGACCACCACCATAAACAATAGGGTTCTTCCTCTTATACCATAACACATCTACCACACTAAGTATGAACATTCATCCAGCTTCCTATCTTGAGATACCATGTTAACAAGGTTTTCCAGGTTTTGACCCCCGGTGACCCCAGGATGACCTTTGACCTCCACCAAACAACCATAGGGTTCTTCCTCTTATCCATAACACATCTACAACACACTAAAGTATGAATTCATCCAAGCTTCCTAAACTTGAGATATCGTGCACACAAGGTTTTCAGGTTTTGACCCCAGGTGACCCCAGATGACCTTTGACCTCCACCAAAAACAATAGGGTTCTTCCTCTTACCATAACACATCTACACACTAAGTATGAAATTCATCCCAGCTTCCTACCTTGAGATATCGTGCACACAAGGTTTTCAGGTTTTGACCCCCGGTGACCCCAGATGACCTTTGACCTCCACCAAAAACGATAGGGTTCTTCCTCTTAATATGGGGCATCTATGTACCAAGTTTGAAAACTGTCGGAGTTTCTCTTCTTGAGATATCGCGCACACAAGCTAAGCGTCACAAACACACACACACACACACACACACACACACATACACACACACACACACATACATACACACATACATACACACATACGCCATCATGACCGCATAGGTTTCTCTTTCATCGAAACCAACAAGTCTGACAAATTCAGATAACATTTTATGCTCACTTCACAACTGAAACCCGTTTTCTTCTTTCTTTGTATTTTGTTCAACATTTTCTCTCCATGATACCACAAACTCAGTTTCAATTTAAACCAGAATGACAAACATGCATTAAGGTTCAATAAGTTAACTGCACCAGGGTTTTGGTTATGCCACACTGTCAGGTCTCACATGTGAAGGTAGCCTCCAAAATCCTTAAAAAGAAGATCAAGGCTTCTTACTGATGAATGAGGTTCAGCCTTATACCATGCACTAATAACTGTTGCTCTAAATGTTGAAAAATTCATAACTAAAAATCCTCCTAATGTGCTGCAATATACCACAAACCTGTGGCCTAGTTTTCTTTGAAGCTAGTGGCAAGCCTGCATATTTGTCAGAAAATTCTCCAGTTTATGCTGACATACTGCACTGATTGTAAAAACCTTTGCAGTGCATTGATGAACACAGTACACAAACTGCATGGTCAGTTTATATAAATAATATTACACTATGACCAAGCTCTTTAAAGAAGTTCAAATGAAGAGCACGATGCAGTTCAGTACAGCCAGTGTAGGTAATGTCCACACACACCTATATAATAGGCTATGTAGTACTGGTAAGTCTCATACACAGAAACTCAACTAGTGTGCAGAGCATGCTTAATGACTGTGAGGTACAATCATGCCTTATTTATTTACTTACAATACCGGGGTTGTCCTCTGCTTTGGGTAGAAGATTGATGCAATTTGATATGCTTGACCTAAGGGCTCAGGTGTAGTTCTGTATCTTGTACAAGTACAGTAGGTTACAGGTGTATGGGACTCTTTGAACTTTTTGTGACCTTCCCCAAGAATATACATTGACATATTGTGTCCTATTTCACTGACACCCAAAATACTATCCTCACGCATTTCTGAAATCATACAATAAGTAATTAGTTGTAAAACTGAAATACCGCAATAAATATCATAATGCTTACAATTATAGTAAGCCATTTTATGTAATATCATAATAGACTTGTCACAGGTCAATGAATGTGGAAAATGGTATCTCACTTTTAAACCTCTCCTAAAGTGAGAAAAGAATAAAAGAACTATTGAGATATGTGAACGACAACATATTCCCCAAAACTTACCTAGTTTGGGAGTCTATGAGCGACAATACTTACCTCCTATTTACATATGTATTTCTCTGATTGCCTTGGAATTGCAGGCAATTAGGGAAATAAATATGCAAATAGGAGGTAAGGGAGGAGGGACATAGACCATCAATCCAAATGTTAAGGAAAGTTTGTAGCATAACATTTTAAATTTTATTCTTCTTTGCCATATATGTTTTTAAACTGAGATATAAATTAGAACATGTCCTTCAATACATCTTGCAGTGTCATATAATATCCTAGCTCTTTCACTATGGTTTAGATGACAGCCAATCTTGTCGTCTATAAAATTTCACTCCCAAACATGAACTGAAGTCTGGAAAAGTTTGAACAAAATTTTCAACATCTATTTTACTAATTAGGGAGTTAAATACATCACTATGAGGCTGCTAGCCTAATAGTGGCAGTTTGGCCAATGACAGCAAATTGTTACTATGTAATGAGCTTCTTTCTAAGTGTCTAGGAGCTTTGTCATTCAGCAACAAAACCACACACTTAAGAGAGAGTAAAATCTGGTTTTATTGTGGAACTATGGGTAGCAAGATGGTCACATCAGTGTTCCATGAAAAAACAAAAGCTGCTCATTAGCAGGTGTTTAAAGTTACCATCATTTTCTGGAAGACTTGGGATATCGCCCTGGGCAGGATACCATATTCATCCTCTGATAATGTGGCAATGTTATGGCCCCCTATGGTGAAAGTCTTCCCAGATCCCTGTGAAAGGAAGGAAGAAAACACATGGTGAAGGAATTTATCACATACTTCTGCTACAATGTACTTACACACAATCTTGTCTAAAAGACTACACTGCAGCAATTAACATCATTAAATATTTCACTCTAAGAACCTGTCACAATTAATTTTAATGTTAAAATTTCACTAATCTGCTAGTTTCTGTACTGTATGTTCACAGAATGCTACAGGAAACACAAATGCAGACCACCACAACACGAAGTAAACAAGACAGCTGATAGATAAGGTTTATAAACTAAAGCCTGTCATTTACGCAAATATTTCAAGAATTTTTTCAAGGATTCCAACATCCCAAGCCCACCACACTGTAGTTAGTTAGTTAGATGAAGTTTAACATCCCAGTTTCCAACCAAATGGTGCAAGTCGAAACGACCACAGCCTCTTTTCCAGTTGTGTCTCAATGGCTTGTTTTCCCTACTCCATTGCTTATGCTGAGCACCAAGCACAAAGGCAGTATGTTCCATTTTTAAAGTCTTTGGTATGACCCGGCCAGGATTTGAACCCTAGACCTTCCGGCTGCAAGTCGGAAGCTCTAACCACTTGGCCACTGTAACAAAATTTCCAGTAATTACACCAGTTTTACAGTAGATAAAGAACACTATAATGAAACATACAACCATAATCTTTCTCGATGACCTGTCTGCCACAAATGATCATTGTATGGAATAAAGAAATCTTGAAAGGCCTTGAGAGAGATTCATTTAATTTCAAGTGAGTGGAAGGTTTTATATCTGCATACCAACCTTGTACAAATATAGACAAGTGCAGTGAGAAGATAATCTGTAATGTCGTTAACATTCCACGATTCCTTCAACTATATGATAAGTTTGCCATTCCATGACTTTCTTTTGTTAGTACTACAGACTCCTTCAATATTACACATTGTGTGACTCAGACAACAGCCATATCCCTCCAAGTAAGGATTCAATAGTGTTCAACAGCACATGCTCATGTCTGCACATAAGATAATGAGCTATTTTTCATCACTGAGAAATTGAAAGATTTTATTTTAATATTCACTATGGCTCCATACAGTTGTTAATGTAAAGTATAATTGTAAATTGAACTTGATTCATCAATTGACACACTCTCATATCTTAATACTGGCAACAACATCATAACCTGCAGACTCACTGAACACACTGTATACTTCTTACGATGCAGACACTTTTTCTTTACAATGTATATCATCTTAAAATGTTTGAATTTATACTGTATTACAGTAATATGAGAAAAGCTATTTTAATGGGCTTTGCCAGTGACTAAATTGAGCACTTCAAAAAATGCAAAAAAATTTCTGTTTTAGGAAGAGAAAACGACATCTCAGTAGCATGTAACATTTGGAAGATACTAATTTTCAAAGAGAAACAGCGCATTATGGAAAATCTGTGATGTCATCACGGCACATGATTAGACATAGCAATGTATTTATGATATTGACACACCACTATGGGGAATATTTAACAACTTTATTTGCTATCCAGTCATATGAAGTAGTTTTATGCTAGATCTGCATGGAAAGATATATTCAAACATTCCAACAGTATCAATTTTTAAGGACATTCAATTATAAAGAAAAACAAAAGAAATCTGAGGCAATGTGCCCACTTTACATTACATCCTGCGATCTTGACGAGAACTGGGGGTATTTTTTGACAAAAATAGAAAATCTTTAAAATGAGGTATCTTGAGTTAGGAACAGAGTATTGCTACCAGGTTTGGTAGACATGAATAGGAATTTTTTCCGTTTCACATGAGATCCTTATAAAACATTACTGGGATATGCCTTTAAATACACACAGATCCGTAAGTAAATACTGCCCTGAAAAACCCATTTTGTACGTAATTGATGAACTTTCATTTTATCAACTATAGAAAAGAAATTTTCAATTTAAAATCTCACCGTCTGACCATACGCAAAAATTGTAGCATTGTAACCTTCAAAGAAACTGCATATTAAAGCATCCACACATGTCTTGTAAACACTCTCCTGGAAGGAAATACAACATAAACATTTTCATCACAATATCACTCCACTAGAATACTGTAAGACTAAGAAAATGGCCTGATGGTGTACATACAGTAGGGTGCTGTGTTAAGTAATCATTTCAGTTACTGTTACATAATTTGTTTTCTTCCTTCAGAAAGCAAAAATCAGTTGCCAAAAACCAACAACACAGCAGGTACCGTACTGAAATTGAAACACAAGAAAGGTCACGTACATAACATTTAGGAAAGCCATAGTACTCAACTACTAGAATAATGCTGTTACTGCTGTATAAGGTAGCTCAGAAAGACCTTCAGCAGTGAAAGACTATCTGATGCCAAGTTGTAGGTGCTCTAGACAAACAGATGAATGCAGGATGAAGGGCCAGATTAACAAATGTGGGCACAACCCTACATGGGGGGTCACCCTTGAACACTCATTCACTCTTTTGAAAAAATGATAGATACACATGTACACCTAAACTTTTTAAGTAGGCCAAGCAATACTTACACCACATCTCTCAGTGCACTAAGGCCAAAAGTATGATGGCATACAATAAGGGGGCCCATCTGTGTAGTGGACTATCAAATAAGTCTAGACAGCACTATCTGTACTAAATTATCCTTCAACAGCCCCAAAAGAAATTAAAGAACATGACAATCCTGATTTGTGGGACCCCAATGTGAGGGGGGCTGCAGGCATATGCCCCACTGGCACATGCTTAAATTCAGCTCTGGGAGGCTGGCCAACCTATAAATGATGACACAGTCAAGTGGGGACAGCAGGCAATACCTGTAGCTACATACCTCATGTAAAATGACATCACTCCTACTTTCATTTTTGCTTACATAAGAAAAACAAACTGATACAATTGGCAATAGTGCTGGTTGCATTGTAATGTAAATAAATGTGCAAATTTGCATTGCATCACCTCATACCTGGGAGGTCTTCCCTGAAAGGACATGATCAAATGTAAACGTCCGGTCCTTCCCAACAACTATCTGGTTGGCTTTTGACAAAACTTTCACACATGGTTCATGATGATGCAGCTTTTCGTGTGGAAGAAGGGGACGAACCTGAAAAGACATAGCAGTATTTTTAAGCTAAAAAGCTACAACTGTAAGGGAGGATTTTTTCATAACTACTTTTGTAAATAAGCTGATGCCTTTAACCTTTTTATGCTTTCTGTAATGGTCAATTATAAATGAATACATCACAACTTTACCACTTACAGTGTAGAGACAACTGCCCATAGCTATTGGTGTTTGGAAAGGGCTGTGAGATGTGTTACTAATCTGTAGCAATATATTTCTTACCCCATGAATACAAATCTTCAGTGAGGGTAAATAATTTGAAAGTATTGAGCCAGTCTACCTAATTGGGTACAAGCAAAGAAATCAAAGTAGGAAAAGCATACACAATTCTTTTTTCAACTTGAAGCTACAAAATCATGTACTAGCATTCCAAATGAAGAGAATGAAAACAAAAAGAATGAGACAAGTTTTACCCTAACAGCAACCCTGACTGGAACTTCCTGCATGATGGTAGCTCCTTGACTAAGCCACCACTTCTTCAATGTGTCTCCGCATCCATGCTGGCAGCTCACATCCAAAGTAAGCTTCTTTCAACCATCTACAATAAATATTATAGAAACATACAACACATAATTCAAACAAAGAGATATTCATTGAAAATTTGTTACACAGTACAGTCTCTGTCAAGTCTACACTACATCTCAGTATTACAGTGCTACCTGTTACCTCATTGAATCCAGGTGTTAAACTGTTAACACTTATATTTTAAATGATTTACTACAGTGTGATGTATTTGAAATTTACATAAATGTAACTACATTGAACATAAGAGGTTGCAGATCAAAATGGAACCAGCTCATGGATTTCACATGTATAGCCTCATTATTTATCTACAAGTTCTAAGTAAACCTTCCATCAAATAACAGCCAAATTTTTTCCAGTTGGTACAGTATGTGTTGGTATTATAGGTCTGACCAAGTAATATACCAATGACTTGAGTCCTTGAACAAATACAGCATCATTTTGCATCTAGACACCATTGATAACTGCAAAAATTTCCAAAGGGAAGGGGACACCCTCAGACCCCTACATCAGGACAGTGATCTCTGTCCTCTTTGCTAGAAAATAAATATGGTAACCTTAGGTTGGAGACAAATGGTATGATCTAGGGGATATGTAAATGAGTAGTGGACATGTAGCCTACGGATAGGGTGATGGACAAATGTAACAGAGACATACTAGAAGGTGAATATTGGAGAATTGCAGGCAGAATGAATGAAAAAGGATGCATAATTCAGTATGATTCTTGTATTATCTCAGCTCATATGATATCCACAGTCGGACATAGCCGGGGGGCAATTACCCCCACAAATTTTCAAAGTGCACCGTTTCCACCTTTGAGAATATACAGAGAAAATGCATGTAAAAATATAAGAAATAGCTGTGATCATAATGATAGAAACTAACAAATTCAAATAGGCACATCAATATTTTCATGCCTATATCTGTACACATCACCAATCATTTACAGCTCTATCAGGATGTATTTCCAGGCTTCGACAAATCCCCCGCCCGAAAGTCCGGGACAAGTAAAAACTTACTCGGGCAAGTGCATTGTTCAATATCACAGCCTGCCGGGCAAGTACCCTTGCGAAGTCTCCTCCGAAATGAGTTCAAAGGCAACTTAAAAGTGGACAAGAAGATATTCATGCGGACAAGTAGACTAAGAGAACAGCTAGCCTGATGGACAAGTAATGAAAAAAGAATTTGTCGAAGCCTGGTATTTCTAGCCTACTTTTCTAAGATTCTTGTGCTACACATGATTATGCATATCTACAAAGTTGCTGTTGTTGCTATAGGTAGCTTCAGTCATCAATGGCTTAAAAACGTTTTTAAACCATGCCAGTTTAGTCCAAAAAACGTTTTGTAACCAATAACACTCCCTCCCCTCCCTTAAACCCTCCCCCACAATGGAGTTCAATGGCTGAAGTTATGCTTCACATCACATCCACCACGCTCTCGACAAGAACGCCAAGAGGCATAGTGATTCCTTACCAAGTTGAGAGATGGAGTAGGTATGAGAGCATAAGCTTAAATCTTTCTTGCAATCAATGAGGACATCATGGTAGGCTTGTGTTATCAATAGAAGTAAATGTATGACAAAGTTTCTTTATGTATCCCTTATTGAGATAACGTGGTTACAAAAGATGTAATATTTTGACAGCTGGTAACCTCAATTGACCTTTGACCTCTGTTAAAAGCAACCCCAACTGGGATCTTTGCACATTCAACTTACACATCAAATCTGAAGTGTGCCACTCTTATCCTTCACAAAAACCAGAATGCCAAAATATATTGAGGTTTCCATACTGCTTTCAGGCAGTCAAAAAGCCCCACTGTCAAGGCTATGATTTTAGGAGGTTAGGTGTCAGGGAACTGGAAGGTGTACTGTATTCCCTAAAGAACAATTACCAACATTAGCAATTACAGTAAGTACACAGCTCAGTGAGTTGAGCTCACCCTGAAAAGATGGGTCCACATGACTGGTGCTGGCATATGACAGCAGGGATTCACACACAGCAAGGAATTGCCTGATTTATACATCCTCCTTCCACAAACTTGGTCATTATACTGACATTAATCTAAACACTTAAAGGGAGAATGCAGTCACCCCAATAAAGAATTGTATAGTAGACTCTCCTATTTCCTGAATGGATCTTGAGAATCATGTGACAGTATTTTTCTCACTCAATTGTAAAATTTACAAGGAGCAACTGCTTGGTTTACCTTGAATATGCCATATTTATGTCCTAAAATATTATGAAAGACACTTGGAAGAGAAATAAGAAATTTGTGACATTTAGCTATTGTTTGAAAATAAGTTTGGGGCGACTGCTTTTGACCTTTAAGGGCTGTCAACACTGCACTGGACAAACTGCCAAAAATTTTTTTCTTGCCTGGCCCATAGGCAATCATATGTCAATCTGGTGTGACTTTAACAGCTACACCACCAACAAGTTAGGGTCAGAGGCCAGCGGTATCAGTCTACAAAGGTGATTTGTCTTTGTGAGCTGTGATAGTGTTATCCTCAGTGGACAAGCAGAGGGGGAATTGTTATTGCCTCTCGTTCTTAAAGTGGTATATGTTGTATCAATAGCAATGTCTCCAGTTCTCAACAAAGTGGGCACAAATAAAGAAGAGCTTAAAACCTGTAAAATCATAATACCAGAATGCCAAAAGGCTTTGTGATTCCTTGCCTTTGCAAAACATGCTTTGTGTACTATCGTTATATCTGTTTGGTGTGAAAAAGTGTCGAGAGATTTTGTTGATACTGTATGATCCCTGGAACAGGTGAGTATACATGATCATAATAAATTTCAACATTTTATTAGAAAGGTACTGAATTAGGTACTAGAGAAAAATTGTATCACTAACAGACATTTTTCAAACTGCTTTAAACATATTGCAGAAATTTCTGACTAACATGGGAATTTCCGGTAAGAACAGTGCTGGATTTTTTTTTGTTGCATAAACTTATGTGAGGGCGTTCTTTGACTATAATTCAATCTTTAGTGTAGCAATATAATTATGTGAAACAGATGAACAAATGCGCTAATTGACTATGTGGGATTCTGTCTGTTTTGTATGGTGGAGATCTCTGGATTAAGTCAGAAGTAATTGAAAAATACAATAATGTAATTTTGTGGGGGGCCCCATTTTTGTGGGGAGATTTGAGAATGTTCCATGCCAACCTATGCTTAAACCCAGCCCTGGGTAAGAAATAAAGTCAACTGTAGTACCTGCAATCATCAATAACAAAGGCAGAAGATTTTGCAAAATGGAAATATGTTGTAACATAGTGTTGAAATAGAGAAGATATAGACCTTATGCACATAATGTAACAAAGCAAAAAGTTAGCACTCATTTGGCAGAAATCAGATATCATTGCAAGTTATAGCAACAAATGCAGAGAGCTGATTGGTCAACCAATCGAATACGCACTTAGTCTGCTTCATGTGCAGGGCAATTTCTACTGTGTGCAGTCACATGCTCCATTGTTTTTCTCCAAACATGACATCAATGTGAAGTCATTCCAAACTCAAGATATTGCAATTACAAGGTTTCTGGACTTTTACCTCAGGTGACCTCGAATGACCTTTTACCTCTGCCAAAAAAAAAAATAGGGTTCCTTTTCTTGACATGACAAATCCACACACCCAACTATGAAAAGTGTTGGTCATTCCTGTCTCAAGATATCACGATTACAAGGTTTTGGACTTCAACCTCTGGTGACCTTGAATGACCTTTGACCTCTGCCAAAAACAACACGGTTCTTCCTCTTGACATGACAAATCTACATACCACCTATGAAAAGTGTCGGTCATTTCTACTTCAAGATATCACGATTACAAGGTTTTTGGACTTTGACCTCAGGTGACCTCGAATGACCTTTGACCTCTGCCAAAAAACAATACGGTTCTTTCTCTTGACATGACAAATCCACACACCCAACTATGAAAACTGTCTGTCATTCCTATCTCAAGATATCAGGATTACAATGTTTTTGGACTTCGACCTCTGGTGACCTCTAATAACCTTTGACCTCTGCCAAAAACAATAGGGATCTTCCTCTCGACATGACAAATCTACATATTAACTACCAAGTGTTGGCCATTCCTACCTCGAGACATCACGATTACATGGTTTTTGGACTTTGACCTCTGGTGACCTCGAATAACCTTTGACCTCTGCCAAAAACAATAGGGTTCTTCCTCTCGACATGACAAATCTACATATTAACTACCAAAAGTGTTGGCCATTCCTACCTCGAGACATCACAATTACATGGTTTTTGGACTTTGACCTCTAGTGACCTCGAATGACCTTTGAACTCTGACAAAACCAATAGGGTTCTTCCTTTTGACATGACAAATCTACATACTAACTATGCAAAGTATCAGTCATTCCTACTTCAAAATATCACGATTACAAGGTTTTGGGACTTTGACCTCAGGTGACCTTGAATGACCTTTGACCTCTGCCATAAACAATAGGATTCTTTCTCTTGACATGACAAATCCACACACCAAGTATGAAAAGTGCCTGTCATTCCTATCTCAAGATATCACGATTACAAGGTTTTTGGACTTTGACCTCTGGTGACCTTGAATGACCTTTGACCTCTGCCAAAAACAATAGGATTCTTCCTCTTGACATGCCAAATCTACATACCAATTATGAAAAGTGTCGGCCATTTCTACCTTGAGATTTCACGATTACAAGGTTTTTGGACTTTGACCTCTGGTGACCTCGAATGGCCTTTGACCTCTGCCAAAAACAATAGGGTTCTTCCTCTCAACATGACAAATCTACTTACCACCTATGAAAAGTATTGGTCATTCCTACCTTGAGATATCACGATTACAACGAGTGTCACAAACACACACACACGACATCACCATCGCATAGATTCCTTGCCTGCCTTCGGCGAGGAATCAATAAAGCAAGTAACTGCAAATGGATCCGTTCAAAATGGTTATATTAAAAGCAATAAAATCATAAGGTTAAGTGAAACAGGCTTCGACAAATTCTTTTTTTATTACTTGTCCATCGGGTTAGCTGTTCTCTTAGTCTACTTGTCCGCATGAATATCTACTTGTCCACTTTTAAGATGCCTTTGAACTCCTTGTGGAGGAGACTTTGCAAGGGTACTTGCCCAGCGGGCTGTGATATTGAACAATGCACTTGCCGAGTAAGTTTTTACTCGTCCGGGACTGTTGGGCAGGGGATTTGTCGAAGCCTGAGTGAAAGGCAGAAAATATATAGTGTTTGAATTAAACATAACACCTGTACCCTACTATGTGTAAATCATCATTGACCCACACAAAAAAACAACCCCAGCTGCAGAGTATCTCATATATTCCATGTAAAAAATTAGTGTTACCAAGCTTTTCACTCTCTGACCACACATGACTCCAAGTGACCTCTAGGGAAATTAAAAATATTACTAAACATTAAAACAGTAACTATCAACCAATTTTTCATGAGTTAACCAAACTTTTCTCTCTATGACTGCTCCTGACCCCATGTGACCTCCAAGAAATAACGAAAACGCTAGTAAACTTTAATGCAGCAACTTCCAAACAAGTTTGAATTTCATGCAACATGTAGTGCCTGAGATATATGCAGCTGTGTTTTTCTGTTTCTGCTTCACAGTGACCTCAAATGACCTTTGACCCACACCAACAACAATCCCAAAGGAGATCTTTGCATAATACACCAACGTGCCAAGCTTGAAGTATCCTGCATGTTTCCTTCAAAAATTAGAGTGCTAACAAACTTTTTACTCCATGACCTGTCATGACCCTGTATGACCTTTGACTTCCAATAAATATCTGGAAATTTTCATAACTCAAGAGGTACTACTCTACCCACCATGTCTGAAGTTCAGGCAACATACAGCTGATGAGATACTGCAAACATGGTTTGACCATATTTCACCTGCTGCTGACCCCAGATGACCTTTGAACCACAACAAAACCAATCCCAGCTGAGAACTTTATATGCTTTAGCCACAAACCAACTTTGAAGTGTCTCGCCCTTTCCCTTCAAAAACTAGAGTGCTAACGAGATTCTTGTTACACACATACACACACACACGCACACTCAATACCTTACGGGGAACTGGGAAAGGATCCCGCAAGGACTGCAAGGGAATTTCCCAGCAGCGAAGCTGCCCGCGAATGTAGGGAGTGCTTGAGGGCGGGCTGCGCTCCAAGGCAGACAAGTGCAGCCGCGCGTGACTTCTCTTTGCAGTGATGGAATTTTCGGGCACCAACGCCAGTTTCGAGCTCTGCGTGAGCTAGGAAAGACGTGCGAGAGTGGAGCTCTGGCTGGCTGTGCTGGTACCCGCTAAGGCCACGTTGGTGAGTGCACACATACACACACACATACACACCATCGCATAGATTCCTTGCCTGCCTTCGGCAAGGAATCAAAAATGACTTTTGTCGCACTTAGTCACAACTACTTTTCGATTTTCCTTTTAAAGCTGTAATCCCTCAAATATTGCACCATTTGCTATCTATACATCCTCCTGAAATTACAAATTTTAAGGGGGAGGGAGACACTCATTCCCTTTAGTCCCCTCCCCCAGGCCACAGATCAGTAATGCCCACTTTTTGCCCCCTAGCAAAAAAAGTGTATGTGCAGCCTTGTGTATTACCATTTTTCATGGACTGATTTTTTCCCATTATGTGAGAAATAGCAGAGATTCGAATTTCAAGGCTGGGACACTAAGCTTAAAACACGTGGGAAGTGCCATTTCCAGCCATCTGGAGGGTTTGTAAAGCCAAAAGTTTTCTTGCACACTCCATGCCAACTGATGGTGACGCTCGGCTTCATAGTCTTGACAAGCCTAACCCTCTGCGGTGCCGGCCCCCCATTTG
This sequence comes from Holothuria leucospilota, assembly GCA_029531755.1. Classification (NCBI taxonomy): domain Eukaryota; kingdom Metazoa; phylum Echinodermata; class Holothuroidea; order Aspidochirotida; family Holothuriidae; genus Holothuria; species Holothuria leucospilota. The sequence continues at coordinate 55,056,023 of CM055961.1, read as the reverse complement.
TTACCTAGGCCCCCCTAAAATTTCATCCTAGCTGCGCCCCTGCTACAACGACTGTCCACAACCAATGCAATTGGTAACACACTACCACCTTACTTAGTCTTCAAGGGGAAGAGAAGAAATGAGGACCTCATGAAAGGGGCCTTACCTGGGTCTTCATTTGCTATGACAGACTCTGGCCAGTCTAACAGTGAGGTGGTTTCTGACTACCTCAAGAACCATTTTCTCAAGTATGTCAGACCAAATGGCACACAGAAGGTTATTTTATTGTACAATGGCCATGCCAGCCACATGTCTATACCTCTAATTAAGTATGCCAGGGATAGACAGATGGTTCTTTTCGTCTTATCAGCCCACACAAGTCACATCTTACAACCACTCTATGTAGGATATTTCAGGGTACGAATGGAGAATCCGTGACCGGAAGTGACGTCGACAAGGATATCAGACAAACTAAAAGAGGGCGCTCTTTTTGATGGGGGAGGCGTATAAATGGGGCTTGGATAATTTTGGGGGAACTAAAAGAGTTGGGGGTAGATTCATGAATTTGGTATAACCCTCTTTCTTTTTATCACCACGTCTGTCTCTGCTTGTTTTAGTTTCACCAGTCCTGTCTTTTTTCTCTCTCGCTCCGCACTCTTGAAAGGAACTGGGTATGCTGTGGAAGAAAGAAGAGTGAAAACCTGTGGAAGAAATGAAGAGAAGTTAAACCTGCAAAGGAAAGAAGTTAGATGAGGACTCGAACCGAGAAAGTGAAGACAATAAGTACATCATAAGTCTCAAGCTTAACCCACTACGCTACGTGAGCGCACTTGGTCGTTGGGTGTTCGAAAATGATTAAATGCATACAACCCAACCTACTCATTTAAATATTATTAATATCCATGATGAATGACAATTACAACACAAAGAAACTATAAATATTCAAAACAAGGACCGCTACCGCTGAAAACAATATAAATATTCAACAACGACAACCTTATTAATATTCAAACAAACCAACCAATGAATTAAAATACTATTAATATTTAAACAAGTTACGAAAAGCACAAAGGCAGTGGACACAATTGACCAAACAAAACACAGGTTCGAATAATCCGATAAAACCAACAGTACAAACATTCCTACGAGAACAACTGAAAAAGAGGAGACAAACTACACACTTACACAGAGGTTACAACTTAACTATGAAAATGGCGTCAACAGCGAACGAAAGCTGGACAAATAATTACTCAAGTAATAAAACCAGAAAGAATTACAACTTTACTTACTTGAAAGACAATATACTTGGAGACAAGCTTACTACAATCAAATGGCTGCAAGAACATAGACTAATTCACGAAGCACCGTTTTGTTCTAAATGTAAACAACCGATGAAATTAGAAGCCGTCTCTGGAACCAAGGCTTCCAGCGACGGTTATAGGTGAGTTACTCAATAACTTTGTTTTAATTTCAACTCTAATGCCGAGACTACAAAAACAATTCCCATTTACCAAATCTCCGTTCATACAATTCAATATAAAGGTCTCCTTTATTTCCAAAATTCGAAAATATTTTTCAAATTAACAGATGGAGATGTCGAGACAGGAGCAAAAATCCACACCAGTCCACGCAGTCAATTCGCAAAAATTCATGGTTTGAGAAAAGCAATCTTTCAATAAGCCAATTGCTCGAATTTACGTACTGGTGGAGTAGAAATGTAACACAAAACTTCATGGAACATGAAATGAATATTACCTCAAAGACATGTGTTGACTGGTATAATTTTGCTCGAGAAGTCTGTGAGGAGTACCTCTTACGACACAGTGAACCAATAGGAGGCCCGGGAATAGACGTCGAAATTGACGAATCTAAATTTGGAAAACGCAAATACCACAGGGGACGTATGCAAGAGGGGCAGTGGGTGTTTGGAGGAAGGGAAAAAAATGACAGACAAAAAATCTTTATGCAAACCGTCGACGCCCGAGATGAGCAAACACTTCTGCCCCTCATCCAGAAATGGATCCTTCCTGGCTCCATAATACACAGCGACTGCTGGAAGTCCTACTCCAAACTAGGTGACATGGGGTACCAACATTTAACGGTCAACCACTCGGTGGAATTTACTAACCAAGACACCGGTACGTTACAAAACAGTTAATAATTTTAATAATACTAACAATATAATAATATAACAATATAATAATATTAAACAAAATCACAGACTATAATTACACAATAACTAAAAATTCCTTCTTTTCTCTAATACCAGGGGCATGTACAAATCACATAGAAAATGAGTGGTTGCATGCCAAAAAAGGACTTCCAGCATATGGAGCCAGGCACAAACACATACCAGGGTACTTGGCGGAACATCTTTGGCGAACAAAAGTAAAACTACGAGATGAGGATCCATTTCTGGAATTTTTGCATGCGGCCTCTGAAGTATATAACGTCTACAACCCTCCTCTAAGTCTTTCTACCTAATAGTAAGTACAAATAACACCATACAACAAACCATAACGATAACCAACACATCTAACCCTATCCCTAACCCTATCCCTATCCCTAACCCTATCCCTATCCCTAACCCTATCCCTATCCCTAACCCTATCCCTAACCCTATCCCTAACCCTATCCCTAACCCTAACCCTATCCCTAACCCTATCCCTAACCCTATCCCTAACCCTATCCCTATCCCTAACCCTATTCCTATCCCTATCCCTAACCCTATCCCTATCCCTATCCCTAACCCTATATCCCTAACCCTATATCCCTAACCCTATCGCTATCCCCTAACCTTACTACTCTCTAATCTATTTGTATCTAACAGCTCCCTATCGCATCCTGATCAAGTATATCTCCTCGGCCTGCATTCAACATCGCCCATTTATCATCATTCAACCACTATACTATTCAGCTAGTCTTCGCATCCTGATGATTGGCATCTCCTTGGCATCGGCATCTCCTATTCAACCTATTCAACCTCGATGATTCCAACCTATTCAACCTCGAGCTATTCAAGTAAGTGGTGTGCCTATTGTGTATGAGTGGTCACGGATTCTCCATTCGAGCCTATTTCAGACCTTACAAAAAGGTGTATGACCAAGTGCCATCACTTTTTAAGAAGGCATCCAGGACAAGTAATTAGTAGGTATGACCTGGGCTTTAGCCAGCATGGTGAGATCAGGGAGTCCAAACAGTAAATTCTAGCAAAGTTTGTGTATTAAAATGTATTATACATAAGGGGCAATGCAAAATTTTGGGAGTCCAAATGACTCCTGGACTGCTCTCTGGCTTGGCCTTGACATGTGCCAACTGTTATCAAACGCCCACATTAAAGCAATGACGCCTACAAATATTTGCCACTCTATCGGGAAGTGCGGTATTTATCACTTTAATCCAGCAGAAATCAAAACAGATGCGTACCAACCTGCAAAAGGACTTGAACAATTATCAACTGCGCCAACATCTGAAACCACTGAAATAATGGACCCCAACACTGATGGGATACTACCCAAATATTTTAATTCTATGAACAACAAATGTAGGCTTAGCAGGCTAGCCTAGGCCCCAAGCCAAAGAAAAAAATGTTGTAACTTGTAGGCCTAGAATTTAAGAAAGATGCAGTACCGGGCTGCTGGAGTGGCAATAACAGAAACCTCTATACTGTTAAGACTTAACAGCCATCCACTATTATTGGTAGCTACCATGCAGGGCCGTTTGTTCAAGGGACGTTTTGACTGGATACCAGCCTAACTTAGGCCTAACGTTAGGCTTGTACTATAGCCTAACGTTAGGCCTAGGCATATTTAAGCCCTAGGCTAGGCCTACATGAAGCTTTAGTCATCAAGTTTTGCCCTATTTCTTCCATTTTTACCCTTATTTCTCGCAAGAGGTCAAAATTGCCAACATACGATCACAATCAACTGAGGTAAGGCAAACTTATTTGGCCCTTATTGCTTCATTCGGTTGCTATCTCTCCGCGTCTGTAGTGCGCCCCATCAGCTTGATGTTATCGTACTTTCAGCTACTGATTCAACCAATCATCCTTTATGTAGAGTCATGCACAGTCTAGTCATAGAGCAGGATATTATATCCTGCTCTATGTGCACAGTGCTATTATTCATGTGGAGTAAGTAAAGGGATCCTTGCACAGTGCTATTTATTATTCATCGAGTAGGATTCTCTCTCCTCTTGTTCAGTAGCGAAGGAGCCAGGAGACGTAACAAGTTTGGGAAGCAAGACTGGAGCCACAGGTGCAGGGGAAGATGACTAGGGAAACAGAGAATGAGAGAGGAGAAAAGGAAAAGGAAGAAAAACGAGGAAAGAGAAATATACTCATTGGACGACTCGTGATGGTCAGGACCAGTGGCGGATCCAGGATTTGGCAAAAGGGGGGGGGGCCCAGGTCATAGTGGTTTGTATAAAGATCCGACCTGGGGGAGGGGTCTAGGAGAGGGGTATCCCGGGGGGCAGCGGCAGGGTATTTTGATAGGAGGAAAAGCATGTGATGAGTAATCACCGTCCTGGGGAGGGGTCTAAGGGGATCGAGGGGTCTAAGGGGAGGGGTGTCCCCTCCCCTTTGAGAAATTTTTGTTAATTGAAGGTTGCTCAGATGCAAAATGGTAATGTCAGTGGTGTATTTTTTGAACTGATCATATATGGCTGGAAATCGTCCATAATTCAGTGAATTTTAATTTTTGGTTGGGTGAAAGATGCTTTTCTGGGGAGGGGTATCCCCTCCCCCTTGAGAAATTTTTGTTAATTGAAGGTTGCTCAGATGCAAAATGGTGATGTCTGTGGTATATTTTTTGAACTGATCATATATGGCTGGAAAGCGTTCATAATTCAGTGAATTTTATTTTTTGGTTGGGTGAAAGATGCTTTTCTTGGGAGGGGTCTAAGGGGAGGGGTATCCCCTAGCTCCCCTTTGAGAAATTTTTGTTAATTTAAGGTTGCTCAGATGCAAAATGGTGATGTCTGTGGTATATTTTTTGAACTGATCATATAAAATTGATCATGGAAAATGTTCGTAATTTAGTGGATTTTTAATTTTACCCTAAATTCACAGTACATTCCATTAAAATAAATTAGAAGGCTGAAATAAGACATTACAGGGTAATATTGCAGCAAGTTATAGTTAAAAGTCTAATGTTGTCGAAAATATTCCTCTAAATATTAAAGAATTCTGAAATTCCCTTGAAAGTAGAAGCAGTGCTTCCAATGCTGTGGGCCTGGCCAGTAATAGACTGAAGTTAGCAATCCGTGACCCTTTTCCAAATAACAATTACAAAGGATTGTGGGAGAGAGTTTGGTATGCGTCGTTTTTGTCAGTGGCATATTACTGTGGAGAAAAACGACGCATACAAAAACACTATCCCACAATTCTTTGTAATTGCTATTTGGAAAAGGGTCTATTAATAGAGCGCTCATGAGTAACTCCTTGCAATGCCCAGAGAAAGTTACTGAGGCCAATATAAGCCAAAATGTTATCAGCTGAAAGTCAGTAGCAGAGTTATTAGCATAACACTTATTTTCTGAGGTAGAAAATAATGAACAAATTTGAGTTTCACTCTGACACATCTCATAGGCCTATTTCATTGGAATAGGGCCTTGTCCTTCATTTTATGAAGTTGAAAAAACTTCAAAATTTTTTGGAAGGGGGGGCGGGCCCCCTGGGCCTCCCTAAATCCGCCCCTGAGGACCGTAACTAGGAATTCTGACGGATATAGGCCCGGCACCGCTAGGGTACGTACCATCATGGAAGATTAAGTGTGTAGGCAGTTTTGAGACAATATCATAACAGTCTGTGGGAAATACAGGGGATGATATCTCAAGTTTGCCACAGATAGCTCAGAGGTATCGGCTTTACGTGTGCAAATCATGGCACGAAGCGCGCAAAATTTCTCTCTTCCGGATGGGAATTTACCCCTCCTCTTGCAATACAGTGCAATACAGAGACGTGGAAAGTCCCACAAGTGAAGGGAACAAGACTATGATCATGATGATGCTTCTTCAGCTCGGCAAGCGCAGTTGAAGAGTTGAGTACTTTGTGAACGGAGAGGGGACCAGGGACTGTCATTAGGCAGGCTTGGTGTGGTCCAGTATGATTTTGTAAGGGTTCAGAGGGAAATTCCCCGATGGTACGGGGAATTAACAAAAGTGGGAACACTAGCATGGAGCTTTGAGCATGGTACTTTGCCGGAATGACAGCGGAGAGAGCACACCAAACTCTTCAAAGTTCACAGTTCAGATGGTAATTATCGTATTTCTACTTAAAACCAAATTTGGACAGAAAAAGTAACTAATTTTTTAATAAATTTGTGGTACGAGTAAATTAAGCTTCAATCCATAGCCTATATTCATGAGATTACGAATGTTACTCAATGTATATTGATACACAAAAACCCCTTAATGCACGTCATCTAACTTTGAGCCTTTACCTAGCTTTGACTAGAACAGTTCACTGGAATGTTTGTGCTAATGATGTTCATATATAGGTGATACAACTTTGACAGTTAGAATTGGGCGCGAAGCGCGCCCAAAATCTTGCAGGAAAATTATATGCCATGGTATAACCTGCATGCAGACTCACCAAGGGGTGGTGAAAGGATAAGCTCGACGAGGAGACCAAGTTCCCATAAAGGGTCCATGCAGCAACCCGAAGACCCGCCAGAAGCGATGGGTTGCCAAAAGGATGCCAAACGCCAAGTTTTGGACGATCCAAGCGCAACGAAAAATAGTTGGCGGTTCTGTTGAAGAAAAATTAAAAATGCTTCAATTAAGTTGGTTCTTATTAAGGAAAGTTAGAAAATTGGGTTTCTATGGAAGAATCTGCCCCTTGCTCATCCTAGACAGTTCCAGTTTTCTCATAACCTCTTCTAAAACTATCTAGAGTCCCTACATCTGCAGACACAAACCTAGTTTATTGTTGGTGGGCACACAAGGCCATAATATGTAATCAAAACCGCGAAACTCTCTGTGCATGTTGTTCAGTTTGAGCTACCCTGCACCTTTTGAATTTTATTGTCAATCAATGACCAATTGACAGTGGCGTAGGAACCGGGGGCCATGGGGCCATGCCCCCCATGTGTTTTGACGGGGGGCCAAATGTCATTTTGCCCCCCCCCCCAAATCGCGATAGTTTACAGTTTCGTTTTACCCGTTTTTTGCTCTCAATGATGAGAACAATTTCTCTAATAAGAACCCAAAATTTTCGGCGCGCTACGCGCGCTATAGTGCGACCCTAGTTTCTTCAATAGTTCCATTCTACACAGCTAGATAGCGCAAGTCCGTTCCACCTTTCCAAGTAACATGTAGAGAAGTAGTTTATGCAGAGGTCGTAAAATTCATCTCATATCTCAAAACTTAGTTACTATTCTCTTGTGTGTGTCATGCGGTACGTTCAGATGGTGAGGGACTCACGGAGCAATGTTTGGCTACCGGTATTTCATCGGGTAGTCGGGATGGTTTCGATACAGTGTATATTATCTCCCATATGGTCTACAACCTGTCCTCCGGTAGAAATTTTCTTTCTTCTTTTTATTCTTAATGATTACATAGGTTTTTTGTGAAAACCTACCAAAAATTTCGAGCGCTTTGCAATTTTTTACTTTAGATTCCGGGAAAAACATTTAAAGAACGCTTTAAACTACGCTTTCCTAGTTTACACAAATTTTATGCAATATATATATTCCCCGAATGACATGGTCTTAGTACACAGGTTTTCTTCAAATTCCACCTCACCAATACCCGACGGCAATGGGCTGTCGGAGCTTCGGGTAGCTGCCCTCCCCCCTTTCGAGCAAATCCTGGCGCCACCTCTACTCAACTTGATAATAAATTCTGGCTGTGGAAAATCTCCAGTCCAATTAATCCACCGAAATCCATGGGGATAACTCCACTCTGAATAATTTTGAATAAATTCGGATAGATTGTGACAAACGTAATGTGTTTTAGAATAAATTCAAATCAACCTTCACAAATTTTCTACAAAAATTGCACATCTTGATGGCTGCTATTAAGGCCGACAAGTGCCATTTCCGGCGATCTGGGCTGTATTAAAATCTCAAATTTTCTTGGTACGCTCTGCGCCAACCTATGGTGGCGCTCCGCTTAGATAGTAAATAGAGTTCCTATATAACGAGAGCCAACGCCAACTAAATTTCCCAGCCCTCCAGAGCCACCAAAAAAATATCTTAGCTACACCACTGCTAATGTGTTGTTGTTGTTGCTGTTGTTTCCTTTTTCTTTAAATATACTACTTTGAGCAAAATTAAGTTAGAGTGTGGAAAGGGTCGGGGTTCAAGGTCGAGAAGTCGCATCTTGTCTGCCCCCCCCCCCCCAATGTCAAACATCTTTCTACGACGCTAGAGAATTTTGTATCCCTCCAACCAAAAATGTATTTGTGGCTGTCTGACTTTAAGAGCAAAACCGAGACGCCTGGTGATTAGTCGCGGGGGATGCCCTCTTCCACCACTCCTGGACTCAGCATTGAGAATCATTAAGTTTCTTATAAAATATGTTTACCATGATGTTGATTCTGAATTAAGATTCTTCCAAATTGTAAAAGAAAGATGCCAACATATCAGAACTTCTCATGAATTCAATTTGTGTTTTTCCAGAATCACGCCTACACGAAGAACAATAGCGTAATTGTTGACCCCCTTATACCTTTATAATGCCAACATATCTGAAACGGGTGTTAAAGATGAAGGCGCGAGTAGCGCTAACCTTTTTTTTATTTACGTAAAAATGTTACAGAAAACAAAATACGTTCATTATTGAACGCCTTTTGGGATCATTGCCTAATCCCCCACAATAGCGCCCCTTTCGGAGGCCCCACTCAAAAATCCTTCGATAAAGAAATTTATGTAAATAAATAACGATTCGATAATTGAAGCCCTATGAAAGACCCTATACAATGTTTTTTAAGTTTTCTCGTTACGCCAATAGGATAACTAAAAATAAGTTGTATTTACATTCAAATTTTTCAAATGTAAAGGAAATCAATCAATAGGGTCTTCAAAAATACAATCATTTTTGGCGAGCTTCGCCCGAACACACCAGTCCGGTAAGCAGAGGGGGTCAAGGGGTGTGGACGAAAGCCCCATCCCCTAAATGTAAAATTCCGCCCAGTCCAGTTAGCAACTGAGTACATTCGTAATTATTCAAAATGTATCATTCTTAAAACACCCTAGCCTACGCAATGTCACACCACCTGGAAGGTGTGCACATCCATAATTTACGTAAATGTTACAGATTCTACCTCGATTTCCACATGTTTGAATGAAAAGCGACCCTCCTCGTAAGATAAATTGGTTCGGGCACGTCCATTCCAGTGGCGTGACTGGTGTCGTCAGACTTTACGAAATGGAATGATCAGTGAGTACAAATCTTTTCACCAGACCTAGGGGACTATAGAACTAAGCAACACAGCAGGCGCCGTGGGAGTGCGAAAAAGTCCCCCGTAGGCTTGGTCCAGGGAGGGTTTCCCCTAGATACTTTAGTCAGGGCCGTAGCGCGCGGGGGTGTGGGGGTGTCATAACCCCCCCACCCAATATTTGGTCGCCGTCGGCAAATTTTCGGTCTGTCGGCAAAAAGGGGGAGGGAAAGGAAAGCAAGAGGACAGGAGGGAAAAAGAGAGAAGAAGGGAAAAGAAAGGGAAAGGAAGGAAGTGAAAGGGAAGACGGAGAATGAAAAGAAAAAGGAGAAAGAGAGAACGGGAACGCGTGGCCGGTCTGTTATCGGCTATTTCGATTTTCGGCTTTTCATCTAATTGGCCCATTCAAGTTGAAGGCCCGTCGGCAAATTGATTATGCATGTGACGGCAGTATATGGCCGTATCAACTGCAGTCGGTGTAATTGGTCGAGTGACTGAGTCGGTCGGCAACTCGGGGAAAGAAAGGGAATTAAAGGCTTCCGTATAGGCTCACTATTCCGGGTCATATGACATTCTTGAAAAACCACTTTCTGCACATTATTCCTCACTTTCTCATCGCCATGGGGAAAAGCACCCTATAACCCATGGAGAGTGCATCCTTAGCCCGTTTTCTACACCCTAAAATTGACTTCAAACACATTTTGCAAACCTCCTGAGGATCCGGTTTACCCACAAACATCCTGGGAAAAAATAATGCGTGCCGCGCGTGTCTTCCCTTCACTGTAGTCTTAGGCTTTTAATCTTTGAACACAAAAAAGAAACAGATACAGAATCCATCCTCCATCCTAGTGTTCAAAGCATATTTTGAACGCTTGTGTTAAGATTCTGAACACTTACTTTTTCTCCCTTTTTGAACGCCGGACACCTATTTGAACACTTACCGTATTTGAACGCCTGACGCGCCTAGTGTTCAAATGCTGAACGCATAGTGTTCCAATTCTGAACAACAGGTTCAGTTCCTTTAGTATAGTGGCATGACGGGAGGAATAGCCTAACACATTAAAATTATACGGAATCTTTGCACTGGATAATGTATTATGAACCAATTACCTCTCCTGCATGAGACTTAATTTTTACCCAGAGATTATGCTAGAACCTCAGAGCTTCCAGGGGCGAACCCCCGTCGACTCCCACCAGGGGGCCCTAAGGCGGACCCAGTGCTTTAGCCAGCCCCTATTTGCTCTACAAGGTCGCATAAACATCGACAAATGTCGCAAAAAAAAATGTGACAAGCAAATTCTACCCGGGTGTAAAATTTGAGGTTCCTCTAGGGCAGAAATCCACCTTTCAATTTCCAAAAATTTCCAAAGGGGAGGGGGCACCCCTCCCCTTAGACCCCTCCCCCAGCCCACAGATCAGTAAATGTCGCATTGAGAAAACATCTCAGCTAACACATATTGGCGGGGCTCAGAATCTCAACCGCTTAAAACTATAGCGCCCTGACGAGAGGAATAGCCTAATACATTAAAATTATTGGGATACTTTGATGATACATTATGAACCAAAATATATCCATCCTGAGACTTAATTTTGCACCCAGAGATATGCTTAAACCTCAGAGCTTCAGAGGGCTTTACCTCTGGACCCACCAGGGACCCTAAGGCGGGCCCTGGACCCCACCCGCTAAACCTCGTTTTCGGGCTACGCATTACCAGATCTGTCTGCAAAACATAATATCTACACCCCCCCCCCCCCAAAAAAAAAAAGATAACACCTTCGCTACGCCCCTGACCTTAGTAGGTTCCAGGAACAATGCCCTGGTGGAAACCAGGGCGAATACTCTGGAAGTTCTGTGATTTTGATAAAACCGGGCGTTAGATTGAAGAATTTAACTATATTCATATGGTCCCGAATGGATGCACACTAAACAAACCTCAAAAAAAAAAAAAAAAAATCCAGTTTTACTGGTTACTCTGTTATGGAGTAACCGGTCAAATTGAAGTTTTTTTGTGGTTTGTTTAGCGATCACCGTCACCACCACCACCAACATCGTCGTCGTCGGCGTCATCGTCGTCATCAATTATCATTATTATTATTACTCTTGTTTACGTTCTGCATAATGGCAGCATCGGTTTTCAAAGACGGTAGGGGGAGACAATAAAGCAGACACAGCGAATCGTATCCGCCGCTGGGGAAGAGTACTCACACATACGCAAAGAAAGGTATTTCGGAGTGGAAGTGATCAATAGCCTTGGGGAGGCTTGCTGCGCTTGGTCCGGGAACTAGAAGTAAACTTTTGAAAAGCCATTTTAAGAGGAATCAGTGATAAAGAAAAATTTTGCCCTAAATGACTCCCAAATGACAGGAAATGCCACTTCTTGAACTTGCATCTAAACATTCTTTCGTGTTTTATACTCATGCTGCAGAAATTTGCTCTTCCAAAACAGTAAAATTAAGGCTTCTTTGCGAGCGTAATCCTGGGATGGGTAAACTTTCCCCAAGAAACATGTTTTGTAGCAAATCAAAATATATTTTGGAATTTTATATGAACATGAACACTGTTTTGTAAAAAGTCGACTGTTGATGTTCATTTCTCATCGCAAACATACTACTCAGTAGCCTAGTAGCGTCGTGCTGAATCAGTTTTCCTTTCTACTTCAAATACACGACGATGATGACGACGATAGCGATGACGATGATGATGAGCTGATCTCTGTTGCTTTATAAACATGTTATAATCTTTTCTGAAGATTTTGTCTCATTTGATAAAAAAGTAGGCAAAAGAAATGAAATAACTTTGTTTTGTCCAAAGCTAAGGATTCAGAAAATGCGAAATTTGACGTTTGGACCCAAGGGTTCCAGCCAAGACCTTTCACGACGTAGTTAGTTGGAGAAAAAAGGTTGCATTGTTTTTAAAAGTTAAAGAAAGCACATCGCGATCAGCAGGGACAGCTCCCTAGTTCTTATGTGGTTACTTTGGTCTCATGGAGCTGTTGGTTTGCCATTTCGTAATAGCAGGCTATTTTCTAGGTATAATCAGGGAGTTGCTATTTGTCAAATAGCAACTCCCTGATATAATTAGAGGCCAAATGTAGTAATTGGCCTTTACACATGATCTTGGTAAGGTCTCTTTTACAGCAAAACTTGAATGGTTTAACGTTTGTATATTGAGTTCCCGTGCATGCTTTATATTGTGTAATAAACTACCAGGCCTTGTGTTGAGCCATGTTATTTAGGTATGATTGCGGGCAAACAACATTCTTCCGAAACGGATACCTGACCATCCTTGTCGTAGTTAAAGTTCGCAGCATTGGTGTTTATTGTCATAAAGATGGTCTGAAGCACTGCGAAGCATGCCAAACATTTCAAACAGATGTTGAAGAATCTGTATTGACGTTAAGCACATTCAAGAAAACAATGATGCGATTGCGGATTTCCAACCTTTTACAAAACATTATGGGGGGTTCGGAGGAACCTACCTGCAAATATCCATAGACCGTTTCGAATTAGTACAGTATAGCATGATGACTGTATTTGATTTGATTTTAATACTTAAATAATAGCCTACCCACCTTGGCTCGGATTTCTTAAACGTAGGACAATGGTGATTGTTTAATTCACGCGACATAGGCCCATGGGGTTCTAAATCATTTTTATCTGTAAGCCTCATTTTTATTGAGAACTAATAATCATTTTGAAGAGACTTAATAACGCCGAGGGAGCTCCACTAGCGGGCAGGAGTTTAGAGGCCCTTTTTAGGGTACCTGTTGGGGTGAAGACCGTGCCGGAAAGCTGTCGGTGCTTAAAAATACGTGAGATTAAAATGAGATATTGGATCATTTTCAAATGGCATTGAATGCTGTTAGACAGGTGACAGAAAACATCGCAATTTGACCATATTTGTTTAATAGCCTATTAAATCCAGTGCGGCAAAGCCGATAATAGGCCCTTGAGAGATTTATCCTTCTTGAAAGTTTCTTTGTGGGGGTGGTGAAATTTCCTTTGTACACTACTTGTCAACCAGTGATGACGTCACCTCAGATAGTTTCAATGTCAATGTAGCTCTACCCCCTCTCATTATAATTCCCCTACAATCGCGAGTGGTGTCTAAAACGTGGTCAACCGATTGAGCAATTAAAATGGTCCACTTTCGAAACCACAGAACCCATCCATTGAAGAATTAAGTTCCATGCAAGTCTGACTGTGTAAGTTAAATGTGTTCAGGTTACTAGGTTAAGTGGAAGGACGTTAATATTACAGTTTACTTATTAAAGCAAACTATAAAGAAAGGACAAGAAACGAAGTTACTACATTGTACAAAGCGCACGGCCAAAAATTTTCTTTTTGTATTGAAGGGTTTGCTCTCCTTGTGCTCCTTCAGTTGATAGCAATAAAAAAAATAAATCACTGGGCCAGAAAGCAGTAGGCCTATTTCCTATCTTTCGAGTACGAATTTTACTGAAGACGAGGTTCTTGAAGCATTCTTCAACAGTTTACAAAGTTATATTTAAGTTTAATACGATCGTTTAGTTCTCAGAAGCACATATTGAGACAGGCTACAATCTTTCAAACACCTGATTGACATCCTCTTGAAATAAGGTACTAGAGATACCCGAGTGTCCGCCGTACAGTGGAAGAGAGAATCCATACGATTCTCACGAGCCACGGATGAAGAGTATGCGGCCAGTATGATGTACGAAACTGATTGCCACTGTATTTAAAGGAATGGTCAATGTTTGCCCAAGATCAAGAGAAGTGAATGCAAGACGATATCACCGTTGAAGCAATGTTTGCTTATCCATGTACTTGTTATCGTGTCACACTATTGTCCTGGCTACTAAATGCATACAAAATGAGTCTGTTGTTTTTGACACAGTTCAAAACGAGGTGTAGAAAAGGACATGTATAGCCAAGATATACAGACGGTAAGTTACTACCTGAACACTAGGGCTGCAAATGGTTGCAGAGGGGTTTTAGTGAAGGAATGAATTGCTGTATGATTCACGTTCCTCGAAAAAAAATTGGAGTTCATCTGAAGGAATAACCGTATTTAGCAGTCTTTTTTCATAATCATAGACACATATCGAAACCAGCCTATAGTGGGACAATCTATCCATAGGAATTTTTGGCAAAGGTGGTCGTAAGACTGTCAGGTAAGGTTCTTTTGTGATGCACCTGATATAAACTGATAGTAATACTACATTGTAATATTTGTAGACATTTGCTATGCTATGTAGGTCCTACAATCTTGCTAAACGTATCTTTCAATAATAGGCCTATGTAAATGCACGTTGATTGACATTAATTCGAATAATGGCTTATTTTTGCTTCGTCAATTATCATGTCTTGCACAGTCAGTTCTATTCCCACTTTAGCTCACACACAGTAATATGTGGATATGGTCATGAGCAATTCAAACTAAGTGCAAACTTCTGTAGGTTTCTCTGAGAGGTGTATTAGACAGGTGGTTTTTGTTTACATTGTATGCCGGTGGGGGATGGGGGAACTTAAAGTTGTATTAGCCTAGCAATGAACGGTTTTACTGTCTATATGATTGTAGGCCTTTTTCAAAGAAGCCTAGAATACATTTTGAATAAAATACTGAAATAATGAGAAAACTTTTCACGGAAAATATGTTTGAGACAGTTGCTCTTAATATCTGACCATGTTTTATTCTAAAATACTCACAACTTATTAAAACATCTTTTTTTGGGGGGATGAGGTCAATCAAGCTGGCTGAAAAAGCGATATGGCTGCAAATATAATAATTACAGTATATTATAATAATACGGAAAATAACCTGATACAGTTGGCCTTTACGCCTACATATGTCCCTAGTTTATGACAATTAATCAAAAATCAATTTTCAGAATTGTCTGTTGAAAATCATGCCAACCAAGATGGCGGGAAAAGCAAAAATGGCCGTCAATGTGATAATAATAATATATTATAATCTTAATAAAATACCGGTAATTATTAAAAGTATTTTTGCCACGGGTAATTTTAATATACGTCCAACTCTTATTATAAATATTTAAAATGTATTTTATGAAAATTTTTCAGGATCCAGGTCAACCTAGATGTTAGAAAGACAAAATGGATGCCAAGATAAATATAAACAATATATTAAAATAATAAAAATAATCCTTTAATTTATTTGTGATTTGTGATTCTCTGCCGTCTTGGTTGACCTGAATTTTCAACAAAAAAGGTCTGAAAAACAATTTTTCATTTATTCAGCATAAAATATGAGCAGCTTTTTAAAGAATTGTATACGTCAACAGTATTTTTCTCATTATATATTATAGTGAAATCATTATATGGGCGGCCATTTTGTTATTTCCGCCATCTTGGTTGACCTGGATGCTGAAAAAGGTATAAAATATGAGTTAGACCCAAAATATTTACTGTTACCACTTGATTTCGTGTTCAGGGGACCATAAGCCTTTCCACAAACATTGGGTCTGAGAGCTGTGGGTGCCGGTGAGGTGCCTCTGGCGAATGGCCTAAAGCTACAGGTGACAAGACTGGAACAACTAATTAAAGCCGCACGGCTAAGGCCATTGAGCAAGGCAATTGAAGGCAGCAAAATTTAGTTGTTTGTAAATATTGTATCATCGCTAAGGCCGGCGTGTAGTACTTCCCTGCAATTACGTTCTGCCACCACCATAGGCGTCAATCCGGGGAGACAGCGGAACACGTCCCCCCACATTTTGGAAATACACCCATTGACTTAAGATTTTTACACAGAAAATTTTTGACAGAAGTGGCCATGCCCCCCCCCCCCTCCCCAAGTTCGAGTAAAGATTGACGCCCATGGTCACCACCAATGTATTGACTGAAACTGTGTGGAGAGAAAAACACGAATCAATACAACTACGCCAATGAATGTTACACAAGCTTTGCAGAAGGTGAAGTGAGGTGACTTAATGAGAGAACGATGAACCTATCTTTAATGTTTTCTGTCACAAATCTCTTGTTAACTGCTTAAGTTTTCTCGTGTTTTGCCCTTTTAATTCAGCTCTATTTTTGTTCAACACCGCTTTAAACGTATTGCACTTCATTCAGAAGTAAAGGTTTTAGAACTATTGTTCTTTGGTACAGGCGTTATGATAGAGAAACACAAAATTGTGAAGATGAGAAAGAAGTCTTTACGCCTACCCCTAGGAAGGTTCTTAATTCAGACTCGCCATGGCAGACGTATTGTTAAAGAACATTGTAAGTCGTTCAGTGCTGAGTTGCATGCAATTAATTTCTAATCGAATCATTACACTCTATCCTCTAGACCTGATGAATATTGTTAGCACAGTATACACGTGATCTATTCAGGACAAAACAAGATGTAAACCAAGTTAGGGCAGGGCCACAGAGAGGTTTCATCATGGAATACCTTATAAGTAAGGTTCGTAGCGTGGTGACCTTAAGATTTTTGGAGGCTTATCAGTTCTCCCCAAATTGTCAACTTCTGGCGGCGTCACTGGCGACAAGAATAATGTTCATCAGTACCCCCTGGCGTCCCCTGCATCAGAATCCCTGGCTACTGTCATTGATTCAGCCATCTTTACACATGTCGAAGCATTTATCTGGTTTTCACTGGGCTTGGTAATACCTGGAAAATGCAAGATATTTGACACAGACAGTTAAGTAATATCCTGTCAACTAAGTTTGCTTCTAGCACCACCTCTTATTACAAAATAACAAAGTACCAATAGTCTGTATTGAGTTTAAATTGCTCAAGGCCATATCCACACTGGTTGTGTATGAGCTGTCTGGGTAGTGGGTACACTACCGAGTGATAGTCATCAGTTACTGACCAATCAGAGCCCTGCTTGTGTTTGAATTTATGTCAATGAGAGTGCAGTCACCAACTGTATTTATAACTACAGGGCTATTGCTAAATATGTTTGGGGATGTAACAGACCTTTTAAGGTTTCTACTGTGTCAGACATTGACAAAGACACATAGATGATGGCAGGGGTCTCACAGTGTAAAAGTAGGGAGTAATTCTGGGATAAGTACTGACTCGAATTAATGATTATATGCTACCGGGTGGAAGAATTATTCTAACCACTTTAGGAACCACCTTTACTTTTAGTTTCAATATTTTTTGCTTCTTTAAAGGTCTGTCTTGGATGACATTCGTAACGGTGGACGAAATTCAGATAAAGATGTTTCAGTACACGAAGCCACTCTCCGTAATGAACATCTTTCTGTGTGTTTTGCTTCTCTTCCAATCACTTACAATCATTGCAGTTATTACGTGGTCGGTCACCTACATTACACCTCGACTTTACATCTATGGTAATGTATCACAAACGTTTACTTACATCAAAATAATTATTCATAATAAAAGCAACATGACCTAGCCTCCATTTAATGGCGGATCATCACCATTTGCTTGTGTTGACCTTTAGCCTAGACGGCTGGAATGGCAGGGGATCACAGAGTGGGAACGATCTGCCAAAAGAGATGGGACCATCGTATAGACTGGGAATTTGGGGCACTGGCAAAACTCAGCATGAGACCCATGGTACCCTGACCAAATTCGGACGTACTAGCAAAAGGGGAACTGCCTCCACCTGCACATGGTCATCTTTGAATTAAGATGCCATGCTAGTGCATTCTGAATAGTTTGTGTGCGATCGAGGCAGCAACGATATACCTGTATAAAATTTTATACCCTTTGTAGCCCCTGGTCGTATACACCGTAGGCCAGGGTCCGGTAAACTAGAGGTCGCGACCCTTCTGAGGTCGGGTCGCAAAAATATTTCTGAGGGTCGCGAAAAGGATTCGGGAGCTAGAAAATAATTGCCAACCTTTTTATCGACTCGTCCGTTTGAGGGCCACCAAAATTCCGGAGAAGAATGTTTGGGCCACCAAGCAGAAAAGTTTGGAGACTCCGAGTATAGGCCATGGCCTAGTCGATCCTTTACAAATCCGCCACTGCATACAGAGTAGAAAGAGGGTATAAGATTAGTTGAACATGGAAACTGATATTGTGATTCACATATTCCAATAAAAGTATTTCATTTTTGTTTTTTTTTTAACTCAGTTTGAGAGGAATGGTTTGAAACTCCTCTTTTTGATTCATCCTGACAAAGCGAAACTGTTTGATAAGTAGGGGAGCTAAACAGGTATAGACGAATACCTTGTTACTTCCATTTATTATCTGGGACGAAGACTACATTCGAAAAAAGCCCAAGTGATACTATTTGGAGTATTATGCAATAGTAAAGGCAATGATCCTCGCCTCTCCTTCGTGGACACCTGATAGACGCACACGGTTTGGTAGGACCAACAGTTGCCAGACTTCGAAGTTGGGGGCACAATGTTCCGTCGGACGGGTGCACAAAATGAAGGACTGAGCGTGGTTGGATGCGTCGAAGTGACTCACAGTACTCCCATGTAGGGCCCATGTGTGGTCCAGGGACATTGCCACAGTGGGCATCTAGGGGGCAGAGCCCCGGAGGCTTTAAGCCAGCCGTACACTACACGACTTTGCACACCGCAACTCAACTCGATCGTCGGATCTCCAACAGTCGTATAGTGTGTATGAGTTTATGACTGCGACTGGAAGTTTTAGGACCAGTTTTAAGTCGCGCCGACTTCAGGCGGGAAGAACGAACATGTTGGTTCTTCCCGACTGATGTCGGCGCGACTTAAAACTGATCTTAAAACTGCCAGTCGCAGTGTTAAACTCTTGTACACCTCACGACTGATGGCGACCCGACGATCGAGTTGGGTTGCGGTGTGCTGAGTCGTGTAGTGCACGGCTAGCTTTAGAGTATTTACAAAATGTAACCATTAGAATGATTCATTTGATCCTCCCCTAAAATGGCATTAAATGCACACCTAACACAGGCCATAGAATAGAAATCACAATTCGATCCTTTTTGTTAACCTTATTTGCACTGACGATTGAACGATTGGGGTGGTGTGTGCTTGGGGACGACGGATCATGTCAAGGTTTTCATTAGGTTTTAAAATTCATCAACTCATACCGCCCAACAGGAGTTAATGTTGAGACAACTACCGTTCAGCTATGCCACTCAGAGAGCCTTCACATTAGAGAATCGAAGGTGCATCTAAGGCTGCAGATCCGGGCTCGCCGGGAAAATTTGGAAAGAGAAGCCCTTGAATGTGGTTTATTGGGTTTTGGGTGCCTTAAAATTACAATTATGACAGATATGTTTCCTGCATTTTCTTGTGTGTTTGTGCATAACTTTTTTTACCCAACATCTCATGGCGGACACTCGAGGGCACAGTCAAGGTTTTGGGCCCCACCCCTCTCCTTGGAGACGGCACTACCGTAAGTGAATTCGGAAATACCGTAAACCACAGGCGCGGATCCAGACATTTCGAAAAGGGGGACTGAAAGCCCCCTTGAATATTCTCCTAGATTAACATTATGCTAATTTTCGCGTATTTGTTATTGTTGATGTGGCCAAAAAGGGGGGCTGAGGCCGGGAAAGCCCCCCCTCCTTGGATCCGCACCTGAACTAAAATACGGATCAGTAACTTTCAGGCGTCGAGAAATAAGTTTCAAGTTAGGGATAGCAATGCTTTGACTCATCGCACATAGTCCAAACGTACAGCCTCTTTGTCTAGGTTGACATCTCGGTAATCCACCTGCAATGTCGTTTACCATGGTAGGGTTGGATTGTATTATGCTAAATTCATTCAGTTAACACTCATAAGTATGATGTTTCACACAGAAGTGATTTTTAGCTAAATTCTGAAAAATAATTAAGCATCCCAATTATTTTTATACCTGAATCCTGGAGGTTTCTATGGCAAGTTAGTCCTAAAAACAAGGAACATTTTGCTTAAATAATGCGGGCGTCACTGTATGCACATACATAAGTTTCCTTAAAGTTATTTTTCCCATGAGTTTATGAAACATACAAAAAATTATTTCATAATAATTTATACTAAAATAATTCAAAATAACTCCTTCCAGAACCACCATTCAGTGTGCACTTCTACATGTAATCCCCATACTTAAAGGAAAGGTTAAGCAAAGATTTTCTTTTGATTTGTGGAAAGCGGAAATATATCTATGCGCATTCTGGTGAAATGTTTATTTATATTTGATGTGTGGGTCTCGAGACAGCAGATAAGGTCCCTGAATTTGTGACATAGAGTGAAAGTGAAGCAAGCTGGATGGATCTCCTCTTGTAAAGGAGCCATGCTTTGTTTTTCTAAGTTTTAATCTTATGTTTGACCCTCAAATAGATATTGATGTTAACTTGCAATAAATACTATAAAGTTTGTATAATTCCCATGCCTGTTATATGCATTCACATTACGAAAGCATGCAGTATTATGGAGGAAAAGTGGTTGTAGACAAGGGTGTGGCTCCATCTCCAAAGGTGGGGGTACTTTTCACCATTTGCGAATCGCCGTCCTGGGGAAGGGGTCTAGGGAGGAGGGTATCCCCTCCCCTTTCAAAAAGGAAATTAGAAGTTGTCTTTATGGCAAATGGTGCCATATTTGGGTGCAATTTAGCTTTTAAAATGTAGTGTCAATTCGTAATCTATGTTATATTTTAATTTATCACAGTTTTAGCTTTCATCACTTTTGAAAAGTTGGGGGACTTATTGGAGATGTCCTTCTCCAAAAAGTGAGGGGACGCGTCCCCCCGTCCCGCCCCCATGATCAACGCCCATGGTTGTAGATATAAAAGAAAAACAAAACAGTGTTGATTAATGTGAGATTATGATATGCTTGTTTCAAGTTCATATGGACAGTCAACCTGAAAAAAAAACTTCATCTGCTCAATTTACCTAGAATCAGAGAGAATTGAGTGCAAATTTGACTGGAATGCAATTAAGTTCTCCCTAAACAGATATCTGTTGGGGACTAAAATTAAGCTTAAGCCTTTCTTTTAAAAACCAGATGTGTGAAAAACGTGTTGTAACAAACAAGACCATTTATTTCATAACTCAACTTGAATTAAATCCAATTGTTTGTGACATTCATAGAAGATATTTAATTTATCAGTAGCTGAGACTGAATAGGTACGTGTAGTATGAAAGATAATTTTAAGAGATGCTACATATATGCCTTAACATAATTTCTTTTGGTTCGCAGATTGGCCTAGACATCTTTTAACCCTGGATGAACTGAAATACAGGAAGCCGATCGACAATTCTTTTGAGAGCAAACAAAAATTGCGTCTTGACAACAGCACTCGTACTTTTCCAGATACTAAGAATGTTGTCTCTACCTCCGGTATTATCACCTCAGATCTTTCAGTGACAATTCTGGCTACTTTCAACGACGGATTTGTTGACTTTTTGTGCAATTGGTTAAAAAGTTTAAGCCGGCTGAATATCCACTATAACATCACCCTTATAGCAGAGGATGCCACGGCTTTTCAAAAGTTCTTCAAAGTAAAATCAGCTTATCAAACAAACATGTCCATCAAATTGTACTACACAAACTCTAGATTTGTAGAAAAGGCTTTGCCTGGAGCGAATACACCACAATACCGGGCGATCGTGTGCAAACGACCGAGATATATTCTAGATGTTTTATCAACAGAACAAGACGTTCTTTTTGTCGACATAGATGCCGTTTGGTTCCGTAACCCACTATCATTAATTGCTTCCCAGTACCATGAGTACGATATTTGGGTGGCGACGGGATTTGACGGAGTCACTCCTTGCCCTTGCTTTCTGTATTTGAAATCAAACAATGCGTCAATAAACCTGGTCAACGACTGGCTCAAGAGGGTTACACGTAATCAGTGTTACACTAATGTTCATGCAGAAAACGAAATGACAGCATTGGGGAAAGTAATGCAAAGCCGAGAAGAATCACAGCTTCTAAAAGTGAAAAAGTTACCGGAGATTCAGTTTCCAACCGGAGAATCCTTTTTTCTATCTCCAAAGTGGAGAGAGGCAAATAAAGCGAATGTTTATGTTGTGCATGGAAATCGTTTAGGGAGACATAGCAAAAAGAAAGAATGGTTTAAAGGACTTCGCTTGTGGTATCTGAATAATTAGCGAGTGGCCGCAATAATCAACTGTTTCTGACGTCTTTTTCAGCTTTCTAAGACACGAAGAATTCAACGAGTACGCCGGAGTTGGGAGCAGCTTTTGTCAGAAACAGGGGTCATGACGCTAAAAGGAGTCGGGCGGGGTTAGATCCCCTCTGAGTGCAGGGTAAACATACTTATCGTTCAGATTTTTAGAAGAAATCAGTAAGCTTTCTCTGGCAATGAAGGTTTTTCTCGAAAAAAAAACCCAGCTTTCAAAGACAAAATGCCCATTGCGCCGGCACAGTGGTGCCTTTGTTTTTGTTACGCCTTGTTGCAAAGTGTCATAATTTGAACCGACCGTGGGTAACGATAGAACCCCCACGCTTATCTGAGTTGATTTAATGTGCATATCTCTGGAAATTAGAGCCTCAACAAGCAAAAGAATTACATTGAAATATGAAAAAAATATCTCCTACGGAAACTAGAAATTGACATTTATGGATTCTTTTCAGAAGCAAGTGCGATTCAATTAAAAGAAAAAAGAAAAGGCCATTATATACACTGAGGGGAAATTTATATAAGGATATTTGCAACACAATGCTGCATCCACGTTGAGTGACATTAAATGGAGACATTAGTTAGAGGGACTTTTAAAACATCATTGCTAAAATTACTTGTATACACATTCTGTTTGACAGAGGTTTTAACTTCTGAATAACTTCTCAAGGAAAAACAAATTTATGAAATCCTTCATATTATTCAGTATGACCATACTGCAATAATCTAATCCAGCCCAGTACTGTTAACGCATCCATCCAAATGATTCAGCGCGGTCATAGAGATAACGTGGGTCTTAGTGATGGCACACTTCTCTATATAAGAGAACCAATTTCACACCTAAGGTGGGGTACCGGGTTTTTCCCTGGAAAGATATGAAAAAGAAGAATCTGAAAAGAATAAAGCTCTAAATGTTATTTCCACGGGGCATGAGGGCCAGCTATTTAATAGGCCTGGATGATGAAATTTTCAGTGATTTCTCAAAAGTAAATGCGAAAATGACGACTTCAAAACAGAACTGTAAATCAAAAAAAAAAAAGAAAATGCAAATTTGAGAAAGTTTGCCACAAAAGGAGAAGGTTCGGTTGAGCCCCCACCTGATTTTTACCTGGTATAGGCAACCAACACTTCTAATTAACATTGGAATATACGGTCAAAGGGTACGAAGATGATTGGAAGGGAGTGAGAACGAACCACAGGGAGTTAATTGGGGACAGGCGCGCAGCCAGGAATTTGCCAAGGTGCGAAGCGTGTAGCTAGGCAAACTATCCAAGCGTAGAGCCACCATCGGATGGCGGGAAATTTTGCCGAAAATTCCTTCCAGATCGTTGAAAATGGCACTTTCCAGGCCCTGTAAGTTGCATCTAAACATTTTTTTATTTTGAGTTACTAGCAATATCATAAAATATCATTAAAAGTACAAAAATATGCTCAAGGGGCGGCACCCTCCTTCGCCCCCACCCAATTAGGTACGCCTCTGTTTGGGGATGGAATTAGTTTTTACACATCGCCACTCCATTTCATTGTACATTTGGCACGAAGAATACAAATTTGATGTATCGTACTTTGTGGGTTTCTTTTCAAGAAAATCTGATTTACAGTGTGCATGCATGGCGCTTACAGGACACCAAATGTTTATGTGACCTCGTTAGAGAATCTATGTTCATTCAAAGGACCCTTATCCGGGATCATGCACATTGGTTTGTATCCAAATGTACGCTCGACAAGGTGATTCATCCCTCTTCGTTCGTTTGCCGGATAAAACGACAAATTTTATGAGCAAAAACAATGAATTGATCACCAATTGTCGCCATTTACAGAATATTGCTAAGCTTAGTCACAGTTAGGCATATACCGTATTTCATTCTTGGGGTGTGGCTAAACAGACTCCGCATCGCGTGAAGAGCGCGGGAAATTTGGGGGAAGCAACGGATTTCTGCAGTACAGCGCAAAAAGACAAGCCTTCGTAGGGGTGGCGCCAGGTGGGGAACAGAGGGTTGAGGCCGTCAGGAGAGGCTGCCCCTCTACGTCGGGAAATTTATCACTTTCGTCAGCTTTCGTCAGGGAACCTCAATGGATATTACAAAGTAGCTAATCTAGGACTGCGACAGGTTCCCCGACAGTTTACTGGAGTTTGTCCCTGTATGTAGTATTACGTGCGTGTTGCACAATTACGTAAGTAAAATATTCGGCAAGTGGAAAATAGGTTAAAGAGTAGACTAAAAAATGAAGAGTTTTTCACGTTTTCAACAAAGTTCTTTTTGAACTGTCTCGCTCAACAGATCAAACGCTCTCGCAGGCCGTACGAACTAGTTTCCCCACTCTTGACTTATGCACTAAGTAATGTTTGTTTCGTGACCCTTGCACAAGTTCTCAACATTCACAAGCTGCTCTCCCCAATTTAAGAGCCTGCGAGGAGGCATTTTTTTAGACTGTTTGCATTTTTTGTTCCATCGCCATTGGAAATTTGAGCTGCGAGCGCTTCTAGAATTGGGTAAAGATTTCCACCTTAACTGAAAATAAAGTTGGCGGGTTTTATCCCAATTAGGCTCTCTGTACTACTCAAAATGTAAACTCTAAACATTTTGGGTAAAGTTCTCATCACATAGGCACGTAGGTTATGTGAAAATACTGAAAATGGTATAAAGTTGGCCCAGGAATTGTTGATGAATGATTTACTAAGAGGTTAGTTACTTAATTGGTAACAGCTTCTCGGATATCCAAGAAAATAACACTGGGCGACGGGTTGCCGAAAGATGTCGATGGCAAGTTTTGGTTTCTATAGACTCTGTTTGAATCCAGAGAATTCCAACTGTTGAAATCTATATCCTACTATACGCGTTAATCAGGCCGGTAGCCAGACAAGGCACTGAATTGGGCGAAATATTTTTCAGGGGGAAGCGTAACACATTAAAATGCATTAAGACAATGATACTTTCTTATCTTCTTTGGGGCGAAAATTTTTCCGGGAGGGGGTTCGCCCCCTGTCCCCATTGCGGTCAATCTTACTTTACTATAACCAAGATTGTGCCAGTAACCTCTCTTTTAGTGCACCCACTTTGGTTCAAAACTGATGTGATGTCACGTTGTCGGCACAATTGTTTTGTGTAGTTGGCAAATCTGTATCCTCAATGAGCCCTCTTCATAAGCGTTCGGTCCTCGGAGCGGAAACGGTTTGCAGAATTGGGTGGGGCTCATCTGTAAAGAAGACGCTTTGATAGACCCATTTCCACATAACAATTCCAAGGATTGTGGGACAGAGTTTTGGTAGGCGTCGTTTATGTCAGTGGCATTTTACTGTGGCAAAAACGACCAACGCCATAATTCTAGGGGTATCCGCCACAATGTTGTGTAATAGCTATTTGAAAAAGGGTCTATGTAAAGTGTACCAAAGGTACGTCTTCGCGTGCATGGTCCGGTGGGCTCCCGGATCATTTACAGAAAAGGCCGAAGAGATTTTCTTTCCGATGCAAAACTTAATGAGCAGAACAATAAACGCGAGAAAATTTTGACAGCTTTCAACAAGTCTTAATAGAAATACTGAATGATCGATCATTTGAAAAGACAACCACCCTGTCCACGAGGCGCAGCTGTCACGCCTACACCGATTTTCACAACAAACCTATTCGTCAATTCCTGCCTTTCTGCCTATACGAAGTAAGAAAGAAAACAAAAGCAGTACCATGTTTGGGCATAAATACAGTAACACCACATGACCATTAAACAGATAAAAGGAGAACAATTGCGAGCAAAGGGTGCTATATTTTATGATTTTGGCAGGCAGAATGTTCATTTCCCTGCCAGTAAACCGAAACTTTTCTGTCACAGGCTTGAAGTTGGAAATTGGGAATTTGGCAATCAAAAATTGAGCCTTCACACTTCCATTTAGTAACAAGGCCTACTGAAAAATTTACAAAGACGGGAGGTTGGGAACCCCCTCTGGCGACATTCCTGGCTGCATGAGGTGTTGGAATAATAACGTCACGGCTGTCCTAAATGACGTAGTACACAATAGTGTAGGGAAGTTTTTCTTCTTCCCTTTTCATTCCAGAAATGGTCCCTTTCTAAAATGCCTTCAATACCAATAATTATCGTAATCTCAGTCTGCTTGGCGGGCTGGACTGGAACAACTTGTGGGCCGAATGTGGCTCACGGGTTGTCATTCAAACAGCGCCTACCGGCATATCGTAACACACAAAAACATTGCATAAAAAGCAGTGTAAAAATTGATCATTTGTGAAATTCTATTCTTAGTGTACACTTTTTCAAAGCAGGGACTCCGACTCGGACTCGGAGTTTGTGACTCGGTCTCGGTCTTGGACTCGAGAGCCAGTGACTCGGTCTCGGACTCGGAAGGTGGGGACTCGACTACAGCCCTGGCCCTTTTCAGGAAAGGGCACTGTACCAGTGTAGTTCCACGATATTTCCCTTTTTCTCTACTGGTCATCTTGTACGCCTTCATTGAGGAGATGATCGTGGAAGAAGAAGTAGAAAGCAAAAATCATGCTGATTATAAACTCCAGAAACAGGGACGACTCTAAGGGAGTGTCACACCTCCTCTAGAGTCGTCCCTGTCGCCCCAAGATCCACGCAGTCGGCAAAATCCTGCACTTATCGACAAAATGGAGGGAAAAGGGAAGTGCAAACGAAGGAAAGTTAGAGGAAAGAAGAAAGAGGGGAAAAAAGAGAAAAAGAGGAGAGAGAAGAGGGAGAGAGAAAGACCGAGCGAACAGAGAAAAGGACAGGGGAGGGAGGGACAAAGCAGGGCGAGAGAAAGGGGCTGGAGCAGACGGAAGACAGGAGATTGGAATGCATTTGTAGACAACGTTTATTACAATATTTTCAAAGCCCGTCAGCAACACTTTTTGAAACTTAAAAACATATTCTGTCTGCAAAAAAGCTACTTAGGGATTTGCAGTATCATTGTATACTAAAGGAGTTCATCGTTCATGTGGTTTCTGGCATTGAGTAGGTAAATTTTGCACCAGTCGGCAAAATGAAGGAAACATGAAGAAAAGAAAGAGGACAAGAAGTGAAAGAAAGAGGACAATTTCTGTAAGCAGAACCCGAAATTTTCGACGCAATAAGTCCTGTCAACCGTACCAAGTAACATGTAAGCAGGGTACACAGGTAATGTAGAGGTCGTAAATTTCATCCCATATCGCAAGGCCTAGTTGCCGTTCTCTAGTGTGTGTCATGCGGTATACGGTCAGTTGGTGAGCAACTCACGGAGCAAAGTTTGTCTATTTCATCGGGTAGTCCAGGAGGTTTCGACACAATATATGTTGTCCCCAATACAGTATACAACCCTTACAGTTTTTATGTTTTCTCTCTGTTCTTAATGATAACATGTTTTTGTGTCAGCCTATCAAAAATTTTCGCGCCCTTTGCAATTTCATGATTCAGACTCAAAAGAACAGTATCAGTGCGTAACCCGGCTCTTGACATATGAAGTGATATAATGCTAAATATAAGGAACTCTGCAGTGGCATGGGATAGTTACGCTCCTTCATATCCCTTTCTCACCCCCTCGACATGTTGTCGGAACTTGGGGTCGCTGGCATGGCCCGGCCCCATGTCGGGAAAATTCTGTCGCCACCCATGGTCGGTTTACTTATTTTAGCTTTCAAAAGGGTCATTTCTGAGATAAAACCCCAAAGTTTCGGTATGCTTTGCCCACTCTTCCTCAGTTTCGTTACTAATAGCTCAATATAGAACAAACCCTTTCCATCTTTTCAAGTAAGTTAAGTAGAACAACTGGACAGTTGACCTAAGTGGCGTACACAGGGGGAGGCCATTGGGCCATGTCCCCTCATGAATGCCAATTTTTATTCAGGTCCTAAAAAACCGTAAATCTTTTAACACAAATTTTACTTCCGAAGGTGGCATATGTGGCGCCAGATTGCATGTAAGGACACCCAATTTTTCAAAAATTTTCAGAGGGGAGGGGGACACCCCCTCCCCCAGACTGGCGATCATGCAACATATTGCATTACCCCCTCCCCCTTGAGAGAAATCCTGGCTACGCCACTGGTTGACCTATATAAGCTTTAAATAAGTACAGATTCTTTTTAGTGTAAGCTTACCCAAAAGTTTCGCGCGCTTTGCAATTTCACAGTTTAGATTTCGGGAAAGACCTTAAATCAGGTGGAACTATTTTCCTCTAGTATATATAATTTTTTTGCAATATATGCCCCGCAATGACATGGTATAGTACACAGGTTTTCTTCAAATCTCCCCTCACCAACCCCTTGACGGCATCGGGGCTGTCGAGGCTTCGGGTCGTTGCCCTCCCCCCGTTGGGCAAATCGTGGCGCCACCCCTGCTGGACCACTACCGGTTGGACCAACGGTTCTCAGGTCTAACTGCATCTCTGATCAACACTTTTAGTCGGCATTTCTTTCTTCTCAGTCGGCAAATGCGGCACCCCCATGATAAATGCTCTGGCGACGCCCCTGTCCAGAAACCAAACTTGATGATGACGTTGGGTCACGTATCCTATCTTTACAACTATAAATGCAGGTTGCTATGCACAAAACCTTTAACTAACTAACTAGCTGTGTAAAACAACCTTGACTAAAGCAGGGATCATAAAGTAGTTTAAAATCCTACTTCTCCTGCGAAGGAAATTGACAATAAAATTTTCAAATTGTGGAATATTTAAATGCAACTTAAAAAATTGGGAAGTGCTGTTTCTAGCAATCTAATCGGCAGTTTTGTGAAAACTGTCTCAGTACGCTCTGCTGCAACTGATAGTGGCCCTCCACTTACATGGTGCCGGCATACTTGGCCCATAAATACAGTTCTGGATAGGCTACGCCCTTGCCAGTGGCGTACTGTTGCAGGGTAACAGTGGCGCAGGAACCGGGGGGCATGGCCCCCCAATATGATTTTTGGGGGGGCCAATTTGGCCCTCAATGTTTCGACAGTTTCCTTTTACCTGTTTTTGCTCGAAAGAGAACAATTTCTCTAATAAAAACGCAAAATTTTCGGCGCGCTACGCGCGCAGAAGAGCTACCTACTTTCTTCAATAGTCCCAATCTACATCGCTAGATAGCGCAAATCCTTTCCACCTTTCCAAGTAACATGTAGGAAAAGGACACAGTTTATGTAGAGGTCGCAAATTTTATCCAATATGGCAAAGCCTAGTAACTGTTCTATTGTGTCTGTGTGGGTCGCATTGCGGTACGGTCAGTTGGTGAGGGATTCACGGAGCAATATTTGGCATCGCATAGGTAAGGTAGTTTCGATACATTGCATATTATCTCCTATACGGTCTAGAACCCCTACAGATTTTCTTTCTTTTTTATTCTTAATGTTTACATATGTCTTTTGTGAAAACCTACCAAAAATTTTCGCGCTTTGGGCGC